>JASJOG010000039.1:940000-1540000 GCA_030142905.1 Heliopora coerulea
CTGTTTCTAAATTCAATTGCTAAAAGTTTACATGGTGAGAGTAATTACAAACAATTATTCGAAGAGGTTTCGCGGTCCGTTTTTGGTCTGTGGTGAACAGATCAACTTTTTGCTGATGGGGAATGCAGAAGCAAATAATTGATCGGCGAGACAGTGCAAAATCATGACATTTTGTGATAACCGAGTTCAATAATTGCTTCAGATACATTTTTTATTATTTTGACATGTAATATTTACCAATGACTACGTCAAGTCGTCTAAGGAAAACTCGTGAAAACCTTCATTTACAGAGCTGAAGACCAACGGTTATGAGCACAGTTCCATCTGTATCAAAACATTCTCTACATCTATTAGCAGTACAGATTCCGAAAAGGGACCGGTAATGAAGTGGAAGACTGGGAAGGAGAGTGAAACTGATGTACAAAATGAATGCCATGGACAGCTATGGACAGGAGTGCGGGTGGCACAATGGTAATGTACGTGCCTCTCACCACTCTGATTAGGGTGGGATTCCGGCTCCGTGCAGTTATCTGATTAAAGTTACCTTGGTGACATGTGAAAAGAGTGTTGTCCAGTTTAACTCTACCAAACATCCCAGGGTTTCTCCAGGCACTACAGTTTCCTCCTGTAGTAACACTAGACCCATGAGGGGTGGCCATTACTGGTCCTCTAGGGAGAACAGTTTATGGAGCTGGTAGGGTTATCAGGTATAAATAAAGGTTCTTTTAAAGGTACTTTTTTGAGGGCTAAGGACGGGGAGTTATGACCTAATTACAGGTGAATTTCATTTTTGGCTGGAACGCTCTAAAGCGTGTTAAATCTGTTTAAAAATTCACCAACATACTTAAAACACAATTAAAAATTTTTTTCAGAAAGAACTAAACAACCTTTCAAAAGAATTACAAAGATTTTGGTGAATGAAATCAAAGAACATCATTAGAGACCACGCGCTAACCCCATTTTTAACTATGTCGATTGGGGTGTGCTACAAAAGTGAATAACTTTTTACACTGATGGTGACCAACTTTTTGCAATGTATTGATTTTGAAGTAGGAAAAAGGGAGTTTTACGCTGCCCAGTAATCTGTAGAAATTTAAAAGGTTACGCGTAACGGATGGAGGGAACAAGAGAAGACCGTAACGTTTTATTGAAACAATCAAAATTCACTCAACGGACAGTGACCTGATTGTTTACGTCAGCCAAACCCAGTCATGACAGCCCGTTTGTGATGAAATAGGGCTTCTTAACTCATTAAAACATCTTCGACTTCTTCCTTGCTATTCAAGGTCAAAACCACTGAACTGTTTCTAGAGATCTTCGAATCAGGAAAATTGATTCCTTAAAATGATTGATCTGTGGTCTCCGAAAAGGAAATTTTTTGCTGCAGAAGACATGAAATGTCTCTTCTTCGTACCATACGAATGTTTGAGGTAGCCGCTGACCAACTGTGGATCAATAAAATTCGAACAAATCAAATTATCAATAAAGAGAATATAAGTTCTTTTCTTTTTTCCTACTTTCCATATGACCAAACAACTCTTTTTCATGTTCACAATTTTTCGTCTGACCAACTTTTTTTGTCAATTTGACTATTTGGGAATTTAAATTATTGTGGGGGTGTCTCAGCGCCCCACACCCCCCAGTTGCCAAGACCCTGGACTGAGGCAAATAATCGATCCGGCGAGAAAGATTTTTTGATAACTGAATTCAATAACTGTTTCAAGATTTGATGCAATTCGGGAAAACCTTATTTTGGGAGGCCGCTCGCTCACCTCATTATTTTTACATCCCCTGAAATACGAAAGAAGTACTGTAAACTGTCTACGGTGGAGTCATGGGGAATGTTCCCAAAACAAATATCTTGTAACAAGTCGGCTGTCCACACTCAAGTTGTTTTTGGTGGCGTTTTCTGGAGCGTAACACAGGCATGCATCAATTTCTTGTGCAGTGATAACCGACTTGTCAAGTGATAAATCGGTCTCGCGCTGTATGAAACGAGATTTTGTACAATGACGAAAACTCTAACAAGGACCGAGTTTTTATCGCAGCCTAAAATGTCATTTGTGAGGACCAAATCCGTTTTATCACTGCAGAAATTGGTTATAACTGCATAGTAAATTAATTCTTAGCACGACAGCAAAAGTAACGTTTCGGATATGCTGAGCATTGAAAATGCTTCAGTCTGAATCGTTTATTTTACAAAACTCGCGTTGACTTTGAACCAAATTTTCATTTAAGAATAAGCAAAGGACATAAAAATGCTATAGTCTGATCACACAAGACCGAAATACTGAAGTCTGATCCAGTTATTTTCACAGCTAAATTTGGGAACTCATGAAAGAAATATAGGGTTATCAGGTAAAAATAAAGGTACTTTTAAAGGTACTTTTGAGGGCTATGGACGGGGAGTTATGACTTAGTTACAGGTGACTCATGAAAGGACTGTTTCAAAGTCGAAACAATCCTTAAACTGTGATCCTTCGAGCTTCCTTACGCCCGCTCAAACTTACTATAAATAATTGCAATCTGACACAAGTTGAACCTTGAAATAACTGGTATCTTCACTTGAACACTTCCTCCAATGTAATCCCATTTTGGTGGCCAAACGACAGCGCTAGAAAATGCCTACTTGTGGAAAACTTTAAACCCGCCCAAAGTTACATTAAATAAGTGCAATCTGACGCAAATCGAACCTTGGATGAACGGAAATTTCTCTCTTAATTGATCAAAACTTAAAAGATGGAACTTGATAAAACTAACCTAAAGTTAAGACATGAGAGAAGTTGACGTAAGTGTTGTGTACAGTTAAAACTTACCAAACGTGAATTGTTGGGTTTTTTTATCACACGTGGAACTCAGTAGTAGATGATCTCCAACATAAGATTTATCTGTACGAAATAACGCACCATAGGGAAACGGTTGCCTTGGTGCAACACATTCCTCTCGCCTTGGTTTGAAAAGTAGTAAGCCTCTGGAGTTTTGACTGACAGCATCTTCAGCCTTGCAAGTATCAACATTATCTGATCTAGCATGCAGCACAGCAAATACATTGGCTTGTTCGCTGAAACTATAAAAAAGTACGAAGCATCCATCTCTACCTATATTGTACAAAACTCCATTGTTCATAAAACGAAATTGGGCAGCGTCGTGTAGACAATCCTGATCAAGCAAGACATAATGGAAGTTTCCCCTATTGTTTGAGTGAATGCTAGGCCCGGCTTTAAAACAAAGCCCAGAGGAATCCTTGATGAAGAAACCTTCCAGACCTGTCGAGAAAGGAAGAAAAAAAATGTAAGACTAAAAAAAGCGATTTAACCTTCAACGTAGTGAGTCTGGTTGTTTAATTTAATTGATCGGTATATCTGGTGAAAATATTCTGGAAAACAGCGGAATTCACGTTAGCTAAGACCTCGTCCAACAAAGGAAACTCTTCTAGAACGAGAAATTCTCCTCAGGTGAATCAGGTTAACCAAGAATTTCCCGTCTTAAATTTATCCGTCTATTTTCCCGTCATTAAGTCGAGAAAGTTTGACGAGAAATTCGCCTTAAATGGGAAACCCATCAATGATTCAGAAATGCTGACCATCCTGTCGGCAACGGCCTTCTTAGTTCAGTTGGCTATGCACTACATTAGATTTCCAGAGTTCTCCGGATGTTTGATTGAGAACTTCGGTATCTTGGCAAGCCCAACCGACTGTGAGACGTCCATTGCAGACAAAAATGTACAGGTACAGCCAGTGTAAACTTTATACAAAGCGTAGATGCGTCCATCTTTATCATGTCTTCTCAAACTCATTTATAATTCATAAGTATATCATTCAATCGGAGGCGCTGAATGCCACTACGTGAGCGAACTTGAAATACGATGGAAGTACTGGGCAGAGGACTTGAACTGCTCTTTCCACTCCTTGGACTGAAAATAATAGTTCAAGTCCTTGGACTTGAAATATGATTTCACAGAATCGGTTTATTCATCCATACACTCATTACTAATACACTATATCATTGTGCCAATACACTTACTCATTTTGAAAACGAATTCCTCATATTTGAAAACCCGATCTAATCCTCATTGTCCGCCTTGAAATATTGCATATAAGACTCAATCGTTTCTGTAGTGAAACTAGGCGTAAAAATATTTTTATGAACCAGATCTCAAAGATATCCTCCAGGGATTGTTGTTACTCTGTATTTAATGTGCATAGCATGCTGAGGAGAAACTTGATGATGAAATAACTTTTACTCTCTCGAGATATTTAAAATTTTTAGACTCCAAAACTGTCGTGAAGGAAGGAATAAACTTGTGCAACCCTCCTTTCTCCTCCCTCCCCACTTCGTTCAGCACAAGAATCGTGTACCTCGTGTTTCAATGCACGGACGCGTATTTCGCTATAGGATAGCAAAATATAGTTAATGTCGTACATTACAGCAAGACCTAGGTTTCTTCAAAATGTCTACGAGTGATTCTCCAGGCGGAAATCGTAATTTTAATATGAATAGCAATGCCCAACAAATTGTGCGAAGTATCGCAATACGTAAACATTAACAAATGGTAGAATATGAGCTGGAGATCGAAGAAGAAGGAAACAATCATCAACATAACGTAAGGCCTTATAAAAAGGCCTTATCTTTTCCCTTCTATTTTAATATTTTTAATTTATGCTCAAGCTACTCCATCTTTCACTCTGAACTCCGGAAACTCAAACAAATTTTCATCAAAACTGAATTCCCAGATACCCTGTTTGACAAATGTGCAAGTTCATTTTTAGATAAATCCTTTTCGTCCGCTCCCAAGATTCCTATTGCTCCTAAGTTTTTAATTTATTTTTCTCTACCGTATACTGGCTCACATGGTCTTCAAATCCGCATTCAAACTATTATCGTCCGCCTTTCCCCAAATTTCATTACGCTTCGTCTTTCGCCCCTCTGTTCGCCTTGGCTCTTTTTCCCTGTCAAGGACGGGATCCCTGATGGCCTGAAATCACATGTGGTGTATTCTTAAGGCATTGTATGTTGGTCAAACTAGCCGACAGTTACACACACGCATTTCAGATCATATGGGGATCTCACCTTTGACAGGTAACAGAAGAGTTAATCCCTCTCTCACTATAGTAGTATCCTTTCCCACCACATTGAAACCGGCCATTCCATTTCTTTTTCCGACTTCAAAATATTATCCTCGTCGCCTTCTGCTTCTGAGCTACTCCTTAAAGAAAGTCTTCTAATTAATAAATTAAAACCCATTCTTAACGGGAATATTGGTTCTATGCCTCTTTCCCTTTTCTGATATCACCTTACTGCTGTCTCCCGTCGATTTCCGTTACTGTTGTAAATATATCATCTTAATTGTCATTCGATACTGTTTGTTTAATATAAATATATCTCGTTGTAATCCCTGATCTCCACTCTGAAAATGTTGCTTGTAGCGACGAAACGTTAATCAATAAATATGTTTTAAACTCTTCTAGCCTTCTTTGTTTAACCATTTGTTTCTGCTTACGTATTGCGATACTTCGCACAATTTGTTGGGCATTGCTATTCATATTAAAGACCTAGGTTTGTGTTAATTGCTAGAGAATAACTCACGAATCGAAGTGTTTGTAATTTTCACCATCAATGCAAAAAACCCCAAAAAAACAAACAAACAAAAAACAAATTTAATAATTGTTTCATTGTTTACTGATTGTATTTATAAATAATTAAATAAAACAATATCATTTATTGTATTGCTTACTGATTTATCAATTTTCATTTATCAATTATCGTTTTATATTTTAGTTTGCGTTATCCGGGTCACTTCATATGACTGAATGAAAGAAAAAAGCTCAGGTTATTTACATGAAAGGAATGTGTTACCTTTAACATAGAAGATCAGAAGTACCAACAACCAGTAATAAAAACGACAATTAAAGCTCTTTATCATTGTGTAAACGACGTCTGCTAATCACTGGAAAACTTCGTATTTTTACGTTCATACATACTAATAAATGGCCGTACCAAAATCTAGAAAAGGCAAACGAGAGGGTTAAAGGAATCACAACAAATCTATTCGTAATGTTTCCAATGATTCATTGAATTTTATGGCTCAGTTACTCTGACTTTGGTCTTGACGAGTAACCACGACGGAACCCCTTGATATTGCAACAGATTTCTAATATTATGACAACATTGTGTTAATAATGAGACAATTAATCAGAATAACAACAGAAGAAACATGATTGATTTATTTCAGAATGGCCTGTAAGATAAATTAAGTAATATCATGTTTACCTCAATTTCTTTTGTTTTTTCAGGTGCTATTAATAACTAATGTACCTGATCGTAATAAAAAGATCAGAGCCCAGCTCAGAATTCTTAAGTGTATCGCCATAATGAAATAGGCAAGTGAAAAAGTTTTAAAACATATTTACTGACGTTTCGTTGCCTCGTGCAACATCTTTAGAGTGTAGGGTTACAGGGATGAGAAAAAACTATATATATATATATATATATATATGAATCTATAATTACATATTGGAATAATTAGACGGCTAACCAATAGAAAACTGAGAGACGTGACAGGAAGTGACACGCATAGGGAAGAGGAAAGCATTAGAATAGAGAAAGAGGTGTGGAAGAGATATTTACGTTGAGAGACTCTTCCACACCTCTTTCTCACACCTCTTTTTGCCTAGCAAAAAAACACGCAAAATAGGCATATTAAAAGGTTTATAGTGTAATTCTAACGTTTCGTTGATGCACGCAACATCCTCAGGGAATGAATAACTTATATTACAAGGTGATAAATATTATAGTGGTTATGTTACATGATACGTATTAACGAGATATTGGCGTATGAACGGAAGTGGGAAAGACAAAAGGAAACAGAAGACTGAGATGTAGTGGAAATGTCAAGAAACGAAAAGTCTTAAAATAAAGAAAGTGCGAAAGAGCCCATGTTGGCATTAAGCGATGGATTGAGTTTGCGGATAAGAAGACTTTCTCTGACGAGAAGTTCAGAGTTGAAGGAAGAAGAAGACTGGATGGTGAAATCATCAGGCGAGACAGGGTGTCCAGTGTCACAATGATGTGACAAGATGCTTGTCGGAGGAGGATTGACTAGTTTCTTGCCAGTAAGTGCAGAAATGGCCAAGTGCTCTGAGATTCGTGTGTGGAGAAGCCGACTCGTCTGGCCGACATACAACGAACTACGTCGTTGACACTTAAAATGGTAAACAACACGAGTTCTCAAGGCCTTGGGAATCCTGTCCTCAAAGACAAAAAAGTGAGACAATCGGAGAGAAGGACGGAGAACAAGGCGGAGGTTAATGTGAGGGAAAGCACTGGGGCATAACTTCCGAATCTGAGTGCGAATTTGGACGCTATTTTTACCAGTGTAGGGAAGACAAAAGCAAAAGAAAAGGTGCACTATATGATTGGGGGAAGCAAAAAGCAAAAAACAATCATCGGCATATCTACGATAATAAACAGGCTTAAATTGAGCTCTCTAATTTGGCTCTCTAACTGTCCCACTCAATTTAAGCCCGTTTATTATCGTAGATATGTCGATGATTGCTTTGTGCTTTTTGCTTCCCCCGATCATATTGCACCTTTTCTCAGTTATTTAAGTAGTCAACATCCTAACATCAATTTCACGCATGAAACGGAAGTCAAGAACTGTTTACCCTTCCTTGATGTTCTTATAACACGAGCCAATGGCTCATTCTCTGCTTCTGTTTTTCATAAACCCACTTTTACGGCTTATACACTGCTGACCATATTTTTACTTTAAAATCTTTGCACGATAAATATGTAAATCAAAATAACGAAAAAATTTATGCATGTTTTGTCGATTTTAAAAAGGCCTTTGATTCAGTCTGGCATAAAAGCCTTTATTTGAAACTATTAAAAAATGGAATTGGAGGACGCTTCTATGATCTGGTAAAAGATCTGTACTCTAATACCCGGTATGCAGTGAAAATATCAGGTCATAGAACACCCTTCTTTTCTTACAATAGAGGTGTTCGCCAAGGTTGTGTTTTAAGTGCCCTTCTCTTTAACCTATTTATAAATGAACTTCCAAATCGATTTGAAAAAGCAAATTCAGACCCATTTCTCTTACCAAATGGAACAAGAATAAGTAGCCTCATGTATGCTGATGATCTTGTCATATTATCAAGAACAAAGTCTGGTCTCCAAAATTGTCTAGATTCTCTCCATGAATGGAGCAAAACATGGTTAATGAATATAAATTTGGAAAAAAAACAAAGTTATGATCCTACAAAAACAAAACTCAAAATTACCACAACTTAACTTTATCTTGGGAGATAAGCATATTCATATCACTAATGAATACACGTATCTCGGTTTGAAACTAACTTCGAACACTAAATTTTCATTGGCAACTCAGCAGCTGAGTGAAAAGGCTTTGCATGCTTTATTTTAAATTCGAAAACATCTTGATTTTCACAAACTTCCTCCAAAACTTGCCATGAAAATATTTGATGGCATAGTATCTCCAATCTTACTCTATAGCTCTGAGGTTTGGGGAGCCTATGTCAACAACGATTTTACCAAATGGGACAAGACATCAACCGAGAAAGCACATCTAAAATTTTGTAAACTCTATTTGGGTGTGAACAGAAAAGTTAGCAATATTGCTAGTAGAGGTGAATTAGGTAAATTCACTCTATTAATTGCAATATTTAAAAGATTATTTTCTTACATTAACCACATAAGTCAATTTCCTGACTCAAGTATAGCGAAACAAAGTTTTTATCTATAGAAAAGACTTTACTTATACGGTAAAGATTCGTTTTACTCTAACGTAGTCAACATTGTGAAATACTTCCATCCTGATATGAAAGAAACAATAGATATTGTACAATTCTTCCAGGATACAAACGTAAATGACTTCGTAAAAACTATTAAAGATAAATATACATCATTTTGGAAACAACAAATGGAAAACTCCACAAAACTATCATTTTATACTACATTTAAGAAACATTATTACTTAGAAGAATACTTAAACATCATTAAAGACCCCAATCAAAGAAGACTATTCTCAAAATTTCGTATGAGTAACCATAAGCTAGAAATTGAATTCGGTCGTTATAAAAATATTCCTCGAGAAGAGAGAATCTGTAAATGATGCAAAAAATCTGCAGTTGAAGACGAATTTCACTTTGTATTTGAATGTGAGAAATAGGAACATTTACGAAATAACTCTCATAACATCTTAAAAGACTACTTTAAAGTGAACACCACCAATGAATTAAAGAAAAAATTATTCACTGACGTCATGTCATTGAATGACCCGGTGATCATAGACATGTTGTCTAAGCATATTTCAAAATGTTTCTACATCAGAGACAAAAGCCCTTAAACTGGAAATCATAACTACATTTTAATGTTAGAGTTTCTACATTTTGATACCTACACTTTTATAAATCTCTCCTGTTGTATTAATATCTTTTTAAGATTTTATAGTACATTATACATATAAGATTATATTAAAAATTTTGTCAACTAAAGTAGTTTTGGCTAGAGTTAAATTAGTTAATAATATTTAACTCTTACATTCCTTTATATATATTTTATATTACGCTTAGCAATACCTGTAATTAGGTCATGCAAATAAAGCTTATTAATAATAATAATAATAATAATAATAATAATAATAATGCACTAACTACAATAGTTTTATTCCTTCCGTTTACAAAACAGGATTAATTTCTTCCCTTCTTAATCGCTATTTTAGTATTTGCTCCTCCTATTTTATTTTTGACTCGCATCTTCAAAATCTGAAGAAAACGCTTTTACTTAATGGTTATCCTAATTCGTTCATAGACACTTGCATTCGCCTGTTTCTTGATAAGATTATCTCACCCTCCCCCAAAGTTTCCCTCGCCCCAAAGTAAATCGTTTGCTTTTGTCTTCCCTATACTGGTCAACATAGCCTCCAAATTCACACTTAGATTCGAAAGTTATGCTCCAGTGCTTTCCCTCACATTAACCTCCGCTTTGTTTTCCGCCCTTCTCTCCGATTGTCTCACTTTTTTGTCTTTAAGGACAGGATTCCCAAGGCCTTGAGATCTCGTGTTGTTTACCGTTTTAAGTGTCAACGATGTAGTTCGTTGTATGTCGGCCAGACAAGTCGGCTTCTCCACACACGAATCTCAGAGCACTTGGCCATTTCTGCACTTACTGGCAAGAAACGAGTCAATCCTCCTCCGACAAGCATCCTGTCACATCATTGTGACACTGGACACCCCGTCTCGCCTGATGATTTCACCATCCAGTCTTCTTCTTCCTTCAACTCTGAACTTCTCGTCAGAGAAAGTCTTCTTATCCGCAAACTCAATCCATCGCTTAATGCCAACATGGGCTCTTTCGCACTTTCTTTATTTTAAGACTTTTCGTTTCTTGACATTTCCACTACATCTTAGTCTTCTGTTTCCTTTTGTCTTTCCCACTTCCGTTCTTACGCCAATATCTCGTTAATACATATCATGTAACATAATCACTATAATATTTATCACCTTGTAATATAAGTTATTCATTCCCTGAGGATGTTGCGTGCATCAACGAAACGTTAGAATTACACTATAAACCTTTTAATATGCCTATTTTGCGTGTTTTTTTGCTGGGCTTTATTATTTCTTCTTCATTTACGATTCCCGCCTGGTACCTCTGTCGCCCGTATTTTGAAGAGATAGAGAAACTAAGAAATAGAAAGAGGATCTGAGAAGTTCAGAATGAGACACGGAATAACAGGAAGAGAGATTGAAAGAGGAAGAGAAAGGTAGAGAGGAACTGATCAGTAAACGATCTTCAACTCTTCGGTAGAACGATTCATTGTGATTTAAAATCATACAAACGTTACGCACTATGTAATAATGTTTGAGTGTGACTGTGCGTTGATCGTTCTTACTATTGCGGCGGAAGTATATATTTGTAGCATGCAAAGCCATGTAAAAAGGACACCGTAATGGCGTTCACACATGCTCTAGGTACGCTTTTACGAAGAGCGAGACGTATATAGCATGGTTCAAACAGACAGGCATAATATAACTGACAAATCATCGTATATAACTTTAGACGTGTTTCCGCCCAACTAATTGTACCAGTAGATTTTACTTCAATAAATCTCGTAATATTTTGATTTGATGATGAAGTCAACATAAGGGTCTTTCTTTTCTAAATGTACTTTGGTTGACATTTCAAGTTAGTGCTGACACACAACAGCAACAACAAACATCTTCCTTCCGCATGAAAATCATTCACCATTCGAGAGCAGAAGGAAGCCACCAAACTAGAGTTGACAGCGAGACCTTGACTTTTTGTAAGTTATTCAATGCTCACCTGCGTTCAGTTACTTTACTGGACCTCGTATCGTTTGAAGACCACTTCAAACAACAAGTATTGTTTCGGAATGCTATTTCAATATTCTCGAGCAAATAACACTGCTTCCCGGCATGGGGGATAATAGCTGCTTGCGAAATTCAAATTCAAGCCTGTTGTTACTGCACTTGTTTCAACGAGGGACGTTTTCCAAGGTTGTTTGTCAATTTGAACAGCATGGAGCAGTGCAATCGAGCACGAGTTTTTACCAAACTGTATCGAACAAGAACTAAAATTAATCTAATTCTAAGAGCTTCAGATAAGTAGCAATGTGGAAGAAGCAATCAAGTGAAACGGTCTGCCCCCGTCAGTAGATAATTGAATTCTGCCAGACAAGACACATCCTCTCTCACTTCATCCATGTTATTTCACGAACTAAGACTCTTAAGTCAGAATAACTGTTTTGTACGACTTGTCCTCACAACTCGATTCCTTTATTCCGATAAAAACTAGAAAGAACACCACTTCCCCTTCAAAAGCCCCAAGTTATTTTTAAACTGGAATTTCAAGTAAGATAATTGTAGATGTTTGAAAGAACTTACTGAAGAGGGTAGGTAAATTATCGCTTGCTAGTCTTGGCACAGTTTCACAAAAGACTGTATGACCGCTGGGGAAGGACCAATTAAACAATGATTCACTGATTACCAATTACGTTGCATCCCTGGCAAAAGTTTTCCCGAAATTTTCGGCGTCATCCACAATATTGACATCACTTATAAGATTTTGAGCGGCTGTAACGACTTCAAGAGAGTGATTTCAATTGTCTTAAAATACTACATGACTCTATTCATTTAACCAAATCTCCAGACGGACTTCAGCAACTAATCTATTCTTCAATATAAAAGTCGATCACTGAGCGCGATAAGAAATCTTGAAATTCGTGCGACTGAAGTGTATAAAAGACACGTTTCGAAGGTTAACCTACGTCATTATCAAGTCTAAATAAGATAAAGCAAAGATAAAATGTAAATATTTTCTTTTCTATGACGATTACCACAAAAAAGAAAGAAAGAAATATGACAGCATGTTTGAAGGACACTGTCAATATTTGCTTCTTCTGCGTAATGTTACCGAAATTTGCACTCATTAGTATTCTTCACTGACCATCTCTGCTCCTGTAGCTCAATAGTCTGAGACTCTCACAGGTCGTCAGAAGGCAACAAGTCGTACACATACATGTAACCTTCGCTCACCATCATGGTTCCTGTTATAGGTCAGTGGTTAGAACATCTCTCTGGTCGTCAAAAGATTACAGAGTAAAGTAAATGGTTTGAACCTGGGAGAATCGTGACATGTTTGAGGAAGTTGATCGTCAAGGTTAGTGTAGTCTTGAGAAAGACTGTTAGTTGAAGTGACCGACGTTTCGACAGCCTTAGCGGCGGTCATCTTCAGAGTCAATCTTCAGACCCTTTCGACTCGTTAGGGAAACGAAAAAAAACACAACGAAACGTTAGTGCTGTTAATAAACTTATTTCTTTTACAAATCATGGCCTTTTTGCGTGTACTTTGCTGGGCATTAATATTTGTTCTGAAATTGAGATTCCCGCCTGGATCCTCGCTCACGAAATCATTATTACCTATTGCGTAACGTTTGTGTGATTTTAAATCACAATGAATCGTTCTACTGAAGAGTTGAAGATCGTTTACTGATCAGTTTCTCTCTACCTTTCTCTTTCTCTTGCTCTATAAATCAGGTTATGTCACGTAAAGAGAAGATCGAACATATACAGTCTGTAACAACTGAGTCGGGTATTTATACCGATCCAGTTGATATAGCTGAATTCTTCAATGATCATTTTACAGAAATTGGACCAAATTTAGCAGCTGAACTTCCGACCTCTGAAAAAGTATTTGAGGAATACATAACTTCAGCAACGAGTATGTTCAATTTTAATGAGATTTCCACAGCAGATGTTGAAATGCTACTTTAGAAACATTAAGATTAACAAAGCAACAGGCCTTGACAAAATTCCTTGCCCTTTAGTTAAAGAAGCGGCACCAGTGATAGCAGCCTCGCTTTGTTACATCTTTAATCATTCTATAAATACGGGGGTTTTTCCAGTTGATTGGAAATGTGCTAAAGTTACCCCGATTTATAAGTCTTGTTCTAGAGACAATATGAATAACTACAGACCAATTTTTGTTCTATCACCTATTGCGAAAGTGTTTGAAAGAATTATTTATAACCAGTTATATGACTATCTGCAAACAAATAACTTACTGTCAAAATTTCAGTCCGGATTTCGTAAATTTCATTCCACTGCTGCATCTTTGCTGGATGCCACAATGGAATGGTTTGTAAATATGGATAACAGTAAAATAAATTCTGTAGTATTTCTTGATTTATCCAAAGCACTTGACACGGTCGATCACTCTATTCTTTTACGTAAACTGTGTTTATACGGCCTGTCCGTATCGACGTTGAAATGGTTTAAATCTTATCTTACTGATCGCGTGCAATGCTGCTTTATAAACGGGGGCCCATCCTCACTTAAGAAAATAAAGTGCGGAGTCCCGCAAGGTTCAATCCTCGGGCTGCTGCTCTTTCTAATTTATATAAATGACCTCCCAAATTGTTTACAACATTCAAAACCAAGAATGTATGCGGACGACACTAATATAACAAGTGAGAAATCTTTGAAAAAAGTAATTCAATCAACAAACAGTGATTTAAGTAATATAAAGCAGTGGCTATTAGCAAATAAACTACTTCGATCCATTCATAGGATCGAATGATAACCTCAACAAAATAACAAATACTTCGCAAATTCATATTGATGGTCATGTATTAAAGAGTGTTAAATACACAAAATGCCTTGGAGTATATATTGATGAAAAGCTCAACTGGGACGAACAAATTGATCATGTCTCTAAAAATGTTTTGCAAGCAATAGCAGGTCTTAAACATGTACGATCATTTGTATCCAAGAAAGTGGCTCTTGTAATTTTCAACTCTTTAATTCAGCCTTTATTTGATTATTGTGATATCGTTTTGGATAACATGTCAGCTGGGCAAGCAAACAGATTACAAAAATTAAAAAACCGCGCTGGCCGTGTTATCGCACAGAAGGGTTGTAATATCCAATCCTACGAGATTAGAGAGGAGCCGAGTTGGAAAACGCTACATGAAACGAGAAAACAACACAAAGTTATCCTTGTGTATAAAGCGCTTAACGGCTTGGCTCCTCCATATTTACTAGATTACTTCAATTTTTGTAATTATTCTGAAAAGTACAATCTTAGAGATCGAGATAATATTGGCTTACCAAGGCCCAAAGCAAAATATCTGAAAAATTGTTTTGTATACAGTGCCGGAAAATTATGGAATAGACTACCTAAAGAAGCCAGACTTGCAACAGACTTAAAGTTTTTCATAGATCAAGTTTCCTCCTCTAGTTTCACACAACAGTAATTATGTATTGAATTTGTAATATAACAATATTTTTTATGTAATTCTTTACTATAGATAGATTTCGGCTCGCACGAAAAGCAATTTGTAAATTGATGTGATTTCGAGTTTAAATAAATCTCTCTCTCTCTCTTCCTCTGTCTCTTTGTCTTTCAATCTCTCTTCCTGTTATTCCGTGTCTTATTCTCAACTTCTCGGATCCTCTGTCAATTTCTTAGTTACTCTGTCTCTATTTCTCTGTATTACTAACTTATGAATATTGGCAATCCCATTATTAGCCCAGTTACCATCTCCCAAATCAAAAAATACAGCAGACCACCCATTTGATCCACAAAATTAGGGAGAGAAAATGCTCTTCAAAACATGCAGACAAGAGTTGAAAGTACTCATCAGAAATTTAGGAAATCGTGAACTCCGCTGCTAGCCGACTTGGTTTGGCTTATGGAGACATCTTACCGATGATGTTCGCGAGATCGACAAAGTCGTAGATTGTAGTTAGAAAAGTAGAACTCAGTTTAACTTTAACTTAGCTTTCCTATAATTCTTAACAGTCAGGGGTTAATCGGAGACGAGCTCGAGTCTAATTTGGCTGACGTTGCGGTCACTTGGAAACTAGACAATATGGAAATGAGAAGGGCCGAGTAGAGTTTGCGTGTTTTTTGTGGGGTTTTTTCTTAGAGAAATATCCGTGGAACAATTACGGGACCTAACGAAATTTGAAAAATTAACAAGGCAAAAGAGTCGAGAAATCTGTGAGCAACCGAATTGTAAAATTAAAGTTAACTTTGATATTAAATTTACGTTGACTTTTTATTGACTTTTTATTTTATTGACTCATAGATAATATTAACTGTTTAGATATTTACTTTGTGGAGGAAGTAGAAGTTAATTTGACTGTCAATCATAATTGTAATGCATAAGCTCGGATGAACTAGAAGGAGAAATTTAGATCCTTTGACAGGGGTGTAATCGATTCCCATCATCAAAATCACTTCATTTTGCCGATGTAAGTAACCGTTATTGTAGATAAATCACTACCAGTATCATTGAGCTGTGTTTATTGATTGCAACTTGATTAAACGATCTTGATGCAGTCAATTTTTATTGAAATACGCTCAGATTGTAAAATATATTAGAAACGTTCTTGACGGTCTCAAACGTTGAGTTGTGGTACATTTAGTTTGATTTAAGATAACTTAGTTGTGGTCGTCAGGCAGGTGGAAACAAATCTTTCGGACTTACGGGAGGCCGAGTGAAAGCACGCAGTCGTACAATATTTATAAGTAATACCATGAAATGAGATGTGTTAGCTATTAAAGCTCCCGCTTGATTAGGGTAATTTAGTAAAATTCCCGAAGGCCGAAGGCCCGAGGAAATTTTATTAAATGACCCGAGTCGAACGGGAGGTTTAATAGCTAATGCACTGAAATTTCATGGTATTACTTTGTAATATCATGCTTGCCGAAATTCAGCTATAACTACCTCCAGTGACGTCAAACCGGGTCGTTTTAGGACTAATACGACCCGGTTTGACGTCACTGGAGGTAGTATTAATACAAATGAATTTTAATGAGGTAAATTAGTTATTACTGGCACCTGAAAAAACAAAAGAAATTGAGGTAAACATGATATTACTTAAATTATCTTACAGACCATTCTGAAATAAATTAATCATGTTTCTTCTATTGTTATTCTGATTAATTGTCTCATTATTAACGCAATGTTGTCATAATATTAGAAATCTGTTGCAATACAAGGGGTTCCGTCGTGGTTACTCGTCAAGACCAAAGTCAGAGTAACTGAGCCATAAAATTCAATGAATCATTGGAAACATTACGAATAGATTTGTTGTGATTCCTTTAACCCTCTCGTTTGTCTTTTCTAGATTTTGGTAAAGCCATTTATTGGTACGTATGAACGTAAAAATACGAAGTTTTCCAGTGATTAGCAGACGTCGTTTACACAATGATAAAGAGCTTTAATTGTCGTTTTTATTACTGGTTGTTGGTACTTCTGATCTTCTATGTTAAAGGTAAGACTTATTCCTTTCCCTTAAATAACCTGAGCTTTTTTTCATTCAGTCATATGAAGTGATCCGGATAATGCAAACTATAATATAAAACAATGATTGATAAATGAAAATTGATAAATCAGTAAGCAATACAATAAATAATATTGTTTTATTTAATTATTTATAAATACAATCAGTAAACAATGAAACAATTATTAAATTTGTTTTTTGTTTTTTTGGTGTTTTGGGTTTTTTTGCATTGATGGTGAAAATTACAAACACTTCGATTCGTGAGTTATTCTCCAGCAGTTAACACAAACCTAGATCTTTGATTTGAATAGCAATGCCCAACAAATTGTGCGAAGTATCGCAATACGTAAACATTAACAAATGGTTAAACAAAGAAGGCTAGAAGAGTTTAAAACATATTTATTGACTAACGTCTCGTCGCTGCAAGCAACATCATCAGAGTGGAGTTCAGGGATTACAACGAGGTACATTTATATTAAACCAACAGTATTAAATGACAATTAAGATGATATATTTACAACAGTAACGGAAATTGACTGGAGACAGCAGTAAGGTGATATCAGAAAAGAGAAAGAGGCATAGAACCAATATTCCCGTTAAGAATGGGTTTTAATTTATTAATTAGAAGACTTTCTTTAAGGAGTAGCTCAGAAGCAGAAGGCAACGAGGATAATATTTTGAATTCGGAAAAAGAAATGGGATGGCCGGTTTCAATGTGGTGGGAAAGGATACTAGTGAGAGAGGGATTAACTTTTCTGTTACCTGCCAAAGGTGAGATCTCCATATGATCTGAAATGCGTGTGTGTAACTGTCGGCTAGTTTGGCCAACATACAATTCCTTACAGTATTGACACGTAAATAAATACACCACATGCGATTTCAGGCCATCAGGGATCCCGTCCTTGACAGGAAAAAAAGAGCCAAGGCGAACAGAGGGGCGAAAGACGAAGCGTAATGAAATTTGGGGAAAGGCGAACGATAATAGTTTGAGTGCGGATTTGAAGACCATGTGAGCCAGTATACGGTAGAGAAAAATAAATTAAAAACTTAGGAGCAATAGAAATCTTGGGAGCGGACGAAAAGGATTTATCTAAAAATGAACTTACACAATTGTCAAACAGGTATCTGGGAATTCATTTTTGATGAAAATTTGTTTGAGTTTCTGGAGTTCAGAGTGAAAGATGGAGTAGCTAGAGCATAAATTAAAATATCGAAATAGAAGGGAAAAGATAAGGCCTTTTTTATAGCAGTCCGGAATAAAACTATTAAAGTTAGTCAGCAAACCGGTGTACGTGGATTTTCGGTAGATACTGGTGGTGAAATTAGTTTCAGAGCGGTTAATTTTGATGTTAGGGAAAGGTAAGGTGTTGTTATTCTCGGTTTCGTGCGTAAATTTGATATTAGCATGTTGTGTAGAATATGAGCTGGAGATCAAAAAAGGAAACAATCGTCAACATAACGTAAGGCCTTATAAAAAGGCCTTATCTTTTCCCTTCTATTTCGATATTTTAACTTATGCTTTAGCTACTCCATCTTTCACTCTGAACTCCATAAACTCAAACAAATTTTCATCAAAAATGAATTCCCAGATACCCTGTTTGACAAATGTGCAGGTTCATTTTTAGATAAATCCTTTTCGTCCGCTCCCAAGATTTCTATTGCTTCTAAGTTTTTAATTTATTTTTCTCTACCGTATACTGGTTCACATGGTCTTCAAATCCGCACTCAAACTATTATCGTCCGCCTTTCCTCAAATTTCATTACGCTTCGTCTTTCGCCCCTCTGTTCGCCTTGGCTCTTTTTTTCCTGTCAAGGACGGGACCCCTGATGGCCTGAAATCGCATGTGGTGTATTTATTTACGTGTCAATACTGTAAGGAATTGTATGTTGGCCAAACTAGCCGACAGTTACACACACGCATTTCAGATCATATGGAGATCTCACCTTTGGCAGGTAACAGAAGAGTTAATGCCTCTCTCACTAGTATCCTTTCCCAACCACATTGAAACCGGCCATCCCATTTCTTTTTCCGACTTCAAAATATTGTCCTCGTCGCCTTCTGCTTCTGAGCTACTCCTTAAAGAAAGTCTTCTAATTAATAGATTAAAATCCATTCTTAACGGGATTATTGGTTCTATGCCTCTTTCCCTTTTCTGATATCACCTTACTGCTGTCTCCCGTCAATTTCCGTTACTGTTGTAAATATATCATCTTAATTGTCATTCGATACTGTTTGTTTAATATAAATATATCTCGTTGTAATCCCTGATCTCCACTCTGATGATGTTGTTTGTAGCGACGAGACGTTAGTCAATAAATATGTTTTAAACTCTCCTAGCCTTCTTTGCTTAACCATTTGTTAATGTTTACGTATTGCGATACTTCGCACTATTTGATGGGCATTGCTATTCATATTAAAGTTACGATTTCCGCCTGGACAATCACTCGTAGACATTTTGAAGAAACCTAGGTCTTGCCGTAATGTACGACATTAACTATATTTTGCTATCCTATAGTGAAATACGCGTCCGTGCATTGAAACACGAGGTACACGATTCTTGTGCTTAACGAGGTGGGGAGGGAGGAGAAAGGAGGGTTGCACAAGTTTATTCCTTCCTTCACGACAATTTTGGAGTCTAAAAATTTTAAATATCTCGAGAGAGTAAAAGTTATTTCATCATCAAGTCTCTCCTCAGCATGCTATGCACATTAAATACAGAGTAACAACAATCCCTGGAGGATATCTTTGAAATCTTGTTCAGAAAAATCTTTTTACGCCTAGTTTCGCTACAGAAACGATTGAGTCTTACATGCAATATTTCAAGGCGGACAATGAGGATTAGATGTAATATGTCAAGTACGAGTTGGTGTTCTTCCTCCGATTTCTAGATACCGAGAAACGAGTTGAAAAACGAGGCGAAGCCGAGTATTTTTAACGAGTTTCGAGGTAATTAGAAATCGGAAGAAGAACACTAAACGAGTGTTTGAAATTACTTCTCAAACGAACCAGTATTTTAGGCGACAATCTAGCCGAAAGTTGGAAAAATTGAGCTGTAATCTTCCTCCGATTTCTAAATACTGATTAATTATGTATTTCTTTTGTTTTTGCTTTATGAGTTATTAATGAGTTTGAGAACGGGTTTTCAAATATGAGGAATTCGTTCTCAAAATGGGTTGTTTGTTAGTAATGAGTGTATGGATGAATAAACCGATTGTGTGAAAGCATATTTCAAGTCCAAGGACTCGAACTATTATTTTCAGTCCAAGGAGTGGAAAGAGCAGTTCAAGTCCTCTGCCCAGTGCTTCCATCGTATTTCAAGTTCGCTCACGTGATGCCATTCAGCGCCTCCAATTGAATGATATACTTATGAATTATAAATTATTTGAGAAGACATGATAAAGATGGACGCATCTATGCTTTGTATAAAGTTTACACTGACTGTACCTGTACGTTTTTGTCTGCAATGGACGTCTCACAATCGGTTGGGCTTGCCGAGATACCGAAGTTCTCAATCAAACATCCGGAGAACTCTGGAAATCTAATGTAGTGCATAGCCAACTGAACTAAGAAGGCCGTTGCCGACAGCATGGTCAGCATTCGTGAGTCATCGATGGGTTTCCCGTTTAAGGGGAATTTCTCGTCAAACTTTCTCGACTTAATGACGGGAAAATAGACGGATAAATTTAAGACGGGAAATTCTTGGTTAACCTGATTCACCTGAGAAGAATTTCTCGTTCTAGAGGAGTTTCCTTTGTTGGACGAGGTCTTAGCTAACGTGAATTACGCTGTTTTTCCAGAATATTTTCACCAGATATACCGATCAATTAAATTAAACAACCAGACTCACTACGTTGAAGGTTAAATCGCTTTTTTTAGTCTTACATTTTTTTTCTTCCTTTCTCGACAGGTCTGGAAGGTTTCTTCATCAAGGATTTCTCTGGGCTTTGTTTTAAAGCCGGGCCTAGCATTCACTCCGACGATAAGGGAAACTTCCATTATGTCTTGCTTGATCAGGATTGTCTACACGACGCTGCCCAATTTCGTTTTATGAACAATGGAGTTTTGTACAATATAGGTAGAGATGGATGCTTCGTACTTTATTATAGTTACAGCGAAAAAGCCAATGTATTTGCTGTGCTGCATGCTAGACCAGATAATGTTGATACTTGCAAGGCTGAAGATGCTGTCAGTCAAAACTCCAGAGGCTTACTACTTTTCAAACCAAGCCCGGAGGAATGTGTTGCACCAAGGCAACCGTTTCCCTATGGTGGTTCATTTCGTACAGATAAATCTTATGTTGGAGATCATCTACTATCGAGTTCCACGTGTGATAAAAAAGCCCAACAATTCACGTTTGGTAAGTTTTAACTGTACACAACACTTACGTCAACTTCTCTCATGTCTTAACTTTAGGTTAGTTTTATCAAGTTCCATCTTTTAAGTTTTGATCAACTAAGAGAGAAATGTCCGTTCATCCAAGGTTCGACTTGTGTCAGATTGCACTTATTTAATGCAACTTTGGGCGGGTTTAAAGTTTTCCACAAGTAGGCATTTTCTAGCGCTGTCGTTTGGCCACCAATATGGGATTACCTTGGAGGAAGTGTTCAATTGAAAATGCCAGTTATTTCAAGGTTCAACTTGTGTCAGATTGCACTTATTTGAAGCAAGTTTGAGCGAACTTAAGGAAGCTCGAAGGATCACAGTTTAAGGATTGTTTCGACTTTGAAACAGTCCTTTCATGACTTCCCAAATGCAGTTTTCCGAATAACTGGGCAAGGCTTCAGTATTTCAGTCTTTTGTAGTTACAAATAGGGTTAGCGCGTGATCTCTAATGATGTTCTTTGATTTCATTCACCAAAATCTTTGTAATTCTTTTGAAAGGTTGTTTAGTTCTTTTTGAAAAAATTTTTAAATTGTGTTTTAACAGATTTAACACGCTTTAGAGCGTTCCAGCCAAAAATGAAACTCACCTGTAATTAGGTCATAACTCCCCGTCCGTAGCCCTCAAAAAAGTACCTTTAAAAGTACCTTTATTTATACCTGATAACCCTATATTTCTTTCATGAGTTCCCAAATTTAGCTGTGAAAATAACTGGATGAGACTTCCGTATTTCGGTCTTGTGTGATTAGACTATAGCATTTTTATGTCCTTTGCTTATTCTTAAATGAAAATTTGGTTCAAAGTCAACGCGAGTTTTGTAAAATAAACGATTCAGACTGAAGCATTCTCAATGCTCAGCATATCCGAACGTTACTTTTGCTGTCGTGCCAAGAATTAATTTAGTATGCAGTTATAACCAATTTCTGCAGTGATAAAACGGATTTGGTCCTCACAAATGACATTTTAGGCAGCAATAAAAACTTGGTCCTTGTTTCATACAGTGCGAGTCCGATTTATCACTTGACAAGTCGGTAATCACTGCACAAGAAATTGATGCATGCCTGTGTTACGCTCCAGAAAACGCCACCAAAAACAACTTGAGTGTGGACAGCCGACTTGTTACAAGATATTTGTTTTGGGAACATTCCCCACGGACTCCACCGTAGACAGTTTACAGTACTTCTTTCGTATTTCAGGAGATGCAAAAATAATGAGGTGAGCGAGCGGCCTCCCAAAATAAGGTTTTCCCGAATTGCATCAAATCTTGAAACAGTTATTGAATTCAGTTATCAAAAAATGTTTCTCGCCGGATCGATTATTTGCCTCAGTCCAGGGACGTGGCGACTGGGGTGTGTGGGGAGCTGTGACAACCCCACAATAATTTAAATTCCCAAATAGTTAGTCAAATTGAAAAAAATGAAATTCACCTGTAATTAGGTCATAACTCCCCTTCCGTAGCCGTCAAAAAAGTACCTTTAAAAGTACCTTTATTTGTACCTGATAACCCTACCAGCAACCTAAGCTGTTCTCCCTAGAGAACCAGTTAGGGCCACCCCTCATGGGTCTAGTGTTACTCCAGGAGGAAAATGTAGTACGTGGAGAAAACCTACGATGCTTGATAGAGTTAAACTGGACAACACTCTTTTCACATGTGACCAAGGTAACTTTAATCAGATAACTGCACGGAGCAGGAATCCCACCCTAATCAGAGTGGTGAGAGGTACGTACATTACCATTGTGCCACCCGCACCACTGTCCATACCTGTCCGTGGCATTTATTTTGTACATCAGTTTTAGTCTCCTTCCCAGTCTTCCACTTCATTACCGGTCCCTTTTCGGAATCTGTACTGCTAATAGATGTAGGGAATGTTTTGATGCAGATGGAACTGTGCTCATAACCGTTGGTCTTCAGCTCTGTAAATGAAGGTTTTCACGAGTTTTCCATAGACGACTTGACGTAGTCACTGGTAAATACTGCATGTCAAAATAATAAGAAATGTATTTGAAACAATTATTGAACTCGATTATTACAAAATGTCATGATTTTTCATTGTCTCGCCGATCAATTATTTGCTTCTGCCTTCCGTATCAGCAAAAACGTACCGCGCAACCTCTTCGAATTATTGTTTGTAATTACTCTCACCAAGTAAACTTTTAGCAATTGAATTTAGAAACAGAAAGAGACTTTCGTTGTTTTCAGGTTCTGTAACATGCGAGGGAACTGTAACAACAGATGTAAACTGCAATCCAGATCAAGTCGTGGCGATTCAGAATGCTGTATACGGTCGATATAGTAATATGAAAACATGTCTGTACAACGGAACTATAAACTGCACAATATCTGTAACTCGTATGGTGAAAAATCTTTGTGAGGGGCGGCAAAACTGTACCATTATGGTCAACAATAAGTTGTCCAAGGAAGACCCATGTCCTGGACTGCAAAAGTATCTCTACTTGGAGTACAATTGTGCAGACTGTGTCGTTCCGGTCAAACAGTTCCTTGGTAAGTAATATTTTTGTCAAAAAATCCCGAGGTTAGGGTCTAGCTTAAATTAATTTCTTATTAATTTATTCAATGATTAATATTCAGTAGTTAATGTTTTATTCCTCTTTATGATAATGTCAATGGTGCTGTTCTTTAGTGTAAAGTATTTCAATCGTTCGTCCCCAAAACATAAAAGAAACGACAGCCATGTTATATGAGCATATAAGCACTCCCAAGGTTGTTTAATACGTCGTTGAAATGGTAAAGCATTAACTGGAGATTTCCATGCCAGAATGCTTTGCCAGTATTATTTTCATTTCGAAACATTTCTTCTCTTTCGGAGACCAAAGGACGACTAAAATTTTCCATACAAAAGAAAGTGCTTTTTGAATTCTAGCCGTTGTAGATGTTCTCAGCGGTAGCAATCATGGCCGTACATATCGGGGAGGGGGCAGCAGGGGCAAATGTCCCCCTCAGAGAAATCTAATCTTTTATTTATATGTATTATTAATAAATATTGATTATTAATGGTATTCACAAAAATAAAGGTAAAGAGAAAGATAAAGTGTCTTCATATATACAGGATAACTCTATCAGCTGCCTTAGCTGCTCTCCCTACAGGTCCAGTAAGAGCCATCCCTCATGGGTCCAGTGTTATGACAGGAAGAAACCGGAGTACCCGGACAAAACCTGCAATGTTTGGTAGAGTTAAACTGCACGAAACTCTTCTCACATGAAACCAAGGTATCTTTAATAAGATAACTGCATGGAACCGAAATCGAACCCAAGTCACAGTGGTGAGAGACACGTGCACTACTACTGTGCCACCAGCACCCCAAACAAATTTTCCTACTTGCGTTCATTCCTACTCCAAATGATGTGTATGAAAGGAAAGCAAACTGGGGTACTGTTTGAATACAGCGTAATGAATGTAGAACTTCATGAATTCAGCCCTAAGAATTAGACACCCATTTTATGACACATCTTAATTACTGTAAACGTACTCTATCAGATTGTTATATTATAGAACAGAGCTCCTTCTTAGCTATGGTAACATACCAACATGACATCCATTTGTGAATATTAAATTAATTTTTTTTTTTCTGCGTTTATTGTGCGTAATGCGAACTAAATTGTCTTTAACAGCTGCCTCAACAGAGAACCTTGGTTTCTAAAATATGAAAAAATTTCTGTGGAGCATGAAAACCACGGTCCTACTGTCCCCCCGCCCAGCAAAAAAACCTGCGCACGGTCATGGTTGCAATGCCATTCCTTAACCTTTTCGTTTTGTGCTACTCTGAATACATTATAATGTAAGCTGTTGGAAGATATTAGCTTACCCTCGATGAAGTAAATAAAATACTTACATTAAGATGTTCATTTGATTCCACACTTCTTATTTCAAAAGTATCGAGAATATGTCTTTAAATGTGCAGATAACGTGATCCACAATGACGCACATAAAAGTTAAAGGGTTTCCGTTCTTCTACTGTAAAAAATTCCTGTCTTCTTTATTCAAAATATATCGTTAAACTTCAAGATAAACTTCTTCTTTACAGTTAACGATGTGAGACTTTCAACCTCAGCTCTTCCGAATGAAGGATTTTTAGAAATCAACATCAGTGACACAAGAAGTAAAGTTTGCTCCAAAAGTTTGAATAGCGGAGCGAATGAAGTTGTTTGCCGACAGCTTGGGTACCGTGGGACAAAACAGAATAACCCTTCCGTTCCAAACGTTTACAGAAATTCAAGAAATTTTTCTGGAAAAATAAACTGTGTTGGTAATGAAACGGTGTTGTCGCATTGTTGTGTAAACGCTGCGAGAGAAGAAACTTGTTCTGAACTTGCTTACGTAAACTGTAAGTACATTTGACTAACTCATTAAGGTTAATTGCTTTCACCAGAGTCTTTGAATTTCAGCTATGATAATGTATTAAAAATTACAAAATGTAGACTCTAAACGAAGCGTCAGGATAAGAAAATTGCAGTGCTAGAAGATTCGTTTTGTATTTGCCTATGGAATTCACTTATAAACAAATGTGATACAGCATGGACACGAACATAAAACGTTTTTACGAGTAAAAACTCACTTCAGCTGAAAGCATCATCATCTGTAAATGTGTTACAGAACTGATTATTAAAACATCAGTAAGTGTGAAAAGTGATGCAGAACTGATGTTTTATTTATTAGTTGTGTGTAATACATTTCTCGTCAATTTCACTCGTGAACTGTTAATGAGGTTTAGAAGTATATGTACATGTATACCCATATGCACATGTGCATAGGAACATCCATATGTATATGTATATGTATATGTATATATATATGTATATGTAGATGTATATGTATTGTCTTCTCACTTTCAACAGCTTTTTAATAGATTTTGTTCATTACCTTCAACCATTTCTTTTGAAAGATTCTCCAGATTCGGGATACTCAATAATATTGAATGATCAATGAGCAATTTTAGAATGGCGAATGAGCTACTATGCCAATTGATATGGACGTTGTATATGAACTCTTTAAATCCAATTGTTTTAACTACACAATTACTTTTGGAGTTTTTATATGCAAGAATATATCATACATTTTTATGATTTAAACAAATTTTCTTTCTTTTATTTTAAAATCTGGTAGTTTTTTCATATATATTTTCATTCTTGAGTTATTCAAATTTGTTTCATGAACTCGAAAGGAAGTATTTGTTGTTGTCAAATTCGGAAAACATCTGCTTGACCAGTCTGAAATCCAATATTTGTTCAAAACTATTCTCGGAAATCACTTGAGACATTCCATTTGAATACAATACACAATTTTTTAAGAACTTAGATCCGGTCATCCAGTCCACATAGTAACAGATTAGGAACCAGGAATCTTTGTAATCCTTGTAGAACTCCTTGTCTACTACTCTGGCAAGCAACATGAGCAAGTTCTGGTGATGTTACAAGTTGGTAAAGTTAATTGGGAACGTTAATGTCTTCTTAAGGAATCGAAAGCTGTGCGTTGCATCCGCGGGGATTGGCAAAAATGATCTCTATGGATAGTTCTGTAGAAATACTAGCTTTTAGATTTTGATGTTTTTCTCTTTTGTCGTGATCATATACTTCATTGGCATATATTAAAAATAAATACTGGGACGAAAATAGATGCGAAGGGCAATTTTCCATTATCTTAAATGCCCTTTTTTAATGAAAATTAAAATGAAAGCAGCGATGGTGCGGTTAGCTTTATTTGATCACCGAAGCTTGACTAAGAGTTTATCCGGTTCAACTCCCACTAAAAACAACTCAATTTTACGAGTTGTCTTTCACGCCGTAGAATAGTCGTGATAGTTTTTCTTCATATTACCTTTAGGATGATTCGGAGATATCAAATTACAAGATACGGTAGTAGATTTTGATCATCATGTTCTTAAGATTTATGGGTTATTACCCTTTTCAATGATAGGTATAATATGCAGTGAACCGCTGTTGGAAAATAAAAAGAAGTTTCCAGATACAGCATTCACTGCATCTCAATCCCTCGACAACCATGACGCTCCCAAAGCAAGACTCTCCAGTAACAGCTCCTGGTGTGCTCCACCTAATGGCAGCCATTATCTTCAAGTAGATTTGGGAAGAGTTTACGTTATTAATAGTGTAACAACGTTTGGAGATAGTTCCTCAGCTAACTGGGTCACTTCATACAAACTAACCTACACTAGTGATGGAATAAAATGGACGGAACAACCAGCTGCAGCAATGAAGGTAATTTTTAGACATGATTTTTACTTTCATGAGTCATCGCTGGCCATCGGAACAGTAACGTTTTGCCGACCAGTGAGGCGCTCTGACCATTGAGCTACCGGGATCAGAGGGAGAACGAAGGTTACAAATATGTACAACCTGTAACCTTCTGATGACTAGTGAGACACTCCAACCATTGAGCTACAGAGACTCAGAGGGAAAGCGATGGTTACATATGTGTACAACCTGTAACCTTCTGATGACCAGTGACACACTCCAACCATTGAGCTACAGAGACTCAGAGGGAAAGCGATGGTTACATATGTGTACAACCTGTAACCTTCTAAAGCAATGAATCTCTTTAATTAATCAGTAATTCTGTCGGGGCTGCACTTCTCGAGATTCGTCGGCTTTCTCGTGGACTGACATCATTATTAAACTCGTTTTTGAAATGGTACGTCAAGAAGAACCATGCACTAGTTATTGTTTGGGAAAATTTACTTGAAATCTTTCGATTGAACAATAAATCAAAATCGAACCTGAACCTGTATATTTGTTTATTTCTTTAGGGAAACACGTATGCTTATAGCAACGCAGCCACTAGCAATCTGAACAACATAAGAACAAGAATTTTGAAGTTTATTCCACTTTCTTCAAATGGCCAGCGATGTATGAGGATTGAAATTTGTAGTCACAGTAAGTTAAAAAATTGTGAATTTTATTGAGGAAGCATGCACTGCACGATTCCCGAACGTTAAAGTATTTGAAAGAGTGATATATTTTTTTTTTCGAACGTTTAGTCCGCTTGAAAGGTGATTTAAAGTCAGGAGGGCGCGCCATTTAATTTGTTTACTAGGTTTCTAGGAAGATTGTAAAAGGTAAACATAAATAAACAAACAACTAAACACATAAAATTTCAAAAATATTTAATTAAACAAATGAAAAGTGATTTGTAAGTCTGAACAAATTAAGCGACAAAACCAGAAGCTCTGTTGCTGAATTTCTGGAAACCTAACGGTAGGTGTAAAGAACAAAGTTGTTGTCCTTCAGAACAAGTTTTCAAATTCTGAGCAGTCGGTACAATAGTTTCCAATTCAATCTCTCTCTGTATGTATGCTATTACGAACTATCTTTTTAAGTAAAAAAAACCAAGCTGAGGCGGTAGTTTTTTGTATCTGATAAAGATCCTAGGCTTATATTCTCTACTAAGAAACGTATACATCCAACCGTTTGTGTTTATCGACTTTAACAAAGATTCAATCTCTGTCAACCGAGTAAGTGAACGAAACGTTCGTGTAGATCAGGACGAAACTCTTACTATATAATGTCACTGAAATACTAGTTTCGTTTCTTTTCTTTCTTTTTCATCTGTTATTCTGGTTTTCTTTTCAGAATTGTTTCCGGATCAGCCACGAAATCTGACTATTACTCACAAGACCTCATCAAGTGTCACTTTTTCTTGGTTGCCACCTGAC
This sequence comes from Heliopora coerulea, assembly GCA_030142905.1. Taxonomy (NCBI): domain Eukaryota; kingdom Metazoa; phylum Cnidaria; class Anthozoa; order Scleralcyonacea; family Helioporidae; genus Heliopora; species Heliopora coerulea. Next base: position 968,904 of record JASJOG010000039.1, read on the forward strand.
AATGAACCCACGGACAAACCTGTGTTGCTCTTTCGTATTAAAATAGAGCAAGGGAGCGACATCGTTTACAATGTCAGTGCGACAAATGAAACTAATGAGAAAGATGTGCGAGATTTGTCACCGTTTTCTGAGTATAAATTATCAGTCGCAGCTCGTAATGTTTACGGTTTCGGTAAAGAATCAACTGTCAGCTTTATAACTGCCGAAGAAGGTAAATTGACTAGTATATTTCCTGTGAAAATTCCACGCTTCGAATTCGCAGACTTGATGACCACCTCTTTATACTATGTGTTTACTTACATCTATTACCTTACCGAATTTATACTTGTAGTCTTCTCATTTGCCTTTATTACGGGTTAGTTTCAAGCTTCTCTCATTTTCTGTTTCTTAAGTGTGGCTTATGAAAATCAAACTCTTTCTCTTTTAGCTCCAAGTGGTCCACCACGTAATGTTACAGTTATGGCACGAAATTCCTCTTCACTGTTTGTTTCTTGGAAGGAACCTGACGAGGACAAAAAAAATGGCATTATTACGAACTATACAGTTTGTATATCACATTTCGAAGCTGGACCTTGTTTCAAATCCTATACAACCAGCAGGAAAAACATGATCGTAGCTAATCTCAATTCTTCAACGAAATACTCGGTGAGAGTTCTCGCAAGAACAAGAGTCGGAAGTGGAATATTCAGTAGCAGCCAACATCAGCTCACAAATGGAAGTAAGATAAAACGTTTTTTTTAAAGAATTGGAGTATTTCTGTGGAAAAATCACTTTTACCATTGTTTAATCTATCATCTCGAGTAAATAGAAATAGAATCAATTCACCCATCGTACGCAGCTTGTTCTTCAGTTTCACTAATTTTATTGCGACATCGAGTCTTATCAAACTCCTATGAAATAAGTTTTCCAAATTGACCTTGCGAACTTTTTTTTATTAGACTTTTCACCTCTGTATTTATTGCTATCAGTGAAATTGTATTTTTAAGCCACTATTTCTCCTTTGCTCTTTATGCCGGGCGAGCCATATTATTACCACGCAATACATAGAAACGTTCAAATAAAGTAGGAGATACCAAAAAGATGGTGGCAGTGCATTTACCCACATCACTTCGCAGACTAAATTAGTTCTAACAACAGCTGAAGGAGGTTTAACGTGCTATTATCTGTTAAATGGCTGAGAGATTCCTTCTGATCTTATATACAAAACGGCAATTTTAGAAGCTACTTTTTTAGTCAACTGTGTCCATTACACTATCCGGTCTAACTAATTGGGTTTTTTTTTTTTAACTCTAATACTCTGAACTGCAGAGCCTCCATATCGACCTCTTTGTGGAACGCCAAATACGTTATCAACCATGCTGGTAATACCAAAAGAACCATTCAGGTGAAGTGAATTTTGAAATTGATTCGTTGACAAATCCATCATTACACTTTTCGATACCTAGTCGGTTATACTATGATCACCTTTAGTATATGACATAACCTCATTTTTCATTTTTTAAACGTTTCATATACAAGTTGATTTTCTACCTATCATTTTGGTACCCTGAGAGTGTCTTTTAGGACGATTTTCTCTGTTTTGATATTTTATCCGCTCTTTCGATATTTCATTCGCTGAATAAATGTACTTAAAACGAAAAAGAAACAAACGTTCCTGTCAATTGCATTCCATATGTCCTCTTTTACTTTAAATTTCATTTTTAGCCCACTCGCGTCGTCTCCATTCTTGCTGCTCAGCCTTAATCATGCAGCAATACAGCTACTCAGGCAGACAGCACATAAACGTCACTCAACAATTTTACACTGATCTCTCAGTTTATTGTACATGTACATTCCTTATTTTGTTGACATCTAAATCGCACGCCTGTTTTTCCACACGCTCCGGTATTGAATTTTCAGTGTTTCTATCGTACTAATAGTCATTCCCGCCTTCTACAAATCTGAAGGGTTACCATGGGCTTCTACCATGGATTAAATCCCGCACAGTTTCTCTTTACCCGAGGTTAAGTACTGACTGTTAAAGCAGTTTGTGTTCTGAATTAAGCCAACATATCTTGTTCCTTACAGTTATTTTCAAGTCATTGTGTTAAAGTTATTGGACCGTAATACTCCAGCCAGATCTCCAAATAGTTATCTGGCAAACGAACTTCTGAATTACGTTGATGTATCAAAAAATTCTTCTCAACCCGAGCCCTACATTGCCGCTGTATTTACAATATCAACAAAACTAGAAACCGAAGAATTCGAGCTCGGTGACGGAAAAAATTTTAGTATTTCAGCGAAGAGGCTCCGACGATCTGGTAGAAATGAATATTACAATGGACCACTTGAAGCTAATACTAGTTACAGTATATTTCAAAGAGTTTACAATGACCAGGTAATTTTAGATGAACACAAAGTTTGAGGGGGATTGTTGACACGCACAAGTTAGATGGAGTTGGAGAATGTTAGTTGTTAGATGTTAGTTGGAGAATGCTGAGAGGGTTCTCAAGTCAGTCACTTTGATCAACCAAGAGAAACAGCTAATCCTCACAGCTTCAAAATTTTTAAGGTGATTACTTTGGTTTCGTTTGTTTGTAAAGCTCGACAATCTCTAAATTCCCACTGACGGGGAATAGCAGACCTAAACAAAGGGCATTCTATAGCGCCAACAGACGACCATTAACACCATTCTAATATACATTAGGGATAATAAAATTTCAATTACACAAGAGAAATAACTTGCCTAACTGAAATTCCATTATCCCTAATGTATAGTAGAAAGGTGTCAATGGTTATCTACGCTAATGAATGTCGATTGAATAAAATGAATGTATTTTTGCGTTAATGAGTTTCAGATTGGCGTTAATGATAGTATATTTTCTGTTAATGAACAGCAAATGGTGTAATATCACAAACTAATACCATGGCATGTTGCGAAATTGGCGATTAAATGTTCCCTGAAGCCTGTCAAATCTTACGGGGACTTTTTATCATCGATTTCCCCCTGCTTTCGGGAATATTCAATGACTAATTTCTCCGCTGCAGTGACGTTAGTCGTATAGTAATTCTTTATTCGACGAGGATACGTCCCTGTAGGTACCACCAAGCCAACTGCAGCCCTACATGTTGGCTTCAAATTAAATATTTTATTATCTGTTAGGGTGATTACTATTCTACTGACTGGAGTCCAGCAGCTAGGACAAGTCCGAATCAAGTGGCGAAGCCAGGTAAATTGATCTTTACGGTTATAAATTGTTCTTCTCTTGCGTTGAAGGGGTATGAATTATATTCCACAAAATAACATTTCCTAATCAATAAACTCATAAAAACTTACACGTAAAAACAGTTGCCATAAAAGTTTGAAAGTTTGTGGTCAATTTGACCATCGTGAGAGATAAACGTTTCAATCTGCAATAAATTTACAAAGGCTTTCAAAATAAAATATATATCACTCCAGTTGCCCAGGGGTGCAGAGTGAGTTCAAATTATTATCTTGTACATTAAGTTCTAGTAGTATTCCTGAAATATACGAAAAGGATCATTGAGGGGTTTAATGGCTTATGTCCATGTAACATTTCGGTATAGGTCTATCGGCGAGCTTTTAGTTCAAAACGTCAAGTTGTTGGGTCTATGTTTTCGCAGAAGCTTTTCTTGCAAGCTTTGATTGAAGAACGTGTCGAGAGAATGAACTGGTGACCTTTTTTCGTCGATAGTATTGTTCAAAGTCATGTTATATAACCTTGATAAGCTAGTTATTAAATTCTCTGATCATTAGACAATAACTTCCGTAAAAATCTACTCCAAACATCACCAGGACAGTACCTAACGTTTCCTTCCAATTTTCACTGGGTAATATTTTGACAAGGAAGACTGGTTCGAGTTTCGTCAAGGTTTGAAATGAGACCCATTGGGGAGTTTGACTTAAACAATAAAACAAAATTTAAATGAATTCAACTAAGGTAGAACACACAGACAGCATGTGTGGTTTCACGCAATTGGTCAATGTTAAAGCAACTAATTTTTCTTGTAAATTGACGTTTCATAGAACCCCTAAAATACACGCAAGATTGCTCAAAAACGTCGCTCTACGTCGCTGTAGCCATTTTGTTGGTTATAATTGCTGTTCTTGTCGCTGTGATTGTCTTCTTGTCCCGATATCATCCAAAGTTCCAGAATTCATCAAAAGACGATGTTACGTCAGACGTTCAGAACAAAGCTTACAGAGAAGATGCGTATGACGAGGTTCAAACTCCTCCTTCCCCAGCTGGCCTCAACCTCGGAAACGACACCCCCTGCACTTACGAAGACCTGCATCACCCCGTGATAGATGAAGACAATCATGTCTACCAACCTTTAAAGAAGACAACTCGAGCTAAAAATCGAACATCTAACAAGATATAAGTTCAAATAACCACCGAGTAAATATCTGTACTCTTTGGCTACGGCCTTTCAAACGTCGAGATTTTCAGACAATCTTATTTCTTTTTAATTGAGATACGCTCAACTCTTTCCTGTCCAGCGGTCTTCCTTTGACAAGTAAAATCATCTGACGTTAGTCTCAGTAAGATGATATAACTGAAGACCTATCTGGACCGAAAGGAGACGGGCTCAGCTCTTTCCTGTTCAGCGGTTTCCCTTAGGTGAGTAAAACAATTTGGTGTTAGCAGAAAATAAAATAATGAAAGACCTATCTGGACAAAAAGGAGTTTTAAATGAGATTATTAACGGTGTGTAATGGTGGTGTGCTGTGTGTAATGTAGCCTACAAGTCTCGATATGTCAAGTGTATATCTACTCTTCAATAGCGAGCAAAGGTTACATGTAGGTAATGGTTCGAAATGATGGTACTACAGATGCATTGCCTGTCAGTGAATTTGGATATATGAAGTACATAAAGATCAAATGCAGCAAAATTGTTGGGTTTTTTTTTTTTGTTTTGTGACTCAAAATGTTTTTAAAATATTTCTGGGATTTAAACCTCCAATCAAAGTACCTCAAAACTACTTACACTTGATCTCTCAAGTAAGGATTTCCGTTAAAATACCGAAATACTGATACGATCTGGAGACATTAGGCGTCCACATTATCCCGATAAGACTCCAACTATCCTGTTTTATCACCTCATCAACCGTGAATGGGGTTGCTGTACGCAAATTACAGCATAAAAGCAAGTGACCAAGGATGAAAATTATTCACCTGAACAAACTCATGATATGTGATTTTGATGCCATCTGTCTCTTACAAGATAATCCTTGACTAACTTTAGTTTTCTACCAACATCAATTAACCACCAGACTCCTCTACGTTCTACTCGTCCTGTCAATTATAGAAATAACCTCACAATCACGCAATGTTTACTCAGCGACAACGGTGACCGTGCGCTGCTCATTAAACTCAATTTTCGTTGTCGTACTTCGTGATGAGAGTTCAATTTCCCTTTCAATGACAGCTCATGACGAAAACAAACAGCTTCCGGATAGCCATGATCACTCCTGTTCAGTCGGTGTGAATGTTAACCAGTAGGATGTTCTGCTACAGATCCTTTGATAACAGTTCGTTGTTTCCTGTTCAGTACAACTGCAAACCCCTCAATCCACAAAGATTTCCGGCGGTGACTTACTACGTGGCAAGTATCCTCAAGGTAAATTTTAATAAACTTGACACTCTTCTCCTGTCGCGCAAACGGTTTGATCGGGGTTTATCTCACCTGATGACAAAAGAATGTTCTTCGTTGCGGACAAACACGAAAGTGTTCACTGGAGGACTTCTGGTTAGCTTGACGAGCATGAAACAGCCATTTTAAAGCACTAACTACTGACGAGAACATCGTAATAACAAGATTAAGTAAATCAACATACAATAATGCAACAGATACCTGCGATTTGCTTAGCAAACAACAGTGCTCTCCTGCTGGGAACGTTTTGGTCGCAGGTCATCGCTAGGGTATGATGTTGAGGCGTTTTTATTAGAGCGTTGAGTTGATCGACAGGTTGGACAAACGAAACAGCAACGAGACTGAAGAAGTCTGTTGGCGACAAAGTGGACCGTATGATTGTGGAGTAATTTGGCAAAAAGGCGAAACCAGCCGTCAGTCGTAGTAAATCTTTTTCGTAGTCTGTTCGTTCTACTTCGTAGACCGTTCGCAGGTTTGCGCGCAATAGCTATCTTTCTTACAAAGTAATAGCTTGCGATGAAATTTTCATGCAAAAGTTACAATAGCATGCAAGGCACAAATAGTTCACACAGTACGGCCAAGTTATGTCACAGCGAAATGGGAAAATATGGTTAAAAAATAAAGCAACTCTTCAGTTCGACTCCACCCACGCTCAACGTTTCTTATGCTTCATCTCCGCGGATTATCATTTGACATTTAATTGCAGTAGCGCGTTACTTGCTGTGGTCTCCCGCGTTGATGCTCCTTCTTAACGAAACAACACAATGGAGGTGTTTTGTTGTGATTGTTTTAATTGGCAATTGGTGTTTCTCTTCTTCCAGCGTAGAGATCAGTATCATTGCTGTTTATCGCTTGATACGCTTCTAGGGTTTTCGACTCAGTAGATTACGCTAGACCTGTCTAAGGCGCATCTTCCGAATCTTGCTGCGGACAGCACCATTCTATCACCAACGATTAAGGTGAGAGTTTTAATGAATTAACCACTTTAGAATATTACATTAAGGGCAACAGAAAGCAGTAGACAAGGTTAGAATGAACGTTGTTTAAGCGACATGTCTTCGAAATCTTTTATGAACGGAGTTCTTCTGTGGTCGTACATGAGACAGATATTACAGAACTTATTTTGTTTTTCTGTTGTAGTGATTGCAGGATACGTTGGACCTGTTTGCATGTCGATATTTTCTTGTTCAAGCTGACAATTTTCACAACTTTCATTGAATTTTCTTCGTTCATTAAAGGTAAGAGGTTATAACGTGTTTTGAAAAAACCATTCACCGGGATTGAAAAGACAGAGAAATGAAATACATATGGTAAGCGGCCACGACTGAGCCAATGGCAGATTTTTTTCAAGGTTTAAGCGGGATCAAGGACATATCCCTAAGATAGAGATAGAAACAAGTAGATGTCAAAACACAGTAGCTGCTTTATTTGTAGGCTTAAGATATCGCATAATGAAATTGCTGCCTCTACATTTCTCAACTTTCACATATGGCAAAACATTGCACACAATGCAGCAACGTTTAGATTCCCAGTCGTCACGAGTATATTCCATATCGGTACGCACTCGGTGCACTGTCGAGAACTTTCGCAAAGATGGTCATATTTCTTATGTTTTCGAAACCACATTGTAAACGCGAATTCAGTTTACAAAGGGATTAACCAGTGCAAGTAGAGCTCACCCTTGGATTGAGATTCGTAAGAGGAAGATGTGGTGGTCATCTCGGAAGACACGTAAAACATGAAGAACAGGACATGAAAAACAAGTTTGCTGAACTTCAAACTGGAGCCACTTGCGCAAAAGCACCCTTCCTCTAGGAAACTGTTTGTAAGTTCTGTTTCGTGAAGAAATTCGTGTTGAAAGTTGGCGGAAAATGCAAAAGTTGAAAATAGGTACAAACGTGTGGTGTGATGCAGTGTGGCCAGTCTCAGTGAGATGAGTTAAAATGGCCACACTGCATCACTCAACGACTTCAAAATCCTATCCTCCTGTTCTTCTGCCTCTGAACTTTTGGTAAGAGAAAGTCTTATTATTTCTAAACTTAAACCTTCCTTGAATGCCAATCTAAGCTCTGTTCCTCTCTCTCTCTTTTAACAGCTCTATCCATTTCCGTTTCCCATACTTCTTGTAATATAACACCTACTTTATACCTCTAACCTTGCAAATACAATACCCGTTTAATTTATTCATACTCTGATGATGTAGCGAGACGCAACAAAACGTTAGTCCTGTTAATAAACTTATTTCTTCTACAAATCATGGCCTTATTGCGTGTACTTTGCTGGGCATTAATATTTGTTCTGAAATTGAGATTCCCGTCTGGGTCCTCGCACGCGACAATAAAGAAATAAATATTATGATTCCATTGATCACTTGTCGAGGCACGTATATCCATTCGATCAATGAACTGTTATCCCATCAATCATGATAGTTCTTTACTTGGTAAATCTTTTATTCTATTTTCCTTTATTTTCCCGCTATCAGTCAACGTATAGTTTCACTTTAAACTCCTCACTGAATATCTTTCATTCCCGTAATCGCTCATGGACAATCAACTTGCTAAAGACAAGCTACATATGATTGTTTAAATCTCACCAATAAATCAAACATATACATGCAAAACAGTACGACAACATTGTAAACTTTTACATGTGTTTGCAATTAAATAAAGTTAATTTAAAATGCTGTTTACTGGAGTACAGTGCAGAACTTGGAAGAAAATAACATTTTGTTTGCTAATCAACATGGTTTCCATAGAAATCACTGATGTGAAACTCCACTTTTGCTGACATATGAAGATCTGGCTTGAAATATTAATAATAGAATTGAAATTGACCTTCAAATAGTGGGCTTCATTAAAACCTTTGATAAGGTAACACACCAGTGTCTTATTGTTGAATTGCCAAGGAATACAAGTTGATATTTTTGTATGGATCATATATCATGGCTCACAAAAAGATCTCAATGTGTTATTACAGATGGAGAAACTTCTGCTTCAGCTTGTGTACCATATGATCAAGGCATGCCTTAAGAAACTGTACTAGGACCTTCTCTGTTATTTTTACATGTTTATATCAGTGACATTCATAAGAATTTGGAAAGCACTATAGTTGCACATTAGCTCACCATCTGAGTCTTGGTAGCTCAATGGTTAGAGTGTCTCACTGGTCAACAGAAGGTTGTGGATTTGATCCCTGTCTGGGTCTCAGAAATTGTTCCTTCAAGGATAGAGCTTGATGAATGTTCATCTCTCATTCAACTATACGAATAATGTTTGCTGATGATACATTTATTCTGTCATCCAGTTGTACCCACTGGAAGATATCCTGATCCATGAAAGAGACCTTGACAAGGTAGCACCTTTGTGTAAAAAATGACAATGGAATTCAATCCATCTAAGTGTTCCATAATAAGAATTTCCATGAAAAAGTCAGAAATTATTGTCAGTAACAATCATCCATATTTGAAAGTTTTAATATCAGATAATCTGCAGTGGAACTCCCCTGTCAATAACATGGTAATGCCAGCAAGTCATTAAGATTTGTTATATGTAATCTGTATCCATGGATTGAAGCTATACAAAGCATTCAATCTATGTTACTATAATGAGACCTGAGGCCTGTTTACATGAACCTGGGTTCACCACCAACTTGGATCAGGACCCCAACCCCTGGTTGCTAATAAATTATGTTTGCCAGCTCATCCAAGGCAGGTTCCCCTAACCCAGGGTGATGATGTGGCTGATCAGGGTTAGCAATCATACATTGTGGATAAGAAAATGAACCTAAGTTCATACATCTACCACCACTTTACATGAACCAGGGTCAATTCAACCTGTGTTTAAATGAAGATTCAAATAAAATTTCATAGCTTCATGACCATGCCAACCCAGGTTGTCAAACAGGTTATCCAGCAAAGTGGGTTACCCAGCTATGGTGTGAACATTTATAGAAACCTGACCCTGGTTGACAACCAACCCACACCCATGTAAACAGGCCTCTAATCTGGAGCATACCAGGCACACTATCACACCTATTCAGACAGGATTAGATCAACACTTTAAGTTGACTGCCAGAGCTCTCCCCTAGACATGTAAAATCATCCAGCATTAGCCAGAGTAAAATAATAAGTCTTATCCTGCTGGGGAAGAGTTAACCCCATTAAAAAGAGGTTTGCAGAGGTGTACAGAGGAGTGCAGCCCAATTCATAAATGGGATTATATGGCATGGAATATAGCATACATGTATCAGAAATATTAAGATCTTTAGACTTAGACTTCCCATAGAATGGGTGGAAAATTCACCAATTGAATGTTTTTTATTCTGCTGTTAATGGCTTAATAAGATTACCAACTCCTGACCATATTTTACCAACTGACATGCAACATGATGTCATCTTAGTAATTTTTTTGTTCAAGTTAGTTCTAGAGATGGTTGCTATTTTATAGCTTTTTACTCAGGTCAATAAATATCTGGAACTCCATCCCATTACAAGTAGCCCACTCTGCCAACTTGACATCTTTTAAACAACATCACATTATGCCCTTTTATAAACATAGTCAACAAATATATATTCATATTCATGATTACATCAATAGTTCAATGTACACAATTTAAATGTAGGTGACTGTGATTTTTTTCACACACAATTTTACACTACAATAGTGTATCTACTCTTTATGCGCAGTAAATAATTAGAAAGCATATTAAAAGTATGTTAAATTTGGTGCACTAGTTCGTTGATATTGATTGTAATGTGAACTGGACAGAGAAGGGCTGTTCAGAAGTAAAGTAAATGTAGTTTCACAAGTAGCCCAGTTTGGAGAATGCAGTGTTCGAGATCTCACCTTTCTTTTATGTGTAACCTTAGTCATCAAAATGTCAATAAAGAATGGCTGTGTAACGGTTACGGCACTTTTCAAACCGATATGGCTATCCCATTTACACTCGACCCTAACTTATATGTGGGAAGCATATAGTCACTAAAATGCTTTTGAGAAATTGAGTGCCGTGAAAATGAACACAAATGGCCGAACTCTGGTTTAATTACCATCGTCCCCGTGCGATGGTACTTGGCAAAAATCGATATTTGGAGGATTCACGCCCGATGTGGCTTGAATAAAATTTGTAACGCTAATGTCAGCTGATTGCCTCACGTGTAACGTAGTTCAAATGGGGAAAAAAACCTTACCTTTACCGTTACCAGATGAAGAAACGTTGTCTTCGATAAACTCATCCACAACTTCGGGACTTAAAATTGCACGTGCAGTGTCACGTGACAATTACAATGTCAACCGACCCAAAAATGCAAACATTGGCATTGGAATGCGCTGATGTGGTCTTGTTACTGAGTTTTATAGAGGGCTTGTTTTGCTTTTGACGTCGTCAATCATGTCTCAGAAGCCAGCTTCTTACAAATTTTTAGCCATGAATTAACGAGAAAGTAAGCCACGTGTGATCCCCATTAATTTAGCCTGTCGCACCTCTATTTACAATGGTAGCGAATTCCCTCTTTGGGTGGTCTTATTTATACTCGTGTTGATAAGAGATCTCCGACTGCGCTATGGTGCAATATCAAAAGCGTGTTCGATATAAAACTAGAGACTAAGTTTTAGGTCATTTAGACTTCGAAAACTATGAAAATTATCTCAGTGTTTTATAAAACAGTACGCATCTTGCGCAAGCTCGGATTGGACAAGCCTCATTTTCTCAGAGAGTGCAGACACACCAAATAATATACGGTCTTAAGTATAGGTTACATGCATGACATCATCTGTCAAGTAATTTAATGTCGGGAGTCTGTCTTGTAAATTATTTTACAGATGATGTCATGCGTGTGGAGGCAAGGTGACGTCATTTTCGTTTTGTGTTTGAGCACAGAGACATGGATGACGTCACGAAAACTTAGATGAAATTACGTTATTTAAGGAACACTCAATTTTCGTGTTTGAATATTGTGATCCAAACACGCGGGATGTTGCGAGACTTGTAAAAACCGTAAAAACCACGAGTCGCTAGGCGAAAATTTTCAGCTTTTCGAAAGTCCAGCAACATCCCAAGTGTTTGGATCACAGTATACAAATACGGAGATCCTGACGATTACGATTTAGTATTTGATTAACTGTTTTCCAAGCTTGTTTGGGTGATGATTACCTTTTTCCATATTGGACTTGCAACTGCTTTCTTCTGGAGTTTCAAACTTCTCTGGAAAGCTTAAACTTGTCTTCTTTTAGCAAATTAACTGTTGAAATCTTTGCATTGATCAGGTGCCGCTGAACTCTTTGTTGAAGACGCAACAGTTGTCTATTTGTACGCTTCGCCATTTTAGTTTTTCTGCGTCTTAGAAAATGAACAATGCCGAAGGTTTGGCTAGATGAAAGGTACGTCTTTTAATTCCCTCTACTCGTTTTTCATTTCCCCCACAAAAGTTGAACGAATTTTGCTTGTCGTATTTTGTTTTCTGTTTTGTATTTTCCAGTTTTTGGGCAGGAATAAAATTGCAGAACTCGATCATGTATTCTTTGATGTTTCGTCAGTTTTGTAATTACGGTCTGATTATATGGAGAAAATCATCCAGCTTTGCTGGGATGGAACGTTTTGCCCAGATCCTGCCCTTCCTATTAACCTCTCGTTAACTCATTCCCGGCGGAGTAAGACTTCTCTTATTTTACTCTGGGTATCGCCAGACGATTTTACTCGTCAAAAGGGGAGCTCCCACAGCGAAAGGGTTAAAATAACTTTGCGATAACCTGGTAAGCTTGTCTTGTCCCTGGTAGACGGAATACTTTTACTGGTGAGATCTCGCCTTTGATTAGGCATGATCTCGCCTAGCCAAGACGTTTTTCTTCCACATAATCGACTACTAAAGCACTCTTCGACTACTTCGGCAACACTTCGGCCAACTTCGTCGACATAAATTTTGTCGCCAAGCTTAATTTCATCTCGCCCAGTCATGATATTTTCGCCACATAATCACAATCAAAAATTATCCCCGAGTAGGCTATCTGGTGCCAAATTCTATCCCGTCCTGGCCATATAATCCGGCCCTTAGTTTCATTTAGGTAACACAAGTCTCATATCCTCAAATGCATAGTGTAAATCCTTATTATATCACTGTATTCAATCATGAGCAGTCTGAAGTGCTGCTATCCGATCCGAAACCTATGAGAGTTCTTCCTTTTGTGAAGACGGACATTCTGGCCATGTAATAAAAAATCTTACGATAAGGCAAATTGAGTAAAAAACGAAAATGGAAAACCACACAAAATACCACAAGCCCGCAACTAATCTGTTTTTAAGCCGTTGAAGGTTATTCTCACCAAAAGTTTTAAAACTGAATCGAAAATTTTAAAGGTAAATACGAAGACCAACGATTTAAATATAACTTCAATAGTTACATTTTAAGGTTTTTGACAATTTTGAAAAATTATCAATCTTATTAGAAGGGTGGGCGGGAGTTTGTTGCATAAATATACATATTTCTAGTTGCAAGTTTATGTCTACACCAACCTCGTACTGAAGGTCATTTGTAAGGGGTTCCGCCAAGATGGCAGAACGTCAAAAAGTCGGGAAACAAATGCACCTTGTAAAGGCAAGTTAAAATGAGCCATGTTTTGACTCATTTTTGTTTCTACTACGCATGCGCCAGTAGATACCTTGCTGTCATGCAAACTCAAAAGCGTGAGTAAGTAAGTAACAATGGAACAAATCGGAGCGAATGAAACGGCAAATACCAAGGGCTGGGCAGCTGGAACTTTTCCCGATCACTCGTTGTGTGATTTCTTCAACACAGGTGATTCCTGGTCAATCGTCAAAATGGGAATGTAATTCGAGTATTCGACAGTCTTTAACGGCTTAAGCCTAGTTTCCATAAAATCGCTAGATTGCTACGATCGTTGCGATGGCTGAAAAGCACGCTCAGTGATCGCACCCATCGATAATCGGGTTCCCGTTGCCATAAAATCGCCAGAATTACCACTGAACCAAAATAGTCATTGGCAACGACTGGTTTCCATATAATCGATCGTTAAACTGATTTTTGAGCAACCACAGCGATCGTAGCGATTAAATGGACACTAGGCTTTAAATTCACTTCAGTACTCCGGAATTCAGTCAGCGCTTCGTACTAAGCAGTAGATGCATGTACGCCAAAGAGTACCTATTTTTTCAATTGGGATAGAGTCCTTTTTCACAATAGACATTTTTAAGCCGTAAACTTGAAGTTTACGGCTAATTTGACCTATTTTCTAATGTTTTTAAGTAAAATTGGTTATAAAAAGGTATTTGAATGGAATAATGATTGGGAACGAGTTAAACTCAGAGAAATTTTGCTTTTCCTCTGAAAAAATAGACACTCTGGCAGGGCATGCTCAAGAGACTTGTCTTCGAAACAAAACTGCCTTGATGGCGTTACTATGATAATCGAATCCACAACAATGGCAAATACAACTTAATTCACCAACTTATGGGTTTGTTGTAGTCAATTTAAGTCTTCTAACGTTTGTATACGTTTTGAAGTCCTCGTGGGTTTCGTTTCACTTTTTACTTGAAACAGCTCTAAATGTTGCTAACGTATTATTCAAATACCGACACAAAACTCTCAGTTTTTGAACAATTGAAACACGTCAACAGATCCAAAATATTCCTGACCCTCTTCATAAAACGGTTTTCAGGTTCATGTGAGAGAAGATGTCCTTTAGTTCAAGTCTAACACTTATAAATCGTATTAATGCTTAACGTCGGCTGGAGATACACTTCTGGTCAAACAAAATAAAAAAAAGAAAATTAAACCGTATCAATTCTCTACTGCAAAAAGAGGATTTACCGACGAGATTCTTATAAACGGAATGAAAATGGCAATTTTTTTCTGCCAGTCCATAAAGTATTTCCTCTGCCTGGTATAACCTTTTCTAGTCAGGTCGGGATATCGTTCTGTTGAATTGTTTTTCTGACTGGAGACTGCTTCTTTACTCTTCCTGTATTGTCCTGAGTAGCCAATGACAAGGCGTGATACATTCAACACCAGTATGATTTCGACCAAACAGATGGAGGAATAGTTCAGCCTTTACCACGGCTATTTGTTCCCTATTTGTTCAAATGGCCCTGAATACGAGGTTATGTCTACAATATTTGAAAAAATTCGCTGTCTGTACGTCTCTTAATAAACTACGTGCGCAAAGTTTTTCAACTACGCACTTTTACTTTGGAACTAAGAAGTTTTACTTTCGAACTGCTAACTACAAGCTCCTACTTGACAAACAAGCTTTTGAAACAAATTTTTGATTCCTATTGTCAGTTACACTTCTTGGCCTTCGTAACCAGGCACTTTAAGATTCTGACTTCTAGAGAAAAAAATCTTTCCGTATTCGGTAATTTAGCCACATTGCAAATAAGCCCACCCTTCACTGAAAAAGGAGTGTAAATTTGTTTGCTTTCCGGTAAGCTTGGATTTGAATCGTGGATGGGCAGGGTCGTCAAGGGGTTTGGTCAGGTCGTGAGTCAGAGCATGCGGGCATTCCAGTTTAAGAAAACACTGATATGTTTCATAAAAAATGCTTTGTCCAGTCAAATCATGAACGGAGACACGAGTAGGTGGTATATTCTTCTTGGCAGTTTTGATGAATGACCATATTTTATCTCCACCTAGTCGTGAGTACGAAAGACCTGCATCGTGATCTTGTAATTGTGGCTCATTTCCCCGTGGCTTAAATAATCCGCCAAGTCTGGAAAAAATGCTTGGTTCGGGTCGTAAATGTAATGGATCTTGCTTGACTATCTCCGCAGCTTGTTTGACAACTTGCTTTTCAACTTCACTCTTACTATTCATAAATTGATTGTTTGTGTCTTCCAAGGCTCTTCTGTGTTTTCTGCTGTTAACTCGACGATTTCTACATTTATACCAACAGTACTTGGGATTTGACGTCGTTATCAATGGTCTGTCTACGTTAGAACTCAGCGTTATTTAAACAATTGATAGTTTAGAGCTATAGACATAGAGCTATAGACAAAGAGCTATAGACATAGAGCTATAGACATAGAGCTATAGACATAGAGCTATAGACATAGAGCTATAGACATAGAGCTATAGACATAGAGCTATAGACATAGAGCTATAGACATAGAGCTATAGACATAGAGCTATAGACAAAGCGCCAGTTTGTAGTGCCACTGAGAAAGAGTTGCCGCAGTTAGTGTATAAGGTATTGTCTATTACATCTAATTTTGATATGTAAAAATTGTCATTGTGTCCTAACGTTTACGTTTAAAATTCTGAGTCAGTTTGACGGTAGACTACAGTCGACAGACAGGAATTGACAATGCAAGAGGAACTCTACCGGCAAAACCACTTATGACCCCAAGGTGAACAAGAAAAAAGTGATAAAAACGACTTTCAAATTAATAATCGTTTACTAAAAACACTCTCGTGTACTAACCCACAACGGCCTATAAAACCTTGCTACTCCTGCAACATCTTATAATAATCGTCAAAAATTCTAGTTATTAAAGAAAGTGAAGATATCAATTTTTCAACAAAATAACCATACAAATAAAAGTCCATGTTCTATGGTACAATAAAAGAAGCAACGTTTCTCATATAATGAGCGTGACAAACCATGAAGTTAGTGTCTATCAGTGTTTTATTCGTTAACACATTAGGTGTTTTCAATAATAATTAGATTCGACCGCTGTTGCATTCATAGTCACGGCTTTGCTTACTTGGTCAAGGATTTGTTTATATTGTGTATCACATCGAACAATTTTTTTCAGACTCTAATTTTACAGATACTAGTCAATCTTAAGGTTTGCAGTTTTATAGATCTAGTCGTATTGTCCGTTCACTACTTGCTTTGATAGGTTGTCCTGGCCAACCTCCTTGAGAGCATCAGCCAGCTCTTTCCTAGTTCCTCCCCTTTCGTCATATCGGGTAAGCATGGTCAGTGCCTTCGATGTTTCATCCTCACCAGGTCGGGAATGAAGAATATTGTCCATTTCATGCGTTTCGAATCGCTTTGTCTGGTGGGCTAATCTCCTCCATGTGCGGGGAATTCTTTGAGATATTTTTTCAAATTCATCTTGTTGTAATCGACATGGCGGTTGTTGTCCTTTTTGCGGTTCCCATGAAATCAGAAGTAAAATAATTCATTAACTGCCAGTGTTTCGCAGAACGTCATATCAAAACAATGTCAAAAATAGAGTGCTGTACTTTAAATTTCGCGGTGTCGAGCAAATACTTGACAAGTGCAAAATTACACGAAATTGGTGTAAAGTGGTAATTTTCACAAGGAAAGTGTACATTTACACGTTGAATACATGGGCAGTTAAGGTTCTGAACGAAACAGAGAAAGTTATAAGGTAGCACTCTACCAAAATTGGAAGTTGGGGAAAACAGTACTAGTTTTCGCAGTTTCAGTGTCTATCGTCTCGTTCCACCAATTAGAAAATGTTATTATACTTTTTCCCCTAATTATTACACCTTTTTGTTGGTTTATATTATGGAAAGGGAATTACACTTTTTCCTACGTGATTGCATATTTTTGCGCTGCAGTTCGGAGTTAAACTCTCCGCAATCAACTGATCACATTTCATAGACATTTTCCCATATATTATTGGAATAATAACGGTAACGTTTCACATAGCGGTACGAGATTACATTCTTGTCTAACTGCTGTTAATCTAATTTCTTTTCACTTTATTCGAAATGTCAAAAAAATACTCCACAAACTGAACTGTTTCCTATTCAAACCGATCAAGTAGATTGAACTGCCTTTTTAATGACAGTAACGTGCCCACTGATACTTGTTGGGCACTAAAACCACTCCGCAGTGGCGTGTCCACTAGGGGGGGGCACAAGGGGCATGTACCATCCTAAACTAATGCTTTGCCTACCCATGTGCCCCCCCCTCTCTGAGGTGTTAGTTTGGCAAAGTTGAGAAAAACGTTTGGACCAATTTTCCATTCACAATTGAAGCGTTGGATTAATTGAAGCTTATCATCGTCAGAAATGTTTTCAAACATGACCCACACATTGCATGGTAAGTAAAATTAGAATTAATTTAATACACCATCCGGTGACTTGATTCGATGTTTTCTAAAATATCGTTGGCAATCTGTACGGCAGGCTGCGACAGACTTGAACAGTGAAACTTTAAAAATCTAACAGATTTAGAATGCTCTATTCAACTATGATTCTCGACATCCAACTGCACAAGAAGTTGTGCAGTTACAACACACCACAATGGCAGACGGTAGGCTGAGGAATCTCGGGAATTCTAAGCATTGAGTCTGAACGTGCAAAGTCCTTCGGTATGGACTAGTTTGTGAAAATTTTCGCAAGACAGCTCAACAATAGAACGATTGAGTCAAGATAATTGTATCATTCACTTGAAAAATTATGCCCCCTCCTTGACGTGAACTTTGTCCCCCATTAGCCCCCCAAAAGTGAAACCCTGGACACGCCACTGCCACTCCGACATTTTCCGTTCCGTGTTTTAAACGTCTTCACGATGTTACCAAACAATCGAAACGATTAAAAATAGACATTTGCATTCTGATAGAGAACGACTGTATCGACATTGTTTATTCGTGTTCACATAAGTCACTCATTACTCTTTTTTTTCCTCTCACACTTTCTAGTTTTTTAATTTGTTTATGGCCAGAAATGAAAAGAACTCTGCTGGCAAAGTATGTGCACTAATTACACCTTTTGCTGTCCATTACCAGAGAATATACTTTAATTAATACCAACTTCAAACTCAACAACGCCAAAATACATTCACTTTGTTGAATCGACATTCATTTGCGCTTTTGTCATTTATCACAGATATGCAATCATTGACATGGAAGGGCATTTAATAGCGCCAACAGACGACCATTAATACCATTCTACTATACATTAGGGAGAACAAAATTTCAATTACGCAACATACTTGTCCAGTCTATTGCAGGGTCGATTTAAGGTTATGTGGAATGCTGTGATGTATTAAAGACCAGAGAATAAGACTATCAAAATTTCTTAATAAACTGAATTCGGTTGGACAGTTTAAACTTCCTTTTTTTCGTCGATATGTTGAGGACTGTTTTGCCATTTCTCACTCTGCTGACCACGTTCTGCTCTGTTGAGTCCTTGTCAGGACTATATGTTTACTCATTGAAATATATTTTCTAGTGTGTCAGAGAGTAATTCCATTCTTCCATTCTTGGACGTACCTCTTAATTGATCGCCTAAACGGCTTTTCAACCTGTTTGTTGGAAGCCTACGTTCCCCTGTTCATTTACGAATTTTGATAGTTTGATTCCCTAATCTTTAAAACGCGGTCTCGTCTTCATCCTACTGAACAGTTATTTTAAAATTTGCTCTTCATACCACATGTTCCCTGACAGGTAGATTTCAAACTGTTTGCCAACTTTAATTCACAGCACTTTACTAACACACATCAACTTTCACATCTTGGACAAATATCTTGCGATCCAAGCTTACGTGCACGTCAGAACTGTACTGCATGAAAGTTTTAATGGCGAACGCATGAAAGTAGATGTGTGTCAGCAAAGGAGTTAGTTGGTCAGCCGAGTTGGGATTCGAGTTAGGATTTCTAACAACAAAGTAACACATTTGTTATCTAAAAATGTATGCGATTATTTATCTGATTGCTTCGTACCCACGTCCGCAGTTAACCCTATAACCCTAATCCTAATCCTAACCCTAATCTCAACTCGAATCCGAATTTGAATCTTAATTCAAATCTCAACTCAAATCCCAACTCAAATCCCAGCTCGAATCCCGACTGGAATCCCAACCCGAATCCTTACTTCAATCCTAATTCGGGTTCTTGCCGTCCTCGTTAGCAAAGAACGGTAAACTAAAGCTCATTAACAGTTTGAAATAGACACGTAAGGATTCCATATAACCTTAAATCGACTGCAACAGACTTGACAAATGTCGTGCGTGATCGAAATTTTATTGTCCCTAATGTATAGCAGAATGGTGTTAATGGTCGGATATTGACACTACTGAATGTCGATTTATGCAAATGGTTGCTTATCGACACTAAATGTTACTTTTTGTCGAAATATTTCTAAAGTAACCTAACAAAAGCGTAAATGAATGTCGATTGCATAACATGAATTGATTTTTGCATTGAGTTTGAGGTTGGAGTTAATGATAGTATATTTTCTGGTAATGAACAGCAAAAGATGTACTTGTTTTGAAAGTTCAGTGTACCAGAACCGACTGGTCCCACCACATGTAAATTTGAATATGTCAAGTGAAGAAGGAAACAAAACCTTATAATCACGTCCCACACCGCCGACACCCCCAGAGCATTCGAAATCAACTCAGTGAGTTGTCACTTTAGTTTAGCCATATGAACCAAAATGCTCTAGTGCACGCCAATAATGACTATGTCTTAATAGCTTTACCACACTAGATCGGCCATATAAAACACCGAGTTGGCATAATGCAGTTGGTTACTTTTAATTAATCGCAGTGCTGTATTACGTATCTGACGACCAACATCACACGTTCAGATCTATTGTACGAAAGTTGATCTCAATTATAACGTTTCGTTGAAGACATTTGAGTCCATTACTGCTCGGCAAAAACAAGCTCTAAATAGCAGTATATTCAAAGTTTGCAAAGATATTCGTCGTCTACATGACCGTCCTAGCTTTTGTGATTCACGGACACCTGCAAATTCTCTCTGAATGTCATAAAAGCAATACACAGTAAAGTAAGCAACTAGACTTTAAAGTCACTTCAGCATTGGCGTTATCCTGGATTGAACACATATAGCAATTATATTCAATTTACTTCATAAATACTAGGTTGTGACATTCTTATCCTCACCAAAAGCAACACAATTTGCAAAACCGTAAATTTCTATGTATAATAATTTCTTTCAACAATATGCGCCAAGAATTACCATTCATCAATTATCATTAAATATCCGCCCTGAATCAACATATAAAGGAATAATTCTGGTGCTATCCTCGGATCCCTCAGGGCAAAGGAAATCGTAACGATGTAGAAGCTTTGATACTCACATCAATACGCTAGGATGAAAAAGAATTGGTGATCTCACCTAGGTTTAAGTAAGGTTCTTCAGATCTTTTGCGACGTATACTGCTCCGAATTCTTGGCAAGAATCCGCGTCTCCAATTTGGAGATTGTTGACATTCTGGAAACATCATACATTCTGCTATTACACACTAACCAGTTCGTTTACGAATTAATCGTTAATCAATGAGCCTCCTGCCCAATATTTTTTCCGCCTGTAAAACCCGCAGATGAGTCACTAACACTATCTGGCGGCCATGTTTGCAGCTCTTAAACAAGAAAATTTTATTTACTAGTGCTGTATTAAATCTTCAACATGGCCGCCTCATCTATATTTACTGAATCTCACGGGATTAACTGAAACCCACCAATTGAAAATGAATGCAACAGCAATTAATTTAACTCATAAATTTCTCTTATTGTAGGAATAACAACAATCACAACAGTGCACTTGCAGATTTGGTTGTTAAGACTTTGTGAAGTCAATCTAGAAATCTGTTTTGTTTACTAGAAGTTTAATACACCCTTAGTGCAGCTTTAAGTTCATTTTCTTCACTAATTTTCCCTATCTCTGAAGTAAACTACTTAATTTGGAATACTTTGAAGGTTATGTATTAGGCTTCGAAAATTGAAAGTGACCGGGTGGGCTTTTTAGCAACGTTTATTTACAGAATTAAATTTTAAAGAGTCTTGATGGTGTCGGAGACTCCCACATCGAAACTTTTAATCGTCTTGTTAAACCTCTACTGATGTATGGAAGCAGTATAACTTGGGATAGCTGCAATGCCGAATGTCTCACAAGAGTACTAAAGCATCAAAGGAGAGCTATCAGAATTATTTTAGATGTTGGAAAACGATTTTGTCTAGTTTACGTTTAATCCCTTCAACTGGTAGTCTTTTACAAAAGGAGTCGTTTAACGACAAAACTGCTTGAGCTTTTAAACGTGTGAATGGGACTTACTCTACTTCTTGTTGTTTAGTGGTCATACATTAAGATATAGACAATGATATAAAAATGGGATATTGCGTTGGCAGTATAAAACAACACAAAAAGTTAAAAGGTTGGTAGACTGCTGGTTTACTCTGGTTACCCAGAGTAAAAAAAATAGAAGTCGAATTCGGACCGAAAAGTTTTTGTATGAACCTGGTGATTTACTTGCCAATCAGGATAAGATCGAAAACGCACCCACGCCAATAATCAGGGGTCATGATAAGGCGTTAACCCGAATAATACAAAAAGCATGTTTTCGTACGCGGACTTGCAGGCTGACTTGTCCAGGTGAAAAGCAACGTCGTGATCGAGGCCATTAATTGCTCTTCGGTTCACATTGTGTTACACAAAAAGTTAAAATACAGCCACAGCAAAACTACAGACGTTTACTGAATACTGATACTTTAATAAGGAATACCGAGAGCCAAAACCTTGAACACAACCGAAAACAATCGGCTATACAGTCATTTAGACACAATATTGCGACTACGGTTAACTTGTCCCACCTTAGTTTTGTTCACTAAGCTATTCTAACCATTTTACACTGGCTTGGCTTTATGACTGTTCGACTTCTCGAATATCTCCAGCTATTAGCGTAGCCAAAGGGAAGCAGTTGTACTCCACTTTTCGTCCTGACTAGGTCTGTCGGTACAACCAGAACATCTGTCGGTACATTAAGCCTGTCTGTGGCGGATTCCATTTGCGTTTGAATTATCAAATTAAAAAATTGTTAAATAAGCTCCGGCGAAAGTTAAGTACGGGAAAGACGTTCAATAGAAAATGTTCGTAAGGAATTCTGATTAACCGACAAAAATGATAGATCCAGTCAACCTTCAGGACAAAGTGGTTGCGGGAGCAGGGGTGGCCGAAAAAGAAGATACGTTCGTATATATCATAGCTCACGTGATGTGCGCACTTTTGCGAATCATTTTCGAAATTTAATACCATCATACCAGCTACAGCTAGCAAAGTAGAAATCATTTATTCCTTTATCGAACTTCAAGTTTCTCATACTGTCGGTTTGGTTAAATTTTATTTTTTTCTTAATAATTGTCAGTACATTGCTAACATCTTGTCGGTACATTTGTCTAAAATCTCCGTTGCCCCGCTAGTTTCAAATTCCTGGCTACGTGACTGGTCGGAGTTCATCATACACTGTAAATAGGACGCGTTAAAAAGCACAACGAGATATGTTAAACACAAAAGGTGTGTCGTAGTAACGTACTGTTTACAATGAAATTTTAAAACACATTTCGATGTGTTAAGTAACACAACACGGGATGTTTGTAAGGATGGACATCTTACCATTTGTTAAGCCGTTGAACGTTAATCTCACCGAACTTTTTGTTTTAATAAAGCAGAATTGAAATTTTAAACGTAAATATGACTACAAGCAGTTCAAATATAAAATAATTTCCAGTTTGGATTGTTGTTTATTTGGGGCCAAATTCTGTGTAGATTTTTTTTTTATTGCATGTCCTCTTCCAGTTATAGTCAGGAGGATTTGTCTTTTTGAGAATTTTGAAAAATTATCATTGTTACTTGGATTCTCGAGAGATATATTGGAAGGGTGGGCGAGGGGTTGTTCGTGCACGTATTTCTAGTATTGTGTTTGTTCAACTAAATTCAGATCTTACCTGATGCTCGAGTCTGTACGTCAGACAATCTTGAGCTAAATTTTATACAGGTTTGAACAGGGATGGTACAAGAGAATGCTCAAGCAATAGGCAAATCAACCATTTTTCTGTCAATCTTTTCCTCAAGCTCTAGCTTTAAGGAAATGCTTGACAATTAACTGACTCTGGTGCTCACGTTTCCTATTGTTCTTGTGTGTCTATGTTTGTCTCCTCTTAAAATGCTGGCATTATTCCTACACTTATTTCTCTTTTTACTTATGTTTCAGTTGTCACTACGGTGGAATTGTCATTGAAATAGTAGAATGGCCGCCAAGAAAAATATTTTTCTGATATTGATATAGTTTTAATTTTGTAGAAAAAATTTTCAGGTTAGATTCCTGAAGTAGATTGAGGGTATGCAGGTCTTATGGTTATTCTAGAGATTACCTTAGTAAAATTGTTCGACTCACTTATCATCTCATTATTTCTCTATGGAATTGAAGTATGGGGTTCTGCCTTATATAATAAACATCTAGAGTGTATTGATAAGTTCTTCAAACGAGTCCAGCGTTATGGGTATACGTTAAAAACATTCAAAATGTCTGAGCTGATTGAAGAGAGAGATACAATTTTATTTAATAAGATTGTAAATGATCCGGGACATGTTTTACATGAAGTACTTCCTGAAAAGAGACAGAGGATTTTAAGAGATCGAGATCATCCGTTTATTCTTCCAAAAGTTACAACTGAAAGATTTGAACGATCTTTTTTAAACAGATGTCTTTTTAATTACTTTTATGAATAACGATGTAAATATAGTGGTTTGTCACGATTTTAATAATTAGCTCTTCCTTTACTCTTGTAATATTTTTATCAATATTTGTAAAGTCACACGTATGCTGTGTCTTCATTTGTAAAAGACTTAATAATAATAACAATAATAATAATAATAATAATAATAATTATTATTATTATTATTATTATTATTATATTACTACCTTGTTGTGGTGGGGAAGCTTGTGTACCTCAGTGATCCTAAGGGCTATGCTGGCGGGAGCAAATGTTCCTGGTAGGGTCACCCAAGCCAGACAGGCCGAAGGGTAGAGGTCAGACTAAATGTAGTCCGGTGGTTGTGTAACCTTAAAGTCACAAACCTCAATGATGAGTGAATGTCAGAATTAAGGAATGAATACAACGACGTTAATGGGGCTGAAGCATATGGTGACGGCCCCTCGTCCGGCAGGTGTTCTATGGAACGGCAGCATAGACCCGGTCGTAATCATGTTACTGCTGATCAGGAAAAAACACGACGAAAATGGAATAAGGAGCTTAATATAATAGTGATGGAATGTTATTTCAAAAGCAAACCAATGAGCGAAAGCGGAGTCCCTGTGAAGGGTTACAGACAAAGAATGTATAGAGCATGGGAAGAAAGAGGACTTTTTAAATGAACTGAACAAAGGATCACCGATCAAGCAATAATGATTAGAAAAAATGGATAGCTTACAGAGGAGGAATTGGAAGAGATAAAGAGGAGAGTTACAAATGAAAACACAGCAGAAGTTGAACAATCTGGAGACGAAGGTGATAATGAAGAACAAAGTGAAGAAGTTATTGAGACTGAATGGGAAGATAATACTAGTACACAACTACCTAGTGACCGAATGAGCTACAGGGAAATGGAAGAAAACTGGAAAAATAACCCAGATATTTCTGACGAGGAATTACAGATGTTATGCAGAATAAAAGAGATAGTAGAAAGTGGGCAGTTTGAAACAAAAACGGCATTTAAGAAAGTAGATAGAAATAAAATGAATGCAATAACACAGAAAGTTAATAAGACAATCAGGTATTTTGAAGTAAGGAATGTCACAGAGACAAATAACCTTCTGACGGCAGTAAGTATGTACGTGGCAGAAACCCTTGGATTGAAAACATCACGAGATGAAAGACAGTGCAAGGAACCATGGTGGAGGAGAAGGATTGAAAAGGACATTAAAAAGTTAAGAAGGGATATAGGAGTGTTGGAGCGTAAAAAGAGAGATCAGTTAACATCAATAGGAAAGTATTTAGTCCTGAAAAAAAAAATACAGGATTAAAGTTAAAGGAATTGGGACAGTGATTGAAGAACTGAAGCGAAGAGTGCTTGCTAAAGCGTCAAAGATAAGACGGTATGAGGAAAGAAATAAGCAGTATCGTCAAAATCGAATGTTTAGGACAGACCAAAAGAAGGTGTATATTGAAATAAATGGGCAAATTAATACTGAAAACATCGTTCCTGATAAGGAAGAAAGTAGAACATTCTGGAGCCAGATTTGGGACAATCCAAGTAGCCACAATAGAAACGCATAGTGGTTAAAGAAAATGAAAGATGAGAGAACAAGTAAAAACCAACAGCAAGAAGAGGTCAGAATTACTAAGTCGCAGGTAGAGGAAAGGTGTAGGAAAATACCTAATTGGAAAGCTCCTGGGCCTGATGGAGTACAGGGCTTTTGGATTAAGAAGTTGACATCTTGCCACGAGCGAATTGCAGAGCAATTGGATTTTATAGTCTGTGAAGAAGAAGAAATTCCTTTGTGGATGACACATGGGAAGACAGTATTGTGTTTGAAAGACCTGGCTAAGGGCAGTTCTCCGGATAATTTTAGACCAATAACTTGCTTGCCACTTATGTGGAAACTGCTGACTGGAATAATTTCAGAAAATGTGTATGTTTACCTTGAGACGAGTGACTTACTACCACCAGAGCAAAAAGGGTGTAGGAAAAACTGCAGAGGCACAAAAGATCACCTACTGATAGACCAGCTGATATTAAGAGATTGCAAAAGGCGACACACTAATCTAGCTATGGCGAGGGTGGATTACCAAAAAGCCTATGATAATGTACCCCACTCATGGATAATTGAATGTCTTGATATGTTTGGTATAGCAGAAAATGTTAAAGAATTTCTAAAAACAAGCATGACTAACTGGAAAGTAGAATTAACATCACATGGTGAATCGTTAGGGAATGTAAATGTAAGGAGAGGGATTTTTCAGGGCGATAGCCTGTCCCCGCTGCTGTTTGTACTGTGTATGTTACCTCTGTCAAGCATTCTTCGAAAAGCAAATGCTGGATATGAACTTAAGGAAAAGAAGGGTAAAATAAACCACCTTATATTCATGGATGATTTAAAGTTATATGGAAAATCCCGCAATCAAATAGATTCATTAATAAAGACGGTGCACCTTTTCAGCACAGATATTGGAATGACATTTGGTATCAAGAAATGTGCAGTTCTAATTCTAAAGAGAGGAAAAATAGTTGAGTGTGACGGGATAAAATTACCTGATGATCAGGTTTTGAAACAAATGGAGGATGATGGCTATAAGTACTTAGGAATACTGGAAAATAACCAAATTATGGAAAAGGAAATGAAGCAAAACTTCCGAAAGGAGTATATAAGGAGATTGAAGCTGGTACTTAAGTCAAAGCTAAATGGTCAGAATAAGATATTGGCAATCAACGCTTGGGCTGTTTCATTACTTAGATATACTGGAGGGATAATACGATGGAACAAAAATGAGCTGTGGGAGGTAGATAGGCGGACAAGGAAACTTATGACTATGAATGGGGCGCTACACCCGAAGAGCGACATTAATAGAATCTATGTACCGAGGCGAAAAGGTGGACGTGGTCTCATTAGTGTTGAAAGCTATATCCGAAGAGAAGAAAACAGTATTGGTTGGTATGTGAAATACAGCACTGAACCATTACTGGATAATTTGAGAACAGGGAATATAGTAGAAACTGAAGAATGTATTAAACCAAAAGAGTACGAAAGAATAGAAGAAGAGGACCATGAAAAAATATGGAGGGAGAAAAAGATGTATGGTCAGTTTATTAGAGACCATGGGAATGACATAGATAAACAAGTATCGTGGGCTTGGTTAACTAAATCTGACTTAAAACCCACCACTGAAGCATTGATTTTTGCAGCACAAGAACAAGCTCTAAGAACAAACTACATCAAATTTCATATTGACAAAACGGTTGGTTCACCGCTATGCAGAATGTGCGGAAAGAAAGGAGAAACTATTGCACATGTGGTGAGTGAATGCAGTAAACTTGGCCAAGGAAAATACAAAGCCAGACATGACAACGTAGCTCGAAAAATCCACTGGGAATTGTGTAAGAAATATAACCTGAAACATGCTGATAAATGGTACGAACATCAGCCAGAAAGATTGGTAGAAAATAGTATATACAAGATATTGTGGGATTTTAATATCCAATGTGATCACGAAATAGAGTACAGGAGACCGGACATGATCATAATGGATAAAGAAAAGAGAACAGCATGGATAATTGATGTAGCAATACCTGGTGACAATAGAGTTGGAGAAAAAGAACTGGAAAAAATTACCAAGTATCAGGACTTAAAAAGGGAAATACAGTCGCCGCCGCTTATATGCAAAATGTTTTTGCCAACTATATTTTTGCATATAAGCGGCTTTTGCATAAAAGCGGATTCGTTCCTAGGACGCGCATCGAGCAAAATTCATATTTGCATAATGTGAATGACCGGTGATTTGTATGCGAAACATAAGAATACAGTATAATCAAATCCCGTTTCAACTTAATGACACGCAACAAAACTAAATAAGAATTGCAAAAACTTATTTATTACTGTAGCACACTTATGTTACATGAATATACAAGATAAATGCTCTTACTTTCCAAAATAACTGTCTATTGATGTTTGCCTTTTGGCAACATTTGAACACACGTCCGTTGAAAAGTTTGATGACGAGTTAAACGATTTCCAGTCATCGAAGCCATGCAAGCAAAGATAGTCCTTCATATCAGCTAAATGCGACATAAATTCAGCGTGACTAATTACCGGTTTTTGTTCGGGCTCGTCCAGCTCGTCTTCGCTCTCCTGCATGCTTCTCAGCAGTTTCTTTCTGAGACTGTGAGGGATATTTTTCAAATGCTTTGATAACGTCAAGTTTTTCAGCGAGCGTTAGCGTCTTTCGAGTTGGCATTTTGAAACGTGAATGTAAAATTTGAGGCAGAGTTTAAATAATGAACCCGTAAGGTATGACGTAATGGACAACTTGCCTGAATTGGCAAATGATTCAGAGACCGAGCATTTGTGGTATTTGTTTTTAACTTACTGAGAAGAGTAGGTGTAAAAATAATGACGCTAATTAGCTGTTGTATATTGTTTAGAAACGCCATTAACAGCGAGACTTTGTTTTCATAAAAACAAAGACCCAAATAATCAAAACAGTAGAAGAAAAGATGATAATCATAGGGATTTGTTTAAGTGCTGTTTATAAAATGATGAATCATGGTAAAAAAATGCAAAACTTTGAAACATTGGTGGAAAAACTAGTACTTTTGCAATATTCTTTTGCATATAACCGACTTTCTATGCAAAATTACCAAATTTTCCTTTGCATATAACCGATTTTTGCATATAAACGTTTTGCATATAAGCAGAGCAAAAAGACCTATTTTAATACGAATAGGTTTTGGATTTCCAAAATCTTTGCATATAAGCGATTTTTGCATATAAGCGACTTGCATTTAAGCGGCGGCGACTGTAGTGAGATTGTGGACCTTGAAACATGTGGAAGTTGTCCCAGTTGTTTTAGGTGCTCTGGGGACCGTATCGAAAAGGTTACAGGAATTCGTGGAAAAGATTGGAATAACAATACCGGTTCAAGTACTTCAAAAAACTGCTTTACTTGGGACGGCGAGGATTATTAGAGGCGTGTTAGAGATTAGGGAGGCCTAGGACCTAAGGTTGCGGGTAGCAACTTGCTCCTAGGATTTTAATCCTGCATAAAATCAGACTGTGTGAAAATAAATAATAATAATAATAATAATTGATGGTACTGGCTGTTAGCTGGGCCGTTGAGAGAGAACTTCTCCCTGCCGATACGGCATGGTACACTGTTAGATGGGAGAAAGGCCACGTCTTAAAGGGGAACGGGTTCAAGTTGAGTTGGGACTTCGAGCATAGGATGAGAAAGACCAGCTCTGCTCGCAGACCAGACTTGACATTAGAGGATGAGAAAGCGAGGAAGATCTGGTTAGTGGACATGTCATGCCCTCAAGAGCAAAACATCAAGGAAGCGACGAGAACGAAGTTACAGAAGTATCAGCAGCTGGCATTCGAAACCAGAGAAAAGAGAAGAAGGTACAGACTGGAAGTAGTGCCGGTAATAATTGGATGCCTGGGAGGCGGTGTCGAAGATGCAACCAGAGCAGTGAGAAAGATTATTGGAGATGAGGACAGTGTGATTAGGATAATCACTACAATGCAGAGCACGGTGCTTTCTGAAGGGGAAACAATAATTAGGAAAGTGCTTGGCGGAGTGGTACAGTCAGAATAGTGAACGTACAGCCGAAGCGCATCAGCCTTAGTGTGAACGAAACTATGGGAACACCTGTACCTCGGTTACCCCCCAACAATATTGGTGGGAGGAAATAATAGCTAGAGTATGAACTGGCTAATGGAAACATAATAATAATAATAATAATACTTCTATGATTGACAACTACCATATCCGGCCTATTTCCCTGTTCAACTGTCGTTGGGAGCTGGGGGCCAAAAGAGTAAGTTGGAATGTCCCAGAAAACCTCCAAGTCATCAGTCTTCACAACCGGTTTAGGTTCCACATTAGTGTTTGGGGGAGGTATCGTCTTAACAATGCCAAATTGTTGCAGTATTGTAAAATACAAACATTTAAGTACATTATTATGACAATAGAGGTATTCTGTCTGGGAAAAACGTGGACAATCAGTTAGGAGGTGAGACACGGTTTCAGGCTTACTTCCACAAAGACGACAGAGATTGGTGGTGACATCTTGCCCAAGTTTTAAACTATAGTACACTCGAGTTGGAATAAGTTGTTGAACAATTTCCTCCATATCAATTACGATATCTGTTGGACAGCCTTTCCAGCAATTCAACCAGGGAAAACCTCTAACTTGGTCTTTCGCTTCCCATCACTTGTTAGTAATGCGACCAAATCATGGCTGATTGGTAACCGCTTTCTTAATATCTGCAATTCTTGCTTCTCGGAGGAGGGATTTAATCTTTCCCATATCATTGGCTATTTTCTCACCAGTGACGTCAGTTGTACACTTTATAGTCCAATTATCATTACTATCCTTGCAAATCCTCACCCCCAACTCCTCTGCATACTTCTCAGCATCTTTCATCAACGATTTCCTTCCTCTACTTCTTCTTGCTTGATCAGCTTGAGCAGCTGCTTTAACGGCTTGGTCGGTTGATGTGTGCAAATGGAAGGCGGTTTTAATCTTCAATTTTTTGTATTCTTGTTCAACACTTTTTAATCCTCTACCACCCATTGACCGGGGGAGATGCATCAAATGCACGGAAGCACAAGGATGTCTTCCTTTATTGTCTGTTGTCTTTATTGTCTGTTTCTTTCTTTCTTTCTTTCTTTCTTTCTTTCCTTCTTTCTTTCTTTCTTTCCTTCTTTCTTTCTTTCTTTCCTTCCTTCTTTCTTTCTTTCCTTCCTTCTTTCTTTCTTTCCTTCCTTCTTTCTTTCTTTCCTTCTATCTTTCTTTCTTTCTTTCTTTCTCTGATGAGGGACTTTGCTCAAAACGTCGGAATCATTTATGATTAGTCACGGCAGTTACCATCTTTTCAACTTTTTAAACTTATTTAACACTGTCCATGCAGGAACCTATTTTTATATCATCAATGCAGGGTTAGTATTGTCATTCATACCTATCATAGAACTTATTCACTTGCACCTCACCACAGAGGCAACCTGAGGAGGCAATGGGGAAATTAATCCTCCATTGGCAGGGACAAATTATTTGCTCCAATAAATCGTTGCAGAGTGTTTTTTTTTGAAATATCGTGTCTTCGTGCAAAAATTTTGGTTAGGAAATGCATTTTGGATGGTTTTCCGGGCTTCTATATCAAAATGTTTTCCCAGGAGATCGCTCCACTACTTCCTAATTGGTGAACAAAAAATCACTTTCGACTTTGTGAGTCTTTTCCGAAATCCTGGCTGCGTTCATGAACCTCGCTTATCGTTTATATTAAAACAGGACTGGTTTATAAAAACCGCGTGCAACTCTTATCACAGATGTTACCTTGGCACCCCAGTGACCTCCTGAAGACAACCACTGCGATGATCGTAACCAGAATAACCACGACAACCACAACACCAATAATTATGTAAATCACTCCTGGATAACAAAGAAAACAATACATGAGATATATATTTTGTAAATGTGAGAGCTTGGAGATATCTTGAATGATAAATAAACGTTCGTCAAGCTCTATACTTAGAAAAACCATTTGTGAGCCCCATATGAGGATCGAACCCGCAACCTTCTGATGACTGGTGAGACGCTCTAACCATTGAACTACCAAGACTCAGATGATGAGCTGAGGTGCAAGTTTGACATATGTGCGACCTAAACGGAAGGCACTACATATTAATAATGATATAATGAGAAGTAAATTTTGGAAATGTGAGAGAAATATATATCTTATTATATCATTATTAACATGCAGTGGCTTCCTCTTAGGTCGCACATAAGTCAAACTTGCACCTTAGCTCACCATCTGAGTCTTGGTAGCTCAATGGTTGGAGCGCCTCACCAGTCATCAGAAGGTTGTGGGTTCGATCCCCGGCTGGGGCTCAGAAAGCGTTTTTCTGAGGATAGAGATTGACAAACGTTTATCTGTCATTCAAAACAAGATAGTGAACACAAAACGCAATGACTTGCTTTTCACAAGTGGCAAGGAATGAAACTTTCATTTTATTATTACTCAACAAAGTCGGTCATGGACACACAAACTGTATGTGGTTCACAATGGTTTGGTATCAACTCGCCATTCAATTTAACCGTCTTTATTTTATCTTTTGCATATGTAAACGAAGTTACATCTTTTTGAAGTTATATCTGTCTATTTTTAACTTTATGCCGAGTTGTCTTTTGAAGATTGGCATACACGTTCGTGTACATATTCGTATTCGTGTTCATATAAGTGTTCGTTTACGCGTACGTGTTCGTATTCGTGTTCATGTACGTGATCGTTTGTGTGCATGTTCGTGTACATGTCCGTATTCGTGTTCATGTACGTGTTTGTTTGCGCGTACGTGCTCGCGTCCGTGTTTGAGTGTATGCATGTGTACGTGTTCGTGCACCTGTTCGTGTAGGTGTGGTGTACATATTTAAAATCCAATTAAAATTAATAAATTCATATCGGATGTCTTCGTCGTCAAGATTTTCATATAATGGTAAAGTTTCCCCACGTACATTTTCTGTAACATTCGTCTTAAACCCAATGTTCTTAGAGTTTCAACGATTTTGGTATACTGGCAATCCCGATAGATCGAAAATCTCGATATGCTAGTATAAATGAAAAATTCATATCAAAAAATCGACATGTGATTTGATATGAATATGTTCGATATAGAGACCATCCTAATTGACTTTTAACTATGATTATTTACAATAAAGACAACTTTACCAGAAGTTGATTGAGGTGTTGAGGACGATATGATTATCGTTGGGGACGGACATGTTCGACCTGGTGGACTCCAATCAGTGGAGTAGTAATCATCCTAAAAATGAATAAAAGAATAGTTAAGGAATTTTTATTTCCTATCATTGGGTTAAGAAGTAGATAGTTCTGGTTGGTGCGGTCTGAGAACAAGTTTGAAGCCAGTTCTCAAGGAGGAAAGCATACAAATTACTTAAATTTTCATGGAGAAAATATGACTTACTTGAGTTCTTCATGAAGAAACTCATACCAAAGTAAACGAGCAGTCACTCAAGGTTACATTTTGTGTCATGTTTTGTTCTTCGTTTACTTGAATATAATATTTGGGCGTTTGGGGTTAAGGAAAAATCTGGCTTTAGGAACAAAGGACTCTGTCATTTCGTATAATAAATCATTGGCGTTGGCAATTTTTTCATTGGGGCGGGGGGCAAAAGAGCCTGTTAAACTTAATGACTTTGACGAATGAGCAACCAAATGGTTTCAAATATCCCACCACGGTCAGCAAGGAAGAGTTGAGTTTGAAACTGGGTTATGCTGTACTGTGCTTCGCATCAAATTTGTTTTCTAAATTAAACTTCAAAGAGCGCGGGGCAGTTATTTTTATGTTACGGAACGACTAAGGACAATAGTATTCAGTGTCAACAGTTTACGAGCAACCTAATCCATGCATTCTTGAGGGACAATCGAAGGGAGGGTAATATTGCCCTTCTTTGCTCCCCACTGTCAAAACACCATTCACCAAATGCACCTTGGATTTATCAAGGTTGCATCATGGTACTGACCATAAATTTTAAAACCAAAACCGAAGATTAGTTTTAAATCTTTAAGAGCTTATGCACGCTTGCAGAGAAAATATCGCTTTCGTTTATCAAAACATACCTGATTTATATAAACTCTTTGAAACACACAGTAACTAGTGTTAGATTCCAGAGGCCCATTGTAATAAATGATCGTGGTAGACCTTCGACGTCATCCACTTGGAATACTAAAATTCTTCCCATCACCAAGCTGAAAATCGAGATCGTTTGTCGTTGCAAAAACTGCAGCAATGTATGGTTTGGGTTTAGGAGACGTTTTTGCGTCAGCATAGTTCACCAGATCACTTCCTTGGAAACTATCGGGAGATTGGGATGGAGGGTTGTCATCCAATAGCTTCATGGCGATAACTTGGAAATAACTATAAAGAATAACTACTGTCAACTACCAAGGAATAATGTCATCAACTTAACCTTTTAAACGGCAATTAGGTCGCCAAGTGCAAGTTTAAGGTTTCTAGCTTTCCCAACCTTTTCCTCGTGTTTCCATCAGGCGATATAAAACACGGCAAAACATTTTCTATTTATTAATTATGTAACTGGAATACGTTTGAACATGCAGAGAGGACCCAATTTTTAAGGCTCAAAAAGGTAAAGACACAAGCATTCAGAGACAAACACTCATAGTTTGCGGTTTAAGTGCTTTTAGATAAAGTCAGTTGTCACTGATGATCACACGGCTTCACAAATGTAGATACTCTGCGTTTCACTACCTTTGATTTCTTATTACTCACCTGAAATTTCCTTTTGGAGATGGTAACGTGAATAACAACGTTTGTGTTGTTTTATTGACAGGTTTATTCGGAGGTTCTAAACAATTGAAAATACTAGAGTTGCAATACAAGTCATGAAACTGGATTACGTTATATTATTTACTCATGAGTCATATCACCAAAAGTAATCGGTTGATGTTACAACCCTAATATTGAACTCATACATATACCGTCTGGTTTCTAAGTCACTTATCGCTGGGTACCTTCAGTAGAAAAGATCAAGAAGAAATTACAGTGCACAGGCGTCTTGCTGCAGCTATGAATGAAACAATGTTTAATACTTACTCCCGTTTGTGAACCGTTCTAGGTCTAGACTGAAATTTCCACTTCCGACTCTTGTTCTTGCGAGAACTCTCACCGAGTATTTCGTTGAAGAATTGAGATTAGCTACGATCATGTTTTGCCTGCTGGTTGTATAGGATTTGAAACAAGGTCCAGCTTTGAAATGAGATATACAAACTGTATAGTTCGTAATAATACCATTTTTTTTGTCCTCGTCAGGTTCCTTCCAAGAAACAGACAGTGAAGAAGAATTTCGTGCCATAACTGTAACATTACGTGGTGGACCACTTGGAGCTAAAAGAGAAAGAGTTTGATTTTCATAAGCCACACTTAAGAAACAGAAAATGAGAGAAGCTTGAAACTAACCCGTTATAGGGACAAATGAGAAGGCTACAAGTATAAATTTGATAAGGTAATAGATGTAAGTAAACACATGGTATAAAGAGGTGGTCATCAAGTGTGTGAATTCGAAGCGTGGAATTTTCACAGGTAATATACTCGTCAATTTACCTCCTTCGGCAGTTGTAAAGTTGACAATTGACTCTTTACCGAAACCGTAAACATTACCAGCTACGACTGATAATTTATACTCAGTAAACGGTGACAAATCTCGCAATTCTTTCTTATTAGTTTCATTTGTCGCACTGACATTGTAAACGATGTCGCTCCCTTGCTCTATTTTAATACGAAAGAGCAACACAGGTTTGTCCGTGGGTTCATTGTCAGGTGGCAACCAAGAAAAAGTGACACTTGATGAGGTCTTGTGAGTAATAGTCAGATTTCGTGGCTGATCCGGAAACAATTCTGAAAAGAAAACCAGAATTACAGATGAAAAAGAAAGAAGAAAAACGAAACTACTATTTCAGGGACATATAGTAAAAGTATTTTTCTGACCTACTCTAACGTTTCGTTTCCTTACTCGGTTGACAGAGATTGAATCTTTGTTAAAGTCGATAAACATAAACGGTTAGATGTATACGTTTCTTAGTAGAAAATATAAGCCTAGGATCTTTATCAGATACAAAAAACTACAGCCTCAGCTTGTTTTTTTTTACTTAAAAAATAGGTCGTAATAGCATACATACAGAGAGAGATTGAATTGGAAACTATTGTACCAATTGCTCAGAATTTCAAAACTTGTTCTGAAGGACAACAACTTTGTTCTTTACACCTACAGTAAGGGCTCAAGCAATTCAGCAACAGAGCTTCTGGTTTTGTCGCTTAATTTGTTCAGACTTACGAATTACTTTTCATTTGTTTAATTAAATATTTTTAAAATTTTATTTGTTTAGTTGTTTGTTTATTTATGTTTACCTTTTAAAATCTTCCTAGAAACCTGGTAAACAAATTAAATGGCGCGCCCTCCTGACCTTAAATTACCTTTCAAGCGGACTAAACGCTCGAAAAACAAATATATCACTCTTTCAAATACTTTAACGTTTGGGAATCGTGCAGTGCATGCTTCCTCAATAAAATTCACCATTTTTTAACTTACTGTGGCCACAAATTTCAATCCTCATACATCGCTGCCCATTTGAAGAAAGTGGAATAAACTTCAAAATTCTTGCTCTTATGTTGTTCAGATTGCTAGTGGCTGCGTTGTTATAAGCATATGTGTTTCCCTAAAGAAATAAACAAATATATAGGTTCAGGGTCGATTTTGACTTAATGTTCAATCGAAAGATTTCAAGTAAGTTTTTCCGAATAATAACTAGTGCATGCTTCTTTCTCTGACGAGAAGTTCAGAGTTGAAGGAAGGAGACAGGATGATGAAATCATCAGGCAAGACAGGGTGTCCAGTGTCACAATGAAAAGTCTTAAAATAAAGAAAGTGCGAAAGAGCCCATGTTGGCATTAAGCGATGGATTGAGTTTGCGAGTAAGAAGACTTTCTCTGACGAGAAGTTCAGAGTTGAAAGAAGAAGAAGAGAAGATGGTGAAATCATCAGGCGAGACAGGGTGTCCAGTGTCACAATGATGTGACAGGATGCTTGTCGGAGGAGGATTGACTAGTTTCTTGCCAGTAAGTGCAGAAATGCCCAAGTGCTCTGAGATGTCGTGTGTGGAGAAGCCGACTCGTCTGGCTGACATACAACGAACTACATCGTTGACACTTAAAACGGTAAACAACACGAGATCTCAAGGCCCTGGGAATCCTGTCCTTAAAGACAAAAAAGTGAGACAATCGGAGAGAAGGACGGAAAACAAAGCGGAGGTTAATGTGAGGGAAAGCACTGGCGCATAACTTCTGAATCTGAGTGCGAATTTGGAGGCTATTTTAACCAGTGTAGGGAAGACAAAAGCAAACGATTTTCTTAGGGGCAAGGGAAACTTTGGGGGAGGGTGAGAAAATCTTATCAAGAAACCGGCGAATGCAAGTGTCTATGAACGAATTAGGATAACCATTAAGCAAAAGCGTTTTCTTCAGATTTTGAAGATGCGACTCAAGAATAAAATATGAGGAGCAAATACGAAAATAGCGATTAAGAAGGGAAGAAATTAATGCTGTTTTGTAAACGGAAGGAATAAAACTATTGTAGTTAGTGTATAAGCCGGTAAAAGTGGGTTTATGAAAAAACAGAAGTAGAGAATGAGCCATTGGCTCGTGTTATAAGAACATCAATGGCGAAGCCAGCGGTCATGCTGGTCATGCTGAACATGACCAAAAATATTCCTGAGTTAAGAATTTTTTTAACATGCTTGAAAATGGAAGTTTGGTTCGAAATTTTTTTTAAAAATCGAATGCGGCGTCAGTGAATTATCCGATGAGTTACATGCTTTGGTGACCTGTGGCAAGGTCATGCTCATCTCAGATTGCAGGACCTGGCCGAAATTTGCGCGTCATTGGATTGGCTCAATTATTCCTTGCGCATGCGTACCTTGCCAATTTTTGGCTTCAAGTCATGCTCATTTTTAATAGCACGACTCTTGTTATTAAAAATTCAGTAGCACTACTAGTAGCGAACAAATAGCGAATAATGGCGAATATGGATCAAAGTCAATCATGCGGATCTTCGGAAGTTCATACCGACGGGGACGTTATATCTCAGCTCCTGAGGAAGTCTTTTACTGCCAGAAATGTGAGCGAGCAGAAAGTTATCGTTGGTCAAAGACCTATGCCGAAGCTTACGATGAAGACGAGGGGCAGGACGTTCCAAGATGTTTGGTACACGAAGAAGGATTGGCTATGTGGTAGTGAAAACAAGAAGCGTCTCTTTTGCTGGCCTTGCTTGCTCTTTCGACCTGGATTTTCGCAAACCTGGACATCCTCTGGTTATTCCAACATGCAAGGCTTTCTGTCCGATTGCAAGAAGCATGAGAAAGCCAAGTCGCACATGGAGGCCTACAAAATGTGGAAAACCTTTGATATGTCTCAGAGGTTCGATATATCGTTTTCGAGAGCTAGAAGAGAGGCAGTCGAGCGGCATAATGAAGAGGTAAGGCAAAACAGAGAGATGCTGAAAACTCTTTCTGAAGCTGTCCTCTATTTGGCTAGACAAGAATTAGCGTTCAGGGGCCATGAAGAATCAAGCACAAGTTTAAATAAGGGTAACTACAGAGAATTATTAGAATGCATGGCAAAGTTTGATTCCGTTTTCGAGCGCCGTCTGCATGGAAGGCTGGCTGGTTCAGAAAGACCAGATGCTGGACGAGTTTTTACAGGTGTCTCAGCGGACGTCCAAAATGATCTGATTGAATGCATAGATTCAGTAATTCAAGATCAAATTGATCAAGAAATCAAAGATTGCACATTCTGTAGTATCCAGGTTGATGAAACAACAGATGCGTCAACAAAAGAGTAACTTAGTGTAATCATTCGTTTGGATGGAAATGGTGAAGTTGTTGAAAGATTTTTAAATTTTTTCAACGTAAGTAAAGATAGGACTGCACCCGCAATACGTGCCATTGTGAAGGAGATCCTGGGCAAGCATGGTGATGCTTTAAAAGAAAAGTTGACATATGATGGTGTAACTGTAATGGCTGGTCATATTACTGGTGTGCAGACTCTTGTTCGTCGGGATTACCCTTTTGCCTTTTTCTTCCACTGTGCAGCCCACAGATTAAACCTTGTCTTGTGCCAATCTGCATCAAGAATTCCAGCCGTCAAAGTCTTTTTTGCCAATGTTACTGCCTTCAGTAATTTCACAAGTGTTAGCTCCAAAAGAAAGGCACTTTTTAGTTCACATGATATTGATATTCCAAGCCCTGGTGAAACAAGATGGTATGATCAATCTCGTACAATTTCTGTAATTTTTAATAAAAACCAGGCCATAGTTGATGTTCTCAAGGAGATTTTGGAAAAACCTCAAAGCTGGGATGACACAAGCTTAATCCAGGCAAGTGGCTTACTTCAATACCTTAAGAGCTTCATTTTCTGCTTTTTTACGTGCTTGTTCAACAAAATATTGGATTAGTCATTAATATTATACAGTTTTCTCCAAAACAGATTAACTGATTTCTCTTTTGGAATTGGAAAAGAGCAAAATTTTATAAATTTCCTTTCTGAGATTTGCACAGATGAAGCCTTTGATGACTGCTTTAGTGTTACAGTGAGTATAGTTGGACAACCATCTTCAAGATCTGACAGGAAGCATAACTACAAACAGCTATATTTTGAGATAATTGATACAATTATAACTATGTTGAATGACCGATTTGCTGATTGTGCCACCTTTAAATTTCTTGACTTGGTAAATCCTCAATTTTTCTCACACTGGCAAAATAATGTCCCTCGTAATAAATTACAGCTCTTAAATGTCAAATATGGACCACTCTTTGATATCTCAACACTTGAAAGCCAACTGCTTTTCATTTACAAAGATCCTGATTTTCACAAAGAAAGCCCAGTGGAGCTCTTGCAGTATATATTTCATTTTAATTTACACCCAAGTGTCCCTGAGGTGGTTAAGCTTCTGAAGCAGAATGCTGTCCTTGCTGTTTCAAGTGCATCAGTGGAAAGATCCTTTTCTTGCCTGAGAAGAGTGAAAAGCTATCTTCGTGGTAAAATGAGTGAAGAACGCCTTGGTTCTTTATGCAGAATATCTATTCATAAAGACATATTGAAGGAAAAGGAGGACCAAAATGAGCTTCACAACTTGATAACAGAAAAGTTCATTGCAAAACCAAGGAGACTTAATTTTCTCTATAAATAAACATGTGGTCAACGTAAACATTCCGTCATCTCTCCAACTCTGATTAAATAGACAAATTGCTGTATGAAGTGTCAGTTTCACCATGACATTTTCAAGTTTGTGAAGGACATCCTGTATCATCTGGAATATTATGAAATTTATGCATTCAGAAAGATAATTTTTGATATGGTGCATTATATGATGACTTTTTGCTGATTAAATAGACAACATGCTGTATGACATTTCAGTTTTCCCATGGTATTTTCAAGTTTGTGATAAGCTTCCTGTATTATCTGGAATATTATGACATTTATGCATTCAGTCAGATCATTTTTAATGTGGTACATTATTATGATGAATTTTTTGCTGATTAAATAGACAAGTTGCTGTATGAAGTGTCAGTTTCCCTATGGCATTGTCAAGTTTGTGAAGAGCTTCCTGTATCATATGGAGTATTATGACATTTATCCATTCAATCAAACCATTTTTAATATGGTACATTATCATGATGAATTTTTTTGCTGATTAAATAGACAAGTTGCTGTATGAAGTGTCAGTTTCCCCATGACATGTTCAAGTTTGTGAAGGACTTCCTGTCTCATCTGGAATATTATGACATTTATATATTTAGACAGATTATTTTGATGTGGTTCATTATTATATGATGACCCTCTTGGTGATTAAAGAGACAACTTGCAGTATTAAGTGTCAGAAATATTTATCCAATGATTCTGTTTCTCCATGGCATTTCAAGCTATTCATTACTGTGATGACTTACTGCTGGTGAAGGATATGCTGAATGCCATTTGTATATCTGCCTGTATGATGTGATCAACTTTGTGAAAAATCTTGACAAAGGAAAGAAAAGCCATTCACAGTGAGACTAAATGCAAAGAATAAACCCACGAAGGATGTGAGCTGAACTCAGTGTAAACCAGCACTGAGTACCAATTCACTTATGTATTTTTGAAGCATAATCATGGTAAATATTTTACACTTACAGTAAGTCTCCACTTCAGTGTTTAGTTAAACAGTAATTTTGGGCTAGACTTGCTCATGGCTATCAATGTTAGATTCACTCACAGCTTTGTCAGTGCTCCATAAGTGTGGCAATAGGCTCTGACATAAGATTAAACAGCCCAAAATACTTTGCCTACTTTAAACTACATTTTGTGATGCTCAGCATGGTGCCAAACTTTGACCCATCAAAATCTTCATTAGTTCCAGCTCATGTTGTCTTGATTTTTCTGCATCTTCTTTCATGAACTGCAACAAATCTTTGGTTGGGTCATTCTTTACCATTTCTTCCAGCAGTTTTAGCACTTTTTCTGTCCCTGACTCATTATCCTTTCTCTTTCTTTTCTTTACTGGGACAAACATAGCCTTTGATCTCGCATTTTCACTGTCAGTCTCTTCATCTCCTACCAGCTCACTAACCGGAGTTGAACTTGAGCTGCTGGATGGTTCAATGGCCTGTTCTGGTTGACAAGAATCCCTGCTTTGTACAAGAGGGAAGAGGGCGTCAAACCATTTACCATAACCCTTCTCTTCGACGAAGCGTTTTATTCCAGACGCTGTTTGCATGGTTAATGCCACTTTCTTGCATGTACTAATGCACCACTTAAATTTCGTTCTCATTTGGGAAACGGTAAACGGGAACATAGGGTGTCTTTCCTTTATCTGGTCTAGCACTTGTGCAAAAACCTCGGAATTGGTAGATCGCTTGTTGTTGGTAAATATAAGTTTTCTTTTAAAATTCTCGTTACCTGTCACAACAAATATCATGTCGTCAAGGTGTTCCACAGACCACATCGATTTTCTCCCAGAATTTTTCTTTTCCTTCGGGCCATGCTTGTAGGGATCGTGGTCTCCCAAGTCTTCTTCGTCCACTTTATCAGCGTAGATAAATTCATCGTCGCCAGTCACAGTCTTCTCTCCTGGCCGAAAACTGCAGTCTCTACAATATGCCACGCTTTTATTCACGACTCAACCCTCAATTTCATCGTTCATTTCTGGCTCTAAGCATTCTGTACGGTTACAAATAGGCTCATTGCAATGTATGCAGCTGTACTTCGTCGCTGAGCCACAAACAGAACATGCTGTCTCTCTGGAAGCCATGTTGAAAATAGTAATCTTGGGGTCCACGAAGCAGAAAGCATTGGATTGTGGGATAGAAAACAGTAATTAGACTAATTTATGCATTAAATTTGACAGTGTTTTCTGCGACGTATAAACCAATGTCGCATTTCCGTCGAATTATGCGACAGAGCTTGTCGCATAATTCGACAGCGTCGCATTTAATTCGACGCAGCAGGGAGCGTCGAATAAAATTCAGTTTATACGATGAATTTCCGTCGAATTAAATGCGACGAATTAAATTCGACGTCTAAACCCAGCCTTAAAGAAATGAATGTTGCAATCGATGATAAGGAACTGGCAATGACACTACTGGCTAGTTTGCCTGAGGAGTTTAAGCCGCTAATTACTGCTCTCGATGCTGTTGGGGATGAAAGTATATCGTATGAAAAGGTCAAGAATATGCTTTTAAATGACATTGATCGCAGTGATGATGCAAAAGCCTCTGATAATGCGTTTGCTGCTGGGAGATGGGGAAAGCATGGTAAACAAAGGAATGAGAAGAAGAATAAGGTATTCCGTAGTAAATGTCACTCATGTGAAGAGATTGGACACTTTGCTAGGGACTGTCCCAAACGTAATGAGAAAAAGAATAATTTTGGTCGAAGTCAGAACAGTTATCGTAGAAAGGATGCAAAAGAGTCGGCACGGTGTGCTGAAGACCAAGAAAATGATCACGATTTCATGAATGTGGAAGCGCTGATAACTACTGATGTATTCGATAATTGTGGATGGGTAATTGACTCTGGTGCTACGCAGCACATGACACATGAAAGAGATCAATTATCTGACTATGTGGCGTTTGACAAACCTAGTATTGTGAGTCTGGGTGATAATCAATCTATATTGGCATATGGAAAGGGGAGATATCACATTGTAGCTGATCTTGAAGATCATAGTCTGCCGATAGCTCTTCATGATGTACTGTACTTGCCGGACTTAGATAAGAATTTACTTTCTGTACGGGCTATGGTAAAGCGAGGAGCAACAGTTGAATTCAAAGGTGAGAAATGTGAAATCACTAGAAATGGAAAAGTGTTAGCAGTTGGAAAGATTGATAGGAAACTTTACCTACTACAAACTGTGGCTTGCGCAAATATGAACATTGCTCAGAAGAATGCGAATATGGAACTATGGCACCATCGGTTGGGTCATCTTGGTATGGAAAATGTGAGAAAGATATTGAAAGGTGAAATGGTTGATGGAGTGAATGGCAGAGCTGATATTCAAGAACGTTCAGTATGTAAAGGTTGCATTATGGGCAAACAGCATCGTACTGAATATCCTAAAGAAAGTGGAAAGCGTGCATCTGAACTATTGGAATTGATCCATAGCGATGTACGTGGACCAATGTCTGTCAACTCCCTTGGTGGCTCTCGATTCTTTGTCACCTTTATTGATGATTACTCACACTACACCCAAGTGTACTTCATTAAGCGTAAAAGTGAGGTGTTTGAAAAATTTTAAGAATTTGTCAACTTCACTACAAATCTCACTGGGAAGCAAGTCAAGGTACTTCGATCCGGTAATGGGGGTGAATACTACTCAAGGGAGTTCAATGAATACCTAAAGGAGAAGGGAATTGTGCACCAGTTATCTGTTCCTTACAGTCCTGCACAGAACGGTGTTGCGGAAAGGATGAACAGGACACTGGTTGAGTCAGCAAGATCTATGCTGTCTCATGCTGGTCTTCCAACTGAATTTTGGGCTGAAGCTTTAAATACAGCAGTGTATTTACGTAACCGTAGCCCTACATCTACGGTCAAAGGAAGTACACCGCATGAATGTTTCTTTGGTCACAAGCCAGATATATCGCATCTGAAGGTCTTTGGCTGTCAAGCATTCCTCCACATTCCAGATAAGCTGCGTAAGAAATTTGATGAGAAATGTCGACAAGTAATCTTTGTTGGTTTTCCTGAAGGGACAAAGGGCTACAAGCTTTGTGATCCTCTGACCAAAGCATTTGTTCGAGGAAGAGATGTTGTATTTGTTGAAAGGCAATTTTTCAAGTTCAAAGATGATTCATCTGGAGAACTTCCTTCATCACTTTGGGTTCCAGAAAACGGCAACTCACCTAATCATGCTGTACACAGACCAAATGAAGATGATGGAAACAATCAAAATGCAATTCCTAATCAACCAGTGGGAGCTAGTTACGAAGAAAACTTCTTGCAGGAAACTGAAAATCTTGGTGCAAGAAGAATACGCAGACCTCCAAAACGGTTTGATGATGAGTGTAATGTCGCTGATAATCTCACCGCAGATATTGATGAGCCAGAGAATATCAATGAAGCGTGGAGAGGGGAACATTCGGGTGAATGGAAAGAAGCAACGGACTCTGAATATGATGCACTCATGAGCAATGGCACATGGCAACTTGTCCCACCACCAAATGGCAAAAACATTGTGGGAAGTCGTTGGGTCTTTAAAGTGAAGCACAACTCTGACGGTACAGTTGAAAAATTTAAAGCTCGTTTAGTTGCTCAAGGGTATTCCCAATCTGAAGGAGTGGATTACCAAGAAGTCTTCTCTCCCGTGGTTCGCAACACATCAATAAGATCTCTGTTAGCTGTTGCCAATATTTGTAATTGGGAGATACATCAAATGGATGTGCAAACAGCGTTCTTACAAGGGGAGCTGGAAGAGGAGATATACATGAAACAACCAGAAGGTTACATCGATAAGGACAGACCCGAGTTTGTGTGCAAGTTAAAGAAAAGTATTTATGGACTTAAGCAGGC
This sequence comes from Heliopora coerulea, assembly GCA_030142905.1. Classification (NCBI taxonomy): domain Eukaryota; kingdom Metazoa; phylum Cnidaria; class Anthozoa; order Scleralcyonacea; family Helioporidae; genus Heliopora; species Heliopora coerulea. The sequence goes on from JASJOG010000039.1 coordinate 1,013,644, forward strand.
AGCTAGATGTTGGAACACTTCTATTGACACTTTTCTGAAAACCAAAGGCTATGAGAAGTCCAGTTCAGATCCATGCTTGTATGTGAAGTCAGTAAAACAGAAAGATGGAAAGATTGACTTTGTGATAATAGCACTTTATGTGGATGATATGCTATGGTTTTCGAATAATCCAAAAATGCTGAAAGAAGAGAAGATCTCCATTGCCCAAAGGTTCAAAGTCGACGACATGGGGGAAGTTAGTTATGTTCTTGGGATGCTTGTGACGCGAGATCGCAAATCAAGAACACTATCTATCAGCCAACCAAAATACCTCGAAGGAATCCTCAAAAGATTTGGGATGGAAAACTGCAAGCCGGTGTCAACACCAATGGAAACGGGAAAGAAATTTGAATCCTTATCAAAAGAGGAGACACCAGTGGATACTCAAAGATAACAAATGGCAATTGGATGTCTAACGTATGCAGCTACGGCTACTCGTCCTGATATTTCATCAACAGTGGGAATCCTATCCAAGTTTATGTCTCGACCTAGCAGGGAACACTGGCAAGGAGTGAAGAGAATTCTTCGATATGTTAAAGGAACTGTGGATTATGGTCTTTTATTCACTACAACTGATGCACGTCCTATATTGTCTGGATAGTCGGATGCTGACTGGGGAGGTGATATTGAAACTAGAAGATCAACTTCGGGGTATGTGTTTCAAATCCAGAATAATACAGTTAGTTGGAGAAGTAAAAGGCAAACATCTGTATCCAAATCAACAACCGAAGCTGAATATATAGCATTAAGTATGGCGAGTCAAGAAGTTGTTTGGTTAAAGCAATTACTCTCAGATGTTGGAGTAAAACAAACTGGACCATCTATTGTATTTGAAGACAATCAAGGAGCAGTAGAACTTAGAAGAAATCCAAAGTTTCATAATCGTACAAAAGATATTGACATTTCCTTTCACTTTATTAGAGAACAGGTGAATCGTGATGTGATGTGTGTTGAATATTGTTCAACTGACAAGATGTTAGCTGACATAATGACGAAGGCTTTACCAAGAAAAACATTTGAGAAATTTCGAGATATGTTAGAAGTGAAGCAAATCACTTAAGTAATATGTTATAGCGGTTAATTTTAATTTTTTATGGTATGATCATTAAGTGGGAGTGTTGAGAACTTCATGTAATTATAGTGTAATGATCAACAATAACACGTGACATGATCATGTGACTTTAACTTGCTATTCTATTCGTCGTTCTGTTCTCTTTACTGTTATGTTGAAAACATGTGTTCATGTGAGACTCTAAATATATTGTTATCTTTTACATTATTATATTAACAACGATGTAGTTTCACATAGTTAATCTCAACAGGGACGTTTCCAACGTTATTTGTCAATTTGAACAGCATGGAGCAGTGCAATCGAGCACGAGTTTTTGCCAAACTGTATTGAACAAGAACTAAAATTAATCTAATTCTAAGAGCTTCAGATAAGTAGCAATGTGGAAGAAGCAATCAAGTGAAACGGTCTGGCCCCGTCAGTAGATAATTGAATTCTGCCAGTCAAGACACATCCTCTCTCACTTCATCCATGTTATTTCATGAACTAAGACTATCAAGTCAGAATAACTGTTTTGTACGACTTGTCCTCACAACTCGATTCCTTTATTCCGATAAAAACTAGAAAGAACACCACTTCCCCTTCAAACGCCCCTAGTTATTTTTAAGCTGGAATTTCAAGTAAGATAATTGTAGATCTTAGTACGCACGCTCTCAAGCTGTTCTCTCAGAAAAACTTTCTGAGTCCCTGACGGGAATCGAACCCGTAACCTTCTGATCGTCGGTGAGACGCTCTAACCATTGAGCTACAAAGACTGAGATGGTGAGCGAAAGTTAAATTTGTGTACTGGTTCGTATAGATGGTAGACATGTATTGCCAGTCTGCTAGTCTCGATATGTCGTCTATTTTTTTGTTAATCAATGATGTGTTTAGGGTAGCTTGGTAATTATGTTGTTATTACGCACGCTCTTAAGCTGTTCTCTCACCTCGCTCACCATCCGAGTCTTTGTAGGTCAATGGTTAGAGCGTCTCACCGGCGATCAGAAGGTTACGGGTTCGATTCCCGTCAGGGACTCAGAATGTTTTTTTGAGAGAACAGCTTGAGACCGTGCGTACTAAGAACATAATTATCAAGCTACCACAAACACATAATTGTAGATGTTTGAAAGAACTTACTGAAGAGGGTAGGTAAATAATGGCTTGCTAGTCTTGGCATAGTTTCACAAAAGACTGCATGACCGCTAGGGAAGGACCAATTAAACAATGATTCACTGATTACCAATTACTTTGCATCCCTGGCAAAATTTTTCCCGAAATTTTCGGCGTCATCCACAATATTGACATCACTTATAAGATTTTGAGTGTCTGTAACAACTTCAAGAGAGTGATTACAATTGTCTTAAAATACTACATGACTCTATTCATTTAACCAAATCTCCGGACGGACTTCAGCAACTAATCTATTCTTCAATATAAAAGTCGATCACTGAGCGCGATAAGAAATCTTGAAATTCGTGCGACTGAAGTGCATAAAAGACACGTTTCGAAGGTTAACCTACGTCATTATCAAGTCTAAATAAGACAAAGCAAAGATAAAATGTAAATATTTTCTTTTCTATGACGATTATCACAAAAAAGAAAGAAAGAAATATGACAGCATGTTTGAATGACACTGTCAATATTTGCTTCTTCTGCGTAATGTTATCGAAAGTTGCACTCATTAGTATTCTTCGCTGACCATCTCTGCCCCTGTAGCATTGTTTCGGAAAGGATTGTTTCGACTTCGAAACAGTCCTTTCATGACTTCCCAAATGCAGTTTTCCGAATAACTGGGCAAGGCTTCAGTACTTCAGTCTTTTGTGGTTAAAAATGAGGTTAGCGCGTGGTCTCTAATGATGTTCTTTGATCTCATTCACCAAAATCTTTGTAATTCTTTTGAAAGGTTGTTTAGTTCTTTCTGAAAAAATTTTTTAACTGTGTTTTAAGTATGTTAGTGAATTTTTAAACAGATTTAACACGCTTTAGAGCATCCCAGCCGAAAATGAAATTCACCTGTAATTAGGTCATAACTCCCCGTCCGTAGCCCTCAAAAAAGTACCTTTAAAAGTACCTTTATTTATACCTGATAACCCAACCAGCTTCCTAAGCTGTTCTCCCTAGAGGACCAGTTAGGGCCACCCCTCATGTGGCTAGTGTTACTACAGGAGGAAACTGTAGTACCTGGAGAAAACCTACGATGCTTGGTAGAGTAAAACTGAACAACACTCTTTCCACATGTCACCAAGGTAACTTTAATAAGAGAACTGCACGGAGGCGGAATCCCACCCTAATCAGAGTGGTGAGAGGTACGTACAGTACCATTGTGCCATCCGCACCCCTGTCCATACCTGTCCGTGACATTAATTTTGTACATCAGTTTCAGTCTCTTTCCCAGTCTTCCACTTCATTACCGGTCCCTTTTCGGAATCTGTACTGCTAATAGATGTAGGGAATGTTTTGATGCAGATAGAACTGTACTCATAACCGTTGGTCTTCAGCTCTGTAAATGAAGGTTTTCACGAGTTTTCCGTAGACGACTTGACGTAGTCACTGGTAAATACTGCATGTCAAAATAATAAGAAATGTATCTGAAACAATTATTCAACTCGGTTATTACAAAATGTCATGATTTTTCATTGTCTCGCCGATCAATTATTTGCTTCTCCCTTCCGTATCAGCAAAAGGTTGTTCTGTTCACCATTGACCAAAAACGTACCGCGCAACCTCTTCGAATTATTGTTTGTAATTACTCTCACCAAGTAAACCTTGAAGCAATTGAATTTAGAAACAGAAAGAATCTTTCGTTCTTTTCAGGTTCTGTAACGTGCGAGAGAACTGTAACAATAGATGTAAACTGCAATCCAGATCAAGTCGTGGCAATTCAGAATGCTGTATACGGTGGATATAGTAATATGAAAACATGTCTATACAACGGAACTATAAACTGCACAATATCTGTAACTCATATGGTGAAAAGTCTTTGTGAGGGGCGGCAAAACTGTACCATTATGGTCAACAATAAGTTGTCCAAGGAAGACCCATGTCGTGGACTGCAAAAGTATCTCTACTTGGAGTACAATTGTGCAGACTGTGTCGTTCCGGTCAAACAGTTCCTTGGTAAGTAATATTTTTATCAAAAACTCCCGAGGTTAGGGTCTAGCTTAAATTAATTTCTTATTAATTTATTCAATGATTAATATTCCGTAGTTAATGTTTTATCTCTGTTTATGATAATGTCATTGGTGCTGTTCTTTAGTGTAAATATTTCAATCGTTCGTCCCCAAAACATAAAAGAAACGACAGCCATGTTATATGAGCATATAAGCACTCCCAATGTTGTTTAATACGTCGTTGAAATGGTAAACCATTAACTAGAGATTTCCATGCCAGAAAGCTTTGCCAGTATTATTTTCATTTCGAAACCTTTCTTCTCTTTCGGAAAACAAAGGACGACTAAAATTTTCCATACAGAAGAAAGTGCTGTTTGAATTCTAGCCGTTGTAGATGTTCTCAGCGGTAGCAACCATGGCCGTACATATCGGGGAAGGGGCTCCAGAGGCAACTGTACCCCTCAGAGAAATCTAATTTTTTATTTATATGTATTATTAATAAATATTGATTATTACTGGTATTCACAAAAATAAAGGTAAAGGTAAAGATAAAGTGTCTTTATTTATACTGGATAACTGTATCAGCTACCTGAACTGTTCTCCCTAGAGGTCCAGTAAGGGCCACCCCTCATGGGTCCAGTGTTACTACAGGAGGAAACTGGAGTACCCGGACAAAACCTGCGATGTTTGGTGGCGTCAAACTGGACAATACTCTTCTCACATGTGACCAAGGTAGCTTTAATTAGATAACTGAACGGAACCGGAATCGAACCCTAGTAACAGTGGTAAGGGACACGTGCACTACCTCTGTGCCACCAGCACTCCAAACAAATTTTCCTACTTGCGTTCATTCCTACTCCAAATGATGTGTATGAAAGGAAAACAAACTAACGTGCTGTTTGGATACAGCGTAATGAATGTAGAACTTCATGAATTCAGCCCTAAGAATTAGACACCCTTTTTATGACACATCTTAATTACTGTAAACGTACTCTATCAGATTGTTATATTATAGAACAGAGCTCCTTTTTAGCTATGGTAACTTACCAACATCACATGCATTTGTGAATATTAGATTAATTTTTTCTTCTTGGTTGATTGAGTGTAATGCGAACTAAATTGTCCTTAACAGCTGCCTCAACAGACTACCTTGGTTTCTAAAATATGAAAAAAATTTCTGTAGAGCATGTAAACCACGGTCCTACAGTCCCCCCGCCCTGCAAAAAAACCTTCGTACGGTCATGGTAGCAATGCCATTCCTTAACCTTTTCGTTTGTGCTACAATGAATACATTATAATGTGAGCTGTTGGAAGATATTAGCTTACCCTCGATGAAGTAAATAAAATACTTACATTGAGATGTTCATTTGATTCCACACTTCTTATTTTAAAAGTGTCGAGAATATGTCTTTAAATGTGCAGATAACGTGATCCACAATGACACACATAAAAGTTAAAGGGTTTCCGTTCTTGTACTGTAAAAAATTGCTGTCTTCTCCTTTATTCAAAATATATCGTTAAACTTCAAGATAAACTTCTTCTTTACAGTTAACGATGTGAGACTTTCAACCTCAGCTCTTCCGAATGAAGGATTTTTAGAAATCAACATCAGTGACACAAGAAGTAAAGTTTGCTCCAAAAGTTTGAATAGAGGAGCGAATGAAGTTGTTTGCCGACAGTTTGGGTACCGTGGAACAAAACAGAATAACCCTTCCGTTCCAAACGTTTACAGAAATTCAAGAAATTTTTCTGGAAAAATAAACTGTGTTGGTAATGAAACGGTGTTGTCGCATTGTTGTGTAAACGTTGCGAGAGAAGAAACCTGTTCTGAACTTGCTTACGTAAACTGTAAGTACATTTGACTAACTCATTAAGGTTAATTGCTTTAACCAGAGTCTTTGAATTTCAGCTATGATAATGTATTAAAAATTACAAAATGTAAACCCTAAACGAAGCGTCAGGATAAGAAAATTGCAGTGCTAGAAAATTCGTTTTGTATTTGCCTATGGAATTCACTTATAAACAAATGTGATACAGCATGGACACGGACATAAAACGTTTTTACGAGTAAAAACGCACTTCAGCTGCAAGCATCATCATCTGTAAATGTGTTACAGAACTGATTAATAAAACATCAGTAAGTGTGAAAAGTGATGCAGAACTGATGTTTTATTTATTAGTTGTGTGTAATACATTACTCGTCAATTTCACTCGTGAATTGTTAATGAGGTTTAGAAGTATATGTACATGTATACCCATATGCACATGTGCATAGACACATCCATATGTATATGTATATGTATATGTATATGTATATGTAGATGTATATGTATTGTCTTCTCACTTTCAACAGCTTTTTAATAGATTTTGTTCATTACCTTCAACCATTTCTTTTGAAAGATTCTCCAGATTCGGGATACTCAATAATATTGAATGATCAATGAGCATTTTAGAATGACGAATGAGCTACTATGCCAATTGATATGGACTTGTATATGAATTTTTATGAAATTCAATTTTTTTAGCTACACAATTATTTTTGGAGTTTATATATGCAAGAATATATCATACATTTTTATGATTTAAAGCAAATTTTCTTTCTCTTATTTTAAAAGCTGGTAGTTTTTTCATATATATTTTCATTCTTGAGTTATTCAAATTTTTTTATGAACTCGAAACGAAGTATTTGAGGTTGTCGAATTCGGAAAACATCTGCTTGACCAATCTGAAATCCAATATTTGTTCAAAACTATTCTCGGAAATCACTTGAGACATTCCATTTGAATACAATACACAATTTTTTAAGAACTTAGATCAGGTGATCCTGTCCACATAGTAACAGATTAGGAACCAGGAATCTTTGTAATCCTTGTAGAACTCCTTGTCTACTACTCTGGCAAGCAACACGAGCAATTTCTGGTGATGCTACAAGTCGGTAAAGTTAATTGGGAACGTTAATATCTTCTTAAGGAATCTAAAGGACAGTGTTTTTTATCTGTTCTTATGGTGACAATAACTTGAACCAAGTTCTTTAATTCTGTTCGTTACATCCACGGGGATTGTCATAAATAATTTCTATGGATAGTTCTGTAGAAATACTAGCATTTAGATTTTGATGTTTTCCTCTTTTGTCGTCGTCATATACTTCATTGGCATATATTAGAAATAAAAACTGGAACGAAAATAGATATAAACGGCCATTTTCCATTATCTTAAGTGTCCTTTCAAACAAAAAAAATTGAGAATATCGGCACTTTCATGAAAATTAAAATGAAAGCAGCGATGGTGCTGTTAGCTTTATTTGATCACCGAAACTTTTCTAAGAGTTTATCCGGTTGAACTCCCCCTCAGAACAACTCAATTTTACGAGTTGTCTTTCACGCCATATAATAGTCGTGATAGCTTTTCTTCATATTACCTTTAGGATGATTCGGAGATATCAAGTTACAAGATACGGTAGTAGATTTTGATCATCATGTTCTTACGAACTATGGATTATTACCCTTTTCAATGATAGGTTTAATATGCAGTAAACCGCTATTGGAAGATAAAGAGAAATTTCCAGATACAGCATTCACTGCATCTCAATCCCTCGACAACCATGACGCTCCCAAAGCAAGACTCTCCAGTAACAGCTCCTGGTGTGCTCCACCTGATGGCAGCCATTATCTTCAAGTAGATTTGGGAAGAGTTTACGTTATTAATAGTGTAACAACGTTTGGAGATAGTTCCTCAGCTAACTGGGTCACTTCATACAAACTAACCTACACTAGTGATGGAATGAAATGGACGGAACAACCAGCTGCAACAATGAAGCTAATTTTTACACATGATTTTTACTTTCATGAGTCATCGGTGGCCATCGGAACAGTAACGTTTTGCCGACCAGTGAGGCGCTCTGACCATTGAGCTACCGGGACTCAGAGGGAAAGCAATGGTTACATATGTGTACAACCTGTAACCTTCTGATGACCAGTGAGACACTCCAACCATTGAGCTACAGAGACTCAGAGGGAAAGCGATGGTTACATATGTGTACAACCTGTAACCTTCTGATGACCAGTGACACACTCCAACCATTGAGCTACAGAGACTCAGAGGGAAAGCGATGGTTACATATGTGTACAACCTGTGACCTTCTAAAGCAATGAATCTCTTCAATTAATCAGTAATTCTGTCAGGGCTGCACTTCTCGAGATTCGTCGGCTTTCTGGTGCATTGACATCATTATTAAACTCGTTTTTGAAATGGTACGTCAAGAAGAACCATGCACTAGTTATTGTTCGGAAAAATTTACTTGAAATCTTTCGATTGAACATTAAGTCAAAATCGAACCAGAACCTATATATTTGTTTATTTCTTTAGGGAAACACATATGCTTATAACAACCCAGCCACTAGCAATCTGAACAACATAAGAGCAAGAATTTTGAAGTTTATTCCACTTTTTTCAAATGGCCAGCGATGTATGAGGATTGATATTTGTGGTCACAGTAAGTTAAAAAATGCTGAATTTTATTGAGGAAGCATGCACTGCACGATTCCCAAACGTTAAAGTATTTGAAAGAGTGATATGTTTTTTTTCGAGTATTTAGTCTCCTTGAAAGGTAATTTAAAGTCAGGAGGGCGCGCCATTAATTTGTTTACTAGGTTTCTAGGAAGATTGTAAAAGGTAAATATAAATAAACAAACAACTAAACAAATAAAATTTTAAAAATATTTAATTAAACAAATGAAAAGTAATTCGTAAGTCTGAACAAATTAAGCGACAAAACCAGAAGCTCTGTTGCTGAATTGCTTGAGCCCTTACTGTAGGTGTAAAGAACAAAGTTGTTGTCCTTCAGAACAAGTTTTCAAATTCTGAGCAATTGGTACAGTAGTTTCCAATTCAGTCTCTCTCTGTATGTATGCTATTACGAACTATCTTTTTAAGTAAAAAAAAAAGCTGAGGCGGTAGGTTTTTTAAAATGATAATGATCCTAGGCTTATATTTTCTACTAAGAAACGTATACATCCAACCGTTCATGTTTATCGACTTTAACAAAGATTCAATCTCTGTCTACCGAGTAAGCGAACGAAACGTTCGAGTAGATCAGAACAATACTCTTACTATATAATGTCCCTAAAATAGTAGTTTCGTTTTTCTTCTTTCTTTTTCATCTGTTATTCTGGTTTTCTTTTCAAAATTGTTTCCGGATCAGCCACGAAATCTGACTATTACTCACAAGACCTCATCAAGTGTCACTTTTTCTTGGTTGCCTCCTGACAATGAACCCACGGACAAACCTGTGTTGCTCTTTCGTATTAAAATAGAGCAAGGGAGCGACATCGTTTACAATATCAGTGCGACAAATGAAACTGAGAAAGAATTGCGAAATTTGTCACCGTTTACTGAGTATAAATTATCAGTCGCAGCTCGCAATGTTTACGGTTTCGGTAAAGAATCAACTGTCAGCTTTACAACTGCCGAAGAAGGTAAATTGACTAGTATATTTCCTGTGAAAATTCCACGCTTTGAATCCACACACTTGATAACCACCACTTTTGTACTATGTGTTTACTTACATCTATTACCTTACCGAATTTATACTTGTAGTCTTCTCATTTGCCTTTATCCCGGGTTAGTTTCAAGCTTCTCTCATTTTCTATTTCTTAAGTGTGGCTTATAAAAATCAAAATCTTTCTCTTTTAGCTCCAAGTGGTCCACCACGTACTGTTTCAGTTACGGCACGAAGTTCCTCTTCACTGTTTGTTTCCTCGAAGGAACCTGACGAGGACAAAAGAAATGGCATTATTACGAACTATACAGTTTGTATATCACATTTCGAAGCTGGAGAGTATTTCGAAGAATATATAACAAGCAGGAAAAGTTTAAATATCGCTAATCTGAATTATTCTACGAAATACTATGTGAGGGTTCGTGCAAGCACTCAAGCTGGAAGTGGACATTTCAGTAGCAACCAACATCAGCTCACAAATGGAAATAAGATAAAACGGTTTTTTTAAAGAATTGGAGTATTTCTGTGGAAAAATCAAACTTTTACCATTGTTTAATCTATCATCTCGAGTAAATAGAAATAGAATCAATTCACCCATCGTACGCAGCTTGTTCTTCAGTTTCACTCATTTTATTGCTACATCGAGTCTTGTCAAACTCCTATGAAATAAGTTTTCTAAATTGACCCTATGAACTTTTTTTTATTAGACTTTTCACCTCTGTATTTATTGCTATCAGTGAAACTGTATTTTTAAGCCAGTATTTCTCCTTTCCTCTTTATGCCGGGCGAGCCATATTATTACCACGCAATACATAGAAACGTTCAAATAAAGTAGGAGATACCAAAAAGATGGTGGCAGTGCATTTACCCACATCACTTCGCAGACTAAATTAGTTCTAACAACAGCTGAAGGAGGTTTAACGTGCTATTATCTGTTAAATGGCTGAGAGATTCCTTCTGATCTTATATACAAAACAGCAATTTTAGAAGCTACTTTTTTAGTCAACTGTGTTCATTACACAACACGATCTAATTGTTTTTTTAAACTCTAATCCTCTGAACTACAGACCCTCCATATCGGCCCCTTTGTGGAACGCCAAATACGTTGTCCACCAATGCTGGTAATACCAAAAGGACCATTCAGGTGAAGTAAATTTTGAAATTGATTCGTAGAATAATCCATCACTGGACTTTTCGATATCTTGTCGGTTATGCTAAGATCACCTTTACTATTTGGCATAACCTCATTTTTCATTTTTTTAAACGTTTCATATACAAGTTGATTTTCTACCAATCACTTTGGTACCTTGAGAGTTTTCATATTTTCTCTGTTTTCATATTTCATCCGATCTTTCGACATTTCATTCGTTGAATGAATGTACTTACAACTAAAAAGAAGCAAAGGCGCTTGTGAATTGTATTCCGTATTTCCTCTTTTACTTTAAATTTCATTTTTAGCCCACTCGCCTCGTCTCCATTGTTGCTGCTCAGCCTTAATCATGCAGCAATACAGCTACTCAGGCAGACAGCACATAAACGTCACTCAACAATTTTACACTGATCTCTTAGTTTAATGTACATGTACATTCCTTATTTTATTGACAACTAAATCGCACGCCTGTTTTTCCATGCGCTCCGGTATTGAATTTTCAGTGTTTCCATCGTACTAATAGTCGGTCCCGCCTTCTACAAATCTGAAGGCTTACCATGGGCTTCTATCATGGATTAAATCCCGCACAGTTTCTCTTTACCTCAGGCTAAGTACTGACCGTTAAAGCATTTTGTGTTCTCAATTAAGCCAACATATCTTGTTCCTTACAGTTATTTTCAAGTCATTGTGTTAAAGTTATTGGACCGTAATACTCCAGTCAGATCTCCAAATAGTTATCTGGCAAGCGAACTTCTGAATTGCGTTGATGTATCAAAAAATTCTTCTCAACCCGAGCCATACATTGCCGCTGTATTTACAATATCAACAAAACTAGAAACCGAAGAATTCGAGCTCGGTGACGGAAGAAATTTTAGTATTTCAGCGAAGAGGCTCCGACAATCTGGTAGAAATGAATATTACAATGGACCACTTGAAGCTAATACTAGTTACAGTATATTTCAAAGAGTTTACAATGACCAGGTAATTTTAGATGAACACAAAGTTTGAGGGGGATTGTTGACACGCACAAGTTAGATGGAGTTGGAGAATGTTAGTTGTTAAATGTTAGTTGGAGAATGCTGAGAGGGTTCTCAAGTCAGTCACTTTAATCAACTAACATAAAAAAAAAAATCCTCACAGCTTCCAAATTTTTAAGGTGATTACCTTGGTTTCGTTTGTTTGTAAAGCTCGACAATCTCTAAATTCCCACTGACGGGGAATAGCCGACCTAAACAATCAAAGGGCATTCCATAGCGCCAACAGACGACCATTAACACCATTCTAATATACATTAGGGATAACAAAATTTCAATTACACAAGAGAAATATCTTGCCTAACTGAAATTTTATCCCTAATGTATAGTAGAAAGATGTCAATGGTTATCTACGCTAATGAATGTCGACTGAATAAAATGAATGTATTTTTGCGTTAATGAGTTTGAGATTGGCGTTAATGGTAGTATATTTTCTGGTAATGAACAGCAAATGGTGTAATATCACAAACTAATACCATGACATGTTGCGAAATTGGCGATTAAATGTTCCCTGAAGCCTGTCAAATCTTACGAGGACTTTTTATTATCGAATTCCCTCTGCTTTCGGGAATATTTAATGACTAATTTCTCCGCTGCAGTGACGTTAGTCGTATAGTAATTCTTTATTTGACGAGGATACGTCTCTGTAGGTACCACCAAGCCAACTGCAGCCCTGCATGTTGGCTTCAAATTAAATATTTTATTCTCTGTTAGGGTGATTACTATTCTACTGACTGGAGTCCAGCAGCTAGGACAAGTCCGAATCAAGTGGTGAATCCGGGTAAATTGATCTTTACGGTTATAAATTGTTCTTCTCTTGCGTTGAAGGGGTATACATTATGTTCCACAAAATAACATTTCCTAATCAATAAACTCTTAAAAACATACACGTAAAAACAGTTGCCATAAAAGTTTGAAAGTTTGTGGTCAATTTGACCATCGTGAGAAATAAACGTTTCAATCCGCAATAAATTTACGAAGGCTTTCAAAATAAAATATATGTCCCTCCAGTTCCTCTGGGGTGCAGAGTGAGTTCAGATTATTATCTTGTACATTAAGTTCCAGTAATACTCCTGAAATATACGGGATTTAATGGCTTATACCCGTGTAATATTTCGGTATAGGTATAACGGCAAGCTTTCTGTTCAAAACGTCAAGTAGTTGGGTCTATGTTTTCGCAGAAGCTTTTCTTGCAAGCTTTGACTGAAGAACGTGTCGAGAGAATGAATTGGTGACCTTTTTTCGTCGATAGGATTGTTCAAAGCCATGTTATATAACCTTGATAAGCTAGTTATTAAATTCTCTGATCATTGGACAATAACTTCCGTCAAACTCTTCTTCAAACATCACCAGGACTAAACCTAACGTTTCCTTTCACTTTTCACTGAGTAAAGTTTTCACGAGGAAGACTTGCTCAAGTTTTGTCAAGCTTTCAAATAACACCCACTGGAGAGTTTGACTTAAAAAATAAAACAAAATTCAAATGAATTGAACTAAAGTAGAACACACAGACAGCATGAGTGGTTTCATGGAATTGGTCAATGTTAAAGCAGCTAATTTTTCTTGTAAATTGATGTTTCATAGAACCTCTAAAATGCCCGCAAGATTGCTCAAAAACGTCGCTCTACGTCGCTGTAGCCATTTTGTTGGTTATAATTGCTGTTCTTGTCGCTGTGATTGTCTACTTGTCCCGATATCATCCGAAGTTCCAGAATTCATCAAAGGACGATGTTACGCCAGACGTTCAGAACAAAGATTACAGAGAAGATGCATATGACGAGGTTCAAACCTCTCCTTCCCCTGCCGGCCTCAACCTCGGAAACGACACCCCCTGCACTTACGAAGACCTGCATCACCCCGTGTTAGATGGAGACAGTCATGTCTACCAACCTTTAAAGAAGACAACTCGAGCTAAAAATCGAACATATAACAAGAAATAAGTTCAAATAACCACCGTGCAAATATCTGTACTCGTTGGTTACGGCCTTTCAAACGTCGACATTTTCAGACAATCTCATTTCTTTTTAATTGAGATGCGCTCAACTCTTTACTGTCCAGCGGTCTTCCTTTGACAAGTAAAATCATCTGACGTTAGTCTCAGTAAGATGATATAACTGAAGACCTATCTGGACCGAAAGGAGACGGGCTCAGCTCTTTCCTGTTCAGCGGTTTTCCTTAGGTGAGTAAAACAATCTGGTGTTAGCAGAAAATAAAATAATGAAAGCAAGGGCGACAATCGCTTCCTAATAGTGGGCGGGACGGAGCCGGCCAAGTGATGTGGAAGCATTCCCTCTGAAACTTGTCTTTTTTTTTTAAATCTAATGTTTATGAAATTTTTTTTCCAGCATTCTGAGATTGTTTCTTTGGGACAACATTCATACCTTATTTTTCAATCGAAACGAAGCCATGGATTTCCTCCAAACAGCAATAAAGACGTTATAGTATTACTAAACAAAGTATTTTTAATTCTTTACAAAATGGCGTCCAAAGAAGAACGATCGGACTGTAAAATAATTTGGTAAATTTTCATAATTTGTCATGTATTTGAACCAACAATACCTAGGTAAGAATTGGGCCTGAAAAAGGTTATATCGGAAAATCGTAAACGTAAACATGGAACCATAAGCGCCGAGCGAACAGAAATTAGACTTCAGTTGTCATGAGCTTTGCAAAAAGTGGGGGGGATAATTATATAAGTATCCCCCGCTGTCCAAAAAGTGAGGGGGGTATATCCTCCGATCCCCCCCAGGATTTACGTCCTTGAATGAAAGACCTATCTGGACAAAAAGGAGTTTTAAATGAGATTATTAACGGTGTGTAATGGTGGCGTGCTGTGTGTACTGTAGTCTACAAGTCTCGATATGTCAAGTGCATATCTACTGTTCAATAGCGAGCAAAGGTTACATGTAGGTGAGGGTTCTTCAAAATGTCTACGAGTGATTGTCCAGGCGGAAATCGTAACTTTAATATATCATCTTAATTGTCATTCGATACTGTTTGTTTAATATAAATATATCTCGTTGTAATCCCTGATCTCCACTCTGAAGATGTAGCTTCTAGCGAGGAAACATTAGTTAATAAATATGTTTTAAACTCTTCTAGCCTTCTTTGTTTAAGCAATTGTTAATGTTTACAAATGGCGATAATTCGCACAATCTGCTGGGCATTGTTATTTATATTAAAGTTAGGTAAGGGTTCGAAATCATGGTACTACAGATGTATTGCCCGTCAGTGAATTTGGATATATGAACTACATAAAGGTCAAATGCAGCAAAATTGTTGGGTTTTTTGTTTTGTTTTGTGACTCAAAATGTTTTTTAAAGTACTTCTGGGATTTAAACCTCCAATCAAAGTACCTCAAAACTACTTGCACTTGATCTCTCAAGTGAGGATTTCCGTTAAAATACCGAAATACTGATACGATCTGGAGACATTAGACGTCCACATTATCCCGGTAACACTTCAACTGTGCTGTTTTACCACCTCATCAACCGTGAATGGAGTTGCTGTACGCAAATTACAGCAGAAAATCAAGTGACGAAGGACGAAAATTGTTCACCTGAACAAACTCATAATTTGTGATTTTGATGCCATCCGTCTCTTACAAGATAATCCTTGAGTAAGTTTAGTTTTCTACCAACATCAATTAACCACCAGAACCCTCTGCGTTTTACTCGTCCTGTCACTTATAGAAATAACTTCACAATAATGCGCAATATTTACTCAGTTACAACGGTGACCGCGCGTTGCTTATCAAACTCAATTTTCGTTGTCGTACTTCGTGATGAGAGTTCAACTTCCTTTTCAATGACAGCTCTTGGCGAAAACAAACACCGTCCGGATAGCCATGATCGTTCCTATTCAGTCGGTGTGAATGTTAGCCAGGAGGATGTTCCGCTACAGATCCTTTGATAACAGTTTGTTGTTTCCTGTTCAGTACAACTGCAAACCCCTCAATCAACAAAGATTTCCGGCGGTGACTTACTACGTGGCAAGTATCCTCAAGGTAAATTTTAATAAACTTGACACTCTTCTCCTGTCGCGCAAACGGTTTGATCTGGGTTTATCTCACCTGATGACAAAAGAATGTTCTTCGTTGCGGACAAACACGAAAGTGTTCGCTTGAGGACTTCTGGTTAGCTTGACGAGCATGAAACAGCCATTTTAAAGCACTAACTACTGACGAGAACATCGTAATAACTAGACTAAGTAAATCAGCATAAAATAATGTAACAGATACCTGCAATTTGCTTAGCAAACAACAGCGCTCTCCTGCTGAGAACGTTTTGGTCGCAGGTCATCGCTAGGGTAAGATGTTGAGGCGTTTTTACTAGAGCGTTGAGTTGATCGGCAGGTTGGACAAACAAAACAGCAACGAGACGGAAAGTCTGCTGGCGACTAATAGAATATGAAAACTTCTGTAATCACAATTGAATTTACATTTGAATGTATTGTAGGAGAAGTTTTCACTTCTTTCATAGGGAGATTTTGTTTTTGTTTTAGGTTGTTTACGCGTAATTTGGCTTTGTGTGGGCAGGCCGAAAAATTTAACAACATTTCGGAAGCCCAATGACGATCCTCTATACATAAATAGGCATTATAACCACCCACCTGGTATCTTAAGGCAACTACCTACAGCAATTAACACGCGCATTGCATCACTTTCATCAGATGAACAGACATTTAGGGAACGCGCAACGATGTATCAGAACGAACTCGAACACAGCAATTTCGACCACGATCTCAGTTACATTCGATATACACCTCAACAACCACGTAGCAATAGGCAACGTAATATTATTTGGTTCAATCCACCATTCAGCAAAAACGTTAGCACAAACATCGGGCACGATTTCTTAAGCCTCATTGATAAACACTTTCCTCTGCACCATAAACTGCACAAGATTTTCAACAGGAACACAGTCAAGGTTAGTTATAGCGATATGAACAATATTAAATCTTTTATCACACGACACAACTCATACACAATTAGGAAAAGCAAACCATAGAATTAGGCCACTGAAAACTGCAATTGTAGGAACAAGGACCCATGCCTACTTCAGAAACAATGCTTGACCAAAGACATAGTATACAAAGCATCAGTCACAACATGCAACACGAACACCACAAAACACTACATACACATGACATCTAAGACATTCAAAGAGCGATATCGTAACCACATTAAGTCTTATCAACACAAAAAATATTCATAATTATACATACGAAAACTCTGACTGCCCCAGCCGGGAATCGAACCCAAGGTCTCCGAATCTACGTATCGGTGCTCTGACCTCTGAGCTACTGGGACACGACCAGGACAGTCAGAAATTTTCATATACAGGGTGTTCCAAAAGTATATGTCACATTTTAAGAACCCATATATCATGAACTACAAATGGTAGTAAGATGAAACTGATTCCATTTAAAAGTTAAAATCTTCAAGTTTTCTTCTGTTAATTCTGGTTTGTTTTTTTTTTCTGTTAATTCTGTTTTTTTGTCTCGCACGTTCTGGACAAACTGATCGCGTGCTCCTGCGATGGCCCCCTAGGTCTTCAGATCTCACGCCATGCGACTTCTTCCTCTGGGGGATGTGAAAGACTTGGTGTAAGTACCTCCCCTTCCCAGAGACATGGAGGATCTGCAGACTCGAACAACTGAAGCCTTGGCAACCATCGACAACGCTATGCTAGGTCGCGTTTGGTAGGAAATGGATTATCGTTTGGATGTGTATCGTGTAACCCGATATTTCTTGCACTTTTGTGTTCAAATCTCTTGTGCAGAAACTCGAAAATGTTAGCTTTCAGGAAATATAAATCGAGTTTTCATATCCTCAATAGTTATTGAGATATAATGTTTCGTAATGTGACATATACTTTTGGAACACCCTGTATACTGAATTGGCCATAATTCTCAATTCTCTAACCGGAAGACATCTCATCTTCACAATCTAGAGTGGAGCCTCCCCGCTGACTTCCTCAAGTAGCGGAGTGATTCACAACTCTTGTGTACAGGAGGCTTTTAAACAACATTTATATATCAAGAGAGGACTTCATACGATAATACTTATATATAGACGAAAATCCGGACTGCCCCAGCCTGGAATCGAACCCAAGGTCTCCGAATCTACGTATCGGTACTCTGACCTCTGAGCTGCTGGGACACGGCCAGGACAGTCAGAAATTTTCATATATATTGAATTGGCTACCATTCTCAATTCTCTAACCGGAAGACATCTCATCTTCACAATCTAGAGTGGAGCCTCTCCGCCGACTTCCTCAAGTAGTGGAGTGATACACGACTCTTGTGTACAGGAGGCTTTTAAACAACATTTATATATGAAGAGAGGATTTTGATACGATTATAATTATATATACACGAAAACTCTGACTGCCCTAGCCGGGAATCGAACCCAATGGTCTCCGAATCTACGTATCGGTACTTTGACCTCTGAGCTGCTGGGACACGGCCAGGACAGTCAGAAATTTTCATATATCTTGAATTGGCTACCATTCTCAATTCTCTAACAGGAAGACATCTCATCTTCACAATCTAGAGTGGAGCCTCTCCGCCGACCTCCTCAAGTAGCGGAGTGATTCACAACTCTCGTGTACAGGAGGCTTTTAAACAACATTTATATATGAAGATTGGATTTTGATACGATTATAATTATATATACACGAAAACTCTGACTGCCCTAGCCGGGAATCGAACCCAAGGTCTCCGAATCTACGTATCGGTACTCTGACCTCTGAGCTGCTGGGACACGGCCAGGACAGTCAGAAATTTTCATATATCTTGAATTGGCTACCATTCTCAATTCTCTAACCGGAAGACATCTCATCTTCACAATCTAGAGTGGAGCCTCTCCGCCGACTTCCTCAAGTAGCGGAGTGATACACGACTCTTGTGTACAGGAGGCTTTTAAACAACATTTATATATGAAGAGAGGATTTTGATACGATTATAATTATATATACACGAAAACTCTGACTGCCCTAGCCGGGAATCGAACCCAATGGTCTCCGAATCTACGTATCGGTACTTTGACCTCTGAGCTGCTGGGACACGGCCAGGACAGTCAGAAATTTTCATATATCTTGAATTGGCTACCATTCTCAATTCTCTAACAGGAAGACATCTCATCTTCACAATCTAGAGTGGAGACTCTCCGCCGACCTCCTCAAGTAGCGGAGTGATTCACAACTCTCGTGTACAGGAGGATTTTAAACAACATTTATATATGAAGATTGGATTTTGATACGATTATAATTATATATACACGAAAACTCTGACTGCCCTAGCCGGGAATCGAACCCAATGGTCTCCGAATCTACGTATCGGTACTTTGACCTCTGAGCTGCTGGGACACGGCCAGGACAGTCAGAAATTTTCATATATCTTGAATTGGCTACCATTCTCAATTCTCTAACCGGAATACATCTCATCTTCACAATCTAGAGTGGAGACTCTCCGCCGACCTCCTCAAGTAGCGGAGTGATTCACAACTCTCGTGTACAGGAGGCTTTTAAACAACATTTATATATGAAGATTGGATTTTGATACGATTATAATTATATATACACGAAAACTCTGACTGCCCTAGCCGGGAATCGAACCCAATGGTCTCCGAATCTACGTATCGGTACTTTGACCTCTGAGCTGCTGGGACACGGCCAGGACAGTCAGAAATTTTCATATATCTTGAATTGGCTACCATTCTCAATTCTCTAACCGGAATACATCTCATCTTCACAATCTAGAGTGGAGCCTCTCCGCCGACTTCCTCAAGTAGCGGAGTGATTCACAACTCTCGTGTACAGGAGGCTTTTAAACAACATTTATATATGAAGAGAGGATTTTGATACGATTATAATTATATATACACGAAAACTCTGACTGCCCTAGCCGGGAATCGAACCCAATGGTCTCCGAATCTACGTATCGGTACTTTGACCTCTGAGCTGCTGGGACACGGCCAGGACAGTCAGAAATTTTCATATATATTGAATTGGCTACCATTCTCAATTCTCTAACCGGAAGACATCTCATCTTCACAATCTATAGTGGAGACTCTCCGCCGACTTCCTCAAGTAGCGGAGTGATTCACAACTCTCGTGTACAGGAGGCTTTTAAACAACATTTATATATGAAGATTGGATTTTGATACGATTATAATTATATATACACGAAAACTCTGACTGCCCTAGCCGGGAATCGAACCCAATGGTCTCCGAATCTACGTATCGGTACTTTGACCTCTGAGCTGCTGGGACACGGCCAGGACAGTCAGAAATTTTCATATATCTTGAATTGGCTACCATTCTCAATTCTCTAACCGGAATACATCTCATCTTCACAATCTAGAGTGGAGACTCTCCGCCGACTTCCTCAAGTAGCGGAGTGATTCACAACTCTCGTGTACAGGAGGCTTTTAAACAACATTTATATATGAAGAGAGGATTTTGATACGATTATAATTATATATACACGAAAACTCTGACTGCCCTAGCCGGGAATCGAACCCAATGGTCTCCGAATCTACGTATCGGTACTTTGACCTCTGAGCTGCTGGGACACGGCCAGGACAGTCAGAAATTTTCATATATCTTGAATTGGCTACCATTCTCAATTCTCTAACAGGAAGACATCTCATCTTCACAATCTAGAGTGGAGCCTCTCCGCCGACTTCCTCAAGTAGCGGAGTGATTCACAACTCTCGTGTACAGGAGGCTTTTAAACAACATTTATATATGAAGATAGGATTTTGATACGATTATAATTATATATACACGAAAACTCTGACTGCCCTAGCCGGGAATCGAACCCAATGGTCTCCGAATCTACGTATCGGTACTTTGACCTCTGAGCTGCTGGGACACGGCCAGGACAGTCAGAAATTTTCATATATCTTGAATTGGCTACCATTCTCAATTCTCTAACCGGAAGACATCTCATCTTCACAATCTAGAGTGGAGACTCTCCGCCGACTTCCTCAAGTAGCGGAGTGATTCACAACTCTCGTGTACAGGAGGCTTTTAAACAACATTTATATATGAAGAGCGGATTTTGATACGATTATAATTATATATACACGAAAACTCTGACTGCCCTAGCCGGGAATCGAACCCAATGGTCTCCGAATCTACGTATCGGTACTTTGACCTCTGAGCTGCTGGGACACGGCCAGGACAGTCAGAAATTTTCATATATCTTGAATTGGCTACCATTCTCAATTCTCTAACCGGAATACATCTCATCTTCACAATCTAGAGTGGAGACTCTCCGCCGACTTCCTCAAGTAGCGGAGTGATTCACAACTCTCGTGTACAGGAGGCTTTTAAACAACATTTATATATGAAGAGAGGATTTTGATACGATTATAATTATATATACACGAAAACTCTGACTGCCCTAGCCGGGAATCGAACCCAATGGTCTCCGAATCTACGTATCGGTACTTTGACCTCTGAGCTGCTGGGACACGGCCAGGACAGTCAGAAATTTTCATATATCTTGAATTGGCTACCATTCTCAATTCTCTAACCGGAAGACATCTCATTTTCACAATCTAGAGTGGAGCCTCTCCGCCGACTTCCTCAAGTAGCGGAGTGATTCACAACTCTCGTGTACAGGAGGCTTTTAAACAACATTTATATATGAAGAGAGGATTTTGATACGATTATAATTATATATACACGAAAACTCTGACTGCCCTAGCCGGGAATCGAACCCAATGGTCTCCGAATCTACGTATCGGTACTTTGACCTCTGAGCTGCTGGGACACGGCCAGGACAGTCAGAAATTTTCATATATCTTGAATTGGCTACCATTCTCAATTCTCTAACCGGAAGACATCTCATCTTCACAATCTAGAGTGGAGACTCTCCGCCGACTTCCTCAAGTAGCGGAGTGATACACGACTCTTGTGTACAGGAGGCTTTTAAACAGCATTTATATATGAAGAGAGGATTTCATACGATCATAATTATATATAGACGAAAACTCTGACTGCCCCAGCCGGGAATCGAAACCAAGGTCTCCGAATCTACGTATCGGTGCTCTGACCTCTGAGCTGCTGGGACACGGCCAGGACAGTCAGAAATTTTCATAGATATTGAATTGGCCACCGTTCGCAATTCTCTAGAGGAAAAATTTTCAATTTTAACGAAAAAGATAAAAATACTTAAAAATGCCGAACAAAAGATCAGAAATAGTTTCGGCCTGCCGACACAAGGTCAAATTCCGCGTAAACAACCTAAAAAAAACCCAAAATCCTGCTATAGTTTCACGCCCACGTTTCGGCCTACGCATAAAAACCTTCCTGTTTTCGAAATTCGTCAATCACCTGAAGATTCTTTCTCAAGATGAAACAGGCTGCAGTGACTTTTTGAGGTAAGCGATATAATTATATATGTATGTACGTATATATGTATGTATGTATGTATGTATGTATGTATGTATGTATGTATGTATGTATGTATGTATGCATCTATGTATGTGTGTATGTCCGTATATATGTATGTTTCTATGTATGTATACATAAAGTGTTAAAAAGTTTTAAACCTAGCATAGAGTGGAAACACAAACTTAATTCATAAATATTCTCATTGTAATTGCCCTCCACGTGGACCCACTTGTGCCATTTCTTAGAAACATTTTCAACGCCCTGTCAAAGGAAGGGAGCAATCTTGACCTTGAAACCATTCGGTTCAAACGGTCACAAAGAGTTGATCATCACCATTCTTGAATCTCAACCAACGAAAATAGGATTCAGATTCCCAAACAGGTGATCGTCGCTGAAAATCAGATCTGCTGAATAAGAAGGCCAATAGTTATTGTTCTACCATTGTTTACGTAATGCTTGAAAATATTTGTCGAAAATCTGTCCGGTTACTTTTTCAAAGTTCGTTAGGTTCCGTAACTGTTCTATGGATGTTTTTCTATAAAAAAAATCGACTCGGCCCTCCTCAGTTTGATATACAGCCTGATTTCCAAATGATCGCAACTTTGCCGAATTAGGTTCGAGCTAGTCGCCGATTAATCGTTGATTGCTAAGATTTATACGAAAGCTGAGCAAAAGTCAAACTCCGTTCTACTTTTCTGACAATAGTCGGGGATTTTGCCAATCTTACCAACGTTGTGG
Organism: Heliopora coerulea; assembly: GCA_030142905.1. Lineage (NCBI taxonomy): Eukaryota > Metazoa > Cnidaria > Anthozoa > Scleralcyonacea > Helioporidae > Heliopora > Heliopora coerulea. The sequence continues at coordinate 1,036,669 of JASJOG010000039.1, forward strand.
GTAAGATGTCTCCATAAATATGCCAAAAGACTAGTGCCAACCAAGTCGGCCAGCAGAGGAGATAACGATTTCCTAAACCTCGTAGTAGTACTTTCAACTCTTATTTGCTGAATTCGAGATTATTTTCCTCCCCCAATTTCGTGGATTGAAAGAGTGGTGTGTCGTTTTTTGAATGAGGTGGTAATTGGACAGATAATGGAGTTGCTAAGATGTGTATGTAAATGAGGCAGAGAAATAAAGACAGAGTCACAAAGAAATTGACAAACAGGAACCAAGAAGTTGAGCATGAATCACGAAATAACGGGAAGAGAGAGTGAAAGAGTAACAGAAACAGAAACGGAAGAAGAAAGAATAAGGTAGAGAAAGAGGAAATGCTCTTATTTGCTGAATTCGAGATTATTTTCCTCCCCCAATTTCGTGGATTGAAAGAGTGGTGTGTCGTTTTTTGAATGAGGTGGTAATTGGACAGATAATGGAGTTGCTAAGATGTGTATGTAAATGAGGCAGAGAAATAAAGACAGAGTCACAAAGAAATTGACAAACAGGAACCAAGAAGTTGAGCATGAATCACGAAATAACGGGAAGAGAGAGTGAAAGAGTAACAGAAACAGAAACGGAAGAAGAAAGAATAAGGTAGAGAAAGAGGAAATGCTCTTATTTGCTGAATTCGAGATTATTTTCCTCCCCCAATTTCGTGGATTGAAAGAGTGGTGTGTCGTTTTTTGAATGAGGTGGTAATTGGACAGATAATGGAGTTGCTAAGATGTGTATGTAAATGAGGCAGAGAAATAAAGACAGAGTCACAAAGAAATTGACAAACAGGAACCAAGAAGTTGAGCATGAATCACGAAATAACGGGAAGAGAGAGTGAAAGAGTAACAGAAACAGAAATGGAAGAAGAAAGAATAAGGTAGAGAAAGAGGAAATGATCAGCAAACAATCTTCAACTCTTCAGTAATACAATCCATGGTCATTTAAAATGGCACACGTCTTACATTTGATTTCCTAATTGTATCGACTGAAGTGGATATTCGCAGCTAAACCATGTAAAAAGGACACCATACGGGCGCTCAGACATGCTCTAAGAATGACTTCATAAAAGTACGTGATGTATACCATAGTTCAAACAGACAGGCATACCATCACTGCAAAATTACCGTGTATAACCTTACGTGTTTCCTCTCAGCGAATTGTACCGGTGGAATTGACTTCAGTATGGATCTCCTGACGTTTTGATTTGATGATGTAGTCAATATAAGAATATTTTTATTCTAAATACACCTTGGTTAACATTCCAAGTTAGTGCTGAAACACATCAGCAACAACAAACATCTTCCTTCCGCATGTAAATCATTTAACATTCAAGAGCTGAAGGAAGTCACTAAATTCGAGTTGATAGTAAGACCTTGAATTCTTGCTATTTATTCAGTGTGCTCACCTGGGTTCAGTGACCTTACCAGACCTTGCATCGTCTGAAGACCACTTCAAACACCAAGTATTGTTTCGGAATGCTATTCCAATATTCTCGAGCAAATACCACTGCTTCCCAGCAAGGGAGGTAATAGCTGCTTTCGAAATTCAAATTCAGGCCTGTTATTAATGTACTTGTTTCAACAAGGGAGGTTTTCCTACGTTGTTTGTCAATTAGAACAGCCTGAAGAAGTGCAACCGTTCACGAGTTTTTATCAAACTGCGTCGAACAAGAACTAAAATTAATCTAATTCTGAGAGCGTCAGATGTAAGTAGCAATGCGGACGATGCAATCGAGTTAAACGGTCTGCCCCGTCGGTGAACAATTGAATTCTGCCAGTCAAGATACATCCTCTCTCGCTTCATCCATGTTATTTCATGCACTAAGACTATCAAGTCAACTGTTTTGCACAACTTGTCCTCACAAGTCCACTCCTTTATTCCAATAAAAACTAGAAAGAACACCTCTTCCCCTTCAAAAACCCCAGATATTTTTAAACTGGAATCTCAAGTAAGACAAATGAAGATTTTTGAGAAAACTTACTGAAGAGGGTAAGTAAATTATCGCTTGCTAGTCTTGACACAGTTTCACAAAAGACTGTAAGACTGCTAAGAAAGGAGCAATTAAACAACGATTCAGTAATTACGTTAATGTCCTGGCAAAATCATTCCAAAAAACGTCTAATAAAACAATATTTACAACACATGTAAGTTTTTCAGTGGCTGTAAGGACTCCAAGAGAGTGATTACAATATGTTCTATTCTTCTAACCGTATCTCCGGACAAACTTCAGCAGCTGATCCATTCTTCGATATAAAAATCGATCGGTGAGTGATAAAGAAATCTTGAAATCCGTAAGATTGAAATGTATGAGCGACACGCTTCGAAGTTTAATTTACGTCGGTATCAAGTCAAAATAAGATAAAGCAAAGATAATATGTAAATATTTTCTCTTCTTTGACGATTATCACAAAAAGGAAAGAGAAATATGATAGCATGTTTGGAAGACACTGTCAATATTTGCTTCTTCTACGCAATGTCACCGAAATGTCACGCCATAAGTATGAGATGTCTGGGCGAAATAGCTCCATACTCGGAAGACTCAAGGGCCATACACTTTGATTCATAATGCAAAATATCGACGAAACAGATACTTGTTGTCGCACGGGAGGTGGAAACAGATCTTCGCACTTACTGGGCCCTAGTAAAATCACAGTGATACGATATATTCATTTATCTTACCGTACGTTCTGAAATAAATTCGTTATGTTTCCTCCACTGTCCTTACTGACCAATCGCTTCATAATTCATACAAATATGGCCATAATATTAAAAGTGCTTTAGCAATACCAAGGCGTCTGTTTTGGTCATTTGTCTTGACCAAAGTGGGAGTAATTTGATGATAAAATTCAGTAAACCAGTGCATGGAAACATTTGAAATGGAATTTGTTGTGATTCCTTTAACCCTATCGCTTGCCTTCTAGATTTTAATACGGGAAGTTGTCAAGACGTACCCACATGAAAGTAAAGGTTTCTGCAGTAATTATCAGAGGTTTACGTCATGATGAAGAGCTTCAATTCTCATTATTACTGGCTGTTGGTACTCCTTATTTTCTTTTTTAAAGGTAACAGTCATTCACTTTTGGAACGCCAGCTTTCGTCATTCCATCAAGTGGAAGAAACAGAGCTCAAAACTCAATAATTCATAAGGAAAATAGAAAGTAAAATCACGACCATGTCGAACGTTCATATGTGACATAAACTTACTTTTCTCCTAAAACATTAATTGTCAAATTTTCTTCGTCAATTAGTGTATAAAGAGATTTTGAAGTCACTTAAACCTGTAGTATGTGCATTATTGGATCTAAAACAGTCGGACCTTTGGATGAGGTCCGAGAGTCGGGAAGAAGTAGGTGCGATCTGTTAAAATATTGACCAAGGATTTACCAGACGAGAATCGTAGTCGTAGGATAAATATTAATGCCCAGCTCAAAATTCGAATGTGAATAACCATGACAGGATAAAACACGACAAATAACAAAACATGTTAGTTTAAACAAGCTTTACTGACGTTTCGTTGCTAACGCGCAACATTTTCAAAGAAATATAGATGATGGATAAGGTAAGGTTATAAACACGATATTTACAAGGTGTGAAAATTAATATTATAATTAATTTTCACACCTTGTAAATATCGTATTTATAACCTTACCTTATTTAATGAATTAATATTATTATTATTACCTTATTTAATTAATTAATATTAATTTTCACACCTTGTAAATATCGTATTTATAACCTTACCTTATCCATCATCTATGTTACTTTGAAAATGTTGCGCGTTAGCAACGAAACGTCAGTAAAGCTTGTTTAAACTAACATGTTTTGTTATTTGTCGTGTTTTATCCTGCTATGGCTATTCACATTCGAATTTTGAGCTGGGCATTAATATTCATCCTACGACCAGGTGCGATCTGTATCAGATCATGCTTTGTAGAAATTGTCTTCACAGCACAGTCTAATTTCGTTATAGAAACAATAGAATCTTATATAAAGTGTATGACGATGCATGCATCCATACTTTGTGTAACGTTTACGTCAGCAATACATGTCCATTTTTTACCCGCCATTGACGTCCCACAAACAGCTGGGGTTGCCGAAATGCTGACGTTCTCAGCCAAACATCCCAAGAACCTTACGTATCCACTGCAGTGCTGTGCCAACTACCAACTACGTTACGTAGGACGTTGCTGAGAGCTTTGTTTCAAGTTGTGTATTATGAGGTCTGAATGATGTGAATTTAAGGCGGGTTTCCCTCGTAAGACAAACTGTTCATCACATTTCTCTTATTAATGACGTGAAAGAAGATGGATAAGTTAAAGACGGGAAAATCGCCATTCACCGGGTTCATGTAAGACTAGTTTCTCGTCCTAGACGAGCTTCCTGCCTTGGACTAGGTAGGAGCCAATATGATTTCCGCTGTTCTTTTTCCAGGAAATTTTTATCAAATGTACTAAGTATTTAGTTAAACTTCTACTGAATAACCATAGCCCTGGGTTAAAGATCCTTTTCATCTTGCGTTTTTCTTTCTTCCTCTACAGGTCTGGAAGGCTTCTACATCAAACATTCCTCCTCTGGGTTTTGTTTAAGACCCTTGGATCCCCTTCGCGTTTCAAGCGTATGGGGAGACTTTTATCCTGTTGGACTTACCAGTGATTGCCTACACTCCGCTGCCCAGTTTAGCTATCTAGACAATGGAGTCTTATTTAATATATTTAGAGATGGATGCGTCGTTGATGTACCCGGACGTACCCGGGTATTTGAAGTCTGGGATGGACGTCCAGACAATATAGGCGCTTGCCTTGATAAATTTGCAGTCAGACAGAATTCCAGCGGCTCACTAGTTTTTGAAAATACACGTGAATGTGCCGTGCCAAAGGAGCCTGGTGGCACAGCTCGCACAAACAAATCTTATGTTGGAGATCATATACAGTTGGTTAACTACTGCGATAGAAATGTGCAACAGTTCCTGTTTGGTAAGTTTTAACTGTACACAATACTTACGTCAACTTCTCTTGTGTCTTATGGTTAATTTTATTTAATTTCATCTTTTAAGTCTTGATCAAGCGAGAATGCCGATTCCTGTAACGTTCAGCTTGGGTCGGCTTGGGTTTATTTGCTGTAAGTTTGAGCGTGCTGAGCCCTTGGTCCTGTGTCCACCAACTAAGGCTTCCCTAGGAGTAAGTCTGTGGATAAGATCAAACCTTCTTTTTCAAACCAAACTGCTGTCGTGAATCGAGACCCTGCATGTTAGAACTTATCACTAAGACCATCATTAGAGCAGTCATACGACAAACATGTTAAGTCAAGTAATGCCTGTAATGGCAGTCTTTGAAATAACTTCACATTTAATTTCACATGGGAAATTAGTTTTCATATGTGAAATGAAAATCTTATATGTGAAATTAATTTTCATACGTGAATGTTCCATTTCATATGTGAAATTCATGTTTCGTACACCAGGATCTTAGATGTGAAATTTTGAACCAGCTCATTTCACGTGTGAATTAGGTATTTCATATGCGAAAATATTCCCATTTCATATGTAAAATGAGAATTTCGTATGTGAAAATGTTCCAATTCCATACGTTTTTCACATATGAAATGACGTGAAATATTCGTCAGGGAACTATTCGTTATATTTTTACAAGACCTGGATCTTGTGACCGAAGCAGATGTGTTTCCTCAGATTCAACGTGAAGGATGCCAGTTCAAGAAAATTCTAAACTTTGAAGCAGTCATTTGACTGCATGATAATATTTAAATGAAGATGGCCAGAGCAACCAATAGCAAGGTGCTTAACCAGTTTCAACCAAAACGTGGAAGACTTTCATTCCAGACTGATAACCTGTGCAGAAACCTCGATAAATTACTGACCCTGACTCCAAACAGGAATCAATGGAATGGACACTCGTGAGGTCGCCGAGGACCAAGAAGTTGAAAGCATCAAAATCCTCTGCGAAGATCAAGGCAACTATTTTTAAGCATTACGTAATCAATGGTAGAACAATAACTACTGCCGTTCTTATTCAGCAGATCTGATTTTCAGCGAGGATCACCTGTTTGGGAATCTGAATCCTATTTTCGTTGGTTGAGATTCAAGAATGGTGATGATGAACTCCTTGGGACCGTTTGAACCGAATGGTTTCAAGGTCAAGATTGCTCCCTTCCTTTGAGAGGGCGTTAAAAATGTTTCTAAGAAATGGCACAAGTGCGTCCACGTCGAGGGCAGTTACACTGAGAATATTTATAAATTAAGTTTGTGCTTCTACTCTATGCTAGGCTTAGAACTTTTTGACACTTCATACATACATACATATATACATACATACATACATACATACATACATACATACATACATACATACATACATACATACGTACATACATACATATATACATCACCCATCACACCATGCGATCGAGACGAGAAAAATGAGTTTTGTCTAACGTGCGCTGAAGTACATGACACTCACAGAAATTTCAAGTCTATTTCATTTGAGAAATCATGTAACAAAACATTCACATAATCATCTGAAGCTTACCTATGAAAGAAGTGAAAACTTCTCCTACAATACATTCAAATGTAAATTCAGTTGTGATTACAGAAGAAAGAATATTTCGTTGTTTTCAGGTTCTGTAACATGTGAGAGAAGAGTTACAACAAATGTAACCTGCGGTCCAAGCCAGGTCATGGTAATTAAGAACGCTGTATATGGTAGATACGGTAATATGAAAACGTGTGATTACAAAGGAGATACAAACTGCACAATATCTGCAACTTGTATCGTGAAACGTCTCTGCGATGGACGTCAAAACTGTACCATTGCGGTGGAGACTGCGATGTTCGAGCTAGACCCATGTCCTGGAATACAAAAGTACCTCTACTTGGAGTACAATTGTGTAGACCGTGTCGTTCCAGTCAAACAGTTCGTTGGTAAGTAATATTATTTTCCAAAAATCATGTGATTAAGGTCTCTCTCAAATTAATTTATTTATTGGTTCATTCCATGACTAAAATTTTGTTGTTAATTTTTTATCCCTGTATATAATTGCATGATAGTGTTCTGTAGCGTAGCGTGTTCGAACCATTTGTCCCCAGAACTTAAAAGAAACAAGAGACACGTGAGCATGACTACATGGCCGAACTGGCAAGTTTCATCCCCGTCTGGGGCGCAGAAATCGTTTTTATAAGGATAATATCAGTCCACGCGAATAAATAGTTATCTCAATTTACTTGACTTTAATACTTATTGGAAGCCAAGGATTAAATTTTTAAGGAGACTATTCACATCCTAATAGTGATATCTCGTGCTCTGTATTAACATAGTACCATCTTACCATAATCAAACGTTCTTCTTCTTTTTCACTATTGAAACGCACTGTGATGTTGAAATCTTCTGCCATTCTTCGTTTCTAAAGTACGCCCCAGGCTCCACCCACGCAATACGATAGTTGCATGCGATTGGTCATCCTGGCGCACGTGATGAACTCTTGAAGACAATGTTGACTGAAACAAATAAGTCAGAACGAACAACAGCATGCGGTAATCGCATCGATTAGGCATTGTGGATACTGAATTCTTCTTCTTTTAGCTCCAAGTGGTCCACCCCGTAATGTTAAAGTGATGGCACGAAATTCTTCTTCACTGATTGTTTCCTGGAAGGAACCTGACGAGGACAAAAAAAATGGCATTATTACGAACTACACAGTTTGTATATCACATTTCGAAGCTGGAGAGTGTATCGAAGAATATATAACAGGCGGGAAAAGTTTAATTATCGCTAATCTGAATTATTCTACGAAATACTTTGTGAGGGTTCGTGCAAGTACTAAAGCTGGAAGTGGACATTTCAGTTGCAGCCAACATCAGTTCACAAATGGAAGTAAGTTAAAACGTTTTTTCAAATCGAATTGGAATATTTTTGAGGATAAGTTAAACTTTTACCATTGTTTAATCTATTATCTCGAGTAAATAGAAATAGAGTCAATTCACCCATCGTAACACAGTTTCTTCTTCAGTTTCACTCATTTTATTGTTACATCGAGTCTTGTTAAACTCCCATGAAGTAACTTTTCTAAATTGACCCTATGAACTTTTTTATTAGACTTTCCACCTCTGTATTTACTGCTATCAGTGAAACTGTATTTTTTAAGCCACCATTTCTCCTTATCTCTTTACGCCGGGCGACCCATATTATTACCTCGCAATACATAAAAACGTTCAAACAGAGTAGAAGATACCAAAAGATGGTGGCAGTACAGTTACCCACGTTACTTCGCAAACTAAATTAGTTCTAACAACAGCTGAAGGGGGTTTAACATGCTATTATCTATTAAATCCCTGAGAGATTCGTCCTGATCTTATATACAAAACAGCAATTTTAGAAGCTACTTTTTTAGTCGACTGTGTCCATTACACTATCCGGTCTAATTGGTTTTTTAAACTCTAATCCTCTGAACTAGAGCCTCCATATCGGCCACTTTGTGGAACGCCAAATACGTTGTCCACCATGCTGGTAATACCAAAAGGACCATTCAGGTGAAGTAAATTTTGAAATTGATTTGTAGAATAATCCATCACTAGACTTTTCGATATCTTGTCGGTTATGCTATGATCACCTTTAGTATATGGCATAATCTCATTTTTCATTTTTTTAAACGTTTCATATACAAGTTGATTTTCTACGAATCACTTTGGTACCCCCTGAGAGTTTCTTTTAAGATGATTTTCTCTGTTTTCATATTTCATCCGCTCTTTCGACATTTCATTCGTTGAATGAATGTACTTACAACTAAAAAGAAGCAAAGGCGCTTGTAAATTGAATTCCACATGTCCTCTTTTACTTTAAATTTTATTTTTAGCCCACTCGCGTCGTCTCCATTCTTGCTGCTCAGCCTTAATCATGCAGCAATACAGCTACTCAGGCAGACAGCACATAAACGTCACTCAACAATTTTACACTGATCTCTCAGTTTAATGTACATGTACATTCCTTATTTTATTGACAACTAAATCGCACGCCTGTTTTTCCACGCGCTCCGGTATTGAATTTTCAGTGTTTCTATCCTACTAATAGTCGGTCCCGCCTTCTACAAATCTGGAGGCTTACCATGGGCTTCTACCATGGATTAAATCCCGCACAGTTTCTCTTTACCTCAGGCTAAGTACTGACTGTTAAAGCAGTTTGTGTTCTGAATTAAGCCAACATATCTTGTTTCTTATAGTTATTTTCAAGTCATTGTGTTAAAGTTATTGGACCGTAATACTCCAGTCAGATCTCCAAATAGTTATCTGGCAAGCGAACTTCTGAATTACGTTGATGTATCAAAAAATTCTTCTCAACCCGAGCCATACATTGCCGCTGTATTTACAATATCAACAAAACTAGAAACCGAAGAATTCGAGCTCGGTGACGGAAGAAATTTTAGTATTTCAGCGAAGAGGCTCCGACGATCTGGTAGAAATGAATATTACAATGGACCACTTGAAGCTAATACTAGTTACAGTATATTTCAAAGAGTTTACAATGACCAGGTAATTTTAGATGAACACAAACTTTGAGGGGGATTATTGACACGCACAAGTTAGATGGAGTTGGAGAATGTTAGTTGTTAGATGTTAGTTCGAGAATGCTGAGAGGGTTCTCAAGTCAGTCACTTTGATCAACTAACATAAAAAAAAATCCTCACAGCTTCCAAATTTCTAAGGTGATTACCTTGGTTTTTGTTTGTTTGTAAAGCTCGACAATCTCTAAATTCCCACTGACGGGGAATAGCCGACCTAAACAATCAAAGGGCATTCCATAGCGCCAACAGACGACCATTAACACCATTCTAATATACATTAGGGATAATAAAATTTCAATTACACAAGAGAAATATATTGCCTAACTGAAATTTCATTATCCTTAATGTAAAGTAGAAAGTTGTCAATGGTTATCTACGCTAATGAATGTCGATTGAATAAAATGAATGTATTTTTGCGTTAATGAGTTTCAGATTGGCGTTAATGATAGTATATTTTCTGTTACTGAACAGCAAATGGTGTAATATCACAAACTAATACCATGGCATGTTGCGAAATTGGCGATTAAATGTTTCCCTGAAGCCTGTCAAATCTTACGGGGACTTTTTATTATCGATTTCCCTTTGCTTTCGGGAATATTTAATGACTAATTTCTCCGCAGCAGTGACGTTAGTCGTATTGTAATTCTTTATTCGACGAGGATACGTCCCTGTAAGTACCACCAAGCCAACTGCAGCCCTACATGTTGGCTTCAAATTAAATACTTTATTATCTGTTAGGGTGATTACTATTCTACTGACTGGAGTCCAGCAGCTAGGACAACTCCGAATCAAGTGGTGAAGCCGGGTAAGTTGATCTTTACGGTTATAAATTGTTCTTCTCTTGCGTTGAAGGAGTATATATTACGTTCCACAAAATAACATTTCCTAATCAATAAACTCAAAAATAAAATATGTCCCTCCAGTTCCTCAGGGGTGCAGAGTGAGTTCACATTATTATCTTGTACATTAAGTTTCAGTAATACTCCTGAAATATACGAAAAGGATCATTGAGGGGTTTAATGGCTTATACCCATGTAATATTTCGGTATAGGTCTATCGGCGAGCTTTCAGTTCAAAACGTCAAGTAGTTGGGTTTATGTTTTCGCAGAAGCTTTTCTTGCAAGCTTTGATTGAAGAACGTATCGAGAAAATGAACTGGTGACCTTTTTTCGTCGATAGGATTGTTCAAAGCCATGTTATATAACCTTGATAAGCTAGTTACTAAATTCTCTGATCATTGGACAATAACTTCCGTCAAAATCTTCTTCAAACATCACCAGGACTGTACCTAACGTTTCCTTCCACTTGTCGCTGAGTAATGTTTTGACAAGGAAGACTGGCTCGAGTTTCGTCAAGCTTTGAAGTGAGACCCATTGGGGAGTTTGACTTAAACAATAAAACAAAATTTAAATGAATTGAACTAAAGTAGAACACATAAACAGCTTGTGTGGTTTCATGGAATTGGTCAATGTTAAAGCAACTAAATTTTTTCTTGTAAATTGGTGTTTCATAGAATCCCTAAAATACCCGCAAGATTCCTCAAAAACGTCGCTCTACGTCGCTGTAGTCATTTTGTTGGTTATAATTGCTATTCTTGTCGCTGTGATTGTCTACTTGTCCCGATGTCATCCAAAGTTCCAGAATTACTCAAAAGACGATGTTACATCAGACGTTCAGAACAGAACTTATAAAGATGTATATGACGAGGTTCAAACTTCTCCTTCCCCTGCTGACCTCAACCTTGGAAACGACACCTTCTGCACTTACGAAGACATGCATCACCCTGGGATAGATGAAGACAATCATGTCTACCAACCTTTAAGGAAGACACTTCTAGCTAAGTATCGAACATCTAACAAGATATAAGTTCAAATAACCACGGAGTAAATATCTGTACTCATTGGTTACGGCCATTCAAACGTCGAGATTTTCCAGACAATCTCATTTCCTTTTAATTCAGATGCGCTCAACTCTTTACTGTCCAGCGGTCTTCCTTTGACAAGTAAAATCATCTGACGTTAGTCACAATAAGATGATATCACTGGAGACCTATCTGGACCGAAAGGAGACGGGCTCAGCTCTTTCCTGTTCAGCAGTTTTCCTTAGGTGAGTAAAACAATCTGGTGTTAGCAGAAAATAAAATAATGAAAGACCTATCTGGACAAAAAGGAGTTTTAAATGAGATTATTAACGGTGTGTAATGGTGGTGTGCTGTGTGTACTGCAGTCTACAAGTCTCGATATGTCAAGTGTATATCTACTCTTCAATAATAATAAAAATACTTTATTCAAATACACCAAAGTGATATTCGAAAAGGTGGACTTCGAGGTTATCCCTATATATACAAGTCCCCTATAATTAAAAGAATATATATATAAAGTAGATAAGATTAATAATCGAAGCCTAATTGATATAAAAATGATAATTACGAACTGCTAATTTAAGTTCAATAAATGTTCATGTGTTTCTTTAACCTCTTTTTAAACTTATGTACGTTTGGTCCATCAGGGCAATTTACTACGTTATTAGGAAGATCGTTCCAAGGTTTAAAAATTCTTTCAAAAAATGAGTACTTCTAGGAATTTATCTTTATAGTGAGGAAAGGTTACATTTAGGTCATGGTTCGCAACGATGGTATTACATATGTATCGCCCGTCTGTGAACTTGGATATATGAAGTACATGAAGGTCAAACGCAGCAAAATTGTTGGGTTTTTGTTTTTTGTTTTGTTTTGTGACTCCAAATGTTTTTAAAGTATTTTTGGGATTTAAACCTCCAATCAAAGTGCCTCAAGACTACTTGCACTTGATCTCTCAAGTAAGGATTTCCGTTAAAAAACCGAAACACTGATACGATCTGGTGACATGAGACGTCCACATTATCCCGGTAACACTTCAACTGTGCTGTTTTACCACCTCATCAACCGTGAATGGAGTTGTTGTACGCAAATTACAGAATCAAATCAAGTGACGAAGGATGAAAATTGTTCACTTGAACAAATTCATAATTTGTGATTTTGATGTCATCTGTCTCTTACAAGATATTCCTTGACCAACTTTAGTTTTCTACCAACATCAATTAACCACCAGAACCCTCTGCGTTTTGCTCGTCCGGTCAATTAAATAAACAACTTCACAATAACGCGCAATACTTACTCAGCGACAACGGTGACCGCGCGCTGCTCATTAAACTCAATTTTCGTTGTCGTACTTCGTGATAAGAGTTCAATTTCCCTTTCAATGACAGCTCTTGGCGAAAACAAACACCGTCCGGATAGCCATGATCGCTCCTGTTCAGTCGGTGTGAATGTTAGCCAGGAGGATGTTCCGCTACAGATCCTTTGATAACAGTTCGTTGTTTTCTGTTCAGTACAACTGCAAACCCCTCAATCCACAAAGATTTCCTGCGGTGACTTACTACGTGGCAAGTATCCTCAAGGTAAATTTTAATAAACTTGACACTCTTCTCCTGTCGCGCAAACGGTTTGACCTGGGTTTATCTCACCTGATGACAAAAGAATGTTCTTCCTTGCGGACAAACACCAAAGTGTTCGCTTGAGTAATTCTGGTTAGCTTGACGAGCATGAAACAGCCATTTTAAAGCACTAACTACTGACGAGAATATCGTAATAAAGAGACTAAGTAAATCAGCATAAAATGTAACAGATACCTGCGATTTGCTTAGCAAACAACAGCGCTCCCCTGCTGGGAACGTTTTGGTCGCAGGTCATCGCTAGGGTATGATGTTGAGGCGTTTTTATTAGAGCGTTGAGTTGATCGGCAGGTTGGAGAAACAAAACAGCAACGAGACAGCAAAAGTCTGTTGGCGACAAAGTGGACCGTATGATTGTGGGGTAATTTGGCAAAAAGGCGAAACCAGCCGTCAGTCGTAGTAAATCTTTTTCGTAGACTGTTCGTTCTACTTCGTAGACAGTTCGCAGGTTTACGCGCAATAGCTATCTTTCTTACAAAGTAATGGCTTGCGATGAAATTTTCATGCAAAAGTTACAATAGCATGCAAGGCACAAATAGTTCACACAGTACGGCCAAGTTATGTCACAGCGAAATGGGAAAATATGGTTAAAAAATAAAGCAACTCTTCAGTTCGACTCCACCCACGCTCAACGTTTCTTATGCTTCATCTCCGCGAATTATCATTTGACATTTAATTGCAGTAGCGCGTTCTTTGCTGTGGTCTCCCGCGTTGATGCTCCTTCTTAACGAAACAACACAATGGAGGTGTTTTGTTGTGATTGTTTTAATTCGCAATTGGTGTTTCTCTTCTTCCAGCGTAGAGATCAGTATCATTGCTGTTTATCGCCTGATACGCTTCTAGGGTTTTCGAATCAGCAGATTACGCCAGACCTGTCTAAGGCGCATCTTCCGAATCTTGCTGCGGACAGCACCATTCTATCACCAACGATTAAGGTGAGGGTTTTAATGAATCAACCACTTTAGAATATTAGATTAAGGGCAACAGAAAGCAGTAGACAAGGTCAGAATGAACGTTCTTTAAGCGACATGTCTTCGAAATCTTTTATGAACGGAGTTCTTCTGTGGTCGTACATGAGACAGATACTACAGAACTTATTTTGTTTTTCAGTTGTAGTGATTGCGGGGTACGTTGGACCTGTTTGCATGTCGATATTTTCTTGTTCAAGCTGACAATTTTCACAACTTTCACTGAATTTTCTTCGTTTACTAAAGGTAAGAAGTTATAAACTGTTTTGAAAAAACCATTTACCGGGATTGAAAAGACAGAGAAATGGCAGATTATTTTTCAAGGTTTAAGCGGGATCAAGGACATATCCCTAAGAAGGAGATAGAAACAAGCAGATGTCAAAACACAGTAGCTGCTTTACTTGTAGGCTTAAGATATCGTATAATGAAATTGCTGCCTTTACATTTCTCAACTTTCACATATGGCAAAACATTGTACACAATGCAACAACGCTTAGATTCCCATTCGTCACGAGTATATTCCAGATCGGTACGCACTCGGTACACTGTCGAGAACTTTCGCAAACATGGTCATATTTCTTATGCTTTCGAAACCACATTGCAAACGTTAATTCAGTTTACAAAGGGATTAACCAGTGCAAGTAGAGCTCATTCTTGGTGTGAAATTCGTAAGAGGAAGATATGGCGGCCATCTCGGACGACACGCAAAACATGAGAAACAGGACATGGAAAAGAAGCTTGTTGAACTTCAAACTGGAGTCACTTGCGCAAAAGCACCCTTCCTGTAGGAAACTGTTTGTACGTTCTGTTTCGTGAAGAAATTCGCGTTGAAAGTTGGCAGAAAATGCAAAAGTTGAAAATAGGTACAAACGTCTGACGTATCGGATATTGGCCAAATGAGGATTAATTTAAAGATTCTCACTTGGTTTTGATGAAATATCTAATCCTTGTAGGAAGTGAAGAAGAAGTAAACCTCAAGCTGAACACTTGAATAAAATCTTGGCTTGCGCGAACAGACAACCTGATGGCCTCTGCCTCCATGGAAAATTTGTTGGAAGGCTTATCGCCAGAGGAACTTGATGAGTTATCAGAAGACATCGATCCAGGAACAGTAAGTACATAAAAATAAGGATGAATGGGTTGGATGTCCCAGTGGTGATGAGATTTACCGGCTAAAAACTTCAACATCGATGCCTGATGACAAGTTATGTTGCGAGATTCAATACTAGTTTCCCCGCCATTTATTTATTTATTTATTTATTTATTTATTTATTTTTTTGGGGGAAGGGGGTACAGTCTGTCCCAAACTCTCAAACTGAATTTTCCCTAACAAGGACTTTCGGATCACTTTCTGATATGAGAACCATTGACTTCTTACTTCAGCACGCCTAAGGTGGGTCGAAATACTAATGACGCGTAATCTTGGACTCGTCGAATAAACGTTGGCAATGACGCATGTTGCTTATCGAACAAATACATCGAAACCTTGGTTAACGACCGTTTTATTTTCGGAACTACTGGCCATTTTCGACAAGTAAATCCAAGAAAACGTTCATGTAATTCCGGACGATTCTATATCTGATTTACAACTACTTATGGCCGGTTTCCTTTATACATATGCCGCGTGCAACTATTAGAATGCCATTCGAAACTTGTTTGTTAAGTTAATCAGAGCAATTGCCTTTCCATTCGATTTGGGAATTCAATGTTTGCATGAAAATGAAAACACTGCAAGATAAATCTGGTAGGTGTATTCTGCTGACGTAATAAGGTGAACTGGCCAATAGACAGCCGTTTCTATTGTTTTCTTCATGAATTGTTAACTAGTATTACTACAAGTTAAAATATCGTAAGGAGCGGTTTCCAGGGAAGTTTGATGACGATTTGGAGTAAGGTTATTCCCATCTACACTGGTTAAACATCTTGAGACGTTTTGATAACCTGAGCCGTTACAACAATTTCGTGTATGCGCCCAGATCTATTTAACTCAGCATTATCAAGACTGTGTCACTAACCTCGGACGCTTATTTTTAAGCGTAATTAACCTTTTAATCAACCTTTTTCAGAATGAGGTAGTTCCACTTCAAACTTCGATGAAACGTCACATTCATAATTTAAACTCTTTAGACGCCAAGGTTAAAAACTACTTTCCTCGGTTTTAACAGGCTAAAGTTTCCGTCCCACTTCGGTCTCGCGATGCACCAAAAAGATCAGCGAAGCGATATGACATTAAGTCAATGATTTCAGTCATGGAGAAGAAATCCCAGGACTCAATCGAAGGAGAAAATTATCTTCCTCGTAAGTACAGAGACTGGCGTGAGGAAAGCAAGACAAAGGGAAGTGAGGACAAGAAAGAAGACGAAGAAAGCCCTAAGCTTCCTGATGAACTGGAGTCCATGTTGAAAGATATTCGCGACGATGACGTTGATGAAATAGCAGGTTCAGTGTGCAATACTTTTTGATATAATAACGCCATGATTACCTCGTATTCTCTTGTTTAAGAAGACAAGGAGAGAGATTTAATTTTAAAAATCCCTCATCAGGAAACAAATTTCGGATTAGTTTTTCCCAACGCATGTTGGTGAGGGAAATTTAGAGAAATGTTTCCCTCTTTAACCCTTTGCATGATAATCTGAAACTGCCGAAGTCAACTGAAAAATGTTGACTCAAGCGGGATTTGAACTCGCATCTTCAGGATACCGGTCCGCCGCTCCACTTGTCGAGTTATCGAGTCCACAGGGATTGAAGGCGAGTTTTATCCAACTTAAGTGCACGAGATCTTCTCGCGACAACTTAACGCTAATCCATGAGGGGATGAGCAGCGTAGAATTGAAACACTGCAGATCCTCTCATGGATAGCGTTAAGTTGTTAGATTATCATGAAAAGTTTCTGTTCATGTATATCTCTGAGAATGATTCTGAAATTAACCCTTTGTTGTCCAAGAGTTCTCCCCTTGACGAGTGAAAATCGTCTGGCGTCAGTCAGAGTAAAATACCAAAGTCGGGTATGAACCTGAAAGGGTTAGAGAGAGAAAGTTGACTGAACTCTATTTTATCCCGATGCCATGGACATTTTTTTTTCTAGATGACTTCAAAAACGAGCTATTTTATACGTTCCTTGACGAAGTAATTTTCAAAACTAGTGTAGCGTAAGGCAGACAAGCCAATGATAAAAAGTGTATCTTTTTCACATTGAAAAACAAATCACTTTCATAATTTTCTTTTGTATCCTCCTCGTGAAATACTGATGGCTTTTTAAATTAATGTCAACATTTTGGTTCAAGTAAATGATTATTTTTTTCAATTTTTAGCAAACAAATCTATATTTTGCTATTGCAGCTGTCCTTGGTTTGCACAGTTTAATCACGCAAGAAAAGAGTCTGGCGATAGAGAGTGAGACACTAAGCAAAGCCATTAAAGAGTATGGTCTCAGAAAGCCAGGTACCTTTCAAGCAAGTTTTCGAGAACGCCTAACCTGCAATATTTTCTTTTTGTTGTCACTATTTTCCGATATCTTGAAGAGCTTGGTTCTCAGAAACCCTGGTATATTTCTAAGAAAATTTCCGAGAAAGCCTAACTTGCAATATTTTCTTTTTGTCGTCCCTATTTTATCTTTTTAATCAATTTGGTTCTCAGAAAGCCAGGTATATTTCTACGAAAATTTTTGAGAATGCTTTTCTTGCAATTTTGTATTTTTGTTAATATTTGTTTTCTGTGTATGTGTATTTTTCCTCATTTTCTCAGTTTTTCGATCGACGTTATAATAGTTTTATAACTCCAGTGGATACCAATTAGTTCTATTTTTTCGAATTCTGATGTATCTAACTTTTACCATTTACAAATATCTCCACGAGAATGAGTCAAAGACCATTAATAAGATTTCTGTGGAGTCCTGTAAGAATTAATCCAAAGTTGTTCAAAAGCAGCTTACTTTCGTAAGCGTTTAAAACTCCGACGTTCAACATTCTAGGAATCGTTCAGGGTAAAAGACCTAAATCCATGCCGGATGTTTTACAGACGCCAGATACAGTTCAAATATCAGTGATTCTTCAGAGACTAAGAAGTGGTGATCCCAGTCTGACGGAAATAGCCATGAATAACTATAAGGATGTGGACAAGGTTTTGATAGAAGTGGCTGACCTTCTGAAGACAAATAAATCTGTTCGCAAACTATCGATTGCCAATACTCAGATAAAGTCAACAATTTGCCAGGTAAGGTAAACTACATTAACGGCACTATTGATGCGGTAGCCCAAGTGTACCTTAAGACCTTAAATGAAATCTTATCCGGCCGGATCAATCTTCTATTGTTTTAAGTGTCTAGATTCTTTTTAAGACCGAACCGGGACCTGTTGCGAAAAATGCAACTTTGAGCCATCCGGCTGGGAATCGAACCCGCGACCTCGCGAATCTAGTGCGATGCTCTGCCACCTGAGCTACGGAGGCCGTTGCCGAGAGCATGGTCACGAGTTTGAGCCGGATGACCCAAACTTGCGTTTTTTGCGACAGGTCCCAGTCGGGGCTTGAAAAATATCTAGACACTCGAAATTTTCTTCTTTCACAAATTATCAACTTAACAGTTAGCGGTCGAGTGTAAATGCCATGATGTTCTATCGAATATGGCCTTCTATTATTTTACATTGGCTAACGCCAGACGATTTTACTCGTCAAAGGGAGACATCTTGCTGGGAAAGAGTTCAGCAAGTACAACGAGAACGTCGACTTTGAAGACGTTCATACGATGGAATTTTTCAATTGAAATAAAGAGAATGAACAAAGCAATCCTTTAGCCATCCTCGTTCTCACTAGAATGTCATTAAGAGAATCTCCACGTATTAAGAACGTTTACTCACGGAGAGACAGAAGCTGTTAGCTCAGTTTGATGTCATCCCTTTCCGCTGATTCCCTCCACGAACTTTAAAACTTTTTGGAGGTCGAAAAACACCCTTCTAGTATCCAGTAGCAAGTCAGTTATTACCGGTTACTTATTATCGTACAGACCCTAAGCCATGATATTAAGATCCCAGTAATGACTTTTCCCAACATTTCGCAAAATGTCTCATATCCGTTCCCATCTCAATTTTCTACGCTGGCAACGCCATTGATACCGACTCTGACATTGCACAACCTGATACTGGCCTCAGAGTTACAACGCCACCGTTTAACCACCTCAAACATAAACATATACTCTAAGTCTTTTTTGCATCTTTTTAAAGTACCAATATATTCTCTCCCTTTTCGTTAGAAATTTGTAGAAACTATGAAATTGAACACAACTTTGGAATCCATAAATATGGAGTCGAACTATCTGACCGGTGATGTGATAGCGGTCAGCCGACTATGCTTAGAAAATAAATATGTGAATAATAAATCGAAAAATCTTATCTTGATACTTAAAGTTTAAGTTAAGTGAACATACAGTCTGGTTCCTAAGTCACTTATCGCTGGATACTTTCAGTAGAGAAGATCAAGAAAAGACAGTGCACATGCGTCTTGCTGGGGCTATGAATGAAACAACGTTTAATACTTACTCCCATTTGTGAACCGTTCTAGGTTCAGACTGAAATTTCCTCTTCCGAATCTTGTGCTTACGAGGACTCTCACAGAGTATTTCGCACAAGAATTGAGATTAGCAATGATTACGCTTTTCCTGCTAGTTGTATAGTATTTGAAACAAGGTCCAACTTTGAAATGTGAAATACAAACTGTGTAGTTCGTAATAATGCCATTTCTTTTGTCCTCGTCAGGTTCCTCCCAGGAAACATCAAGTGCAGAAGAATTTTGTGCTTTTACTTTCACATCACGTGGAGGACCACTTGGAGCTGAAAGAGAAAGATTTTGATTTTGATAAGCCTCAGTTAAGAAATAGAAATGAGAGAAGTTTGAAACTACAAATGAGAAGACTACAAGTATATATTCGGTTGGGTAATGGATGTAAGTAAATACATAATATAATGAGGTAATCATCAAGTGTATGAATTCGAAGTGTGGAATCTTCACAGGAAATATACTAATCAATTTACCTTCTTCGGCAGTTGTAAAGCTGACAGTTGATTCTTTACCGAAACCGTAAACATTACCAGCTGTGATTGATAATTTATACTCAGTAAATGGTGACAAATATCGCAGTTCTTTCTCACTAGTTCCATTTGTCACACTGACATTGTAAACGATATTGCTCCCTTCTATTTTAATACGAAAGCGCAACACAGATTTGTCCTTGGGTTCATTGTCAGATAGTAACCAAGAAAAAGCGACACTTGATGAGGTCTTGTGGGTGATAGTCAGATAAACATGAACGGTTGGATGTATACGTTTCTTAGTAGAAAATACTAGCCACTTTTTTGGCCGATCTTTATCAGATACAAAACACTACTGCCTCGGCTTGGGCTTTATTACTTAAAAAGATAGTTGGTAACAGCACACATACAGAGACAGACTGGATTGGAGATAATTGTACAGAGTGGTCAGAATTTGAAAACTTGTTCTGAAGGACAATAGCTTGTTTCTTTACACCTACAGTAAGGTTTCCAGAAATTCAGCAATAGAGCTTCTGGTTTTGTCGCTTGATTTGTTCAGACTTAAGAAGTACTTTTCATTTATTTAAATAAATATTTTTAACATTTTGTTTGTTTGCTTGTTCGTTCATTTATGTTTTGTTTGTAGCAATCTTCCGGAAAACCTAGAAAACAAATACAATGGCGTGCCCTCCTGGCTTTAAATCACCTTTTAAGCGGATTAAACGCTCGAAAAAAAGACACTCTTTCACATACTTTAACGTCGGGGAATCGGGGCAATAAAATCAACCATTTTTCTACTTACTATGGCCACAAATTTCAATCCTCGTACATCGCTGGCCATTTGAAGAAAGCGGAATAAACTTCAGAATTCTTGCTCTTATGTTATCCAGATTGGTAGTGGCTGGATTATTGTAAACATCGATATTTCCCTGAAGAAATAAATAAGCACACAGGTTCTTGTCTAATTTGAAGTTATTGTTTAACTACTTTTAAACATTGAACCAGTTTTTATCTCCTTCAACAAACCTTCACAGGAGTGTTTTCTGAACAACACGTTCTTGGGTTAGGATTACAAATTACAATTTTAAGTTACGGCGCGATATTTCCGCGACAAGTTACATTTTTGGAAACATTTTTTAAGTACAGCAGTGTTTTCTTGACAATATGTTCTTGGGTGAGGGTTAAAAATAGGAGATTGGGACAACGATTAGATAATTCATTGTTGGTATCATGAAAAAAAATTATTAATGTTGGTATTAATTGCTAATAGTATCGTTGCGTTAGGATTTTCTTTGTGTTGTTTAAGTAACCATGTTGGACAACATTTTTTTTTCACATATTACCAGTGGTTAACCTGGATCGATGTGAGCAAATACTTTTCGGTGTTTGTACAGTGGTAGATAAGTAATGTATTGGGAATGTCATGCGACAGTGTTGATGTCGACAGTGTTTTTCACCTTCTCAGTCCTTGTAGCTCAATAGTCAGACTCGGAGCATCTCATTGGTTATCAGAAGTTTATTACCTAAGGTAATTACCTAATTTTCGTAAAATTGAAAGCATCCCTCAGAATTACCTTCATTTCTGCAACAGGTTGTCCCATCCATTTTATTCCATCCATTTTATTCCATCCATAGTGTAAGTTAAATTGTATGATGTGACCCAATTAGCCATGGTACCATCTCCAAATGTTGTTACACTATTAATGCCATAAACTCTTGTCAAGTTTATTTGAAGATAATGGTCGCCATCATGTGGAGCACTCCAGGAGCTGTTACTGGACAGTCTTGCTTTGGGAGCGTCGTGGTTGTCGAGGGATTGAGATGTAGTGAATAGTGAATGTGGAAATTTGTCCTTATCTTCCAACAGTGGTTCAGAGCATATTAAACCTATCATTGAAAAAAGTAATTATCCACATTCCGTTATAACAAAATATTCAAAATCAACTAATGCCCAACTTTATATTTCGGAATCACCTTCATAGTGATATGAAGACAAAATTTCATGACTGAACTACCATGCGAAAGCCAACTCGTAAAACTGACTGGACGTAACCGGAATTTCAACCAGATTAATTCTCAGACAAGTTTTTGGAAATCAAATAGAGCAACCAGCACTATCATTGCTTACTTACATTTCAATTTTCCTGATATTAAAGTGACCCAATTCTCAAAATCTTTTGATGTTTTATTTCAATGATCACTTAATATAGTGGAGAGTAGTCCTTAGAACTTTTTATACTTATATTCGTTCCAGTTTTTTTTATAATATGCAAATGAGGTATATGATGAATTCAGAAGAGGAAAACATCACGAACTAAAATAGAGCATTTCTTCGGGACTGTCCACAGAAATCACTAAAGACGACCCTCATGGATACAACGCACAAAATCAACGAATTTGGTTCAAGTTATTTTTGCAAAAAGGATTTTCAGTTATGTCTTTGCTGCATCACGCTTGTTTATAAAAAAAAAAGTCCACAGGTAAATATCAAATGATTCTTCTGGTATTGTCGTTTTGTTACTGAGGCATCGTTTATCGTCTACGTTTCGTAATTTTAACTGCACTGAAATAGCTGAAGGATTCTGATTAACCATTTCCGCTCCCAGACTTCTCCCATTGACCAGTAAAATCGTCTGCTCTCAGCCAGAGTAATATTTAATATTTAATACCATAAATATACTTACAGTTTATGTAAGCAAGTTCAGAACAGGTGTCGTCTTTCCTAGCACGGTCAACACAACAGGGCGACAACGTTGTTTCGCCACCAGTACAACGTATATTTCTATAAAAATTTCTTATATTTCTGTAAACACACGAAACGGAGGGTTCATCCTGTTTTACTCCCAGGTACCCAAGCTGACGGCAAACAAATTCTTTCGCATTACTATCCACGCTTTTAGAACAAACGTTACTTCTCGTCTCATTGATGTTGATTTATAAAAATCCTTCATTCGGGAGACCTGAGGTTGAAAGTCTCACGTCGTTAACTGTGAAGAAAATAAAATTGACCGTTAAAAACAATGAGGAAACTGTATTAGAAGTTAAAACACTGTTGAACGGCATGCAATTGATCATCTATGGCTTTAACGATATATTTTGAATACATGCGAAGACAGCAATGCTTTACATGCTCAGCCGAAAAACGGGTACCTCTAAGTTTTATGTGCGTCATTGTGGATCATAGATATTCGTTGTACGTTCGTCAAGCTTATATTATCCTTATAAAAACGATTTCTGCGCCCCAGACGGGGATGAAACTTGCCAGTTCGACCATGTAGTCATGCTCACATGTCTCTTGTTTCTTTTAAGTTCTGGGGACAAATGGTTCGAACACTCTGAACTACAGAACACTATCATGCAATTATATACAGGGATAAAAAATTAACAAAATTTTAGTCATTGAATGAATTAATAAATAAAGTAATTTGAGAGAGACCTTAATCACAGGATTTTTGGAAAATAATATTACTTACCAACGAACTGTTTGACTGGAACGACACGGTCTACACAATTGTACTCCAAGTAGAGGTACTTTTGTATTCGAGGACATGGGTCTAGCTCGAACATCGCAGTCTCCACCGCAATGGTACAGTTTTGCCGTCCATCGCAAAGACGTTTCACGATACAAGTTGCAGATATTGTGCAGGTTATATCTCTTTTGTAACGACACGTTTTCATATTACTGTATCTACCATATACAGCATTCTGAATTACAATAACTTGGTTTGGATTGCAGTTTACATCTTTTGTGTCGATTTTCTCACATGTTACAGAAAATGAAAACAACGAAAGATTATTTATGTTTCTAATTCTACTTGCTGCAAGGTTTACTTGGCGAGAGTAATCAGAAACAATCTTTCGGAGAGGTTGCGTGCTACCTTTTTGGTGTGCTGAACAGATCAACTTTTTGCTGATGCGGAAGACAGAGGCAAGTAATTGATCGGCGAGACACTGGAAAACCACGACATTTTGTGATAAATGAGTTCAGTAATTGTTTCAAGATTTGACAAGTTTCTTATTCGACATACAGGAGGTACCAGTGACTAAGTCAAGCCGTCTTCCGAAAACAACCAGAAACCTTATTTAAAGAACTAGACACTAATGCGCATGAGCGGAATATCATTTGAAGCAAAACGTCCCCAACAACGAGCACCAGGCAAACAATTATTTGTTGGTAGTTATTTGCAGATGACGATGCAGCCCTCCAACAATTAAAAGGATGAAAAATCATAGGTCAAATGATAATAGAATATGAAAACTTCTGTAATCACAATTGAATTTACATTTGAATGTATTGTAGGAGAAGTTTTCACTTCTTTCATAGGGAGATTTTGTTTTTGTTTTAGGTTGTTTACGCGTAATTTGGCCTTGTGTGGGCAGGCCGAAAAATTTAACAACATTTCGGAAGCCCAATGACGATCCTCTATACATAAATAGGCATTCTAACCACCCACCTAGTATCTTAAGGCAACTACCTACAGCAATTAACACGCGCATTGCATCACTTTCATCAGATGAACAGACATTTAGGGAACACGCACCGATGTATCAGAAAGCACTCAAACACAGCAGTTTCGACCACGATCTCAGTTACATTCGATATACACCTCAACAACCACGTAGCAATAGGCAACCTAATATTATTTGGTTCAATCCACCATTCAGCAAAAACGTTAGCACAAACATCGGGCACGATTTCTTAAGCCTCATTGTTAACACTTTCCTCCGCACCATAAACTGCACAAGATTTTCAACAGGAACACAGTCAAGGTTAGTTATAGCGACATGAACAATATTAAATCTTTTATCACACGACACAACTCATACACAATTAGGAAAAGCAAACCACAGAATTAGGCCACTGAAAACTGCAATTGTAGGAACAAGGACCCATGCCCACTTCAGAAACAATGCTTGACCAAAGACATAGTATAGAAAGCATCAGTCACAACATGCAACACGAACACCACAAAACACTACATACGCATGACATCTAAGACATTCAAAGAGCGATATCGTAACCACATTAAGTCTTATCAACACAAAAAATATTCATAATTATACATACGAAAACTCTGACTGCCCCAGCCGGGAATCGAACCCAAGGTCTCCGAATCTACGTATCGGTGCTCTGACCTCTGAGCTACTGAGACACGACCAGGACAGTCAGAAATTTTCATATACACGGTGTTCCAAAAGTATATGTCACATTTTAAGAACCCATATATCATGAACTACAAATGGTAGTAAGATGAAACTGATTCCATTTAAAAGTTAAACTCTTCAAGTTTTCTTCTGTTAATTCTGTTTTTTTTTCCCTGTTAATTCTGTTTTTTTGTCTCGGACGTTCCGGACAAACTGATCGCGTGCTCCTGCGATGGCCCCCTAGGTCTCCAGATCTCACGCCATGCGACTTCTTCTTCTGGGGGTATGTGAAAGACTTGGTGTCAGTACCTCCCCTTCCCAGAGACATGGAGGATCTGCAGACTCGAACAATTGAAGCCTTGGCAACCATCGACAACGCTATGCTAGGTCGCGTTTGAGAGGTAATGGATTATCGTTTGGATGTGTGTCGTGTAACCCGATATTTCTTGCACTTTTGAGTTCAAATTTCTTGTGTAGAAACTCGAAAATATTAGCTTTCAGGAAATATAAATCGAGTTTTCATATCCTCAATAGTTATTGAGAAATAATGTTTCGTAATGCGACATATACTTTTGGAACACCCTGTATACTGAATTGGCCATAATTCTCAATTCTCTAACCGGAAGACATCTCATCTTCACAATCTAGAGTGGAGCATCTCCGCCGACTTCCTCAAGTAGCGGAGTGATTCACAACTCTTGTGTACAGGAGGCTTTTAAACAACATTTATATATCAAGAGAGGACTTCATACGATCATAATTATATATGCACCAAAACTCTGACTGCCCTAGCCGGGAATCGAACCCAATGGTCTCCGAATCTACGTATCGGTACTTTGACCTCTGAGCTGCTGGGACACGGCCAGGACAGTCAGAAATTTTCATATATATTGAATTGGCTACCATTCTCAATTCTCTAACCGGAAGACATCTCATCTTCACAATCTAGAGTGGAGCCTCTCCGCCGACTTCCTCAAGTAGCGGAGTGATTCACAACTCTTGTGTACAGGAGGCTTTTAAACAACATTTATATATGAAGATTGGATTTTGATACGATTATAATTATATATACACGAAAACTCTGACTGCCCCAGCCGGGAATCGAACCCAATGGTCTCCGAATCTACGTATCGGTACTCTGACCTCTGAGCTGCTGGGACACGGCCAGGACAGTCAGAAATTTTCATATATCTTGAATTGGCTACCATTCTCAATTCTCTAACCGGAAGACATCTCATCTTCACAATCTAGAGTGGAGCCTCTCCGCCGACTTCCTCAAGTAGCGGAGTGATTCACAACTCTTGTGTACAGGAGGCTTTTAAACAACATTTATATATCAAGAGAGGACTTCATACGATCAAAATTATATATGCACGAAAACTCTGACTGCCCTAGCCGGGAATCGAACCCAATGGTCTCCGAATCTACGTATCGGTACTTTGACCTCTGAGCTGCTGGGACACGGCCAGGACAGTCAGAAATTTTCATATATATTGAATTGGCTACCATTCTCAATTCTCTAACAGGAAGACATCTCATCTTCACAATCTAGAGTGGAGCCTCTCCGCCGACTTCCTCAAGTAGCGGAGTGATTCACAACTCTTGTGTACAGGAGGCTTTTAAACAACATTTATATATGAAGATTGGATTTTGATACGATTATAATTATATATACACGAAAACTCTGACTGCCCCAGCCGGGAATCGAACCCAATGGTCTCCGAATCTACGTATCGGTACTCTGACCTCTGAGCTGCTGGGACACGGCCAGGACAGTCAGAAATTTTCATATATCTTGAATTGGCTACCATTCTCAATTCTCTAACCGGAAGACATCTCATCTTCACAATCTAGAGTGGAGCCTCTCCGCCGACTTCCTCAAGTAGCGGAGTGATTCACAACTCTTGTGTACAGGAGGCTTTTAAACAATATTTATATATGAAGAGAGGATTTTGATACGATTATAATTATATATACACGAAAACTCTGACTGCCCTAGCCGGGAATCGAACCCAATGGTCTCCGAATCTACGTATCGGTACTCTGACCTCTGAGCTGCTGGGACACGGCCAGGACAGTCAGAAATTTTCATATATCTTGAATTGGCTACCATTCTCAATTCTCTAACCGGAATACATCTCATCTTCACAATCTAGAGTGGAGCCTCTCCGCCGACTTCCTCAAGTAGCGGAGTGATTCACAACTCTTGTGTGCAGGAGGCTTTTAAACAGCATTTATATATGAAGAGAGGATTTCATACGATCATACTTATATATAGACGAAAACTCTGACTGCCCCAGCCGGGAATCGAACCCAAGGTCTCCGAATCTACGTATCGGTGCTCTGACCTCTGAGCTGCTGGGACACGGCAAGGACAGTCAGAAATTTTCATAAATATTGAATTGGCCACCGTTCGCAATTCTCTAGAGGAAAAATTTTCAATTTTAACGAAAAAGATAAAAATACTTAAAAATGCCGAACAAAAGATCAGAAATAGTTTCGGCCTGCCGACACAAGGTCAAATTCCGCGTAAACAACCTAAAAAAACCCCAAAATCCTGCTATAGTTTCACGCCCACGTTTCGGCCTACGCATAAAAACCTTCCTGTTTTCGAAATTCGTCAATCACCTGAAGATTCTTTCTCAAGATGAAACAGGCTGCAGTGACTTTTTGAGGTAAGCGATATAATTATATATGTATGTACGTATATATGTATGTATGTATGTATGTATGTATGTATGTATGTATGTATGTATGTATGTATGTATGCATCTATGTATGTGTGTATGTCCGTATATATGTATGTTTCTATGTATGTATACATAAAGTGTTAAAAAGTTTTAAACCTAGCATAGAGTGGAAACACAAACTTAATTCATAAATATTCTCATTGTAATTGCCCTCCACGTGGACCCACTTGTGCCATTTCTTAGAAACATTTTCAACGCCCTCTCAAAGGAAGGGAGCAATCTTGACCTTGAAACCATTCGGTTCAAACGGTCACAAGGAGTTGATCATCACCATTCTTGAATCTCAACCAACGAAAATAGGATTCAGATTCCCAAACAGGTGATCGTCGCTGAAAATCAGATCTGCTGAATAAGAAGGCCAATAGTTATTGTTCTACCATTGTTTACGTAATGCTTGAAAATATTTGTCGAAAATCTGTCCGGTTACTTTTTCAAAGTTCGTTAGGTTCCGTAACTGTTCTATGGATGTTTTTCTATAAAAAAAAATCGACTCGGCCCTCCTCAGTTTGATATACAGCCTGATTTCCAAATGATCGCAACTTTGCCGAATTAGGTTCGAGCTAGTCGCCGATTAATCGTTGATTGCTAAGATTTATACGAAAGCTGAGCAAAAGTCAAACTCCGTTCTACTTTTCTGACAATAGTCGGGGATTTTGCCAATCTTACCAACGTTGTGGGTAAGATGTCTCCATAAATTTGCCAAAAGACTAGTGCCAACCAAGTCGGCCAGCAGAGGAGATAACGATTTCCTAAACCTCGTAGTAGTACTTTCAACTCTTATTTGCTGAATTCGAGATTATTTTCCTCCCCCAATTTCGTGGATTGAAAGAGTGGTGTGTCGTTTTTTGAATGAGGTGGTAATTGGACAGATAATGGAGTTGCTAAGATGTGTATGTAAATGAGGCAGAGAAATAAAGACAGAGTCACAAAGAAATTGACAGACAGGAACCAAGAAGTTGAGCATGAATCACGAAATAACGGGAAGAGAGAGTGAAAGAGTAACAGAAACAGAAACGGAAGAAGAAAGAATAAGGTAGAGAAAGAGGAAATGATCAGCAAACAATCTTCAACTCTTCAGTAATACAATCCATGGTCATTTAAAATGGCACACGTCTTACATTTGATTTCCTAATTGTATCGACTGAAGTGGATATTCGCAGCTAAACCATGTAAAAAGGACACCATACAGGCGCTCAGACATGCTCTAAGAATGACTTCATAAAAGTACGTGATGTATACCATAGTTCAAACAGACAGGCATACCATCACTGCAAAATTACCGTGTATAACCTTACGTGTTTCCTCTCAGCGAATTGTACCGGTGGAATTGACTTCAGTATGGATCTCCTGACGTTTTGATTTGATGATGTAGTCAATATAAGAATATTTTTATTCTAAATACACCTTGGTTAACATTCCAAGTAAGTGCTGAAACACATCAGCAACAACAAACATCTTCCTTCCGCATGTAAATCATTTAACATTCAAGAGCTGAAGGAAGTCACTAAATTCGAGTTGATAGTAAGACCTTGAATTCTTGCTATTTATTCAGTGTGCTCACCTGGGTTCAGTGACCTTACCAGACCTTGCATCGTCTGAAGACCACTTCAAACATTAAGTATTGTTTCGGAATGCTATTCCAATATTCTCGAGCAAATACCACTGCTTCCCAGCAAGGGAGGTAATAGCTGCTTTCGAAATTCAAATTCAGGCCTGTTATTAATGTACTTGTTTCAACAAGGGAGGTTTTCCTACGTTGTTTGTCAATTAGAACAGCCTGAAGAAGTGCAACCGTTCACGAGTTTTTATCAAACTGCGTCGAACAAGAACTAAAATTAATCTAATTCTGAGAGCGTCAGATGTAAGTAGCAATGCGGACGATGCAATCGAGTTAAACGGTCTGCCTCGTCGGTGAACAATTGAATTCTGCCAGTCAAGATACATCCTCTCTTGCTTCATCCATGTTATTTCATGCACTAAGACTATCAAGTCAACTGCTTTGCACAACTTGTCCTCACAAGTCCACTCCTTTATTCCAATAAAAACTAGAAAGAACACCTCTTCCCCTTCAAAAACCCCCAGATATTTTTAAACTGGAATCTCAAGTAAGAGAAATGAAGATTTTTGAGAAAACTTACTGAAGAGGGTAAGTAAATTATCGCTTGCTAGTCTTGACACAGTTTCACAAAAGACTGTGAGACTGCTAAGAAAGGAGCAATTAAACAACGATTCAGTAATTATGTTAATGTCCTGGCAAAATCATTCCAAAAAACGTCTAATAAAACAATATTTACAACACATGTAAGTTTTTCAGTGGCTGTAAGGACTCCAAGAGAGTGATTACAATATGTTCTATTCTTCTAACCGTATCTCCGGACAAACTTCAGCAGCTGATCCATTCTTCGATATAAAAATCGATCGGTGAGTGATAAAGAAATCTTGAAATCCGTTAGATTGAAATGTATGAGCGACACGCTTCGAAGTTTAATTTACGTCGGTATCAAGTCAAAATAAGATAAAGCAAAGATAATAGGTAAATATTCTCTCTTCTTTGACGATTATCACAAAAAGGAAAGAGAGAAATATGATAGCATGTTTGGAAGACACTGTCAATATTTGCTTCTTCTACGCAATGTCACCGAAATGTCACGCCATAAGTATGAGATGTCTGGGCGAAATAGCTCCATACTCGGCAGACTCAAGGGCCATACACTTTGATTCATAATGCAAAATATCGACGAAACAGATACTTGTTGTCGCACGGGAGGTGGAAACAGATCTTCGCACTTACTGGGCCCTAGTAAAATCACAGTGATACGATATATTCATTTATCTTACAGTACATTCTGAAATAAATTCGTTATGTTTCCTCCACTGTCCTTACTGACCAATCGTTTCATAATTCATACAAATATGGCCATAATATTAAAAGTGCTTTAGCAATACCAAGGCGTCTGTTTTGGTCATTTGTCTTGACCAAAGTAGGAGTAATTTGGTGATAAAATTCAGTGAACCAGTGCATGGAAACATTTGAAATGGAGTTTGTTGTGATTCCTTTAACCCTGTCGCTTGCCTTCTAGATTTTAATACGGGAAGTTGTCAAGACGTACCCACATGAAAGTAAAGGTTTCTGCAGTAATTATCAAAGGTTTACGTCATGATGAAGAGCTTCAATTGTCATTATTACTGGCTGTTGGTACTTCTTATTTTCTTTTTTAAAGGTAACAGTCATTCACTTTTGGAACGCCAGCTTTCGTCATTCCATCAAGTGGAAGAAACAGAGCTCAAAACTCAATAATTCATTAGGAAAATACAAAGTAAAATCATGACCGTGTCGAGGGTTCATATGTGACATAAACTTACTTTTCTCCTAAAACATTAATTGCCAAATTTTCTTCGTAAATTATTGTATAAAGAGATTTTGAAGTCACTTAAACCTGTAGTATGTGCATTATTGAATCTAAAACAGTCGGACCTTTGGATGAGGTCCGAGAGTCGGGAAGAAGTAGGTGCGATCTGTTAAAATATTGACCAAGGATTTACCAGACGAGAATCGTAGTCGTAGGATGAATATTAATGCCCAGCTCAAAATTCCAATGTGAATAGCCATGACAGGATAAAACACGCCAAATAACAAAACATGTTAGTTTAAACGAGCTTTACTGAAGTTTCGTTGCTAACGCGCAACATTTTCAAAGTAATATAGATGATGGATAAGGTAAGGTTATAAACACGATATTTACAAGGTGTGAAATTTAATATTAATTAATTAAATAAGGTAATAATAATAATATTAATTAATTAAATAAGGTAAGGTTATAAGTACGATATTTACAATATGTTACAATATCGTATTTATAACCATACCTTATTCATCATCTATATTACTTTGAAAATGTTGCGCGTTAGCAACGAAACGTCAGTAAAGCTTGTTTAAACTAACATGTTTTGTTATTTGTCGTGTTTTATCCTGTTATGGCTATTCATATTCG
Organism: Heliopora coerulea; assembly: GCA_030142905.1. Classification (NCBI taxonomy): domain Eukaryota; kingdom Metazoa; phylum Cnidaria; class Anthozoa; order Scleralcyonacea; family Helioporidae; genus Heliopora; species Heliopora coerulea. Next base: position 1,068,636 of record JASJOG010000039.1, read on the forward strand.
AATTTTGAGCTGGGCATTAATATTCATCCTACGACCAGGTGCGATCTGTATCAGATCGTGCTTTGTAGAAATTGTCTTCACACCACAGTCTAATTTCGTTATAGAAACAATAGAATCTTATATAAAATGTATGACAATGCATGCATCCATACTTTGTGTAACGTTTACGTCAGCAATACATGTCCATTTTTTACCCGCCATTGACGTCCCACAAACAGCTGGGGTTGCCGAAATGTTGACGTTCTCAGCCAAACATCCCAAGAACCTTACGTATCCACTGCAGTGCTGTGCCAACTACCAACTACGTTACGTAGGCCGTTGCCGAGAGCTTTGTTTCAAGTTGTGTATTATGAGGTCTGAATGATGTGAATTTAAGACGGGTTTCCCTCGTAAGACAAACTGTTCATCACATTTCTCTTGTTAATGACGTGAAAGAAGATGGATAAGTTAAAGACGGGAAAATCGCCATTCACCGGGTTCATGTGAGACTAGTTTCTCGTCCTAGACGAGCTTCCTGCCTTGGACTAGGTAGGAGCCAATATGATTTCGGCTGTTTTTTTTCCAGGAAATTTTTATCAAATGTACTAAGTATTTAGTTAAACTTCTACTGAATAACCATAGCCCTGGGTTAAAGGTCCTTTTCATCTTGCGTTTTCCTTTCTTCCTCTACAGGTCTGGAAGGCTTCTACATCAAACATTCCTCCTCTGGGTTTTGTTTAAGACCCTTGGATCCTCTTCGGGATTCTCGCGTATGGGGAGACTTTTATCCTGTTGGACTTACCAGTGATTGCCTACACTCCGCTGCCCAGTTTAGCTATCTAGACAATGGAGTCTTATTTAATATATTTAGAGATGGATGCGTCGTTGATGTACCTGGACGTACCCGGGTATTTGAAGTCTGGGATGGACGTCCAGACAATATAGGCGCTTGCCTTGATAAATTTGCTGTCAGACAGAATTCCAGCGGCTCACTAGTTTTTGAAAGTACACGTGAATGTGCCGTGCCAAAGGAGCCTGGTGGCACAGCTCGCACAAACAAATCTTATGTTGGAGATGGTATACAGTTGGTTAACTACTGCGATAGAAATGTGCAACAGTTCCTGTTTGGTAAGTTTTAACTGTACACAATACTTACGTCAACTTCTCTTGTGTCTTATGGTTAATTTTATTTAGTTTCATCTTTTAAGTCTTGATCAAGCGAGAATGCCGATTCCTGTAACGTTCAGCTTGGGTCGGCTTGCATTTATTTGCTGTAAGTTTGAGCGTGCTGAGCCCTTGGTCCTGTGTCCACCAACTAAGGCTTCCCTAGGAGTAAGTCTGTGGATAAGATCAAACCTTCTTTTTCAAACCAAACTGCTGTCGTGAATCGAGACCCTGCATGTTAGAACTTATAACTAAGACCATCATTAGAGCAGTCATACGACAAACATGTTAAGTCAAGTAATGCCTGTAATGGCAGTCCTTGAAATAACTTCACATTTAGTTTCACATGGGAAATTAGTTTTCATATGTGAAATGAAAATCTTATATGTGAAATTAATTTTCATATGTGAATGTTCCATTTCATATGTGAAATTCATGTTTCGTACACCAGGATCTCAGATGTGAAATTTTGAATCAGCTCATTTCACGTGTGAATTAGGTATTTCATATGCGAAAATATTCCCATTTCATATGTGAAATGAGAATTTCGTATGTGAAAATGTTCCAATTCCATACGTTTTTCACATATGAAATGACGTGAAATATTCGTCAGGGAACTATTCGTTATATTTGTACAAGACCTGGATCTTGTGACCGAAGCAGAGGTGTTTCCTCAGATTCAACTTGAAGGATGCCAGTTCAAGAAAATTCTAAACTTTTAAACAGTCATTTGACTGCATGCTAATATTTAAATGAAGATGGCCAGAGCAACCAATAGCAATGTGCTTAACCAGTTTCAACCAAAACGTGGAAGACTTTCATTCCAGACTGATAACCTGTGCTGAAACCTCGATAAATTACTGACCCTGACTCCAAACAGGAATCAATGGAATGGACACTCGTGAGGTCGCCGAGGACCAAGAAGTTGAAAGCATCAAAATCCTCTGCGAAGATCAAGGCAACTATTTTTAAGCATTACGTAATCAATGGTAGAACAATAACTATTGCCCTCCTTATTCAGCAGATCTGATTTTCAGCGAGGATCACCTGTTTGGGAATCTGAATTCTATTTTCGTTGGTTGAGATTCAAGAATGGTGATGATCAACTCCTTAGGACCGTTTGAACCGAATGGTTTCAAGGTCAAGATTGCTCCCTTCCTTTGACAGGGCGTTGAAAATGTTTCTAAGAAATGGCAAAAGTGCGTCCACGTCGAGGGCAGTTACACTGAGAATATTTATAAATTAAGCTTGTGCTTCTACTCTATGCTAGGCTTAGAACTTTTTGACACTTCATACATACATACATATATACATACATACATACATACATACATACATACATACATACATACATACATATATACGTACATACATACATATATACATCACCCATCATACCATGCGATCGAGACGAGAAAAATGAGTTTTGTCTAACGTGCGCTGAAGTACATGACACTCACAGAAATTTCAAGTCTATTTCATTTGAGAAATCATGTAACAAAACATTCACATAATCATCTGAAGCTTACCTATGAAAGAAGTGAAAACTTCTCCTACAATACATTCAAATGTAAATTCAATTGTGATTACAGAAGCTATCGTATTCTATTATCATTTGACCTATGATTTTTCATCCTTTTAATTGTTGGAGGGCTGCATCGTCATCTGCAAATAACTTCCTACAAACAATTGTTTGCCTGGTGCTCGTTGTTGGGGACGTTTTGCTTCAAATGACATTCCACTCATACGCGTTAGTCTTTAGTTCTTTAAATAAGGCTTCCGGAGTTTTCGGAAGACGGCTTGACTTAGTCACTGGTACCTACTGTATGTCAAATAAGAAACTTGTCAAATCTTGAAACAATTACTGAACTCATTTACACAAATTGTCGTGGTTTTTCAGTGTCTCGCCCATCAATTAATTGCCTCTGCCTTCCGCATAAGCAAAAAGTTGATCTGTTCACCAGACCAGAAAGGTAGCACGCAACCTCTTCGAAAGATTGTTTGTGATTAGTCTTGCCAAGTAAACCTTGCAGTAAGTAAATTTACAAACAGAAAGAATATTTCGTTGTTTTCAGGTTCTGTAACATGTGAGAGAAGAGTTACAACAAATGTAACCTGCGGTCCAAGCCAAGTCATGGTAATTAAGAACGCTGTATATGGTAGATACGGTAATATGAAAACGTGTGATTACAAAGGAGATACAACCTGCACATTATCTGCAACTTGTATCGTGAAACGTCTCTGCGATGGACGTCAAAACTGTACCATTGCGGTGAAGACTACGATGTTCAAGCAAGACCCATGTCCCGGAGTACAAAAGTACCTCTACCTAGAGTACAATTGTGTAGACCGTGTTGCTTCAGCCAAACAGTTCGTTGGTAAGTAATATTCTTTTCCAAAAATCATGTGATTAAGGTCTCTCTCAAATTAATTTATTTATTAATTCATTCAATGACTAAAATTTTGTTGTTAATTTTTTATTCCTGTATATAATTGTATGATAGTGTTCTGTAGTTCAGAGTGTTCGAACCATTTATCCCCAGAACGTAAAAGAAACAAGAGTCTTGTGATCATGACTACATGGTCGAACTGGCAAGTTTCATCCCCGTCTGGGGCGCAGAAATCGTTTTTCTAAGGATAATATCAGCTTGACGAACGTACAACGAATATCTATGATCCACAATGACGCACATAAAACTTAGAGGTACCCGTTTTTCGGCTGAGCATGTAAAGCATTGCTGTCTTCTCATGTATTCAAAATATATCGTTATAGCCAAAGATGATCAATTGCATGGCATTCAAAATTAGTTTTCGGGTTCGGATACAGCGTTTTAACTTTTAAAAGAGTTTACTGGTTGTTTTTGACGGTCAATTTTATTTTCTTTACAGTTAACGACGTGAGACTTTTAACCTCAACTCTCCCGAATGAAGGAATTCTAGAAGTCAATATTAATCACAAGAGAAGAAAAGTTTGCTCTAAAAGCTTGGATAGCAAAACGAAAGAAGTTGTTTGCCGGCAGCTTGGTTACCACAGAATAAAACATGACAACCGTTCCATTTCGGCCATCAGTGGCAATTCAATGAGTTTTTCTGGAGACATACTATGTTCTGGGAACGAAACAACGTTGTCCGAATGTTGTGTCAATAATTCTACGAAAGACGAAGCCTGTTCTGAACTTGCCTATATATCCTGTAAGTACACTAGACGTTTAAGATTGATTTAGCCCAAAAAAACTACCTCCTTCATCTATTTTAATCAGTTAAAATTCAAACTTTCAAACTTTATTGCAACTCCCTAGAAGGGTTTTTCAGTTACAAGACTACATAACTAAATAGAAAAACGTAGGAATTAATTAAGTGCATTAAAATACATTAAAATAAATTAACTATATGATAAGGTTAACTTGACAATTCTTAAAGCTTTTGATTCTTTAAATGGATTCTTTAAATTTTTTTGGAATTCTTTAAATTCTTAAAATTTTAAAATTTGGATTCTTTAAATTCTTCAATTCTTTAAAGCTTGACAAACCTTAAAGCTTTGGAATAGGGAAACTTGCTGACGATTCGCCTACATGAGAAGGCATTACACAGCTTTGATGACAAATTCGTCGATGCCAATAAATATTTTAACCTGAAAACGACGGTAGATTTTCTTTCAGTTGGAGTGTTGATTTACCCGAGATTATATCGTAGCTTTTATCATGTATAAATTTAATAATGTTATTTTATATTTTAATCGTACAGTTTATGTTCTCTGATCCGCTTTTGGAGGTAGAATATAAATTTTCTGATACTTTATTTTCTTTATCTTATCTTCTAATCACGAGGTTGATAGACTTAACTCTTCGAAGACAGTTGCTACCGCACTTCTACTGACGCTAACCACAATAATTTATATAATTCATAGCCCAAGCTTTGGGGTAATTACTCCACTTGGAGAAACACTGTGTTACGTCAAATAACATATCAAATGCAAGCGTGTGTAGCTGGTATCACCAACTCAGCAACGATCAGGTTTAATACTATATAAAAACTAAAATGTCACCAACTACGGGTGGTTTTTGTTTAGATTGGTCACCAAAAATTTGTCTCAGAGTTTGTCAATATCAAATTACCATACCACAGTTTTTGATTTACAACAGGCATGATTAATGTTTTCGGCAACAGGTTCAATATGTTATACACCACTTTTGAAAAACAAAGAGAAGTTTCCAGATACAGTATTCACTGCATCTCAATCCCTCGACAACCATGACGCTCCCAAAGCAAGACTCTCCAGTAACAGTTCCTGGTGTGCTCCACCTGATGGCGACCATTATCTTCAAGTAGATTTGGGAAGAGTTTACGTAATTAATGGTGTAACAACGTTTGGAGATAGTTCCAGGGCGAATTGGATCACTTCATACAAACTAACCTACTCTCGTGACGGAATAACATGGACGGAAGGAACAGTACCGGGAAAGAAGGTAATTTATAACAATATTTCACGGAAATTATTTCTGTTAATCACAGTAATTTTATAATACCGTGCCTTACCTCGTTGACGAGTCGTCAACGACGATTAAAAACGAGCAACGTCCACAATTGCGACGCTCTACTGACCTACATAACAGCTTTTATCGACAAACGTAGTGGTTTACACACCAAAGAAATCGCTTTACTTCTTCAACACCAATATACACACGCAAAGATACTGTCAGAATAAGAGCTAAGAACCTGATGAAGGTGATTGTTACTCCGAAACATGTTGCAAATAATAAGTAAACTTAAAAGCGTTGTGCTATATTTTTAAAATAATCTTTTTATTATAATACCTCTGCACACACACCAACACGTTTGTTTATGTGGAATGGGAGAATATCAGGGAGTATATCTATATACATATACACACACACACACACACACACACACACACACATATATATATATATATATATATATATATATATTTGCTCCTTTATTTATGTAGGTAATTCAGGGAAACATCGATGGTTACAATAATGCTGCCACGACAAAATTAGACAACATAACAGCGCGGGTCTTAAGGTTCACTCCGGTTACCATAAATGGCCAGCGATGTATGAGGGTAGAGATTTGTGGCTACAGTAAGTTGAAAATGTTTGTTTTTATCTGGAATTAAAGACTGATTCTTACTTCCTAAATATATCTTAAAGAGCAGTACTCTTTCGTACAATGTGTCTAGATTGGTTTTAGTTTTTAATGTACTTCAGAACAATTTTGTTAATTCTGACTTCTCTTTACGTCCTAGAATATTTCGTTTTTATTCTATACGTGAGATGTTTCTTTTCCATTCTTCCTATCGAAACCGTTACTGTTCATATTTTTGCCATCTAGCATTGTACTGTTTCTTGAAAGATGATGTATCAAGTTTTGATGGAATTATATAGATCTAAAAAATACTTTCTTCTACGTCTGTTTTTTATACTTTTTCTTTTCACTTTTCTTCAGAACTACTTCCAGACAAGCTAAGACGTCTGACCATAACGAAAATAACTTCAACGAGTGTTGATTCTTCTTGGATTCCGCCTATAATTGATCCCGGGGAGAAACCTGTCACAATTTTTTGCATCGAAGTACAAAAAAGGAACTCTGTTTATCGAATAGACGTGGCAATTGGAACTAATAATTTAAAAATAAAAGATCTAACACCATATGCTGAGTATAAAGTATCGGTAGCTGCTGGTAATGTCCACGGTTTCGGTGAGGAACTGAGTGTCAGCTTTGTTACGTCCGAGGCAGGTAAAATACAAGTATTCATACTACATATATTTATATTTCTAAAATTCATTAAGAATTCATGAGGAAAAAACAAAAGAAAATCCTAACTGTGACGGGTCTTTATATGTGATTTTATATGTGAACAACAACTTCATTTTTTTTCGGCTTAGAAAACATAAATTTCCAAACTTTCTTCGCGAATTAGCGTATCAGGAGGTTCATTTTATAAGACATCTAAAAAACTCGCAATTCGTGCTTTATCGGATCCAAAACACTCGGATATCGCCTCGTGTTTAAATCCCGATAAAGCACTCCTGCTCGGTTTTTAAATTTATATATATATATATATATATATATATATATATATATCTGACAAGATAAAACTTTTAAAAAAACTTTATTTCAACGTTTCGGGGCGCTGCTCCTTTGTCAATTGCCCCGAAACGTTGAAATAAAGTTTTTTTAAAAGTTTTATCTCGTCAGATATAAATGGTTTTAAAACTTGGGATAAGGAGGTTTTTGATAATTTATACATATACATATATATATATATATTACCTGGTATGCTACAAGCAAAGTTTATGACTAAAATTCATACACCTGGCAACCACCCCTCCCTGCTGAGAACTCGTCCCATTCTTTATTCTCTCGATGTCCGTTTTCCTGCGTTACTCTTTGGATACATAACATCAAATTGAGTCCGAGCCATTGACGGCACTTAGTGGGAATATGGGGCGGCGAAGTGTACCTCTGTCCATATTATGCAGATTAGTGACGAAGGCCTATGGACCTACAAGAGATTTTGGTCAAGAAAAAAAGCTAAATTTTTACAGACAATAATATGCCTTTCTCGCGAAAATATTTTGCAACGTCCACGTGAATAACTACTTATCTCAATTTACTTCACTTGAATATTTATTGGAAGCCAAGGATTAAACTGTTAAGGAGACTATTCACATCCAAATAGAGACATCTGGTCCTCTGTATTAACATAGTACCATCTTACCATAATCAAACGTTATTCGTCTTTTTCACTCTTGAAACGCACTGTGATGTTGAAATCTTCTGCCATTCTTCGTTTCTAAAGTACGCCCCAGGCTCCGCCCACGCAATACGATAGTTGCATGCGATTGGTCATCCTGGCGCACGTGATGAACTCTTGCAGACAATGTTGACTGAAACACATAAGTCAGAACGAACAACAGCATGCGGCAATCGCATCGATTAGGCATTGTGGATACTGAATTCTTCTTCTTTTAGCTCCAAGTGGTCCACCCCGTAATGTTATAGTGATGGCACAAAGTTCTTCTTCACTGATTGTTTCCTGGAAGGAACCTGACGAGGACAAAAAAAATGGCATTATTACGAACTACACAGTTTGTATATCACGTTTCGAAGCTGGAGAGTGTTTCGAAGAATATATAACAGGCGGGAAAAGTTTAATTATCGCTAATCTGAATTATACTACGAAATACTTTGTGAGGGTTCGTGCAAGTACTAAAGCTGGAAGTGGACATTTCAGTGGAAGCCAACATCAGTTCACAAATGGAAGTAAGTTAAAACGTTTTTTCAAATCGAATTGGAATATTTTTGAGGATAAGTCAAACTTTTACCATTGTTTAATCTATCATTTCGAGTAAATAGAAATAGAGTCAATTCACCCATCGTAACACAGTTTCTTCTTCAGTTTCACTCATTTTATTGTTACATCGAGTCTTGTTAAACTCCCATGAAGTAACTTTTCTAAATTGACCCTATGAACTTTTTTTATTAGACTTTCCACCTCTGTATTTACTGCTATTAGTGAAACTGTATTTTTTAAGCCACCATTTCTAATTTTCTCTTTACGCCGGGCGACCCACATTATTACCTCGCAATACATAAAAACGTTCAAACAGAGTAGAAGATACCAAAAGATGGTGGCAGTACATTTACCCACGTTACTTCGCAAACTAAATTAGTTCTAACAACAGCTGAAGGGGGTTTAACATGCTATTATCTATTAAATGGCTGAGAGATTCCTCCTGATCTTATATACAAAACAGCAATTTTTGAAGCTACTTTTTTAGTCAACTGCGTTCATTACACAACACGATCTAATTGTTTTTTTAAACTCTAATCCTCTGAACTACAGACCCTCCATATCGGCCCCTTTGTGGAACACCAAATACGTTGTCAACCATGCTGGTAATACCAAAAGGACCATTCAGGTGAAGTAAATTTTGAAATTGATTCGTAGAATAATCCATCACTGGACTTTTCGATATCTTGTCGGTTATGCTATGATCACCTTTAGTATATGGCATAATCTCATTTTTCATTTTTTTTTAAACGTTTCACATACAAGTTGATTTTCTACCTATCATTTTGGCACCCTGAGAGTTTCTTTTAAGATGATTTTCCCTGTTTTCATATTTCATCCGCTCTTTCGATATTTCATTCGTTGAATGAATGTACTTACAACTAAAAAGAAGCAAAGGCGCTTGTGAATTGTATTCCGTATTTCCTCTTTTACTTTAAATTTCATTTTTAGCCCACTCGCGTCGTCTCCATTCTTGCTGCTCAGCCTTAATCATGCAGCAATATAGCTACTCAGGCAGACAGCACATAAACGTCACTCAACAATTTTACACTGATCTCTCAGTTTATTGTACACGTACATTCCTTATTTTATTGACAACTAAATCGCACGCCTGTTTTTCCACGCGCTCCGGTATTGAATTTTCAGTGTTTCTATCGTACTAATAGTCGGTCCCGCCTTCTACAAATCTGGAGGCTTACCACGGGCTTCTACCATGGATTAAATCCCGCACAGTTTCTCTTTACCTCAGGCTAAGTACTGACTGTTAAAGCAGTTTGTGTTCTGAATTAAGCCAACATATCTTGTTCCTTACAGTTATTTTCAAGTCATTGTGTTAAAGTTATTGGACCGTAATACTCCAGTCAGATCTCCAAATAGTTATCTGGCAAGCGAACTTCTGAATTACGTTGATGTATCAAAAAATTCTTCTCAACCCGAGCCATACATTGCCGCTGCATTTAAAATATCAACAAAACTAGAAATCGAAGAATTCGAGCTCGGTGACGGAAGAAATTTTAGTATTTCAACGAAGAGGCTCCGACGATCTGGTAGAAATGAATATTACAATGGACCACTTGAAGCTAATACTAGTTACAGTATATTTCAAAGAGTTTACAATGACCAGGTAATTTTAGATGAACACAAAGTTTGAGGGGGATTGTTGACACGCACAAGTTAGATGGAGTTGGAGAATGTCAGTTGTTAAATGTTAGTTGGAGAATTCTGAGAGGGTTCTCAAGTCAGTCACTTTAATCAACTAACATAAAAAAAAAATCCTCACAGCTTCCAAATTTTTAAGGTGATTACCTTGGTTTCGTTTGTTTGTAAAGCTAGACAATCTCTAAATTCCCACTGACGGGGAATAGCCGACCTAAACAATCAAAGGGCATTCCATAGCGCCAACAGACGACCATTAACACCATTCTAATATACATTAGGGATAATAAAATTTCAATTACACAAGAGAAATATATTGCCTAACTGAAATTTCATTATCCTTAACGTAAAGTAGAAAGTTGTCAATGGTTATCTACGCTAATGAATGTCGATTGAATAAAATGAATGTATTTTTGCGTTAATGAGTTTGAGATTGGCGTTAATGATAGTATATTTTCTGTTACTGAACAGCAAATGGTGTAATATCACAAACTAATACCATGGCATGTTGCGAAATTGGCGATTAAATGTTTCCCTGAAGCCTGTCAAATCTTACGGGGACTTTTTGTTATCGATTTCCCTCTGCTTTCGGGAATATTTAATGACTAATTTCTCCGCTGCAGTAACGTTAGTCGTATAGTAATTCTTTATTCGACGAGGATACGTCCCTGTAGGTACCACCAAGCTAACTGTAGCCCTACACGTTGCCTTCAAGTTAAATATTTTGTTCTCTGTTAGGGTGATTACTATTCTACTGACTGGAGTCCAGCAGCTAGGACAAGTCCGAATCAAGTGGTGAAGCCGGGTAAATTGATCTTTACGGTTATAAATTGTTCTTCTCTTGCGTTGAAGGAGTATATATTACGTTCCACAAAATAACATTTCCTAATCAATAAACTCAAAAATAAAATATGTCCCTCCAGTTCCTCAGGGGTGCAGAGTGAGTTCACATTATTATCTTGTACATTAAGTTTCAGTAATACTCCTGAAATATACGAAAAGGATCATTGAGGGGTTTAATGGCTTATACCCATGTAATATTTCGGTATAGGTCTATCGGCGAGCTTTCAGTTCAAAACGTCAAGTAGTTGGGTTTATGTTTTCGCAGAAGCTCTTCTTGCAAGCTTTGATTGAAGAACGTATCGAGAAAATGAACTGGTGACCTTTTTTCGTCGATAGGATTGTTCAAAGCCATGTTATATAACCTTGATAAGCTAGTTACTAAATTCTCTGATCATTGGACAATAACTTCCGTCAAAATCTTCTTCAAACATCACCAGGACTGTACCTAACGTTTCCTTCCACTTGTCGCTGAGTAATGTTTTGACAAGGAAAACTGGCTCGAGTTTCGTCAAGCTTTGAAGTGAGACCAATTGGGGAGTTTGACTTAAACAATAAAACAAAATTTAAATGAATTGAACTAAAGTAGAACACATAAACAGCTTGTGTGGTTTCACGCAGATGGTCAATGTTAAAGCAGCTAAATTTTTTCTTGTAAATTGGTGTTTCATAGAATCCTTAAAATACCCGCAAGATTCCTCAAAAACGTCGCTCTACGTCGCTGTAGTCATTTTGTTGGTTATAATTGCTGTTCTTGTCGCTCTGATTGTCTACTTGTCCCGATATCATCCAAAGTTCCAGAATTCATCAAAAGACGATGTTACGTCAGACGTTCACAACAGAACTTATAAAGATGCATATGACGAGGTTCAAACTTCTCCTTCCCCTGCTGACCTCAACCTTGGAAACGACACCTTCTGCACTTACGAAGACATGCATTACCCCGGGATAGATGAAGACAATCATGTCTACCAACCTTTAAGGAAAACACTTCGAGCTAAGTATCGAACATCTAACAAGATATAAGTTCAAATAACCACGGAGTAAATATCTGTACTCATTGGTTACGGCCATTCAAACGTCGAGATTTTCCAGACAATCTAATTTCTTTTTAATTCAGATGCGCTCAACTCTTTACTGTCCAGCGGTCTTCCTTTGACAAGTAAAATCATCTGACGTTAGTCACAATAAGATGATATCACTGGAGACCTATCTGGAACGAAAGGAGACGGGCTCAGCTCTTTCCTGTTCAGCGGTTTTCCTTAGGTGAGTAAAACAATCTGGTGTTAGCAGAAAATAAAATAATGAAAGACCTATCTGGACAAAAAGGAGTTTTAAATGAGATTATTAACGGTGTGTAATGGTGGTGTGCTGTGTGTACTGCAGTCTACAAGTCTCGATATGTCAAGTGTATATCTACTCTTCAATAATAATAAAAATACTTTATTCAAATACACCAAAGTGATATTCGAAAAGGTGGACTTCGAGGTTATCCCTATATATACAAGTCCCCTATAATTAAAAGAATATATATATAAAGTAGATAAGATTAATAATCGAAGCCTAATTGATATAAAAATGATAATTACGAACTGCTAATTTAAGTTCAATAAATGTTCATGTGTTTCTTTAACCTCTTTTTAAACTTATGTACGTTTGGTCCATCAGGGCAATTTACTACGTTATTTGGAAGATCGTTCCAAGGTTTAAAAATTCTTACAAAAAATGAGTACTTCTAGGAATTTATCTTTATAGTGAGGAAAGGTTACATTTAGGTCATGGTTCGCAACGATGGTATTACATATGTATCGCCCGTCTGTGAACTTGGATATATGAAGTACATGAAGGTCAAACGCAGCAAAATTGTTGGGTTTTTTTTTTTTTTGTTTTGTTCTGTGACTCCAAATGTTTTTAAAGTATTTTTGGGATTTAAACCTCCAATCAAAGTGCCTCAAAACTACTTGCACTTGATCTCTCAAGTGAGGATTTCCGTTAAAAAACCGAAACACTGATACGATCTGGTGACATGAGACGTCCACATTATCCCGGTAACACTTCAACTGTGCTGTTTTACCACCTCATCAACCGTGAATGGAGTTGTTGTACGCAAATTACAGTATCAAATCAAGTGACGAAGGATGAAAATTGTTCACTTGAACAAATTCATAATTTGTGATTTTGATGTCATCTGTCTCTTACAAGATAATCCTTGACCAACTTTAGTTTTCTACCAACATCAATTAACCACCAGAACCCTCTGCGTTTTGCTCGTCCGGTCAATTAAATAAACAACTTCACAATAACGCGCAATACTTACTCAGCGACAACGGTGACCGCGCGCTGCTCATTAAACTCAATTTTCGTTGTCGTACTTCGTGATAAGAGTTCAATTTCCCTTTCAATGACAGCTCTTGGCGAAAACAAACACCGTCCGGATAGCCATGATCGCTCCTGTTCAGTCGGTGTGAATGTTAGCCAGGAGGATGTTCCGCTACAGATCCTTTGATAACAGTTCGTTGTTTCCTGTTCAGTACAACTGCAAACCCCTCAATCCACAAAGATTTCCTGCGGTGACTTACTACGTGGCAAGTATCCTCAAGGTAAATTTTAATAAACTTGACACTCTTCTCCTGTCGCGCAAACGGTTTGACCTGGGTTTATCTCACCTGATGACAAAAGAATGTTCTTCGTTGCGGACAAACACGAAAGTGTTCGCTTGAGGACTTCTGGTTAGCTTGACGAGCATGAAACAGCCATTTTAAAGCACTAACTACTGACGAGAACATCGTAATAAAGAGACTAAGTAAATCAGCATAAAATGTAACAGATACCTGCGATTTGCTTAGCAAACAACAGCGCTCTCCTGCTGGGAACGTTTTGGTCGCAGGTCATCGCTAGGGTATGATGTTGAGGCGTTTTTATTAGAGCGTAGAGTTGATCGACGAGTTGGACAAACGAAACAGCAACGAGACAGGGAAAGTCTGCTGGCGACAAAGCGGACCGTATGATTGTGGGGTAATTTGGCAAAAAGGCGAAACCAGCCGTCAGTCGTAGTAAATCTTTTTCGTAGACTGTTCGTTCTACTTCGTAGACCGTTCGCAGGTTTACGCGCAATAGCTATCTTTCTTACAAAGTAATGGCTTGCGATGAAAGTTTCATGCAAAAGTTACAATAGCATGCAAGGCACAAATAGTTCACACAGTACGGCCAAGTTATGTCACAGCGAAATGGGAAAATATGGTTAAAAAATAAAGCAACTCTTCAGTTGAACTCCGCCCACGCTCAAGGTTTCTTACGCTTCATCTCCGCGAATTATCATTTGACATTTAATTGCAGTAGCGCGTTCCTTGCTGTGGTCTCCCGCGTTGATGCTCCTTCTTAACGAAACAACACAATGGAGGTGTTTTGTTGTGATTGTTTTAATTGGCAATTGGTGTTTCTCTTCTTCCAGCGTAGAGATCAGTATCATTGCTGTTTATCGCTTGATACGCTTCTCGGGTTTTCGAATCAGCAGATTACGCCAGACCTGTCTAAGTCGCATCTTCTGAATCTTGCTGCGGACAGCACCATTCTATCACCAACGATTAAGGTGAGAGTTTTAATGAATCAACCACTTTAGAATATTAGATTAAGGGCAACAGAAAGCAGTAGACAAGGTTAGAATGAACGTTGTTTAAGCGACATGTCTTCGAAATCTTTTATGAACGGAGTTCTTCTGTGGTCGTACATGAGACAGATACTACAGAACTTATTTTGTTTTTCAGTTGTAGTGATTGCGGGGTACGTTGGACCTGTTTGCATGTCGATATTTTCTTGTTCAAGCTGACAATTTTCACAACTTTCACTGAATTTTCTTCGTTTACTAAAGGTAAGAAGTTATAAACTGTTTTGAAAAAACCATTTACCGGGATTGAAAAGACAGAGAAATGGCAGATTATTTTTCAAGGTTTAAGCGGGTTCAAGGACATATCCCTAAGAAGGAGATAGAAACAAGCAGATGTCAAAACACAGTAGCTGCTTTACTTGTAGGCTTAAGATATCGTATAATGAAATTGCTGCCTTTACATTTCTCAACTTTCACCATATGGCAAAACATTGCACACAATGCAACAACGCTTAGATTCCCATTCGTCACGAGTATATTCCAGATCGGTACGCACTCGGTACACTGTCGAGAACTTTCGCAAACATGGTCATATTTCTTATGCTTTCGAAACCACATTGTAAACGTTAATTCAGTTTACAAAGGGATTAACCAGTGCAAGTATAGCTCATTCTTGGTGTGAAATTCGCAAGAGGAAGATATGGCGGCCATCTTGGACGACACGCAAAACATGAGAAACAGGACATGGAAAAGAAGCTTGTTGAACTTCAAACTGGAGTCACTTGCGCAAAAGCACCCTTCCTGTAGGAAACTGTTTGTACGTTCTGTTTCGTGAAGAAATTCGCGTTGAAAGTTGGCAGAAAATGCAAAAGTTGAAAATAGGTACAAACGTCTGACGTATCGGATATTGGCCAAATGAGGATTAATTTAAAGATTCTCACTTGGTTTTGATGAAATATCTAATCCTTGTAGGAAGTGAAGAAGAAGTAAACCTCAAGCTGAACACTTGAATAAAATCTTGGCTTGCGCGAGCAGACAACCTGATGGCCTCTGCCTCCATGGAAAATTTGTTGGAAGGCTTATCGCCAGAGGAACTTGATGAGTTATCAGAAGACATCGATCCAGGAACAGTAAGTACATAAAAATAAGGATGAATGGGTTGGATGTCCCAGTGGTGATGAGATTTACCGGCTAAAAACTTCAACATCGATGCCTGATGACAAGTTATGTTGCGAGATTCAATACTAGTTTCCCCGCCATTTATTTATTTATTTATTTATTTTTTGGGGGGAAGGGGGTACAGTCTGTCCCAAACTCTCAAACTGAATGTTCCCAACAAGGACTTTCGGACCACTTTCTGATATGAGAACCATTGACTTCTAACTTCAGCACGCCTAAGGTGGGTCGAAATACTAATGACGCGTAATCTTGGACTCGTCGAAAGAACGTTGGCAATGACGCATATTGCTTATCGAACAAATACATCGAAACCTTGGTTAACGATCGTTTTATTTTCGGAACTACTGGCCATTTTCGACAAGTAAATCCAAGAAAACGTTCATGTAATTCCGGACGATTCTATATCTGATTTACAACTACTTATGGCCGGTTTCCTTTATACATATGCCGCGTGCAATTATTAGAATGCCTTTCGAAACTTGTTTGTGATGTTAATCAGAGCAATTGCCTTTCCATTCGATTTGGGAATTCAATGTTTGCATGAAAATGAAAACACTGCAAGGTAAATCTGGTAGGTGTATTCTGCTGACGTAATAAGGTGAACTGGCCAATAGACAGCCGTTTCTATTGTTTTCTTCATGAATTGTTAACTAGTATTACTACAAGTTAAAATATCGTAAGGAGCGGTTTCCAGGGAAGTTTGATGACGATTTGGAGTAAGGTTATTCCCATCTACACTGGTTAAACATCTTGAGACGTTTTGATAACCTGAGCCGTTACAACAATTTCGTGTATGCGCCCAGATCTATTTAACTCACCATTATCAAGACCGTGTCACTAACCTCGGACGCTTATTTTTAAGCGTAATTAACCTTTTAATCAACCTTTTTCAGAATGAGGTAGTTCCACTTCAAACTTCGATGAAACGTCACATTCATAATTTAAACTCTTTAGACGCCAAGGTTAAAAACTACTTTCCTCGGTTTTAACAGGCTAAAGTTTCCGTCCCACTTCGGTCTCGCGATGCACCAAAAAGATCAGCGAAGCGATATGACATTAAGTCAATGATTTCAGTCATGGAGAAGAAATCCCAGGACTCAATCGAAGGAGAAAATTATCTTCCTCGTAAGTACAGAGACTGGCGTGAGGAAAGCAAGACAAAGGGAAGTGAGGACAAGAAAGAAGAAGACGAAGAAAGCCCTAAGCTTCCTGATGAACTGGAGTCCATGTTGAAAGATATTCGCGACGATGACGTTGATGAAATAGCAGGTTCAGTGTGCAATACTTTTTGATATAATAACGCCATGATTACCTCGTATTCTCTTGTTTAAGAAGACAAGGAGAGAGATTTAATTTTTAAAATCCCTCATCAGGAAACAAATCTCGGATTAGTTTTTCCCAACGCATGTTGGTGAGGGAAGTTTAGAGAAAAGTTTCCCTCTTTAACCCTTTGCATGATAATCTGAAACTGCCGAAGTCAACTGAAAAATGTTGACTCAAGCGGGATTTGAACTCGCATCTTCAGGATACCGGTCCGCCGCTCCACTTGTTGAGTTATCGAGTCCACAGGGATTGAAGGCGAGTTTTATCCAACTTAAGTGCACGAGATCTTCTCGCGACAACTTAACGCTAATCCATGAGGGGATGAGCAGCGTAGAATTGAAACACTGCAGATCCTCTCATGGATAGCGTTAAGTTGTTAGATTATCATGAAAAGTTTCTGTTCATGTATATCTCTGAGAATGATTCTGAAATTAACCCTTTGTTGTCCAAGAGTTCTCCCCTTGACGAGTGAAAATCGCCTGGCGTCAGTCAGAGTAAAATACCAAAGTCGGGTATGAACCTGAAAGGGTTAGAGAGAGAAAGTTGACTGAACTCTATTTTATCCCGATGCCATGGACATTTTTTTTTCTAGATGACTTCAAAAACGAGCTATTTTATACGTTCCTTGACGAAGTAATTTTCAAAACTAGTGTAGCGTAAGGCAGACAAGCCAATGATAGGTTTCTCGAAAAAATTCAAGTGTATCTTTTTCACATTGAAAAACAAATCACTTTCATAATTTTCTTTTGTATCCTCCTCGTGAAATACTGATGGCTTTTTAAATTAATGTCAACATTTTGGTTCAAGTAAATGATTATTTTTTTCAATTTTTAGCAAACAAATCTATATTTTGCTATTGCAGCTGTCCTTGGTTTGCACAGTTTAATCACGCAAGAAAAGAGTCTGGCGATAGAGAGTGAGACACTAAGCAAAGCCATTAAAGAGTATGGTCTCAGAAAGCCAGGTACCTTTCTAGAAAGTTTTCGAGAACGCCTAACCTGCAATATTTTCTTTTTGTTGTCACTATTTTCCGATATCTTGAAGAGCTTGGTTCTCAGAAAGCCTGGTATATTTCTAAGAAAATTTCCGAGAAAGCCTAACTTGCAATATTTTCTTTTTGTCGTCCCTATTTTATCTTTTTAATGAATTTGGTTCTCAGAAAGCCAGGTATATTTCTACGAAAATTTTCGAGAATGCCTTTCTTGCAATTTTATATTTTTGTTAATATTTGTTTTCTGTGTATGTGTATTTTTCCTCATTTTCTCAGTTTTTCGATCGACGTTGTAATAGTTTTATAACTCCAGTGGATACCAATTAGTTCTATTTTTTCGAATTCTGATGTATCTAACTTTTACCATTTACAAATATCTCCACGAGAATGAGTCAAAGACCATTAATAAGATTTCTGTGGAGTCCTGTAAGAATTAATCCAAAGTTGTTCAAAAGCAACTTACTTTCGTAAGCGTTTAAAACTCCGACGTTCAACTTTCTAGGAATCGTTCAGGATAAAAGACCTAAATCTATGCCGGATGTTTTACAGGCGCCAGATACAGTTCAAATATCAGTGATTCTTCAGAGACTAAGAAGTGGTGATCCCAGTCTGACGGAAATAGCCATGAATAACTATAAGGATGTGGACAAGGTTTTGATAGAAGTGGCTGACCTTCTGAAGACAAATAAATCTGTTCGCAAACTATCGATTGCCAATACTCAGATAAAGTCAACAATTTGCCAGGTAAGGTAAACTACATTAACGGCACTATTGATGCGGTAGCCCAAGTGTACCTTATGACCTTAAATGAAATCTTATCCGGCCGGATCAATCTTCTATTGTTTTAAGTGTCTAGATTCTTTTTAAGACCCAACCGGGACCTGTTGCGAAAAATGCAACTTTGAGCCATCCGGCTGGAAATCGAACCCGCGACCTCGCGAATCTAGTGCGATGCTCTGCCACCTGAGCTACGGAGGCCGTTGCCGAGAGCATGGCGACGAGTTTGAGCCGGATGACCCAAACTTGCGTTTTTTGCGACAGGTCCCAGTCGGGGCTTGAAAAATATCTAGACACTCGAAATTTTCTTCTTTCACAAATTATCAACTTAACAGTTAGCGGTCGAGTGTAAATGCCATGATGTTCTATCGAATATGGCCTTCAATTATTTTACATTGGCTAACGCCAGACGATTTTACTCGTCAAAGGGAGACATCTTGCTGGGAAAGAGTTCAGCAAGTACAACGAGAACGTCGACTTTGAAGACGTTCATACGATGGAATTTTTCAATTGAAATAAAGAGAATGAACAAAGCAATCCTTTAGCCATCCTCGTTCTCACTAGAATGTCATTAAGAGAATCTCCACGTATTAAGAACGTTTACTCACGGAGAGACAGAAGCTGTTAGCTCAGTTTGATGTCATCCCTTTCCGCTGATTCCCTCCACGAACTTTAAAACTTTTTGAAGGTCGAAAAACACCATTCTAGTATCCAGTAGCAAGTCAGTTATGACCGGTTACTTATTATCGTACAGACCCTAAGCCATGATATTAAGATCCCAGTAATGACTTTTCCCAACATTTCGCAAAATGTCTCATATCCGTTCCCACCTCAATTTTCTACGCTGGCAACGCCATTGATACCGACTCTGACATTGCACAACCTGATACTGGCCTCAGAGTTACAACGCCACCGTTTAACCACCTCAAACATAAACATATACTCTAAGTCTTTTTTGCATCTTTTTAAAGTACCAATATATTCTCTCCCTTTTCGTTAGAAATTTGTAGAAACTATGAAATTGAACACACCCTTGGAATCCATAAATATGGAGTCGAACTATCTGACCGGTGATGTGATAGTGGTCAGCCGACCATGCTTAGAAAATAAATATGTGAATAATAAGTCGAAAAATCTTATCTTGATACTTAAAGTTTAAGTTAAGTGAACATACAGTCTGGTTCCTAAGTCACTTATCGCTGGATACTTTCAGTAGAGAAGATCAAGAAAAGACAGTGCACATGCGTCTTGCTGGGGCTATAAATGAAACAATGCTTAATACTTACTCCCATTTGTGAACCGTTCTAGGTTCAGACTGAAATTTTCTCTTCCGAATCTTGTGCTTACGAGGACTCTCACAGAGTATTTCGTACAAGAATTGAGATTAGCAATGATTATGCTTTTCCTGCTAGTTGTATAGTATTTGAAACAAGGTCCAACTTTGAAACGTGAAATACAAACTGTGTAGTTCGTAATAATGCCATTTCTTTTGTCCTCGTCAGGTTCCTCCCAGGAAACATCAAGTGCAGAAGAATTTTGTGCTTTTACTTTCACATCACGTGGAGGACCACTTGGAGCTAAAAGAGAAAGATTTTGATTTTGATAAGCCTCAGTTAAGAAATAGAAATGAGAGAAGTTTGAAACTACAAATGAGAAGACTACAAGTATATATTCGGTTGGGTAATGGATGTAAGTAAATACATAATATAATGAGGTAATCATCAAGTGTATGAATTCGAAGTGTGGAATTTTCACAGGAAATATACTAATCAATTTACCTTCTTCGGCAGTTGTAAAGCTGACAGTTGATTCTTTACCGAAACCGTAAACATTACCAGCTGTGATTGATAATTTATACTCAGTAAATGGTGACAAATATCGCAGTTCTTTCTCACTAGTTCCATTTGTCACACTGACATTGTAAACGATATTGCTCCCTTCTATTTTAATACGAAAGCGCAACACAGATTTGTCCTTGGGTTCATTGTCAGATAGTAACCAAGAAAAAGCGACACTTGATGAGGTCTTGTGGGTGATAGTCAGATAAACATGAACGGTTGGATGTATACGTTTCTTAGTAGAAAATACTAGCCACTTTTTTGGCCGATCTTTATCAGATACAAAACACTACTGCCTCGGCTTGGGCTTTATTACTTAAAAAGATAGTTGGTAACAGCACACATACAGAGACAGACTGGATTGGAGATAATTATACAGAGTGGTCAGAATTTGAAAACTTGTTCTGAAGGACAATAGCTTGTTTCTTTACACCTACAGTAAGGTTTCCAGAAATTCAGCAATAGAGCTTCTGGTTTTGTCGCTTGATTTGTTCAGACTTAAGAAGTACTTTTCATTTATTTAAATAAATATTTTTAACATTTTGTTTGTTTGCTTGTTCGTTCATTTATGTTTTGTTTGTAGCAATCTTCCGGAAAACCTAGAAAACAAATACAATGGCGTGCCCTCCTGGCTTTAAATCACCTTTTAAGCGGATTAAACGCTCGAAAAAAAGACACTCTTTCACATACTTTAACGTCGGGGAATCGGGGCAATAAAATCAACCATTTTTCTACTTACTATGGCCACAAATTTCAATCCTCGTACATCGCTGGCCATTTGAAGAAAGCGGAATAAACTTCAGAATTCTTGCTCTTATGTTATCCAGATTGGTAGTGGCTGGATTATTGTAAACATCGATATTTCCCTGAAGAAATAAATAAGCACACAGGTTCTTGTCTAATTTGAAGTTATTGTTTAACTACTTTTAAACATTGAACCAGTTTTTATCTCCTTCAACAAACCTTCACAGGAGTGGTTTCTGAACAACACGTTCTTGGGTTAGGATTACAAATTACAATTTTAAGTTATGGCGCGATATTTCCGCGACAAGTTACATTTTTGGAAACATTTTTTAAGTACAGCAGTGTTTTCGTGATAATATGTTCTTGGGTGAAGGTTAAAAATAGGAGATTGGGACAATGATTAGATAATTCATTGTTGGTATCATGAAAAAAAATTATTAATGTTGGTATTAATTGCTAATAGTATCGTTGCGTTAGGATTTTCTTTGTGTTGTTTAAGTAACCATGTTGGACAACATTTTTTTTTCACATATTAGCAGTGGTTAACCTGGATCGATGTGAGCAAATACTTTTCGGTGTTTGTACTGTGGTAGATAAGTAATGTATTGGGAATGTCATGCGACAGTGTTGATGTCGACAGTGTTTTTCACCTTCTCAGTCCTTGTAGCTCAATAGTCAGACTCGGAGCATCTCATTGGTTATCAGAAGTTTATTACCTAAGGTAATTACCTAATTTTCGTAAAATTGAAAGCATCCCTCAGAATTACCTTCATTTCTGCAACAGGTTGTCCCATCCATTTTATTCCATCCATTTTATTCCATCCATAGTGTAAGTTAAATTGTATGATGTGACCCAATTAGCCATGGTACCATCTCCAAATGTTGTTACACTATTAATGCCATAAACTCTTGTCAAGTTTATTTGAAGATAATGGTCGCCATCATGTGGAGCACTCCAGGAGCTGTTACTGGACAGTCTTGCTTTGGGAGCGTCGTGGTTGTCGAGGGATTGAGATGTAGTGAATAGTGAATGTGGAAATTTGTCCTTATCTTCCAACAGTGGTTCAGAGCATATTAAACCTATCATTGAAAAAAGTAATTATCCACATTCCGTTATAACAAAATATTCAAAATCAACTAATGCCCAACTTTATATTTCGGAATCACCTTCATAGTGATATGAAGACAAAATTTCATGACTGAACTACCATGCGAAAGCCAACTCGTAAAACTGACTGGACGTAACCGGAATTTCAACCAGATTAATTCTCAGACAAGTTTTTGGAAATCAAATAGAGCAACCAGCACTATCATTGCTTACTTACATTTCAATTTTCCTGATATTAAAGTGACCCAATTCTCAAAATCTTTTGATGTTTTATTTCAATGATCACTTAAAATAGTGGAGAGTAGTCCTTAGAACTTTTTATACTTATATTCGTTCCAGTTTTTTTTATAATATGCAAATGAGGTATATGATGAATTCAGAAGAGGAAAACATCACGAACTAAAATAGAGCATTTCTTCGGGACTGTCCACAGAAATCACTAAAGACGACCCTCATGGATACAACGCACAAAATCAACGAATTTGGTTCAAGTTATTTTTGCAAAAAGGATTTTCAGTTATGTCTTTGCTGCATCACGCTTGTTTATAAAAAAAAAAGTCCACAGGTAAATATCAAATGATTCTTCTGGTATTGTCGTTTTGTTACTGAGGCATCGTTTATCGTCTACGTTTCGTAATTTTAACTGCACTGAAATAGCTGAAGGATTCTGATTAACCATTTCCGCTGCCAGACTTCTCCCATTGACCAGTAAAATCGTCTGCTCTCAGCCAGAGTAATATTTAATATTTAATACCATAAATATACTTACAGTTTATGTAAGCAAGTTCAGAACAGGTGTCGTCTTTCCTAGCACGGTCAACACAACAGGGCGACAACGTTGTTTCGCCACCAGTACAACGTATATTTCTATAAAAATTTCTTATATTTCTGTAAACACACGAAACGGAGGGTTCATCCTGTTTTACTCCCAGGTACCCAAGCTGACGGCAAACAAATTCTTTCGCATTACTATCCACGCTTTTAGAACAAACGTTACTTCTCGTCTCATTGATGTTGATTTATAAAAATCCTTCATTCGGGAGACCTGAGGTTGAAAGTCTCACGTCGTTAACTGTGAAGAAAATAAAATTGACCGTTAAAAACAATGAGGAAACTGTATTAGAAGTTAAAACACTGTTGAACGGCATGCAATTGATCATCTATGGCTTTAACGATATATTTTGAATACATGCAAAGACAGCAATGCTTTACATGCTCAGCCGAAAAACGGGTACCTCTAAGTTTTATGTGCGTCATTGTGGATCATAGATATTCGTTGTACGTTCGTCAAGCTTATATTATCCTTAGAGAAACGATTTCTGCGCCCCAGACGGGGATGAAACTTGCCAGTTCGACCATGTAGTCATGCTCACATGTCTCTTGTTTCTTTTAAGTTCTGGGGACAAATGGTTCGAACACTCTGAACTACAGAACACTATCATGCAATTATATACAGGGATAAAAAATTAACAAAATTTTAGTCATTGAATGAATTAATAAATAAAGTAATTTGAGAGAGACCTTAATCACAGGATTTTTGGAAAATAACATTACTTACCAACGAACTGTTTGACTGGAACGACACGGTCTACACAATTGTACTCCAAGTAGAGGTACTTTTGTATTCGAGGACATGGGTCTAGCTCGAACATCGCAGTCTCCACCGCAATGGTACAGTTTTGCCGTCCATCGCAGAGACGTTTCACGATACAAGTTGCAGATATTGTGCAGGTTATATCTCTTTTGTAACGACACGTTTTCATATTACTGTATCTACCATATACAGCATTCTGAATTACAATAACTTGGTTTGGATTGCAGTTTACATCTTTTGTGTCGATTTTCTCACATGTTACAGAAAATGAAAACAACGAAAGATTATTTATGTTTCTAATTCTACTTGCTGCAAGGTTTACTTGGCGAGAGTAATCAGAAACAATCTTTCGGAGAGGTTGCGTGCTACCTTTTTGGTGTGCTGAACAGATCAACTTTTTGCTGATGCGGAAGACAGAGGCAAGTAATTGATCGGCGAGACACTGGAAAACCACGACATTTTGTGATAAATGAGTTCAGTAATTGTTTCAAGATTTGACAAGTTTCTTATTCGACATACAGTAGGTACCAGTGACTAAGTCAAGCCGTCTTCCGAAAACAACCAGAAACCTTATTTAAAGAACTAGACACTAATGCGCATGAGCGGAATATCATTTGAAGCAAAACGTCCCCAACAACGAGCACCAGGCAAACAATTATTTGTTGGTAGTTATTTGCAGATGACGATGCAGCCCTCCAACAATTAAAAGGGTGAAAAATCATAGGTCAAATGATAATAGAATATGAAAACTTCTGTAATCACAATTGAATTTACATTTGAATGTATTGTAGGAGAAGTTTTCACTTCTTTCATAGGGAGATTTTGTTTTTGTTTTAGGTTGTTTACGCGTAATTTGGCCTTGTGTGGGCAGGCCGAAAAATTTAACAACATTTCGGAAGCCCAATGACGATCCTCTATACATAAATAGGCATTCTAACCACCCACCTAGTATCTTAAGGCAACTACCTACAGCAATTAACACGCGCATTGCATCACTTTCATCAGATGAACAGACATTTAGGGAACACGCAACGATGTATCAGAAAGCACTCAAACACAGCAGTTTCGACCACGATCTCAGTTACATTCGATATACACCTCAACAACCACGTAGCAATAGGCAACGTAATATTATTTGGTTCAATCCACCATTCAGCAAAAACGTTAGCACAAACATCGGGCACGATTTCTTAAGCCTCATTGTTAACACTTTCCTCCGCACCATAAACTGCACAAGATTTTCAACAGGAACACAGTCAAGGTTAGTTATAGCGACATGAACAATATTAAATCTTTTATCACACGACACAACTCATACACAATTAGGAAAAGCAAACCATAGAATTAGGCCACTGAAAACTGCAATTGTAGGAACAAGGACCCATGCCCACTTCAGAAACAATGCTTGACCAAAGACATAGTATACAAAGCATCAGTCACAACATGCAACACGAACACCACAAAACACTACATACGCATGACATCTAAGACATTCAAAGAGCGATATCGTAACCACATTAAGTCTTATCAACACAAAAAATATTCATAATTATACATACGAAAACTCTGACTGCCCCAGCCGGGAATCGAACCCAAGGTCTCCGAATCTACGTATCGGTGCTCTGACCTCTGAGCTACTGAGACACGACCAGGACAGTCAGAAATTTTCATATACAGGGTGTTCCAAAAGTATATGTCACATTTTAAGAACCCATATATCATGAACTACAAATGGTAGTAAGATGAAACTGATTCCATTTAAAAGTTAAACTCTTCAAGTTTTCTTCTGTTAATTCTGGGGTTTTTTTCCTGTTAATTCTGTTTTTTTGTCTCGGACGTTCCGGACAAACTGATCGCGTGCTCCTGCGATGGCCCCCTAGGTCTCCAGATCTCACGCCATGCGACTTCTTCTTCTGGGGGTATGTGAAAGTCTTGGTGTCAGTACCTCCCCTTCCCAGAGACATGGAGGATCTGCAGACTCGAACAATTGAAGCCTTGGCAACCATCGACAACGCTATGCTAGGTCGCGTTTGGGAGGTAATGGATTATCGTTTGGATGTGTGTCGTGTAACCCGATATTTCTTGCACTTTTGAGTTCAAATTTCTTGTGTAGAAACTCGAAAATATTAGCTTTCAGGAAATATAAATCGAGTTTTCATATCCTCAATAGTTATTGAGATATAATGTTTCGTAATGTGACATATACTTTTGGAACACCCTGTATACTGAATTGGCCATAATTCTCAATTCTCTAACCGGAAGACATCTCATCTTCACAATCTAGAGTGGAGCATCTCCGGCGACTTCCTCAAGTAGCGGAGTGATTCACAACTCTTGTGTACAGGAGGCTTTTAAACAACATTTATATATCAAGAGAGGACTTCATACGATCATAATTATATATGCACGAAAACTCTGACTGCCCCAGCCTGGAATCGAACCCAAGGTCTCCGAATCTACGTATCGGTACTCTGACCTCTGAGCTGCTGGGACACGGCCAGGACAGTCAGAAATTTTCATATATCTTGAATTGGCTACCATTCTCAATTCTCTAACAGGAAGACATCTCATCTTCACAATCTAGAGTGGAGCCTCTCCGCCGACTTCCTCAAGTAGCGGAGTGATACACGACTCTTGTGTACAGGAGGCTTTTAAACAACATTTATATATGAAGAGAGGATTTCATACGATCATACTTATATATACACAAAAACTCTGACTGCCCTAGCCGGGAATCGAACCCAATGGTCTCCGAATCTACGTATCGGTACTTTGACCTCTGAGCTGCTGGGACACGGCCAGGACAGTCAGAAATTTTCATATATCTTGAATTGGCTACCATTCTCAATTCTCTAACAGGAAGACATCTCATCTTCACAATCTAGAGTGGAGCCTCTCCGCCGACTTCCTGAAGTAGCGGAGTGATTCACAACTCTCGTGTACAGGAGGCTTTTAAACAACATTTATATATGAAGAGAGGATTTTGATACGATTATAATTATATATACACGAAAACTCTGACTGCCCTAGCCGGGAATCGAACCCAATGGTCTCCGAATCTACGTATCGGTACTTTGACCTCTGAGCTGCTGGGACACGGCCAGGACAGTCAGAAATTTTCATATATCTTGAATTGGCTACCATTCTCAATTCTCTAACAGGAAGACATCTCATCTTCACAATCTAGAGTGGAGCCTCTCCGCCGACTTGCTCAAGTAGCGGAGTGATTCACAACTCTCGTGTACAGGAGGCTTTTAAACAACATTTATATATGAAGAGAGGATTTTGATACGATTATAATTATATATACACGAAAACTCTGACTGCCCTAGCCGGGAATCGAACCCAATGGTCTCCGAATCTACGTATCGGTACTTTGACCTCTGAGCTGCTGGGACACGGCCAGGACAGTCAGAAATGTTCATATATCTTGAACTGGCTACCATTCTCAATTCTCATACAGGAAGACATCTCATCTTCACAATCTAGAGTGGAGCCTCTCCGCCGACTTCCTGAAGTAGCGGAGTGATTCACAACTCTCGTGTACAGGAGGCTTTTAAACAACATTTATATATGAAGAGAGGATTTTGATACGATTATAATTATATATACACGAAAACTCTGACTGCCCTAGCCGGGAATCGAACCCAATGGTCTCCGAATCTACGTATCGGTACTTTGACCTCTGAGCTGCTGGGACACGGCCAGGACAGTCAGAAATTTTCATATATCTTGAATTGGCTACCATTCTCAATTCTCTAACAGGAAGACATCTCATCTTCACAATCTAGAGTGGAGCCTCTCCGCCGACTTGCTCAAGTAGCGGAGTGATTCACAACTCTCGTGTACAGGAGGCTTTTAAACAACATTTATATATGAAGAGAGGATTTTGATACGATTATAATTATATATACACGAAAACTCTGACTGCCCTAGCCGGGAATCGAACCCAATGGTCTCCGAATCTACGTATCGGTACTTTGACCTCTGAGCTGCTGGGACACGGCCAGGACAGTCAGAAATGTTCATATATCTTGAACTGGCTACCATTCTCAATTCTCTAACAGGAAGACATCTCATCTTCACAATCTAGAGTGGAGCCTCTCCGCCGACTTCCTGAAGTAGCGGAGTGATTCACAACTCTCGTGTACAGGAGGCTTTTAAACAACATTTATATATGAAGAGAGGATTTTGATACGATTATAATTATATATACACGAAAACTCTGACTGCCCTAGCCGGGAATCGAACCCAATGGTCTCCGAATCTACGTATCGGTACTTTGACCTCTGAGCTGCTGGGACACGGCCAGGACAGTCAGAAATTTTCATATATCTTGAATTGGCTACCATTCTCAATTCTCTAACCGGAAGACATCTCATCTTCACAATCTAGAGTGGAGCCTCTCCGCCGACTTCCTCAAGTAGCGGAGTGATACGCGACTCTTGTGTACAGCAGGCTTTTAAACAGCATTTATATATGAAGAGAGGATTTCATACGATCATACTCATATATAGACGAAAACTCTGACTGCCCCAGCTGGGAATCGAACCCAAGGTCTCCGAATCTACGTATCGGTGCTCTGACCTCTGAGCTGCTGGGACACGGCCAGGACAGTCAGAAATTTTCAGAAATATTGAATTGGCCACCGTTCGCAATTCTCTAGAGGAAAAATTTTCAATTTTAACGAAAAAGATAAAAATACTTAAAAATGCCGAACAAAAGATGAGAAATAGTTTCGGCCTGCCGACACAAGGTCAAATTCCGCGTAAACAACCTAAAAAAAAACCAAAATCCTGCCATAGTTTCACGCCCACGTTTCGGCCTACGCATAAAAACCTTCCTGTTTTCGAAATTCGTCAATCACCTGAAGATTCTTTCTCAAGATGAAACAGGCTGCAGTGACTTTTTGAGGTAAGCGATATAATTATATATGTATGTACGTATATATATATGTATGTATGTATGTATGTATGTATGTATGTATGCATCTATGTATGTGTGTATGTCCGTATATATGTAGGTTTCTATGTATGTATACATAAAGTGTTAAAAAGTTTTAAACCTAGCATAGAGTGGAAACACAAACTTAATTCATAAATATTCTCATTGTAATTGCCCTCCACGTGGACCCACTTGTGCCATTTCTTAGAAACATTTTCAACGCCCTCTCAAAGGAAGGGAGCAATCTTGACCTTGAAACCATTCGGTTCAAACGGTCACAAAGAGCTGATCATCACCATTCTTGAATTTCAACCAACGAAAATAGGATTCAGATTCCCAAACAGGTGATCGTCGCTGAAAATCAGATCTGCTGAATAAGAAGGGCAATAGTTATTGTTCTACCATTGTTTACGTAATGCTTGAAAATATTTGTCGAAAATCTGTCCGGTTACTTTTTCAAAGTTCGTTAGGTTCCGTAACTGTTCTATGGATGTTTTTCTATAAAAAAAATCGACTCGGCCCTCCTCAGTTTGATATACAGCCTGATTTCCAAATGATCGCAACTTTGCCGAATTAGGTTCGAGCTAGTCGCCGATTAATCGTTGATTGCTAAGATTTATACGAAAGCTGAGCAAAAGTCAAACTCCGTTCTACTTTTCTGACAATAGTCGGGGATTTTGCCAATCTTACCAACGTTGTCGGCAAGATGTCTCCATAAATATGCCAAAAGACTAGTGCCAACCAAGTCGGCCAGCAGAGGAGATAACGATTTCCTAAACATCGTAGTAGTACTTTCAACTCTTATCTGCTGAATTCGAGATTATTTTCCTCCCCCAATTTCGTGGATTGAAAGAGTGGTGTATCGTTTTTTGAATGAGGTGGTAATTGGACAGATAATGGAGTTGCTAAGATGTGTATGTAAATGAGGCAGAGAAATAAAGACAGAGTCACAAAGAAATTGACAGACAGGAACCAAGAAGTTGAGCATGAATCACGAAATAACGGGAAGAGAGAGTGAAAGAGTAACAGAAACAGAAACGGAAGAAGAAAGAATAAGGTAGAGAAAGAGGAAATGATCAGCAAACAATCTTCAACTCTTCAGTAATACAATCCATGGTCATTTAAAATGGCACACGTCTTACATTTGATTTCCTAATTGTATCGACTGAAGTGGATATTCGCAGCTAAACCATGTAAAAAGGACACCATACCGGCGCTCAGACATGCTCTAAGAATGACTTCATAAAAGTACGTGATGTATACCATAGTTCAAACAGACAGGCATACCATCACTGCAAAATTACCGTGTATAACCTTACGTGTTTCCTCTCAGCGAATTGTACCGGTGGAATTGACTTCAGTATGGATCTCCTGACGTTTTGATTTGATGATGTAATCAATATAAGAATATTTTTATTCTAAATAAATCTTGGTTAACATTCCAAGTAAGTGCTGAAACACATCAGCAACAACAAACATCTTCCTTCCGCATGTAAATCATTTAACATTCAAGAGCTGAAGGAAGTCACTAAATTCGAGTTGATAGTAAGACCTTGAATTCTTGCTATTTATTCAGTGTGCTCACCTGGGTTCAGTGACCTTACCAGACCTTGCATCGTCTGAAGACCACTTCAAACACCAAGTATTGTTTCGGAATGCTATTCCAATATTCTCGAGCAAATACCACTGCTTCCCAGCAAGGGAGGTAATAGCTGCTTTCGAAATTCAAATTCAGGCCTGTTATTAATGTACTTGTTTCAACAAGGGAGGTTTTCCTACGTTGTTTGTCAATTAGAACAGCCTGAAGAAGTGCAACCGTGCACGAGTTTTTATCAAACTGCGTCGAACAAGAACTAAAATTAATCTAATTCTGAGAGCGTCAGATGTAAGTAGCAATGCGGACGATGCAATCGAGTTAAACGGTCTGCCCCGTCGGTGAACAATTGAATTCTGCCAGTCAAGATACATCCTCTCTCGCTTCATCCATGTTATTTCATGCACTAAGACTATCAAGTCAACTGTTTTGCACGACTTGTCCTCACAAGTCCACTCCTTATTCCAATAAAAACTAGAAAGAACACCTCTTCTCCTTCAAAAACCCCCAGAAATTTTTAAACTGGAATCTCAAGTAAGACAAATGAAGATTTTTGAGAAAACTTACTGAAGAGGGTAAGTAAATTATCGCTTGCTAGTCTTGACACAGTTTCACAAAAGACTGTGAGACTGCTAAGAAAGGAGCAATTAAACAACGATTCAGTAATTACGTTAATGTCCTGGCAAAATCATTCCAAAAAACGTCTAATAAAACAATATTTACAACACATGTAAGTTTTTCAGTGGCTGTAAGGACTCCAAGAGAGCGATTACAATATGTTCTATTCTTCTAACCGTATCTCCGGACAAACTTCAGCAGCTGATCCATTCTTCGATATAAAAATCGATCGGTGAGTGATAAAGAAATCTTGAAACCCGTAAGATTGAAATGTATGAGCGACACGCTTCGAAGTTTAATTTACGTCGGTATCAAGTCAAAATAAGATAAAGCAAAGATAATATCTAAATATTCTCTCTTCTTTGACGATTATCACAAAAAGGAAAGAGAGAAATATGACAGCATGTTTGGAAGACACTGTCAATATTTGCTTCTTCTACGCAATGTCACCGAAATGTCACGCCATAAGTATGAGATGTCTGGGCGAAATAGCTCCATACTCGGAAGACTCAAGGGCCATACACTTTGATTCATAATGCAAAATATCGACGAAACAGATACTTGTTGTCGCACGGGAGGTGGAAACAGATCTTCGCACTTACTGGGCCCTAGTAAAATCACAGTGATACGATATATTCATTTATCTTACCGTACGTTCTGAAATAAATTCGTTATGTTTCCTCCACTGTCCTTACTGACCAATTGCTTCATAATTCATACAAATATGGCCATAATATTAAAAGTGCTTTAGCAATACCAAGGCGTCTGTTTTGGTCATTTGTCTTGACCAAAGTGGGAGTAATTTGATGATAAAATTCAGTAAACCAGTGCATGGAAACATTTGAAATGGAATTTGTTGTGATTCCTTTAACCCTATCGCTTGCCTTCTAGATTTTAATACGGGAAGTTGTCAAGACGTACCCACATGAAAGTAAAGGTTTCTGCAGTAATTATCAGAGGTTTACGTCATGATGAAGAGCTTCAATTCTCATTATTACTGGCTGTTGGTAGTTCTTATTTTCTTTTTTAAAGGTAACAGTCATTCACTTTTGGAACGCCAGCTTTCGTCATTCCATCAAGTGGAAGAAACAGAGCTCAAAACTCAATAATTCATAAGGAAAATAGAAAGTAAAATCACGACCGTGTCGAACGTTCATATGTGACATAAACTTACTTTTCTCCTAAAACATTAATTGCCAAATTTTCTTCGTCAATTAGTGTATAAAGAGATTTTGAAGTCACTTAAACCTGTAGTATGTGCATTATTGGATCTAAAACAGTCGGACCTTTGGATGAGGTCCGAGAGTCGGGAAGAAGTAGGTGCGATCTGTTAAAATATTGACCAAGGATTTACCAGACGAGAATCGTAGTCGTAGGATGAATATTAATGCCCAGCTCAAAATTCGAATGTGAATAACCTTGACAGGATAAAGCACGACAAATAACAAAACATGTTAGTTTAAACAAGCTTTACTGACGTTTCGTTGCTAACGCGCAACATTTTCAAAGTAATATAGATGATGGATAAGGTAAGGTTATAAATACGATATTTACAAGGTGTGAAAATTAATATTAATTTTCACACCTTGTAAATATCGTATTTATAACCTTACTATATTTAAATAATTAATATTATTATTATTACCCTATTTAATTAATTAATATTAATTTTCACACCTTGTAAATATCGTATTTATAACCCTACCTTATCCATCATCTATATTACTTTGAAAATGTTGCGCGTTAGCAACGAAACGTCAGTAAAGCTTGTCTAAACTAACATGTTTTGTTATTTGTCGTGTTTTATCCTGTTATGGCTATTCACATTCGAATTTTGAGCTGGGCATTAATATTCATCCTACGACTAGGTGCGACCTGTATCAGATCGTGCTTTGTAGAAATTGTCTTCACAGCACAGTCTAATTTCGTTATAGAAACAATAGAATCTTATATAAAATGTATGACGATGCATGCATCCATACTTTGTGTAACGTTTACGTCAGCAATACATGTCCATTTTTTACCCGCCATTGACGTCCCACAAACAGCTGGGGTTGCCGAAATGCTGACGTTCTCAGCCAAACATCCCAAGAACCTTACGTATCCACTGCAGTGCTGTGCCAACTACCAACTACGTTACGTAGGCCGTTGCCGAGAGCTTTGTTTCAAGTTGTGTATTATGAGGTCTGAATGATGTGAATTTAAGACGGGTTTCCCTCGTAAGACAAACTGTTCATCACATTTCTCTTATTAATGACGTGAAAGAAGATGGATAAGTTAAAGACGGGAAAATCGCCATTCACCGGGTTCATGTGAGACTAGTTTCTCGTCCTAGACGAGCTTCCTGCCTTGGACTAGGTAGGAGCCAATATGATTTCGGCTGTTTTTTTTCCAGGAAACTTTTATCAAATGTACTAAGTATTTAGTTAAACTTCTACTGAATAACCATAGCCCTGGGTTAAAGGTCCTTTTCATCTTGCGTTTTTCTTTCTTCCTCTACAGGTCTGGAAGGCTTCTACATCAAACATTCCTCCTCTGGGTTTTGTTTAAGACCCTTGGATCCTCTTCGGGATTCTCGCGTATGGGGAGACTTTTATCCTGTTGGACTTACCAGTGATTGCCTACACTCCGCTGCCCAGTTTAGCTATCTAGACAATGGAGTCTTATTTAATATATTTAGAGATGGATGCGTCGTTGATGTACCCGGACGTACCCGGGTATTTGAAGTCTGGGATGGACGTCCAGACAATATAGGCGCTTGCCTTGATCGATTTGCTGTCAGACAGAATTCCAGCGGCTCACTAGTTTTTGAAAGAACACGTGAATGTGCCGTGCCAAAGGAGCCTGGTGGCACAGCTCGCACAAACAAATCTTATGTTGGAGATCATATACAGTTGGTTAACTACTGCGATAGAAATGTGCAACAGTTCCTGTTTGGTAAGTTTTAACTGTACACAATACTTACGTCAACTTCTCTTGTGTCTTACGGTTAATTTTATTTAGTTTCATCTTTTAAGTCTTGATCAGGCGAGAATGCCGATTCCTGTAACGTTTACCTTGGGTCGGCTTGCATTTATTTGCTGTAAGTTTGAGCGTGCTGAGCCCTTGGTCCTGTGTCCACCAACTAAGGCTTCCCTAGGAGTAAGTCTGTGGATAAGATCAAACCTTCTTTTTCAAACCAAACTGCTGTCGTGAATCGAGACCCTGCATGTTAGAACTTATCACTAAGACCATCATTAGAGCAGTCATACGACAAACATGTTAAGTCAAGTAATGCCTGTAATGGCAGTCCTTGAAATAACTTCACATTTAATTTCACATGGGAAATTAGTTTTCATATGTGAAATGAAAATCTTATATGTGAAATTAATTTTCATACGTGAATGTTCCATTTCATATGTGAAATTCATGTTTCGTACACCAGGATCTTAGATGTGAAATTTTGAACCAGCTCATTTCACGTGTGAATTAGGTATTTCATATGCGAAAATATTCCCATTTCATATGTGAAATGAGAATTTCGTATGTGAAAATATTCCAATTCCATACGTTTTTCACATATGAAATGACGTGAAATATTCGTCAGGGAACTATTCGTTATATTTGTACAAGACCTGGATCTTGTGACCGAAGCAGATGTGTTTCCTCAGATTCAACTTGAAGGATGCCAGTTCAAGAAAATTCTAAACTTTGAAACAGTCATTTGACTGCATGCTAATATTTAAATGAAGATGGCCAGAGCAACCAATAGCAAGGTGTTTAACCAGTTTCAACCAAAACGTGGAAGACTTTCATTCCAGACTGATAACCTGTGCTGAAACCTCGATAAATTACTGACCCTGACTCCAAACAGGAATCAATGGAATGGACACTCGTGAGGTCGCCGAGGACCAAGAAGTTGAAAGCATCAAAATCCTCTGCGAAGATCAAGGCAACTATTTCCAAACATTACGTAATCAATGGTAGAACAATAACTACTGCCCTTCTTATTCAGCAGATCTGATTTTCAGCGACGATCACCTGTTTGGGAATCTGAATTCTATTTTCGTTGGTTGAGATTCAAGAATGGTGATGATGAACTCCTTGTGACCGTTTGAACCGAATGGTTTCAAGGTCAAGATTGCTCCCTTCCTTTGACAGGGCGTTAAAAATGTTTCTAAGAAATGGCACAAGTGCGTCCACGTCGAGGGCAGTTACACTGAGAATATTTATAAATTAAGTTTGTGCTTCTACTCTATGCTAGGCTTAGAACTTTTTGACACTTCATACATACATACATATATACATACATACATACATACATACATACATACATACATACATACATACATACATACATACATACATACGTACATACGTACATACATACATATATACATCACCCATCACACCATGCGATCGAGACGAGAAAAATGAGTTTTGTCTAACGTGCGCTGAAGTACATGACACTCATAGAAATTTCAAGTCTATTTCATTTGAGAAATCATGTAACAAAACGTTCACATAATCATCTGAAGTTTACCTATGAAAGAAGTGAAAAATTCTCCTACAATACATTCAAATGTAAATTCAGTTGTGGTTACAGAAGAAAGAATATTTCGTTGTTTTCAGGTTCTGTAACATGTGAGAGAAGAGTTACAACAAATGTAACCTGCGGTCCAAGCCAAGTCATGGTAATTAAGAACGCTGTATATGGTAGATACGGTAATATGAAAACGTGTGATTACAAAGGAGATACAACCTGCACAATATCTGCAACTTATATCGTGAAACGTCTCTGCGATGGACGTCAAAACTGTACCATTTCGGTGGAGACTGCGATGTTCGACCTAGACCCATGTCCTCGAATACAAAAGTACCTCTACTTGGAGTACAATTGTGTAGACCGTGTCGTTCCAGTCAAACAGTTCGTTGGTAAGTAATATTATTTTCCAAAAATCATGTGATTAAGGTCTCTCTCAAATTAATTTATTTATTGGTTCATTCCATGACTAAAATTTTGTTGTTAATTTTTTATCCCTGTATATAATCGCATGATAGTGTTCTGTAGCGTAGCGTGTTCGAACCATTTGTCCCCAGAACTTAAAAGAAACAAGAGACACGTGAGCATGACTACATGGCCGAACTGGCAAGTTTCATCCCCTTCTGGGGCGCAGAAATCGTTTTTATAAGGATAATATCAGTCCACGCGAATAAATAGCTATCTCAATTTACTTGACTTTAATACTTATTGGAAGCCAAGGATTAAATTTTTAAGGAGACTATTCACATCCAAATAGTGATATCTCGTGCTCTGTATTAACATAGTACACCGTAAACTGTAAGTACATTTGACTAATTCATTAAGGTTAATTGCTTTAACCAGAGTCTTTGAATTTCAGCTATGATAATGTATTAAAAATTACAAAATGTAGACCCTGAACGAAGCGTCAGGATAAGAAAATTGCAGTGCTAGAAGATTCGTTTTGCATTTGCCTATGGAATTCACTTATAAACAAATGTGATACAGCATGGACACGGACATAAAACGTTTTTACGAGTAAAAACGCACTTCAGCTGCAAGCATCATCATCTGTAAATGTGTTACAGAACTGATTATTAAAACATCAGTAAGTGTGAAAAGTGATGCAGAACTGATGTTTTATTTATTAGTTGTGTGTAATACATTACTCGTCAATTTCACTCGTGAACTGTTAATGAGGTTTAGAAGTATATGTACATGTATACCCATATGCACATGTGCATAGACACATCCATATGTATATGTATATGTATATGTATATATATATGTATATGTAGATGTATATGTATATGTATCTGTATATGTGTATGTATATGTATATGTATATGTATATGTATATGTATATGTATATGTCTATGTATATGTATATGTATATGTGTATGTATATGTATATGTATATGTATATGTATATGTATATGTACATGTATATGTATATGTATATGTATATGTATGTGTATATGTATATGTATATGTATATGTATATGTGTATGTATATGTATTGTCTTCTCACTTTCAACAGCTTTTTAATAGATCTTGTTCATTACCTTCAACCATTTCTTTTGAAAGATTCTCCAGATTCGGGATACTCAATAATATTGAATGATCAATGAGCATTTTAGAATGACGAATGAGCTACTATGCCAATTGATATGGACTTGTATATGAACTTTTATAAAATTCAATTTTTTTAGCTACACAATTATTTTTGGAGTTTATATATGCAAGAATATATCATACATTTTTTTGATTTAAAGCAAATTTTCTTTCTTTTATTTTAAAAGCTGGTAGTTTTTTCATATATATTTTTATTCTTGAGTTATTGAAATTTTTTTATGAACTCGAAACGAAGTATTTGTTGTTGTCAAATTCGGAAAACATCTGCTTGACCAGTCTGAAATCCAATATTTGTTCAAAACTATTCTCGGAAATCACTTGAGACATTCCATTTGAATACAATTCACAATTTTTTAAGAACTTAGATCAGGTCATCCTGTCCACATAGTAACAGATTAGGAACCAGGAATCTTTGTAATCCTTGTAGAACTCCTTGTCTACTACTCCGGCAAGCAACACGACCAATTTCTGGTGATGTTAGAAGTCGGTAAAGTTAATTGGGAACGTTAATGTCTTCTTAAGGAATCGAAAGCTGTGCGTTACATCCACGGGGATTGTCATAAATGATCTCTATGGATAGTTCTGTATAAATACTAGCTTTTAGATTTTGATGTTTTACTCTTTTGTCGTGATCATATACTTCATTGGTATATATTAAAAATAAAAACTGGGACGAAAATAGATGCGAAGGGCCGTTTTCCATTATCTTAAGTGTCCTTTCAAACAAAAAAATTTGAGGATATCAGCACTTTCATGAAAATTAAAATGAAAGCAGCGATGGTGCGGTTAGCTTTATTTGATCACCGAAACTTGACTAAGAGTTTGTCCGGTTCAACTCCCACTCAAAACGACTCAATTTTACGAGTTGTCTTTCACGCCGTAGAATAGTCGTGATAGTTTTTCTTCATATTACCTTTAGGATGATTCGGAAATATCAAGTTACAAGATACGGTAGTAGATTTTGATCATCATGTTCTTAAGAATTATGGGTTATTACCCTTTTCAATGATAGGTTTAATATGCAGTGAACCGCTGTTGGAAGATAAAAAGAAGTTTCCAGATACAGCATTCACTGCATCTCAATCCCTCGACAACCATGATGCTCCCAAAGCAAGACTCTCCAGTAACAGCTCCTGGTGTGCTCCACCTGATGGTAGCCATTATCTTCAAGTAGATTTGGGAAGAGTTTACGTTATTAATAGTGTAACAACGTTTGGAGATATTTCCTCAGCTAACTGGGTCACTTCATACAAACTAACCTACACTAGTGATGGAATAAAATGGACGGAACAACCAGCTGCAGCAATGAAGGTAATTTTTAAACATGATTTTTACTTTCATGAGTCATCGCTGACGATCGGAACAGTAACGTTTTGCCGACCAGTGAGGCGCTCTGACCATTGAGCTACCGGGACTCAGAGGGAGAACGAAGGTTACAAATATGTACAACCTATAACCTTCTGAAGAAATGAATCTCTTCAATTAATCAGTAATTCTGTCGGGGCTGCACTGCTCGAGATTCGTCGGCTTTCTGGTGCATTGACATCGTTATTAAACTCGTTTTTGAAATGGTACGTCAAGAAGAAGCATGCAGTAGTTATTGTTGGGGAAAATTTACTTGAAATCTTTCGATTGAACACTAAGTCAAAATCGAACTAGAACCTGTATATTTGTTTATTTCTTTAGGGAAACACCTATGCTTATAACAACGCAGCCACTAGCAATCTGAACAACATAAGAGCAAGAATTTTGAAGTTTATTCCACTTTCTTCAAATGGCCAGGGATGTATGAGGATTGAAATTTGTGGTCACAGTAAGTTGAAAAATAGTGAATTTTATTGAGGAAGCATACACTGCACGATTCCCAAACGTTAAAGTATTTGAAAAAGTGATATAATTTTTTTTCGAACGTTTAGTCCGCTTGAAAGGTGATTTAAAGTCAGGAGGGCGCGCCATTTAATTTGTTTACTAGGTTTCTAGGAAGATTGTAAAAGGTAAACGTAAATAAACAAACAACTAAACACATAAAATTTCAAAAATATTTAATTAAACAAATGAAAAGTAATTCATAAGTCTGAACAAATTAAGCGACAAAACCAGAAGCTCTGTTGCTGAATTGCTTGAGCCCTTACCGTAGGTGTAAAGAACAAAGCTGTTGTCCTTCAGAACAAGTTTTCAAATTCTGAGCAGTTGGTACAGTAGTTTCCAATTCAGTCTCTCTCTGTATGTATGCTATTACGAACTATTTTTTAAGTAAAAAAAAACAAGCTGAGGAGGTAGTTTTTTGTATCTGATAAAGATCCTAGGCTTATATTTTCTACAAAGAAACGTATACATCTAACCGTTTGTGTTTATCGACTTTAACAAAGATTCAATCTCTGTCAACCGAGTAAGGAAACGAAACGTTAGAGTAGGTCAGAAAAATACTTTTACTATATGTCCCTGAAATAGTAGTTTCGTTTTTCTTCTTTCTTTTTCATCTGTTATTCTGGTTTTCTTTTCAGAATTGTTTCCGGATCAGCCGCGAAATCTGACTATTACTCACAAGACCTCATCAAGTGTCACTTTTTCTTGGTTGCTTCCTGACAATGAACCCACGGACAAACCTGTGTTGCTCTTTCGTATTAAAATACAGCAAGGGAGCGACATCGTTTACAATGTCAGTGCGACAAATGAAACTAATGAGAAAGAATTGCGATATTTGTCACCGTTTACTGAGTATAAATTATCAGTCGCAGCTCGTAATGTTTACGGTTTCGGTAAAGAATCAACTGTCAGCTTTACAACTGCCGAAGAAGGTAAATTGACTACCATATTTCCTGTGAAAATTCTACACTTTGAATTGACACACTTGATGAGCACAACTTTTGTACTATGTGTTTACTTACATCTATTACCTTACCGAATTTATACTTGTAGTCTTCTCATTTGCCTTTATCCTGGGTTAGTTTCAAACTTCTCTCATTTTCTATTTCTTAAGTGTGGCTTATAAACATCAAAATCTTTCTCTTTTAGCTCCAAGTGGTCCACCACGTAATGTTACAGTTACGGCACGAAGTCCCTCTTCACTGTTTGTTTCCTGGAAGGAACCTGACGAGGACAAAAGAAATGGCATTATTACGAACTATACAGTTTGTATATCACATTTCGAAGCTGGAGAGTGTTACGAAGAATATATAACAAGCGGGAAAAGTTCAGTTATCGCTAATCTGAATTATTCTACGAAATACTATGTGAGGGTTTGTGCAAGCACTAAAGCTGGAAGTGGACATTTCAGTTGCAGCCAACATCAGTTCACAAATGGAAGTAAGTTAAAACGTTTTTTCAAATCGAATTGGAATATTTTTGAGGATAAGTCAAACTTTTACCATTGTTTATCTATCATCTCGAGTAAATAGAAATAGAGTCAATTCACCCATCGTAACACAGTTTCTTCTTCAGTTTCACTCATTTTATTGTTACATCGAGTCTTGTTAAACTCCCATGAAGTAACTTTTCTAAATTGACTCTATGAACTTTTTTTATTAGACTTTCCACCTCTGTATTTACTGCTATCAGTGAAACTGTATTTTTTAAGCCACCATTTCTCCTTATCTCTTTACGCCGGGCGACCCATATTATTACCTCGCAATACATAAAAACGTTCAAACAGAGTAGAAGATACCAAAAGATGGTGGCAGTACATTTACCCACGTTACTTCGCAAACTAAATTAGTTCTAACAACAGCTGAAGGGGGTTTAACATGCTATTATCTATTAAATCCCTGAGAGATTCGTCCTGATCTTATATACAAAACAGCAATTTTAGAAGCTACATTTTTAGTCAACTGTGTTCATTACACCATCCGGTCTAATTGTTTCTTTAAACTCTAATCCTCTGAACTAGAGCCTCCATATCGGCCCCTTTGTGGAACGCCAAATACGTTGTCCACCATGCTGGTAACACCAAAAGGACCATTCAGGTGAAGTAAATTATGAAATTGATTCGTAGAATAATCCATCACTAGACTTTTCGATATCTTGTCGGTTATGCTATGATCACCTTTAGTATATGGCATAATCTCATTTTCCATTTTTTTAAACGTTTCATATACAAGTTGATTTTCTAAAAATCACTTTGGTATACTGAGAGTTTCTTTTAAGATGATTTTCTCTGTTTTCATATTTCATCCGCTCTTTCGACATTTCATTCGTTGAATGAATGTACTTACAACTAAAAAGAAGCAAAGGCGCTTGTAAATTGAGTTCCACATGTCCTCTTTTACTTTAAATTTCATTTTCAGCCCACTCGCGTCGTCTCCATTCTTGCTGCTCAGCCTTAATCATGCAGCAATACAGCTACTCAGGCAGACAGCACATAAACGTCACTCAACAATTTTACACTGATCTCTCAGTTTATTGTATATGTACATTCCTTATTTTATTGACAACTAAATCGCACGCCTGTTTTTCCACGCTCTCCGGTATTGAATTTTCAGTGTTTCTATCCTACTAATAGTCGGTCCCGCCTTCTACAAATCTGAAGGCTTACCATGGGCTTCTATCATGGATTAAATCCCGCACAGTTTCTCTTTACCTCAGGCTAAGTACTGACTGTTAAAGCAGTTTGTGTTCTGAATTAAGCCAACATATCTTGTTTCTTACAGTTATTTTCAAGTCATTGCGTTAAAGTTATTGGACCGTAATACTCCAGTCAGATCTCCAAATAGTTATCTGGCAAGCGAACTTCTGAATTACGTTGATGTATCAAATAATTCTTCTCAACCCAAGCCATACATTGCCGCTGTATTTACAATATCAACAAAACTAGAAACCGAAGAATTCGAGCTCGGTGACGGAAGAAATTTTAGTATTTCAGCGAAGAGGCTCCGACGATCTGGTAGAAATGAATATTACAATGGACCACTTGAAGCTAATACTAGTTACAGTATATTTCAAAGAGTTTACAATGACCAGGTAATTTTAGATGAACACAAAGTTTGAGGGGGATTGTTGACACGCACAAGTTAGATGGAGTTGGAGAATGTTAGTTGTTAGATGTTAGTTCGAGAATGCTGAGAGGGTTCTCAAGTCAGTCATTTTGATCAACTAACATAAAAAAAAATCCTCACAGCTTCCAAATTTTTAAGGTGATTACCTTGGTTTTTGTTTGTTTGTAAAGCTCGACAATCTCTAAATTCCCACTGACGGGGAATAGCCGACCTAAACAATCAAAGGGCATTCCATAGCGCCAACAGACGACCAATAACACCATTCTAATATACATTAGGGATAATAAAATTTCAATTACACAAGAGAAATATCTTGCCTAACTGAAATTTTATCCCTAATGTATAGTAGAAAGATGTCAATGGTTATCTACGCTAATGAATGTCGATTGAATAAAATGAATGTATTTTTGCGTTAATGAGTTTGAGATTGGCGTTAATGATAGTATATTTTCTGGTAATGAACAGCAAATGGTGTAATATCACAAACTAATACCATGGCATGTTGCGAAATTGGCGATTAAATGTTTCCCTGAAGCCTGTCAAATCTTACGGGGACTTTTTGTTATCGATTTCCCTCTGCTTTCGGGAATATTTAATGACTAATTTCTCCGCTGCAGTAACGTTAGTCGTATAGTAATTCTTTATTCGACGAGGATACGTCCCTGTAGGTACCACCAAGCTAACTGTAGCCCTACACGTTGCCTTCAAGTTAAATATTTTGTTCTCTGTTAGGGTGATTACTATTCTACTGACTGGAGTCCAGCAGCTAGGACAAGTCCGAATCAAGTGGTGAAGCCTGGTAAATTGATCTTTACGGTTATAAATTGTTCTTCTCTTGCGTTGAAGGAGTATATA
This sequence comes from Heliopora coerulea, assembly GCA_030142905.1. Lineage (NCBI taxonomy): Eukaryota > Metazoa > Cnidaria > Anthozoa > Scleralcyonacea > Helioporidae > Heliopora > Heliopora coerulea. The sequence goes on from JASJOG010000039.1 coordinate 1,111,892, forward strand.
TTACGTTCCACAAAATAACATTTCCTAATCAATAAACTCAAAAATAAAATATGTCCCTCCAGTTCCTCAGGGGTGCAGAGTGAGTTCACATTATTATCTTGTACATTAAGTTTCAGTAATACTCCTGAAATATACGAAAAGGATCATTGAGGGGTTTAATGGCTTATACCCATGTAATATTTCGGTATAGGTCTATCGGCGAGCTTTCAGTTCAAAACGTCAAGTAGTTGGGTTTATGTTTTCGCAGAAGCTTTTCTTGCAAGCTTTGATTGAAGAACGTATCGAGAAAATGAACTGGTGACCTTTTTTCGTCGATAGGATTGTTCAAAGCCATGTTATATAACCTTGATAAGCTAGTTACTAAATTCTCTGATCATTGGACAATAACTTCCGTCAAAATCTTCTTCAAACATCACCAGGACTGTACCTAACGTTTCCTTCCACTTGTCGCTGAGTAATGTTTTGACAAGGAAGACTGGCTCGAGTTTCGTCAAGCTTTGAAGTGAGACCCATTGGGGAGTTTGACTTAAACAATAAAACAAAATTTAAATGAATTGAACTAAAGTAGAACACATAAACAGCTTGTGTGGTTTCACGCAGATGGTCAATGTTAAAGCAGCTAAATTTTTTCTTGTAAATTGGTGTTTCATAGAATCCTTAAAATACCCGCAAGATTCCTCAAAAACGTCGCTCTACGTCGCTGTAGTCATTTTGTTGGTTATAATTGCTGTTCTTGTCGCTGTGATTGTCTACTTGTCCCGATATCATCCAAAGTTCCAGAATTCATCAAAAGACGATGTTACGTCAGACGTTCACAACAGAACTTACAAAAATGTATATGACGAGGTTCAAACTTCTCCTTCCCCTGCTGACCTCAACCTTGGAAACGACACCTTCTGCACTTACGAAGACATGCATCACCCCGGGATAGATGAAGACAATCATGTCTACCAACCTTTAAGGAAAACACTTCGAGCTAAGTATCGAACATCTAACAAGATATAAGTTCAAATAACCACGGAGTAAATATCTGTACTCATTGGTTACGGCCATTCAAACGTCGAGATTTTCCAGACAATCTAATTTCTTTTTAATTCAGATGCGCTCAACTCTTTACTGTCCAGCGGTCTTCCTTTGACAAGTAAAATCATCTGACGTTAGTCACAATAAGATGATATCACTGGAGACCTATCTGGACCGAAAGGAGACGGGCTCAGCTCTTTCCTGTTCAGCGGTTTTCCTTAGGTGAGTAAAACAATCTGGTGTTAGCAGAAAATAAAATGATGAAAGACCTATCTGGACAAAAAGGAGTTTTAAATGAGATTATTAACGGTGTGTAATGGTGGTGTGCTGTGTGTACTGCAGTCTACAAGTCTCGATATGTCAAGTGTATATCTACTCTTCAATAATAATAATAAAAATACTTTATTCAAATACACCAAAGTGATATTCGAAAAGGTGGACTTCGAGGTTATCCCTATATATACAAGTCCCCTATAATTAAAAGAATATATATATAAAGTAGATAAGATTAATAATCGAAGCCTAATTGATATAAAAATGATAATTACGAACTGCTAATTTAAGTTCAATAAATGTTCATGTGTTTCTTTAACCTCTTTTTAAACTTACGTACGTTTGGTCCATCAGGGCAATTTACTACGTTATTAGGAAGATCGTTCCAAGGTTTAAAAATTCTTACAAAAAATGAGTACTTCTAGGAATTTATCTTCATAGTGAGGAAAGGTTACATTTAGGTCATGGTTCGCAACGATGGTATTACATATGTATCGCCCGTCTGTGAACTTGGATATATGAAGTACATGAAGGTCAAACGCAGCAAAATTGTTGGGTTTTTTTTTTTTGTTTTGTTTTGTGACTCCAAATGTTTTTAAAGTATTTTTGGGATTTAAACCTCCAATCAAAGTGCCTCAAAACTACTTGCACTTGATCTCTCAAGTGAGGATTTCCGTTAAAAAACCGAAACACTGATACGATCTGGTGACATGAGACGTCCACATTATCCCGGTAACACTTCAACTGTGCTGTTTTACCACCTCATCAACCGTGAATGGAGTTGCTGTACGCAAATTACAGTATCAAATCAAGTGACGAAGGATGAAAATTGTTCACCTGAACAAATTCATAATTTGTGATTTTGATGTCATCTGTCTCTTACAAGATAATCCTTGACTAACTTTAGTTTTCTACCAACATCAACCACCAGAACCCTCTGCGTTTTGCTCGTCCGGTCAATTATATAAACAACTTCACAATAACGCGCAATACTTACTCAGCGACAACGGTGACCGCGCGCTGCTCATTAAACTCAATTTTCGTTGTCGTACTTCGTGATAAGAGTTCAATTTCCCTTTCAATGACAGCTCTTGGCGAAAACAAACACCGTCCGGATAGCCATGATCGCTCCTGTTCAGTCGGTGTGAATGTTAGCCAGGAGGATGTTCCGCTACAGATCCTTTGATAACAGTTCGTTGTTTCCTGTTCAGTACAACTGCAAACCCCTCAATCCACAAAGATTTCCTGCGGTGACTTACTACGTGGCAAGTATCCTCAAGGTAAATTTTAATAAACTTGACACTCTTCTCCTGTCGCGCAAACGGTTTGATCTGGGTTTATCTCACCTGATGACAAAAGAATGTTCTTCGTTGCGGACAAACACGAAAGTGTTCGCTTGAGGACTTCTTGTTAGCTTGACGAGCATGAAACAGCCATTTTAAAGCACTAACTACTGACGAGAACATCGTAATAAAGAGACTAAGTAAATCAGCATAAAATGTAACAGATACCTGCGATTTGCTTAGCAAACAACAGCGCTCTCCTGCTGGGAACGTTTTGGTCGCAGGTCATCGCTAGGGTATGATGTTGAGGCGTTTTAATTAGAGCGTTGAGTTGATCGAAAAGTTGGACAAACGAAACAGCAACGAGACTGAGGAAGTCTTATGGCGAAAAAGTGGACCGTATGATCGTGGGGTGATTTGGGAAAAAGGCGAAACCAGCCCTCAGACGTAGTAAATTTTTTTCGTAGTCTGTTCGTTCTATTTCGTAGACCGTTCGCAGGTTTACGCGCAATAGCTATCTTTCTTACAAAGTAATGGTTTGCGATGAAATTTTCATGCAAAAGTTACAATAGCATGCAAGGCACAAATAGTTCACACAGTACGGCCAAGTTATGTCACAGCGAAATGGGAAAATATGGTTAAAAAATAAAGCAACTCTTCAGTTGAACTCCGCCCACGCTCAAGGTTTCTTACGCTTCATCTCCGCGAATTATCATTTGACATTTAATTGCAGTAGCGCGTTCCTTGCTGTGGTCTCCCGCGTTGATGCTCCTTCTCAACGAAACAACACAATGGAGGTGTTTTGTTGTGATTGTTTTAATTGGCAATTGGTGTTTCTCTTCTTCCAGCGTAGAGATCAGTATCATTGCTGTTTATCGCCTGATACGCTTCTAGGGTTTTCGAATCAGCAGATTACGCTAGACCTGTCTAAGGCGCATCTTCCGAATCTTGCTGCGGACAGCACCATTCTATCACCAACGATTAAGGTGAGAGTTTTAATGAATCAACCACTTTAGAATATTAGATTAAGGGCAACAGAAAGCAGTAGACAAGGTTTGAATGAACGTTGTTTAAGCGACATGTCTTCGAAATCTTTTATGAACGGAGTTCTTCTGTGGTCGTACATGAGACAGATACTACAGAACTTATTTTGTTTTTCAGTTGTAGTGATTGCGGGGTACGTTGGACCTGTTTGCATGTCGATATTTTCTTGTTCAAGCTGACAATTTTCACAACTTTCACTGAATTTTCTTCGTTTACTAAAGGTAAGAAGTTATAAACTGTTTTGAAAAAACCATTTACCGGGATTGAAAAGACAGAGAAATGGCAGATTATTTTTCAAGGTTTAAGCGGGTTCAAGGACATATCCCTAAGAAGGAGATAGAAACAAGCAGATGTCAAAACACAGCAGCTGCTTTACTTGTAGGCTTAAGATATCGTATAATGAAATTGCTGCCTTTACATTTCTCAACTTTCACCATATGGCAAAACATTACACACAATGCAACAACGCTTAGATTCCCATTCGTCACGAGTATATTCCAGATCGGTACGCACTCGGTACACTGTCGAGAACTTTCGCAAACATGGTCATATTTCTTATGTTTTCGAAACCACATTGTAAACGTTAATTCAGTTTACAAAGGGATTAACCAGTGCAAGTATAGCTCATTCTTGGTGTGAAATTCGTAAGAGGAAGATATGGCGGCCATCTCGGACGACACGCAAAACATGAGAAACAGGACATGGAAAAGAAGCTTGTTGAACTTTAAACTGGAGTCACTTGCGCAAAAGCACCCTTCCTGTAGGAAACTGTTTGTAAGTTCTGTTTCGTGAAGAAATTCGCGTTGAAAGTTGGCAGAAAATGCGAAAGTTGAAAATAGGTACAAACGTCTGACGTATCGGATATTGGCCAAATGAGGATTAATTTAAAGATTCTCACTTGGTTTTGATGAAATATCTAATCCTTGTAGGAAGTGAAGAAGAAGTAAACCTCAAGCTGAACACTTGAATAAAATCTTGGCTTGCGCGAGCAGACAACCTCATGGCCTCTGCCTCCATGGAAAATTTGTTGGAAGGCTTATCGCCAGAGGAACTTGATGAGTTATCAGAAGACATCGATCCAGGAACAGTAAGTACATAAAAATAAGGATGAATGGGTTGGATGTCCCAGTGGTGATGAGATTTACCGGCTAAAAACTTCAACATCGATGCCTGATGACAAGTTATGTTGCGAGATTCAATACTAGTTTCCCCGCCATTTATTTATTTATTTATTTATTTATTTATTTATTTATTTATTTATTTATTTTTTTGGGGGAAGGGGGTACAGTCTGTCCCAAACTCTCAAACTGAATTTTCCCTAACAAGGACTTTCGGATCACTTTCTGATATGAGAACCATTGACTTCTAACTTCAGCACGCCTAAGGTGGGTCGAAATACTAATGACGCGTAATCTTGGACTCGTCGAATAAACGTTGGCAATGACGCATATTGCTTATCGAACAAATACATCGAAACCTTGGTTAACGACCGTTTTATTTTCGGAACTACTGGCCATTTTCGACAAGTAAATCCAAGAAAACGTTCATGTAATTCCGGACGATTCTATATCTGATTTACAACTACTTATGGCCGGTTTCCTTTATACATATGCCGCGTGCAACTATTAGAATGCCATTCGAAACTTGTTTGTTAAGTTAATCAGAGCAATTGCCTTTCCATTCGATTTGGGAATTCAATGTTTGCATGAAAATGAAAACACTGCAAGATAAATCTGGTAGGTGTATTCTGCTGACGTAATAAGGTGAACTGGCCAATAGACAGCCGTTTCTATTGTTTTCTTCATGAATTGTTAACTAGTATTACTACAAGTTAAAATATCGTAAGGAGCGGTTTCCAGGGAAGTTTGATGACGATTTGGAGTAAGGTTATTCCCATCTACACTGGTTAAACATCTTGAGACGTTTTGATAACCTGAGCCGTTACAACAACTTCGTGTATGCGCCCAGATCTATTTAACTCAGCATTATCAAGACTGTGTCACTAACCTCGGACGCTTATTTTTAAGCGTAATCAACCTTTTAATCAACCTTTTTCAGAATGAGGTAGTTCCACTTCAAACTTCGATGAAACGTCACATTCATAATTTAAACTCTTTAGACGCCAAGGTTAAAAACTACTTTCCTCGGTTTTAACAGGCCAAAGTTTCCGTCCCACTTCGGTCTCGCGATGCACCAAAAAGATCAGCGAAGCGATATGACATTAAGTCGATGATTTCAGTCATGGAGAAGAAATCCCAGGACTCAATCGAAGGAGAAAATTATCTTCCTCGTAAGTACAGAGACTGGCGTGAGGAAAGCAAGACAAAGGGAAGTGAGGACAAGAAAGAAGAAGACGAAGAAAGCCCTAAGCTTCCTGATGAACTGGAGTCCATGTTGAAAGATATTCGCGACGATGACGTTGATGAAATAGCAGGTTCAGTGTGCAATACTTTTTGATATAATAACGCCATGATTACCTCGTATTCTCTTGTTTAAGAAGACAAGAGAGATTTAATTTTTAAAATCCCTCATCAGGAAACAAATCTCGGATTAGTTTTTCCCAACGCATGTTGGTGAGGGAAATTTAGAGAAAAGTTTCTCTCTTTAACCCTTTGCATGATAATCTGAAACTGCCGAAGTCAACTGAAAAATGTTGACTCAAGCGGGATTTGAACTCGCATCTTCAGGATACCGGTCCGCCGCTCCACTTGTCGAGTTATCGAGTCCACAGGGATTGAAGGCGAGTTTTATCCAACTTAAGTGCACGAGATCTTCTCGCGACAACTTAACGCTAATCCATGAGGGGATGAGCAGCGTAGAATTGAAACACTGCAGATCCTCTCATGGATAGCGTTAAGTTGTTAGATTATCATGAAAAGTTTCTGTTCATGTATATCTCTGAGGATGATTCTGAAATTAACCCTTTGTTGTCCAAGAGTTCTCCCCTTGACGAGTGAAAATCGTCTGGCGTCAGTCAGAGTAAAATACCAAAGTCGGGTATGAACCTGAAAGGGTTAGAGAGAGAAAGTTGACTGAACTCTATTTTATCCCGATGCCATGGACATTTTTTTTTCTAGATGACTTCAAAAACGAGCTATTTTATACGTTCCTTGACGAAGTAATTTTCAAAACTAGTGTAGCGTAAGGCAGACAAGCCAATGATAAAAAGTGTATCTTTTTCACATTGAAAAACAAATCACTTTCATAATTTTCTTTTGTATCCTCCTCGTGAAATACTGATGGCTTTTTAAATTAATGTCAACATTTTGGTTCAAGTAAATGATTATTTTTTTCAATTTTTAGCAAACAAATCTATATTTTGCTATTGCAGCTGTCCTTGGTTTGCACAGTTTAATCACGCAAGAAAAGAGTCTGGCGATAGAGAGTGAGACACTAAGCAAAGCCATTAAAGAGTATGGTCTCAGAAAGCCAGGTACCTTTCAAGCAAGTTTTCGAGAACGCCTAACCTGCAATATTTTCTTTTTGTTGTCACTATTTTCCGATATCTTGAAGAGCTTGGTTCTCAGAAACCCTGGTATATTTCTAAGAAAATTTCCGAGAAAGCCTAACTTGCAATATTTTCTTTTTGTCGTCCCTATTTTATCTTTTTAATCAATTTGGTTCTCAGAAAGCCAGGTATATTTCTACGAAAATTTTTGAGAATGCTTTTCTTGCAATTTTGTATTTTTGTTAATATTTGTTTTCTGTGTATGTGTATTTTTCCTCATTTTCTCAGTTTTTCGATCGACGTTATAATAGTTTTATAACTCCAGTGGATACCAATTAGTTCTATTTTTTCGAATTCTGATGTATCTAACTTTTACCATTTACAAATATCTCCACGAGAATGAGTCAAAGACCATTAATAAGATTTCTGTGGAGTCCTGTAAGAATTAATCCAAAGTTGTTCAAAAGCAGCTTACTTTCGTAAGCGTTTAAAACTCCGACGTTCAACATTCTAGGAATCGTTCAGGGTAAAAGACCTAAATCCATGCCGGATGTTTTACAGACGCCAGATACAGTTCAAATATCAGTGATTCTTCAGAGACTAAGAAGTGGTGATCCCAGTCTGACGGAAATAGCCATGAATAACTATAAGGATGTGGACAAGGTTTTGATAGAAGTGGCTGACCTTCTGAAGACAAATAAATCTGTTCGCAAACTATCGATTGCCAATACTCAGATGAAGTCAACAATTTGCCAGGTAAGATAAACTAAATTAACGGCACTATTGATGCGGTAGCCCAAGTGTACCTTAAGACCTTAAATGAAATCTTATCCGGCCGGATCAATCTTCTATTGTTTTAAGTGTCTAGATATTTTCTAAGACCCAACCGGGACCTGTTGCGAAAAATGCAACTTTGGGCCATCCGGCTGGGAATCGAACCCGCGACCTCGCGAATCTAGTGCGATGCTTTGCCACCTGAGCTACGGAGGTCGTTGGCGAGAGCATGGCGATGAGTTTGAGCCGGATGGCCCAAACTTGCATTTTTCGCGACAGGTCCGAGTCGGGGCTTGAAAAATATCTAGACGCTCGAGATTTTCTTCCTTCACAAATTATCAACCTAACAGTTAGCGGTCGAGTGTAAATGCCATGATGTTGTATCGAATATGGCCTTCTATTATTTTACTTTGTCTAACGCCAGAGTATTTTACTCGTCAAAGGGAGACATCTAGCTGGGAAAGAGTTCAGCAAGTACAACGAGAACGTCGACTTTGAAGATGTTCATACGATGGAATTTTTCATTTGAAATAAAAAGAATGAATACTTCTTAGTCTTCATAAAGCAATCCTTTAGCCATCCTCGTTCTCACTAGAATGTCATTAAGAGAATCTCCACGTATTAAGAACGTTTACTCACGGAGAGACAGAAGCTGTTAGCTCAGTTTGATGTCATCCCTTTCCGCTGATTCCCTCCAGAAACTTTAAAACTTTTTGGAGGTCGAAAAATACCAATCTAGTATCCAGTAGCAAGTCAGTTATGACCGGTTACGTATTATCGTACAGACCCAAAGCCATGATATTAGAGTCCCAGTAATGACTTTTCCCAACATTTCGCAAAATGTCTTATATCCGTTCCCACCTCAATTTTCTACGCTGGCAACGCCATTGATACCGACTCTGACATTGTACAACCTGATACTGGCCTCTGAGTTACAAGGCCACCGTTTAACCACTTCAAACATAAACATATACTCTAAGTCTTTTTTACATCTTTTCAAAGTACCAATATATTCTCTCCCTTTTCGTTAGAAATTTGTAGAAACTATGAAAGTGAACACAACTTTGGAATCCATAAATATGGAGTCGAACTATCTGACTGGTGATGTGATAGCGGTAGGCCACTCATGTACATTAAAGCAGATCTAAAACCGCAATCAGCCGACCATGCTTAGAAAATAAATATGTGAATAATAAATCGAAAAATCTTATCTTGATGCTTGAAGTTTAAGTTAAAGCACCAACGCTACGAATTTACCCTCTGTCTTGTTTTGTTTTAACTCGAACATAGAGTTTGTTTGATCTTTATTTAAACACGAGATCACTTCATTTCGAAATGTTCTTCCAGTGAGCCGTGTACTATATTAAATATAAATACAATAACTATGTACAAACTACATTACATTTATAAATTTACTATAAAAGTTCTTTAAATGATCTCAAACTAAGTTGACTTTTTATATTATATGGTAGACCATTCCAGAGTACCGCCCCTTTATAATGAAAGCTGTTCTTTCCAGCTTCAGTATTTGGCCTTGGCACATAAATATTAACATCCGAATGTCGTAGATCATACAAATGTACCGAGTTGGCATTTTGAAAAATTCCAGTTAAATAATTTGGTGTGCTTCTGTAAACGGTTTTATACATTATCACAGCTAGCTGTTTATAACGTCTAGTTTTTAAATTTTCCCAATTTAGCTCATTCAATAATTCCGATGAATGCCTATTATAGTTCGAAAAAGTAACCACTCTAGCAGCCCTAGTTTGTAATTTTTGGAGTTTATCAGACAGTTCTTTACTACAGTTTCCCCATACTGCACTGCAGTAGTCAAAATACGGCAGTGCAAGTGAATTATACATAGTAAGTAGCATTTCAAAGGGTACAAGGTGTCTAACTCGTTTTAATGCACCTATTACCCCAGATATCTTTTTAGAAATTTTGTTTATGTGATCTTTCCATATGATGGATTCATCTATTTCAAGTCCGAGATATTTGTATACTTTCTCTCTTTTTAATGGTTGATTGCACACTTCAATCCTGAACTGATGTCCAAGACTCCTTATTCGACGACGACTTGCTATTATCATGTATTTTGTTTTTGTGACATTCAAATTTAGTTTATTAGCTTTTAACCATGTATTTACTTCGCATATATCATGGTTCATTTGCCATTCAAGTATATTTGCCTTGTCACTAGCTACCGTAAGACTAGTGTCATCCGCATACATTCGTACTTTAGAGAAAAGATCACAATTGGGTAAGTCATTTATATAAACTACAAAAAGTAACGGTCCAAGAATAGAACCTTGTGGAATCCCACATCTTATTATACAGCCAGTCGACAGGACACCATTTACAAATGTCTTTTGCTTACGTTCTTTTAAGTAGGAAGTGAACCACTTTAGACTTGATTTACAGACACCATATAATTCTAATTTCTTTAACATGTATTAACGGTGTATTTACTGTCAGTTTGACTAACATAAATACACATACATGATGGTGATGCTATTGATCGTCCAGTTTAGTGTAGTCTAATTGAGAAGGACTGTTGGTGACTGACGTTTCGACGGCCTCAGCGGCGGTCATCTTCTGAGTTGAAAATGAGGAGGCCGTCATAACGTCAGTCACCAACAGTCTTTCTCAGGACTACACTAACCTGGACGATCGATCATCACCAACATGTACCGATTCTCCCTGGTTCAAACCATTTACATTATAAATGCACATAAAAATGTAGGCATATACACATACGTAAAGCCATACATGTACACCCTCAAATACCTACCTATACACTCACACACCTACACACTCACCCACCTACCTATTCACCAATAAAGCCAGTCACCTATGTACCTACCGACCGACTCCCAGCTAACGACCCACAATTTACTCACTTGGTTACTTAAATAGTAAATTCTTGACCAGTCCCAGTATGCTTTGATGAAATCCTAAATCAAATATCCACACGAACGAGCAACTTCGACTTCGGAGTAATTTTGCTTGCACTCACCTTGTTCTTTTGCACTATTCATCGTAGACCAGGTCAATTTGTAGACTACTTGGTAGTTTTCCATTTTAACATTGAAGAACGAAGATTGCAGTTTAGTCAAGACTGTGCAGCTCGGAACGGCGTTTGAAACATCCAACTTACATACAGCCCTTCATTGTTTCAGTAGAACCTGATGCACGTCCTGGAAGGTAACAAAACACTGAAAGAATTAAAACTTGCAAATCAAGTGAGTACCATTGTCTACAACGTTTTTAGCCACGGTTAGATCTTTTACCTGATCGTATGAAAGCAACACATTGAACAAAAATAAACAGTTCGCCGGTTGAGCCGTTTTCGAAAATGTTGTAGTTGAAGCCGAAAAATCTGTACGTGGATAGAAAAAAATAGTCAGGGTTGAAGTTCAAGGACTTCGTGTCATGGTTGGCTAATGAAATTAGTTACAATCAAGTGGTTTCGAACTGCTAACTTGAGTTCTAGGTTTCTAGTAATTAATTGGTTGATTAATTGACTGATTGTTTGGCTGATTGATTATTGATTAATTGAGTGATTGATTGATCAATCCATTCATTCATTCATCAATTTTTTTTTCATGTATTCCATTCATTGATCAATATTGCTTTTTGTAATTACATAATTAATAATCCAAGAAATATAGCTCACATGAGCAAGTCCATACCCTGAAGAAATCATCTGTTATCTTTGTTATTTTTTCGTCTATTTCTTCGTTTGTTTCTATTTTATCCCATTTCATTTCATTTTACCTTACGCTTCTGTTATTTTTCCGAATAAAGGCATGCACAGGGGGGTTCAAATGCGAGCAGTCTATCGCAAAATCTTTGGAAGTGAATCATACATTAAAACGCTTTGGCTACTTCTTCGAGACACGTGGTCCGATGATGTTGGCAGCACAGTCTCTTCTGAGAAACAACGATGAAGGTTGGTAAGCTTTTTCCTGGAAACCGTGAACAACCTTTGTTACATTAATTAATAAGGCTGAAGATATCCGTCACATTGGCCGTGTTACAAACACCGACCCACGCCATGAAATAGACATTGGTATTGAAAATTTTCTTTTTCTCAAAAATTGCTCAGAGACGTGGCTCGCTATAGAATAGAATTGAAATTTTAGATCTAGCTGGTGGGAAAACATGAAATACCGTCAGTCTCATAAAAATGGACAAGTTCTACAATAAAGAAAACCTATTGTAAAAATAATGCTAAAGCTTATTTCACAGTGCATGACCATTTATTCGAATAACTAAGATATATCAACAATCAGCGTTTTTCCGCATTTCCTTGTTATCTAGCCCGCAAGAAGCGAAGAAGTGTCCACTCGTTGTATCAAGAAAGTGTGTAAGATGTGGAACAGTCCATCAGTTTGTGTCTCATCATCCCAAATGACAATCCACCCAGTGTTTGTTTTGCATGGTCTAGGTTTCTAAAGTGCTGGAATCACTTACAGAAAAAGAGTTTCATAGAGAGCAAAAGAACAGTTTATTTTGGGGACGTGAGATAAACCACTGACTCTTAAACAGCTGCTTTGTTTTCCTAACATATGACAACATACTATAAACACTACGGAAAAGCAGTAAATATTCTCAATTGAGATCAAGTTTTTATATATCCAACTTCAGCCAATCTAGAGTTGCTCATAATTAGTACCATATTATTATACGTATATAATTTAATACTTTATGTGCGTGTGTGCGTGTGTATCTGTGTATGTATTTATGTATGTATAATGTATGATGTATAATGTATAATTTAGAAGTTATAATGTATAATGTAAATGCAAACAAATGTTCTAAACGAGATGTAAAAGAATGTTGTACCTGAAAATAAAGATTAAAGAAAATCTCAAGATGCTGCGTATCAATCGATGGTTTTGAACCTCACCCTTAAGGTTCAACAGGAAATGATAAGGCGGCCGCGATGAGGATCACGTACAATACAAGTTAATAAGATTCTTTTGTTAAATTCCACCCACGGGTATATAAGGAAGTGTGGCTGAAACAGCTAAAGCGACGGAAGATTAATCCTGATTGAAATATCCTCAAGATGTTTTCCTCAAGTTGGGAGTTGACTACAGTTGACTACAGTAGACTACAGTTGACTATAGTTGACTACAGTTGACTACAGTTGACTAAAGTTGACTACAGTTGACTACAGTTGACTACAGTTGACTACAGTTGACTACAGTTGACTACAGTTGACCAAAGTTGACTACAGTTGACTACAGTTGACTACAGTTGACCAAAGTTGACTACAGTTGACCAAAGTTGACTACAGTTGACTACAGTTGACTACAGTTGACTACAGTTGACTACAGTTGACTACAGTTGACTACAGTTGACTAAAGTTGACTACAGTTGACCAAAGTTGACTACAGTTGACCAAAGTTGACTACAGTTGACCAAAGTTGACTACAGTTGACCAAAGTTGACTACAGTTGACCAAAGTTGACTACAGTTGACCAAAGTTGACTACAGTTGACGACAGTTGACTACAGTTGACTACAGTTGACCAAAGTTGACTACAGTTGACCAAAGTTGACTACAGTTGACCAAAGTTGACTACAGTTGACCAAAGTTGACTACAGTTGACCAAAGTTGACTACAGTTGACGACAGTTGACTACAGTTGACTACAGTTGACTACAGTTGACTACAGTTGACTACAGTTGACTACAGTTGACTACAGTTGACTACAGTTGACCAAAGTTGAGTACAGTTGACTACAGTTGACTACAGTTGACTACAGTTGACTACAGTTGACTACAGTTGACCAAAGTTGACCAAAGTTGACTACAGTTGACTACAGTTGACTACAGTTGACCAAAGTTGACTACAGTTGACTACAGTTGACCAAAGTTGACTACAGTTGACTACAGTTGACTACAGTTGACTACAGTTGACCAAAGTTGACTACAGTTGACCAAAGTTGACTAAAGTTGACTACAGTTGACTACAGTTGACTACAGTTGACTACAGTTGACTACAGTTGACTACAGTTGACTAAAGTTGACTACAGTTGACCAAAGTTGACTACAGTTGACTACAGTTGACTACAGTTGACCAAAGTTGACTACAGTTGACTACAGTTGACTACAGTTGACCAAAGTTGACTACAGTTGACTACAGTTGACCAAAGTTGACCAAAGTTGACTACAGTTGACTACAGTTGACTACAGTTGACCAAAGTTGACTACAGTTGACTACAGTTGACCAAAGTTGACTACAGTTGACTACAGTTGACTACAGTTGACTACAGTTGACCAAAGTTGACTACAGTTGACCAAAGTTGACTAAAGTTGACTACAGTTGACTACAGTTGACTACAGTTGACTACAGTTGACTACAGTTGACTAAAGTTGACTAAAGTTGACTACAGTTGACCAAAGTTGACTACAGTTGACTACAGTTGACTACAGTTGACTACAGTTGACTACAGTTGACTACAGTTGACCAAAGTTGACTACAGTTGACTACAGTTGACCAAAGTTGACTACAGTTGACTACAGTTGACCAAAGTTGACTACAGTTGACTACAGTTGACTACAGTTGACTACAGTTGACTACAGTTGACTACAGTTGACCAAAGTTGACTACAGTTGACCAAAGTTGACTACAGTTGACCAAAGTTGACTACAGTTGACCAAAGTTGACTACAGTTGACTACAGTTGACTACAGTTGACTACAGTTGACTACAGTTGACTACAGTTGACTACAGTTGACTAAAGTTGACTACAGTTGACTAAAGTTGACTACAGTTGACTACAGTTGACCAAAGTTGACTACAGTTGACTACAGTTGACTACAGTTGACCAAAGTTGACTACAGTTGACTACAGTTGACCAAAGTTGACTACAGTTGACTACAGTTGACCAAAGTTGACTACAGTTGACTACAGTTGACTACAGTTGACCAAATTTGACTACAGTTGACTAAAGTTGACTACAGTTGACTACAGTTGACTACAGTTGACTACAGTTGACCAAAGTTGACTACAGTTGACCAAAGTTGACTACAGTTGACTACAGTTGACTACAGTTGACTACAGTTGACTAAAGTTGACTAAAGTTGACTACAGTTGACCAAAGTTGACTACAGTTGACTACAGTTGACCAAAGTTGACTACAGTTGACTACAGTTGACTACAGTTGACCAAAGTTGACTACAGTTGACTACAGTTGACCAAAGTTGACCAAAGTTGACTACAGTTGACTACAGTTGACCAAAGTTGACTACAGTTGACTACAGTTGACTACAGTTGACCAAAGTTGACTACAGTTGACTACAGTTGACTACAGTTGACCAAAGTTGACTACAGTTGACTACAGTTGACTACAGTTGACTAGTTGACCAAAGTTGACTACAGTTGACTACAGTTGACCAAAGTTGACTACAGTTGACTACAGTTGACTACAGTTGACTACAGTTGACTACAGTTGACTACAGAGATACATCAGAAGCAGTTTTTTCATCGCCACTTTCTTAATCATGGCTTACCTTGCAGGTGTTCCGTTTGGGATGGGAGGAGTGTATCTTGCGGTTGCCTCCCTCGCCATTCTTCCCTTCCTCATTTGTCTTACGAGCAAGTCGAACTCCACCCTCCCCGCAACGGAACGCCTCCAATACAGCCAACTTCAACCCTTATTTCGAACTAACTGGAAGAGCCAGGAATCCCGCGACTTTCACGCAGTCCATGATATTCCAATTTGGACTGAACGATATCCCCTGAACTAAATATACAGATATGGGCCCTCGGGGTTACGTCAATACATTTACGTCAGTACATACGCACACCGCTGGACCACAGTAACGAACAATAGTTTCATATGTAGCCCGAAATCAACTGATCAAGGTTGACTTGACAACAATCTTGAGGCAAGCCTGGCAAGGTGAAATGAGTTTGTCGTTCTTAAGTGTAGTATTATAAAAGCCCAGTAATCTTCAGGAGTAATGCTTATTTAACTTCACGCCTTAAAATGAAGGAATTTAAAGGAGGTCGCGGGCTGAATATGCCTGTTACAGGAATGCAGGACGTGGTACAAAATATGGCAGACCTGAGGGCAAAGGAATGTAAACATGGTCGAACCCAAAAATACCAATCACTGAAACACGCAACTCTGAATTGTGTTGAAGAATGTCATTTACGTCAGCGATTAAGCGGTTACCAAATGGCACGTTGGAATTTTAATCATGCTAACGGCAAACGGCGCTATTCGGCATGGTATGGTCCGCGGAAGGAAAGACTTTCCAAGTGCTAAGCTCTTTCTCAAACACCAAATTGCCTTGGGAACCCCCTACCCCCCTCGGTGAACATTTTTCACATTGCAGTATCATATAACAAGTCCAAAACGTCCCAACATTTCTACATAGTTTCATATTTCTTACCCATTTAAGCAATAGCCCGCCATCTCTCTGCAAATATCTACCGTTCAACGACGATGGCCGAGTTGTCTCAGGTCGACGGTGTGCTGTCTTTTTGTCCCCCAACAATTTCGTTATTTTATTGGTATTTACACAAGCACACAGCCTGATGCTAATAACCCTAATCCTTAATCAGTTTTAATTCACAATTACCGGGCAGTTCGGCTTCTACCAAAGCATCACAACACGAATTGGATCTCTTACTCTCTCGCACGTCATTAGGGTTCTTTCTAGACTATGTAGTGGTAGATGACTTTGCACAGACACAGCGAATGAATAGTTGACGTAAAACATTTCGTTTAAATGAGCTACAATATAACTGATATCAGCAGATCTTTCATTTTGGGTCGCGCAGGTGACACTTTTTTCTGACCCTCATTAATTACGTTATGCCGAATATGATAAAATTTTACTTATTTAAGATTTTTGAAGATAACATTAAGTCGCCTATGAGTAACGTTCGAATGATGCACTGTGACTGGTAGATTATAATGTTGATTTAGTATTCCAACACAGAAACTGCATCGCACGATGACACCGTTTTGCGTATAATGGAACTGTCACTACGCTGTTGATTCGTCATTGCGTTCGTTGGCTCGGAAGAACAACACTTCTTCCGCCCACGTGCTTGTAAACTAAGTATAAAATCAACAAATATTCTTCTCCTTCCTCAGTTATGTTTCTCAGTCATCACAGAAACGTAAACTGTCACTCTTTGTTCCAACATATCAGGAGAAACTTTGCACGGAATCAAATCAGACTGGAATTGAAAGAAAGCTGTCGGCGTATGCGACACTTCCGGCACTCCACACGTGATTAACCACAGTTCAACATTGGCAATTGTTTTGGAACGGAAAGGATTACCAATATCTGACCTGAAGTACTTATCATGTATGTTCGGCAAGTTCTTCTACTGGACACGACGTCGGTTGATCCATTCCTCAACTTTCAATGCTGCAGTAAACTGGAGAGACTGTATGCGAACAGTCGCCAATGAAAACCGTATCGCCTGTTGGTGCAAGCAATGAATCTTCAAGTCGAACTCGATTGTCTGGGAGCGCACCAAGGAGCTGTAGACTCATAATGACGTTTACGTCTCCACTGTTTTCGGGCTTTGTTCAATGGTGAACAAGTTTCAGGCCTGTTAAACGCTAGTGAAGTGATCGACAGATTAACTGATCATAACTTACCTTCTTGAATAATTCTGTCAGAAAACCAAACCGATTACAACTACATTTATCTCCCTGAACAAGTGGAGCAGAAATAATTGTAAAACGTTTTCATATGCTCTTGCGTATTTATACATAATTCATGGTTAAATCAATCGTCTGGAGATAGTAAACGTTCATTTCAGTTTACCAACTTTTCAGGGAACAGGTATTTCGCTTTGGGAAAACTCTCCTGCTCGTCGTCTGGAGCCCTTGTTCGTAAAATCTTCAAATCCTGTTCTGCGAAGATATTTGAGAGGTTTGTTTGCTTCATTGGCTTTGTCTTCGCTTTCAACATACACTAATTAGTGGACGACCTGCAACTTCTCAGCGTCTGGTCCCACGTCTCTACTGATCACGCAATCGTTGACCAAGCTACGTTGCTTTTCCGAGGGAGATCAACATTTCAGGCACATTTTCCATTGCCATTTTATGGCTGCGCTGAAAATCGTCGAAGCCTTTTTTCTGTTGTTAATTTGCATCGGTGCCTTCACTGGAAACACTATGCTCTTCGTCTTGGTGGCCAAGACGCCAGCTCTGCAAACCAAAGGCAACGTTTTTATCTTAAATCTAGCTGCCGCTGATTTACTGGTCTCCGTAGTCAACATGCCAATAACTTTCGTAACTGTGATAACGGAAGATTGGGTCCTCGGGGAAGAGGTCTGTTTGGTATCGGGATTTTTTACCTTGCTAACTTTCGTCGCATCCTGCATGGCATTGACTATGATCAGCGTGAACCGTTACTACGCCATTGTTCACTGGACTACCTACCATCGCACTTTCACGCGATGGAAATGTGTGATGTTTGTTGCCATAGTGTGGCTCGTAACCATCGGGCTTTCCATCCCGCCATTCTTCGGCTGGGCCTCGTTCAAGTTCGACAAAGGTCAAAGCTACTGCTTCGCCGAGTGGACTGAGAGCAAGTCATATACAATCTTCATGATAGCTGCTTGTTTACTGGGACCTCTGGTTGTTATGAGTTATTGTTATACCAAGATAATTAAGTTCAAGAAAGAAAGTACTCGGAGTATTGACGCCATTGGACAGACTGTACAAAGCTCACTGAACACTTCAAGCGACTTGGTTTCTGAGGACCCGGAGTCTCATCAAACTGCCGCTCCTCGGTCCAACTTCAGGCTCATTCGAACCATCTTGAGTTTGATTGTGGTGTTTGGAGTGTGTTGGTCTCCGTTCGCGATCATAATGATCGTGCAGGTGTTCACTAGTGCAAGAGTTCCGCGCTCTGTAGACTTCGGCTCGCTTGTTCTGGGTTGTATGAACAGTTTTTTGAACGTTTTTGTCTACAATGCAACAAATGAAAATATCAGGAAAGGTTACAAGAAATTGCTTTGCTGTAAGCCAAGTTAAGTATAGCAAATCCTGCAAAAACCGACTTGGCGATAGAAAGGAACCGGTTCTAAGGATGCTCGCCTCGTTAACTGTGCCTCCCGTTATCGAAGTCTTTAGTGCATCTCATTGACTTCAGCTGTTGCTCGAAGTGCCTGCAGCAATGAAAATCCTCGAAATCTTCTGTCGTCAGTCATCTGGTTCACCGCCATCTCTAAAGACGTTCTGGTGTGCCTTGTTGCGACCAAGTTTTCGGCGACTAAGATATTATATTAAGTTAATCTATTTATAAGTACAGAATCTTTATTAACACGAAGGTTTTGATACGATAGAATATAAAATGTATATTTTTGTAGCATAATCCATAAAAATAGACTATTATATTTGGGATTTATATACCGAAAGTTGAGCATTCCAAACCACGGCACCTTTATAGCAAAAGATTGTGCACCGATGAAGTCGTGTGCAAACAAGTGACTGTGCTCATTTCTTTCTCAACTAAACTAAGTGTACTCTTTCCACGGTGCAACAATCTTCCATTATTTTACGCTGGCTAAGGCCAGACTAATTTACTCCAGCTAACACCAGACCATTTTGCTCGACAAGCCGAGAGATCCTGTCAAGACATGGTTATTACTATATCAACTAACGTAACGATTTCAACAAAGCAAGGTGTGCGGATACTTCTCCGTCACTGGATGCCCAAGCACCTTCAACTCTTACAAGCACCCAAGTACCTTCCCTCGGATATTTGAATCAAAATTTACCATCTAAAAATATTCTCCTTGTGCATATCACTTAGAATTTTCCGCAGTATTGTGTCCAGCACCAGTCTTCCAGCATTATTCGGTAATTCTCTCTAACTTTCATCATAACCCAGCTTGAAAAATCTCCTGCCTAAACTTACCGCTCTTAAATACAAAACACGTTGACCGGGCAGTCCAATGTCGCAAAATCTCGACCGTTCAAAAAACACTTAGCATGCGTAACTTTACGTAACAACCGAAAAACAAGCTCAGTCATAATATTTTATATTGCAAACCGTCTTTAAAAATCGTTTCGGGTAAATGAGCTGTTAGACCCCATCTGCACTATACGATTCTCGTATACGAATGCTCGTTGTGATGTATCCGATTAACTCACGAGGCTCTTAACAATGTGCTGCTACATCAACGAGCGAATGGTAAGCATGAATGGTGTCCTTAAGACAACATTGGATACGCCAGGACGAATAACTGCAGCAATTGTGCGATTTTGTGCCTCGCGATGATCATTCTGACGTATGCAATGAACGCATGAGAGCCTCGAGGATCGACCACAGCGAATCAGAAATAGAAGTCTTACTGCGTAGACTGTCCTGGAGCTATTGCATACGTCGGGATGACTGTCGCGAGAGTAAAATTCGAAAGTGTAACAAAGCGTAGATACGGCTATAATTTATCGTTGCACAACAACCGTATGATAGTAAGAGATACATCACGAACATCTTTTTTTTAATTATTATTATTAAAACTTTATTTAAAGAGGGTAAAAAAACACCTTACAGTCGATAGACTGAGAAACCTGTGGCCCTCCAACAATAATCTAATAAGAAAGTTAAAAGACAAAAAACAAAGGGTTAACATATAAGTACCTTTAAGAAATTATAAGCAGAGGTTAGGTAGTAAAGTATAATACAAAATGACAAGCAATGTACTCGTGTTTAAGATATAAAAAAGTGATCAAGTCTGGCATATTGATTTTTTAAATAATTGT
Organism: Heliopora coerulea; assembly: GCA_030142905.1. NCBI lineage: Eukaryota > Metazoa > Cnidaria > Anthozoa > Scleralcyonacea > Helioporidae > Heliopora > Heliopora coerulea. Next base: position 1,132,495 of record JASJOG010000039.1, read on the forward strand.
AATTGCTTCATGGGGTCAAAAAGCGCATTCCATAATTTTATCGCGCTTACAACAAAAGTGCGACCACCCTTCCGTCTCTCTGGTATAGCGAGGGCATATTAAGTTCAAATTAGCAAATCATGTATCTAAGACAGTAGAAAACATGCTTTGTCAACAACGACGGATTAGAATGTGTGTGTAACTCCACGCCACAACTAACTAACTAACTAACTAACGCTTTCTAACACAACTAACTAACTAACGCTTTCTAACAACTAACTAACGCTTTCTAACAACTAACTAACAACTTTCTAACAACCAACTAACTAACTAACTAACTAACGCTTTCTAACAACTAACTAACTAACATCACGCTTTCTAACAACGTCTTCGTAATTCTGAAGACCGAAATGATTTGTGAAATGACAGAAGATTACTTAGTTTCATTAAATATCATTTAATATCAAACAACTTGTCACATTTTATTTTGTTATGTACCTGTCGTAACCAAATTACGCATTTTTAATGTTATTCAACAAGGTCTACCTGTCGTGTTTCGAGTGGAAATCTTGATAAGAATGTCAAGTCATTATATCAGTAAAATCTTCGTCATCAAGTAACTATTCTTTTTCGCCCGATAATGTTAACTATTCATGCTGTTGCCTCTCACGATATTTGGCGACGAACTATTTATGGAAAATCTGTCCAAATAAGCGCTGAACCTTCTTCATGTAATGACGTATCATTCTTGATATGTTGGCCAATAATACGCGTGGTCTACTCATCCAACATATTTGCTACTCTGTCGAACTCCTCAAACCCAAATCAAGATCGTTTTTAATTGCTTCGCAATAGTAGCTTAATATTCAGAATTGTCGGCGATATCAGTGATTTCTTCATCGCGACGGGATAGTAACCAGGAATTTGTGGACAATAATCAGCTGTGGTAGACCTACTGTGGCGCTCCGTAACAAGGTGAAATGAACCAAAGCCATTACGACACCTGACAAGGTATACGTATGTAATAATTTACGATTCCTTCTATGAAACAGTCTATCTGATCCTGGCGGAAGGGTGTCTTCTTCTCGAGTAGCCATATACTGTGAAACAACAGAGGAAACAAAGCATTCTTTGAGAAAAAGAGCTTGGAAGCAGGTGAAATTCTGCAGCTGTTCCCTTCAGCCAAGCGCTCAGGTTGAAGTACTTTCCTGAACGGCCACCTTGGATATTCCAGAGGTTTTCTTGCACTAGTAAACACAGCTTTCTCAGAGAAATCAAAAGAAATAGAAGTAAAGGAGAGGGAAATTGTGTAGGCGTTTGGTAAGTGTTGTTTTGTACTTTCACTGGGGCGTTTGATATTGAGAACCACAAGAACGACAGTTTGTGAGTTTGGGCCCCGAGTGAATACTTTGGCTGGTCAAAGCTTTGTGTATCTGACCCCCCGCTCAATAACAACACCCTGGATTGCAAGAAACTAAACACGGTACAGTGTTCATGGAGTTGTACCGATACAGTTAAGTTTCAAAAGACTTCAACGGAGAATTACATTCCTTGCTTAATTACGGATCGACATCGTCAATTCTTTTGGAACGGAAGTAATTACCAAGAATCTCGTGTCCAACTTTTGGAAGCTGTTCTTCCTTACGCGAATACCTGCGGTCTTACTCGGGAAGACAACTTTTTGGGCGACTTTGATTTAACTGCCTTGAGTTAAAGACCTTCACAGGGAAGTCGACTGTTTCGGTGTACGCATACCTTTAATGGCATACAATTTGTGAAGATTTAACCTGCTATACTTTTGCATCTGGATTGCAAGTGAATAACCCGCGTGCCTGTAAAACGTTCATCAACTCAGTAAATGGTCACACTTTTCTTCCAGTATAAATTTCTTAAAAATACAAACCAATTACAATAACATTTTTATCATCGCGAGCAGGTGGAAGTGGATGGAAATAATGTAAAATACTTTCATATCGCTGTTTATACATAATTCATGGTTGAACCAATCACATGGAGACGACAAACAATTACTCGAATTAAACTCCATCTTCAAGAAACTGGTGTTTTGATTTCAAAAGATCTCCTGGTTCCTGCTCAGTGTCATTTCTTCGGAAGACTTTTTTCCCATTCTTGAGAGATATTGGAAAGAGTTTTTCTGCTTTCACTTTGGTACCTTCCATTGCTTTTGCTTTCAATATTCCCAAGTCCGTGAACAGTCAAATCACGTCTTGTTAGTTCCTCAGATTGCTTTTCCAGTCATAATCCGTCTAAATTACGTCGCTTTCCTGGTCGACATTTTCCGGCGCATTTTGCGAGCGCCGTTGTATGGCTCCTGCCTTGAAAATCGTCGAAGCTTTCTTTCTGTTGGTTATTTGCATCTGCGCTTTTTTTGGAAACGTTCTGCTCTTTGTCTTGGTGGCCAAGACGCCGCAACTGCAAACCAAAGGCAACGTTTTCATTTTAAATCTAGCAGTCGCAGATTTACTGGTCGCTGTGGTCAACATGCCAATAACATTCGTGACTGTCGTATCGGAAGACTGGATCCTCGGAGAAGAGGTCTGCCTGGTATCGGGATTTTTTACCCTGCTAACGTTCGTAGCGTCTTGCATGGCATTGAGCATGATAAGCATTAATCGCTACCATGCCATTGTTCACTGGACTACTTACCACGATACTTTCGCACGATGGAAATGTGTGATGTACGTGGGAACAGTCTGGGCCGTCACCATCGGCCTTTCGCTTCCGCCTTTCTTCGGCTGGGCGTCGTTTAAGTTCGACAAAGGTCAAAGCTACTGTTTCGCCGAATGGACTGAGAGCAAATCGTACACAATCTTAATGATAGCGGCTTGCTTACTGGGGCCTTTGACAATTATGACTTATTGTTATGTTAAAATAATCAGGTTTAAGAAAGAAAGTAGGCATCGTCTTCGGGCAGTGGTACAAAATGGAGAGAGTCCGTTGAACACTTCGTGCGTTTTGTCTTCAGAGAATCCAATTTCTAGTCGAACTGCCGCTGTTCGGTCTGACCGTAAGCTCACTCGAACCATCACGACTCTGATCGTGGTATTCGCATTGTGCTGGTCACCATTCGCGATAATAATGGTAGTGCAAGTATTCTCTGACGCTAGCGTTCCCCGTTTTGTTGACTTTGGCTCACTTATGCTAGGTTATACGAACAGCTTTCTGAACGTTTTTGTTTACAACGCGACAAACAAGAACATCAGGGATGGTTACAGGAAACTACTTTGCTGTAAGCCAAATCGAATTGATGTTGGCTTGCCGACGGTAAATACGTGAATAGCAGTTAAATAAACTGAACTAGAGGTAGTAAAAAGAAAGATAAAATAGAAAACTGGTGGCGTTGTTCATGTGTTTGAAGTTTTATACACATAAAAAGCAAGCAACACAACTTGAGAATCCACGCCTTTTCATAGCCTTGTGGCCACGATTTTCGTTGGTGGGAAGCCTATCGCTGACCACGCGTGGTCAACAGCCGATAACAGCATCCAAAAGGCCAGTTAAAGAATTTTAAGATTTTACTCATCGTTTAAACGAGAATAAAATACGTTGAACAAGTTCTTAAAGGAACAAATAAGTAAAACTTATTCTACAAATTAATATCATCAACATAAAAAGGACGTCTAGTGCCCCTCAGGCATAGTAAAGATGATCTTAAAAGACAAAATGAAATTTTTGTTTTTAAGTAAGACATAATCGTTGAATACGGTTTGTCATATTTTACAGGAAGTTTCTTGGCAAGAATAAGACCAGTTAATTAAACTTAGCGGGACCTGGGTCAATTTTTGGGACTCATTCAGAAGAGAAGATCTCTTCTAATGATAAATAATAAGTGTTTAAAATATTCTTTGATGAGCATTTAAATTAGCCTTACTGGCCTCATTCTGGTGTTTGTAATTCAAAAGAAACGAGACTAGTAAGGCTATTTAAGATGCATATAAAAGAATATTTTTGCTGCCATTATGTAATGTTTTATATGCGATAAAGCACGTACTGCGAGTTTTTTGAACGGCTTAAAAACAAACCTCTTAATACGTCAATCTGCGAAGAAAGTTTCAAAATTAATGTTTTCGAAGCCCAGAAATTTGGAGGAGAAAAGTAAGCGTGTTTTTATCACGTATAAAGACACGACACGGTTACAATTTTCCTTTGTAAATTCCTCATGAATTCTTAATGAGTTTTTTAAGAAAAAGGTTATAAATCCGATTTGATGTATCTGCATGATCTACTTCCCCATTCCAGAGACACTAAATATGCAACAGATACCTAAAGCATAGTATCCAAGATGATGTATGCGACACGATTCATTTTTTTTTATTTCAGTGATAGATATAAACAACCCAATCAAGTCGTTATTTCTTTTTCGTCGCTGTTAGTTTGAAACTTTGTTTCACACCTTTATTATCTAAATCGAACATTTATTATTAATTTCTTTTTTATTTATATTCTGGTACGAACTAACTAAAAGGGTTAACGAGCCAGGTGTTAAAATGCGTTTTACAACACAAACGGTTGCTGTGATATACAAGTCGTAAATTTAGCAGTTCATTACACTAATATCTTCAGGTGAATACGGGCAGGTATACTTCGTAAGTCGAAAAAGCTCTGGTCTGCGTTTCAAGTAATTCTAGCTCTCTGGAAACCTACAACCAGTCGATATCTCGGTTAGTCTTTGAAGAAAACGTGAGATCTTACGTTGAGAAAACCTGCTTTTATTCCTCGTATAGAATAACATCTGTTTTAGGAGAGTCACCTGGCGTCAGTTTGGAAAGACAACTTTTGCTCTAGTTTTACGTATCTCGATCCAGACAAGGCTTTCCCGACCCTAGCTGCACATCTCTGCCGTTCATTTTCGAAGACCAAACCTGCTGTGCACTCCATTGATTTAAATTATGACTACGTGGCTTCTGATCATCGAAGCACTGTTTTTGATTGTCGTCTGCGTTGGTGCCATATCAGGCAACGTTTTACTGTTCGTTGTTGTATCCAAGTCCCACCGCTTACGGACAAAAAGTAACTTTTTCATCTTAAACTTAGCCGTCGCAGACTTACTGGTCGCAGTGATCAATATGCCCGTTACTATAGTAACCGTCGTAACAAAAGAGTGGATCCTTGGGGAGGTTGTTTGCCAGGTGTCGGGATTTTTCACCTTGCTCACTTTCGTTGCGTCTTGCATGGCCTTAACCATGATAAGTGTGAATCGTTACCATGCCATCGTGCACTGGAATATCTACCACGACCTTTTCCTGCAATGGAAGTGCCGGATGTACGTAGTAATTGTGTGGGCCATCACCATAGGTCTTTCCATCCCACCATTCTTCGGCTGGGCGTCATTTGATTTCGACAAAGGTCAAAGTTACTGCTTCGTGGAGTGGACTGAGAGTGAATCCTACACGATCTTCATGATCGCTGCCTGTTTACTGGGACCACTGTTTGTCATGACTTACTGTTACGTCAGGATTATCCGGTTTAGAAGAGAGAGTCGGAGGCATGTCCTGGAGACTACTGGACCCGGAGAAAACTCACTCAACACTTCCAGAACTGTGGCGCCCGGAAAGGTGAATCCGAGACGCACTGCCGTTGTCCGTTTGGATGAGAAACTTACTCGAACGGTCATTACTCTTATTGTGGTCTTCGCGCTGTGTTGGTCACCATTTGCAGTCACCATGGCAACTGAAGTGTTCGCTGGTATTTCCTTACCACGCTTTGTGGTGTTTGGAGCACTTATTGTAGGATACATGAACAGTTTCTGTGACGTTTTTGTTTACGGCATCACCAACAGACACATCAGGAAAGGTTACAAGAAATTAATTGCCTGCAAGCTTAATCAAATTGATGCTGGCAGTTGAACTGAAATTATAAACCCATCAGATCATGCTCTAGCATTTTTCCCACTGGTTTTCAGTTTTTGCCTAAAGACCTCATTCTCAAAGCAGCCAGCGGTCTTGAGTATGCCTGACTGAAACTAAGAGTTGTAAATCTTGTCTTTACATAAAATAACCATCTGGTGTTAGGTAACTGCATCAAATAATAACCTCGTGATGGATTCTTCACCACTCTGTATTGTTCCTCTGCACAGGACTCAAACTTACCTGAATAAACGCAAAACAGCACATTAAGATGTCCAGGAAGGAGATGGTGGCAGAAAGCTGAACAAAACAAGTATCAGGGATGTCGACATACAGTTGGACTTCCAGGTCCACATTTATTTGTGTTTTGAAGGCTTTAAATATTTACAATGTGAACCCTGAAATGTCTAGAGTCTCTTGTCTCCTCAAACCTAGTTGACCATATCAGCCTGAATTTGAACCTAGGGCTTCCACCTGATAATTCATTAAAACTAGGAAAGTTCAAATACAGCATTAGTTGCAGAAGCAAATTCGCAGCTGTAGCTATCTTGGCAGCAATAATGATTCTCACAAAATGTATAAAAAATTCTTGTATTACAGGAAGCCAGTTTGCCTTACAAAGATAACTTCACAAGAGGCCAATATCTACCATGTTTCTCACTTTCCCTCTTGTACTTTGTATAGGGAGACCTGTGATGAAATTTAATACTAGTGAATTTAGCACAACTATTGCCGGTACCATAAAATTGCTGTGGCAATTGTTCAAGTTAAGACTGTTGCCTCCTAACTCAATTTGATTACTTTCCCATGTATAACTAGACCATGGGTCTCCATTCCGCCTTACTTTTATATTGAATGCAATGTCCCTGATCTGAAAGCTGCCATCCAGTTAGTTCCTCAGACTGTTTAGGTCAGCATTTTACTGGGTATCTCCCTAAAACTATTGCTGGCCAGTAACCCATTACTTTAAAACTGAGAATTTTACAATATGGTGGATGTTTGAGGACACTTTTTGAGGGGAAATCTGCTCTCCAGTCATGTATAGATCAGTGGGCTTAACGTTTACTCCACCTGAAACCCAACATGACAGCATTCAGCTGGTAGTTTGGCAATAGTCAAGACCCACTGCCCCTCCACTTTTTACTTATTATTAATATGATGTGGTACATTGACTTATATATAAGTGGAAAGCAGGTTCTTGTGACTTTTTTATTGTAGAAATTTCTTAACATGGAATTTAGCTTTGGTCAACACCACACAATTTTGATCTGAGTGGGAAGTGCCTCTTAATGGCTTGACAGAATGATATGGGAGAAACCAACTTTTGCTATAATAGTGCAAACAGTACTGAATTATTTCCACAAGCTAATGGTCAACACAACAATACCTTGTGAGCAAAGTAGTAAATTCAACCACGTTTGGCTACAATCGTTTGCAGTGCAAAATCAATGACGAAAATGCAGCAAACGTGACTTTCAAACCTCACTTAATTGCAAAATACATTTTTTTTTCTCATAAAAATATCAGTAAAGAGAATTCGGCTAGTTTCATTGGAAAGGTTAAAGACCAGACAAAGTATTTTTGTCACTTTTTTTTGCTTTGTTACATACATTTTAACTCTTTAACGTAGCGTTCTCAAATTGCTAGATTAATACAGGTAACTGACTAACCTTTTGACTTCCCAGAGCTTCCCTGTATACTTACGGATATTCGTGAAAGGCATTTCTTAACTCTATTTCAACATTTCGAGATTGTTTTCTTCACGCTACTCGACCAGGTGGCGTATAATTTGTTGACAAATTTGTCGCAAGGCGCTCTGGGAACGCAACAATTGGACAAAAAGTTGCGTAATTCCGTGTCCCTTCGTGCAATTGCTGCGTACAACAAAAAGTCGTTAGTGGAACTGCGGTTTTAATAAAAACAATTGCGTAATTTCGTTTCACATACAATAGCTGGCTATTGATTCACTCTCATTTATAAGTTTATGTACCAGAAGTTGAAACTATTCGGAGTCACTGTGTCATTATGGGTAGTGAAATGGTGCAGACTTCCAGAAAACAATATCAGGGTTTTTCAAGAGGAAGGAAACCACGGCTAGAAAAAGTTAATGTCGTGTAGCTAAATTGCTAAAGTCAGTTCTGTCATTATTGGGATTAGGTGAAGGTCAAATTTGAAAATTTAGGAAACCTGTAAAGTGTTATTATTGTTACTACGTTGTTGCAAACCATCAAATTGCTACTAATTTGAAATAAGGCCTTGCAAAATCCTTGTACAGTGTAGATTGAGATTTACGTAATTTGGCTACTAAAATGCAGATGATGTCATTATTTTTATCGTTGCCAAGCAATTAGCCGGCTGTGAGGGCTTGGCTTTAATATTGCGTTGGCAGCTGAAGAGCACAAAGGAAGTGGACGTGTGACGCTTGGACATTAATTGCTTTTGTTCCTCACGTCAATTCAACAGTACTGAGACCTTAAACTGTTCTCATTTTTAAACTAAACGGCCAAAATTGCAGAATCGTACTCATATACACATAAAATACATGGATATTCTACGGCTGTAATGTGGCTTGAAATGCCGATTTCTTGCTAAGTAGCTATAGATATATCCGCGTTTGTGATTGGCTCAGACAAACTAGTAGGCGTAGCCAATTAGAGGAGAGAAAGAATCTTTTAGGTCAACCTCACTGTAGAAATTTCTCGGTAAACAATCCAGAATTCTCCCTCTTTACGTTTTTTTTTCTTCAAAAGAGGCGCTACTGAAGGACAGCATCACCATAGTTTTAATCAGGTCGGGATTTCGACAATTCGACAAGTTATTCAAGAGTAGTTTGTTCGGGTTCACGTTCAAGTGAAGCCAGATAAAGTTGGGTATATTCGCAATGAAATCAACAGCTCAACTTATGTTCAGGCTAAAAAGAGTGGAGCTGATTACGATATTTGTCATCGTATTTAAGTTTGCTCACCCAAGAAATTTGGCTTCAGGTTAGTATTGTGTATTATTTGGACTATTTATGCGTGTCTTGTGTCGTAAATGTTAACTAAAGCTGTTATTATCGTTGTATAATTTCAGGTGAACCTTTAAATGATTTTGTGTCACATTTTGAACCGCTAAACTACGACAAGGACAAACTCGTACAAACCCATCAAAGGGTTCGTCGTTCTTTGGATGAAGACAGCGTTCTTCATCTGGATTTCAATGCCCATGGAAGGTAGGCAAAAACTTGATGGTCATCTTCGAGAGAACTTAGGAATTATCATCACTTTCGGGACAGAGAATATTAGGGAAAGATCAAGGTGGTCTGGATTTGTTTATAATTCGTCACTTTAAATGCCTTTTTGGCGGATGTAAATTGATGTTTACGACAAGGTGATGTTGTCCAGGGACGTTTTTTTAATCTATTGTTGCTAAACTGTTGTTGAAATTGGGGTAAGCTAAACGTGTGAAAGATCGTGGTTGTGTTTTCCTTGTCTGATCTGCATTAAACGATTATATTATGGAGTTGAGGATAGGTTAGCAGGTTGCTTGGCAGCGGAGAGATGAGATGAATATAGATAAATTCCCATTTGAAAGTTGTACAGTTTTAGCAGCATTGTACACATGACAAATGCAGTATAATTGGTATCCTTAACACGTTCAATTTTGTTCCTACTTGTAATTTTACCAAAAAGGCGAAATTCCTTCTGTCAGCTGTTGGACACATGTTCGTGTTAAAAGAGCCCAATCACTAGGCTTCTCACTAGGGGTTGTGAAGTAGAAATATTCAGCAAAAAAATCAAAGTGGAAAAAAAATACTATTTGCATTCATTGGGCTAGAAAGAAAAAAAATAAAGTCAGTTGAAATGTGGTAAATGCCCTTAAAAACAATGGCGTTTGTAGCTCAGTTGGTGCCAGGTCTGATTGGTCCATGGGCTCATTTCACAGCCAGCTGGTTGCAAATGGCTCTTGGCTATGCTTTTTTTAGTGGAGTATCAAAGGATTTATGAATATCTTATTCCTTTTCAGGAAAATCTTGACACCAATACCACATTTACTTGATTAAGCACCTTCCCTGATTAAGTGATACATAAGAGAGCAAAAATGTTATAGTGTGTTAATGCTCATGAAAAGAACCACATTCATTCACAACAACATGGTGCTCAATCAAAAATGCCAAACTAAAAAAGCAAGCATGGTACAACTCAATCTAAACCAGCTTGGAAATTTATTCTCCTGTATTGTAATGTTTTTCGGTTGTTAATATTTGCTTGGTGTTGTTTACAGTTGTTATGATTTTTTAAAGAGTGCCACCCTCAAATAAACCCCCAAGTAAGTGCCACATCTGAAACACTAAAGATTTAAAGAGTGCCGCAGCACTTAATTTAATAAATATGGTAGATGGGTTGGTGGGGCCTATGAAAAAAGGCCTAATGGGCCTCTGGGAAATATTCTCTGGCTGAAACGGTGTATTTGGCTAAGGATTTTGTTATAGGTGAGAAACTAAAAGATATGCGCTGGAAAACAAGAACAAATAATTTGTATTCACTGACTTGAAAAGCAAATTACTCTCAGTGATGACTTCACATGGAGATTTTCTTCATCTAATTACAACACATTTCTTCATTTTAAACCATTTACTGTAGGGAGTTCAAGTTAAGACTCAAAAGAGACACTTCAATATTTACCCCTGACTTTCAAGTGGACAGTGAGTTTGATCCTGCCAAAGTTTACAAGGGCCATGCAGATGGTAAGTGCAATTGTACAAGTTTTGCTGTGATTATTGTTAAGAATATCTGGTGTGCTTGGCATGGGTTGTATTAAAAATGGGCATAAGTAGGCAGGCATGGTTCAACCTAGTCTTGGTAACCATTATCTGTGAGCTCCATCCTGCCAACACTATCAGGTATGCTTATACTATTGATGTTGTGAAGTAAAGAGATCACAGACTTAGAGCAAAGGAGGAGCTAAGAGATTTTTGAATTAACTTGAGCTGATATGGCTATCAGTAAGGTCTGAAGTAGGCATCTACCCATACTAAAATAGGCAGTTGAAATTTAGATGCAAGGAAGTGCAATTTCCAGCATTCTGAGCATGAAATTTAGTTACATCAGTGATGAATACTTATCAGCAAAAACAGCTATTATCTTAAATTTTCATAAGAGTTGAACAGTATGAAAGTCAAAGGCTGTAATTATAAAAGTAAAATTAATGGGAATAAAAACATATTTTAGAAAAAATTTAGACTACATTACCATGATTTTAATTTATCTCATCTCAAAGTTATGAACATTGGAGCATACTTATCAATTACAGTCCTCAAATAGTTTGATAGCAATGCTAAGTTTTGTTATGATATAGTTGAAAAAAAAAACAAAAAAAATTCTTCAAATGAATTGTATTCAGTCAACTTGGATCAAGACAACAATCGCATGTGGTTTGTGTGTAATTTTTTAAGACATATTTTATCAACATGATTTGTGTTGAGAAGTGGGAAGGCCTCAAACATTTTCTGAGTCATATTTTTGAAAAAAATTTGTGGACAAACAGGGTAAAGTCGCCAGGTGGCCAGCAAAACTGTATTGTCATTTTTTCAGGTCATCTTGGTTCGCATGTCCATGGGTTTGTTCATGATGGCATTTTTGAGGGCAAGATAAGCTTGTCTGAGAAACTGGAAGATGAATACCATGTTGAGCCAAGCTCTGATCACTTCAACACCCCAAAAGACTACCACTCTGTTATCTACAAGGCATCGGATGTACACTATCCATATGCTTATGGGAAAGATATGGATTTGAATGACAAGACAAAGAAATGGATGAAAGAAGCAAGGAAGTTATCAGAAGAACATTTTTCTTCTCATGAACGTGAAAGAAGGAGCATACATCACCGTTACAAACGAGCACCTGTTGACAAAGTGATTTGTCCAATTCAGTTGCAGGTAAGAACAACTGTGGAGTTTGTGATTTGATGTAGATGTTATTTAGTGTGATTTTACTGGGTGTGAACTGAACTAAACCTTAATGAAGTGACATTCAGGGTGATTAGTATTGTCTTGGAGGGTTCTGGTGGCACAGTAGTAGTGTACACGTCTCTCACCACTGTGACTAGAGTTCAATTCCTGCTCCATGCAGTTATCTGACCAAGTTACCTTGGTCACATGTGAGAAGACTGTTGTAAATATTGACTGTACCAGACATCACAGGTTTTCACTGGGTTCTCCAGTTTCTTCCTGTGGTAACACTAGAACCCCTATCAACTTCTAGGGAGAACAGCTTAGCTAACTTATAGAGTTATCCAGTGTAAATGAAGACACTGGACCTATGGGGGGGTGGTCCTTACTGGACCTGAAGGGAGCAGAGTATAGCTATGACTCAAAGAGTTGTCAAGTATACAAAAAGATACTGCTGATAGAGTCAAACTGGGCAACACACTTCTCACATGTAATCATGCCAACATTGTGGTTGTTTCCATTTCATGTTAGGCCGATCATTTATTCACTAAAGGCAGAGCTGGTAGTAGCAAAGAGAGAGCCATGTTGCTCATGACCAAACACGTGCAAGCTGCCCACGAAATTTACAGTAAGACTGTGTTTCAGATTGGTGGCCAGTCAAGAACAGGTAAAGAACTAATTCAAAATCTGTGAACCATTACATTGGGCGAATGACAGATGAACGTTCATCAAGCTCTATCCTCAGAAAAACGATTTCTGAACCCCAGATGGGGATCGAACCCACAACCTTCTGATGACCGGTGAGAGGCTCTAACCATTGAGCTACCAAGACAAGTATGATGTATGTTCCACCTTAGCGGAAGCCACTGTATGTTAATAATGATGTAATGAGTCAAAGTCTATTCTTACAAAATGATTTCTGAGCCCCTGCTGGGATCGAACCCACAACCTTCTGATGACTCATTTATATCATTATTAACATACAGTGGCTTCTGCTAAGGAGGCACATTTGCCGAACTTGCGCACCTTTGCTCACCATCTGAGTCTCAGTAGCTCAATGGTTAGAGCATCTCACCAGTCGTCAGAACGTTGCGGGTTTGATCCCCGTTTGGAACTCAGAAATCGTTTTTATGAGGACAGGGCTTGACGAACGTTCATCTATCATTCAATACATCTCCAAGCTCCCACATTTCCAAACTATATATCTCATTACATTGGGTGTTCGACTACAGCATGGTACCCGTAAAAGGTCTACCATAACTCAAAAATATGCCCTTCATAAAAACACGCCTGATGGCTATGAAGCGGGCAAACCCAATTTTCCAATATAATCTTACGGTGCGGCAAACTGGTTGCGTTTAGGCTATGGTTTTGCGATTCGAAGGATGAGAGCAAATGACACAGCAGACTCTAACAGGACCCCAAATCCATACAAAGAGGAGTACATTGGAGTAGAGAAGTTCCTGGATCTCATTTCTTTAGAGAATAATAAGGACTTCTGCCTTTCTCACGTATTTACCTATCGTGACTTTGAAGATGGCGTACTTGGCTTGGCTTGGGTCGGTGAGCCAGGTAAGACGATGTTTATGAGTTCCTCGCGAGAGTTGTACCTGTAGCCTCCTGTTGGGCCGTCAGACTTGCCGACATACCTAACTTAGCTTGGGCTGGTGAGCTAGGTCATCATCATCCTAATCTTTATTTAAAAACACGGTATCACTTCACTTTTACATGGTCTTCCAGGGAGCCGTGTTACGTAATAGATAAAATACATATAAATACTTGTAACTAAAAAATCTTATCATACTAATTACAAAATGTTTTTAATATTTGACATGCGTAGTTTAAATGCCTTTAAGTTTGTCTGATCCCTAACCTCTACAGGGATTTTATTCCAGAGGTAGGGCGATTTAGGTAAGGCGATGTTCATGAGTTCCACACGAGAACCGAATCCTCTGAAACTACGTTTCGTACACATAAATACCGACACTCCGATTTTTACCCGAAAAACGGAGGTATCCTCTGACCAGTGAAATAGTGAGTTATGTCCTCCAGTGGCGCAACTTGGCTTCTGGGGGCCTGTGGGATAGATTACTTGGTAGACCCTATCCAGGTCGATAACGATGATACGGAAGCCGTACGAAGAGCATTTTGAAGGTATCAGGTAAACAAAAGCAACTGACATTTAATATTGTTATTAAAATGATACCTGAATCGCCTCATACTATTCTGTTCAAGAAGTTATGTTACTACAAATTACTAATTACAATACAGCTCACTGTGCAGCAGAATCGAATCAGAGTCCTGGATTTTATCTGTTCTCTTCAGGGGACTGCAACGGAAATTCTCACGCCCGTTCATTTTCCTTCTTTGGTAAATCTGTCGCACATAAATAGATCGATTAATAAAGAGGCGGTGGATCTAACTTTTGCCTTAATGTGACTGTTTGATCTTCCTACACACTTAAAATAGTTTGAAACTTTATTCGAGCAAATTCATACTGTCATATGAGTTTCTCAAGACGTCTTCTTTCCAAGATCTTGAGTTTTCCAAGGTGTCTCTGTTTTTCGGAATATGTTTTACTTTATACTTTTTGAAGTTGTCGGCTGGTCGTGGTTTTTGGTCATACTGTCACGACATGAAAATAATAATGACGTCACAAAATGCTCGGGATCCGTGTGCTTTACCCACCCCTCCCTTCCTGTTGTTGCGCCACCGACGTCCTTTATTGGGAAAGCGTTATGAAGATCGCCTTTCACCCTTTCCTGCTGGAGATCACGTCGTGTAAAATCGAAGAGCTAAAATCCCTCGCCTGGCGGCTTGTGTTCCTTAAAGCAACATGCCGCGTGTTTGAATCACAGTATTATCCAAGCATGGGAATCCATTCGGCATATTCTTAAATACCACACGCTGTCGTACGATTCGCTGTGCTTACAATTTTTTTTTCTTCTGTTAATTGTACAGCCGGTAGAGCTGCTGGTGGTATTTGTGAAATAGCCAGAAGGTATAGCGATGGACGCACAAAAACCTTGAACACTGGTGTAGTTACGTTCATCAACTACAACAAGCAGGTGCCATCCAGGGTCTCTGAGGTTACCTTTGCTCATGAATTGGGGCACAATTTTGGCTCAAAGGTAAGTCTTTTTTTGTACGATTTACAATAATGCAGTTAGCATAAAATTTCAACAACTTTAAACTCGATTTTCTTTTTAAACTCGGGTTTCTTTGAGCCATATCATATTGTCCAAAAATGATGTTTGATATGATTTCCAAACACCTCCTCGATGATTAAAAAAACTCGGCCATCTCTTCATTTTTCAACTCACTTCTTGTGTGCTACAGAAGTGGGGTTTTTTTCTCGTCTGCTACAGAAGTGGTGTGTTTATTTTGACAGCACGATTCCGGAGAGTGTCAAGGTCTGGCTGGTGGAAACTTCATCATGTTCCCCAAGGCCACGTCTGGTACCGACGCCAACAATAGAAAATTTTCAAGCTGTAGTATTGATTATATATCCCCAGTGATTGACTCTAAAGCATCGACGTGCTTCATTGGTGAGTACGGATGAAACAACTCGCGGACGAAAGGTCTGATCCAGTGACATTGATATTTGAGAAGCAGAAGACATTTTCCGTCTTCCCAAACAGTTGCGGACTTGTGAGTGAATGCTTGGGAGAGTGAGAAATGTCAATGGAAACAAGAACTGTAAGGGCAAGAAAGAAGGTGGGAAGGGAACGGCGGAGAAGGAGGAGGGAGGAAGAGAAGAAGGGAGAAAGGAAGGAGAGGAGGGAAGGAAGAAAAGAGGGAGGAAGGAAAGATGAGAGGGAGGAAGGAGAGGAGAAAGGGAAGGAGGGAGAAAGAAGAGAACGCAGGGAGGGAGGAAAGGAGGGAGGTAAGAAAGAAGGGAAGAAGGAAAGATGAGAGGAAGGAAGGAGGGGAGGAAGGGAATAAAGGAGGGAGAAAGAAGAGAAGGCAGGGAAGGAGGAAAGGAGGGAGGTAAGAAAGAAGGGAAGAAGGAAAGATGAGAGGGAGGAAGGAAGGGAGGAAGGGAATAAAGGAGGGAGAGAGGAGAGAAGGGAGGGAGGGAGGAAAGGAGGGAGGAAGGAAAGATGGGAGGGAGGAAGGAGGGGAGGAACGGAATAAAGGAGGGAGAATGGAGAGAAGGGGGGGAAGAAGGCAGAGAGTGAGGGAAGAAAAGAGGGAGGGAGGAAAGATGGGAGGGGAGAAGGGAGGGAAGCAGGGAGGAAGGGAATAAAGGAGGGAGAATGGAGAGAAGGGAGGGAGGGAGGAAAGGAGGGAGGAAGGAAAGATGGGAGGGAGGAAGGAGGGGAGGAACGGAATAAAGGAGGGAGAATGGAGAGAAGGGGGGGAAGAAGGCAGAGAGTGAGGGAAGAAAAGAGGGAGGGAGGAAAGATGGGAGGGGAGAAGGGAGGGAGGCAGGGAGGGAGGGAGAGATGTAGGGACGGAGGTGCAAGGTAAGAAAAGGAAAACAAATGTAAGGAGATGGGGAAGGAAATAAAATAGAAGGGAAGGAAAAGAAAGGAAAGGAATTCTTCCGAAGAGACAGGAAGCCAAGGCAAGGTTGAGGAAAGAAAGAGGAATGGAGGGATGGAGGAGAAAGAACAATTGTAAACTGGTTAAAAATGGAATGCAATAAAATGAGCGGAAATATAGATGATAAAAAAAATGAGAAACTTGCAGTTAATGTAAGAACAGAAATGAGAAACATTCCGTCAATTAGGATGGAGCTCCCCAGAGGCGGCACAAGACAACGTGAATGGTAGCCGAACTGTTTCTTGTTATATTACGTGACGTGTGTTTTTCTTCCAAATTTACCTGATCTGTGGTTTGTGTAAAACACAGGAACGAATGCATCGATTTGCGGCAACAATTTGGTAGAGGGAAGTGAAGAGTGTGATTGTGGCTTCGCGGAAAATTGCAAGGAGTCATGTTGTAATCCTGCCGGGGCGCAGAACGAATGTAAGAGAAAGAGTGGAGCACAGTGCAGGTAGGTGTGAAAGACATTTCATTTATTTTGTTGATAAAGTCCATTGCCAGCCGACAATTTGAAAAAATATAAGTCAAAACATAATCCAAAAATAAACATCTTGTAAGTAACTTAAGATATGAGCTTAAGGACAAGACAAAAGTATGGTAATAATATTTCGACTTTTTTTCCAAGCCTTCTTTGATCTGACGAAGGGTTTGAAATAAAGTCGAAATGCAAAATTGAATTTTTCAACCGTAGTCTTTGTTGGTTCAAATCTGAAATTCCTGTAATCTTGTGATTGTAATATGTTGTATTGAGGCAAAGTAAAAGCAGAAATTCTACTGTCCGGCAAACTGGATAACCGAGGGTGAAGTTATTCATTGTCCGGCCTTTAAAAAATTCATTAAGAATTCATGAGGAAAATACGAAGGAAATTCATAACCGTGTCGTGTCTTTATATGTGATAAAAACACGCTTATTTTTCTCTTCCAATCTACTCGGTTTCGAAAACATAAATTTTCAAACTCTTTTCGCGAATTAGCGTATTAAGGGGTTTGTTTTTTAAGTCGTTCAAAAAACTCGCAATACGTGCCTTATCGGATATGAAACACTCGGCTATCGCCTTGTGTTTTATATCCGATAAAGTACTCCCGCTCGTTTTTTAAGCATTATTATAAGTAATGCTATGAAGTGAGGTGTATTAGCTATTAAATCTCCCGCTCGATTCAGGTCATTTAGTAAAATTTCCTCGGGAATTTTACTAAACGACCTTCATGGAGCGAAAGGTTTAATAGCTAATGCACTGAAATTTTATGCTATTACTTTGTAATATCATGCTTGCCGAAATTCAGCTATAACTACCTCTGGTGACGTCAAACCGGGTCGTATTAGTCGTAATACGACCCGGTTTGACGTCACTAGAGGTAGTATTAGTACAGATAAGTTTTAATGAGGTAAATTAGTTATTAATGGCACCTGGGAAAACAGAAGAACTTGAGGCAAACATGATGTTACATAGTTAGTCCGTTGGTGCAGTTTTGACTATCCACTAACTTGGAATATGTTGATATTTTTACAGCCCCAGTGAAGGTCTGTGTTGTGACAAAAATTGCCAATTTTCAAACCGATCCGTTTCATGTAATAAAGGAGAATGCATCAACGACACATACTGTTCGTATCCTTTTTCTTTGGATTTAAATGAAGTAGGTGAGGAAAGGGAACGGAATGGAAGGGAACGGAACGGAATGGAATGGAACGGAACGGAACGGAACGGCAGGGAAAGAGAAGGAAAGGGAAGGGAACGGAAGGAAGGGAAGGGAACCGAAGGGAAAGGAAAAGAAAGGAAAAGAAAGAGAAGGGAAGGAAAGGATAGGAAAGGACAGGAAGGGAAAGGAAAGGATAAGATAGGTAAAAACGAGAGATGAAAATATTACTCCCAACAGCGCACATTGTCCGTTAGTGTGTCGAATAAGTTCAGAGGTGGTGCCAGAGGGGGTCCCGTAGGGGAACCTTAGCCCCCTGTCGGGGAAAATATAAAATTTCGTCGAGGAATTTTCACTAATGACACATATATTGTACAAACTTTGAGTACTTGTTATTGATTAAGCCAAGAAAGATAATAGACTCCTCTCGTCTTGTCAAATCTAAAAGTAAACTATTTCTAGTCGTTGTGATAATTCTTGCGAAAAATAACATGTTTTCTACCTTCAAATAAGGAAATTATAAAGGGAACGTGGTCCTGGCCCCCCTGGCTTAGCCCCCCCTGACGGGGACGTTAGGCCCTACATCGGGGAATTCCTGGCGCCATTCCGAACAAATTCCTAGCGTTTTCTCCACTATCATCCTTAACGGCACTTAGGGGCACCAATTCTACATGTCCTGAACCTGTCCATAAGCCAAATGATGAAACAGACTGTAACTCTAACCGTAGTGTTTGCCTGGACGGGGTAAGTATGCTGCACATTTCTTTCATGAAATTATATAGGACATTAGAAAATAACACACGCCCTACGCACGCTATGATTGGACGAGTCTCATTTTCTCTCAGAGTACAGAGACGCGTCTGACGTCATTTTCATTTTCTATTGGAGTACAGAGACATGGATGACCTCACAAAAACTAGAAGAAAAACCGTGGTTATTTTATGAAACAAATAGAAAGTAGCTTTCGTGTCTCTGCACTCTGATAGAAACATGAGTGACGCCATTTCATCTGGAAAAAGACGCAGTCGATTACTGAAGCGTGAAAAAGGTTATCTAATATCATTCGTCTGCGCTTTTCAGAAGAGATATCTTTGCATGACATCATAAACTGGAATTTCCCAAACGTCTCCACAAATAACTTACGTGTTTTCGGGATTTACATCGACCCGTCCACTGAAAAGGAACGAGAAATTAAACACTTTGGAAGACGAAGTTGAGTGTTGTATTTCATTTCGAGCTCCTTGGCAAACGAGAGGATAAAAATTTCTGTAATATAAGTGTAATCAGAGGTTTCAAAACAAAGTGTCGTGCGTCCAGCGTGTGACGTCCCCTTAGTCGTATTTCGAACGCCTGCTATGACCATAGGTAGTTGAACTCCAGTCAACGATTATCTTGGCTCTTTTCCCAGCTTATAAGTCAGACTGCTCTGTTTCACAGTTTTGTGCGAGAGCGTGCTTCCACATCAGGGTCCGGTCGTTCAAAGAGTGATTAGGTTAAACCAGGATTAGTGAAAAATTTTATGAACAAATTCTGGTCACGCTGTTGAGAAAAGTTGAAATTCTCTTCAACAGATATTCGGTACGTACAAAACGGTTTCAAGCTGTGAAATCTAAACTAGATTGTTCAATTAGAATAAATGAAACCAAGACAACGGATTGACTTGTAATCGTGGATTAACACTAATCGTTCTTTAAACAACCGGCCTCTGATCCCCTACCACTACGGTCTCACCGATCTCAAGCCCTGGATAAACTCCAACGCTTTCTCTGCGAACTCCAACTCGTGCTCGTTCATCTTTTTGAAACGCCTGGTTATTATTTTCCTGACGTAGGAGTGTAAAGGCTCACGCTGTCGAAAGTTCGATAAAACCGAGTGCCAATGCAAGGAATCTGAAAACCAGTGTGTGCTCTGCTGTATGGAAGAGGGAGGAGCATGCTCTCCTCACGATGAGGGAGGAAATATGATCAAGCTGTTGCCTGGAGCTCCGTGTAATCAATTTCAAGGTTACTGTGACATGCTTGAGAAGTGCAGAGGAGTGGACTCGGAAGGACCTCTTGAAAGGATAAAGAACATATTGTTTGGTGGCGAGGCTATTGAAAACTTTGTGGGCTGGGTTAAGACGTACTGGTGGGCTACTATACTTATTGGGATCGGGCTTATATTGCTAATGGCTGGTAAGTACAGTTTTTATGTACAGATTTGTGTGTTTGTATGCATGCATGCATGCATGTATGTTTGTCTGTATGTACAGTATGTATATACGTATGTATGTACACGTGTATGTCTGCATGCATACGTGTATGTATGTCCATATGTTGTCCGTGTATAGCACATATGTTCGAGATATGAATCTGTGTCTTTATACACATATGTACGTCTGTATGTTTCTGTGTGCTTATGTGAAGTGAATGTTAGGATTATACCTGATACCTCTTTACCGGATACCAAATTTGAGTGTTAGACTGCCAGATATCCGATACTCGATACTTGCAAGTGTCCCCATTGGGAGAGATAATTAAACGGCGATTTAAAGAAATGTGCAATCTATTTGAAATCGCGATCGAACTCGCTTGTGGGTTATGGCATAATAGTGCGTCCCGATTCCTGTGGTTTGAATTGAACTGAAACGTGGATTTGGCTTTTTCTTTAGGTTTTATCAAGGTATGCAGTGTAGCGACGCCAAGCAGTAATCCCAACAAACCAAAGGCGAAGACAATGTCTCTTCGTCGTAATCCGCGACATCACACCAGCCGAGGGTTCGTAAACGAAGCCCCACCTCCTTATGACATCGAGATGGGAAGGCGAGGAGGCCGAAATGGTGGACGTTGAACAGCCTTTTTGTGGGATTCTTCAATATAAAGAAAAGTGTAAAACAAAAATATGTCAGAATACTAATTTAGTAATATCACTTTTAATCTTTTAAATTTTGTATATTAGTTATTCACTGCTCTTTTCGTGTTTGTGTGAAGTTGGGAATTTTTAAGGATCGACTCTGAGTATCGTTGTTCCAGAATACAGTTAAGATTTGAAATATTACAGATGAAACCAGGAGCGCTAAGTAGAGCCTCCCTTCACGCAAATGTCCCGCGAGTGGTCTGGAGGTTACCCGCGTGACGTGTGAGAAATGTTAACCCCGAATAGTGGTTTTTCGAAACAGCTTCACGCCTTGAGTATATGTGAAAATGTTTAATCAAATGAAAAACGGGGTGCATAGATAAATATTCCATACTTAGTTTAGTAGAAAGGTACGATTTCATGGAAATCTGGTGGAATCTCGACAAAACGTAAAAATTTAGAATTTGCAATTTCTTCTTGGAAATCTGTAGCCAAAGGGGAAACACTGTCCGCAGACCATAAATTTCTTTGTAAAAATAATTTTTTTAATTTTTCTATTATGTAAGGATCAATAATTGTCTTTCGCTATTATGTGCATTCGAGATATTAATATACGTGTGTAGTTAATATATAAATTATTGTGAATGGTAAACTAAAGTCACAGCCTTTTTTGCAAACATAATTTTTTTTGCTGTTAAGCAACTTGTAAGGGAAACGACTGATCAAATTTTGAAATTTCAAGTACAGACGACGAAGGGATTTGTAATCTAAATCAGCCCATACTGAACACGCATTCGAAGGTTTTCTTTGAATTTCCTTTTCTTTTCTTTTTTTTTATTAATTTTTTTTCGAAAAGTTAAAACCAACCTTCAGGCGTGTTGTTGCTTGTCGGATAAGTAATTTGTTCATTGAAATCCACTTTGAACTCTTCCATAGCTGATGAGTTTTTCTAGATCTCTTGCAAACTGAAAGGACTTTACCATGTCTACGAACTTTCCGACCATTAATCTTGTTACTGTAGCACTGATAACTTTCGTTCGCTGCCTGTGGTTGTCCCATGTATTTTACACAAAGAAGCGAATTAAAATATCTCTCAAACATCCAATTGTCTATATGATGGTTTTTATTATTTTTTTCTGGGTATTTAACTCTCAGGGATGGTGCCAGATGGGAGGCAGAGGGGTTGCAGCTCTCCTGTCGGCGAAAAGTTAATATTTCCTCGGGAAATTGTCTCTGATAGAAACAAAATATTTTGTACGAAGTATAAGTACTTGTTAATGATTTAGTACAGGGACATAATGGCCTCTCCACTTTATGTCAAAAATATACAAACACTGTTTCTAGTCAGTTGTTGCGATTATTTATTGCGTAAAAATAACGTAATGTTTTCCATCTTCAAATAAGGAAATTATAAAGGGAGTGCTCTCGGATCCTCTAGCTTAGCTTCCCTGTCGGGGACGTTAGCCCCTGCGTCGGGGAATTCCTGGCGCCACCCCTGTTAACTCTTTTCTGTCTAAATAAGTATTCCGTTCTTTATCGTTGAGAAGCACCGGACCATTTTAATCGCTCAATTGAAGCGTCTAGACATCAAAGAATTAAACCCAACTCAATTGACCATTTTCTCTCCGAATAAGTGTGCCATAATTATACTGTGGCTACCGCTAACGCGAAATAAGCTTTACCGTAGATGTAAATCAGCAAGTGTTGTCCCAGTATTTTCAACGTCATAGAGCGATGCAAACATATACGTTTAAATGCCCACCCTCAACTATCATTTTGTTCCCAGCTCCCCTAAGTTCAACTAGCTTCCTACGCCACTGCTCCTGTTCGTCTGCAGCAGTTACAATTACATGGAAACCAGGGTTTATATAGGGGCGGAAAAATTGTTTGCTAATCATAATGCTGACACACTACTTTTTCCAGCCGTGGAAGAAGCCGTGCAGCCAATGGGTGCATTTGTTCTTGCAGCGTAAGGATTTCGTTGGTTTCATTGTATAGAAATACATGATTAACGTGTGGTATATGATTATCAGTAGTTTACTGAAAGGGTCTGTGATTAAGGCCAATGTCCACTTGATTTCTCCGACACGAAAGCAGTTTCTTGTAAGCCAGTCTGATGTCCCTGTTGGTTATGTTGTAGACAAAAACGTTTAAAAAACTGTTCAAGTAGCCTAGAATGAGAGAGCCGAAGTCAAAACAACGTGGCACGGGAATGGCAGTGAACACCTGGATGATCATAATCACCGCGAATGGTGACCAACAAAATGCGAATACCACAATCAGACTAATGACTGTTCTGGTGAGCCTTCGGTCATGATGAGTAGTGGCTATTCTATTGCTTAGCACGTTCATACTGTGCAAGGTGCGATCATGAGGTATAGTCTGACAAGATTGGCCGACAAACTCAACGTCCCGTCTGCTCCTTCTTTTAATGCAGATAATCCTGACGTAACAGTAAGTCATGACAAACAGTGGTCCCAGTAAACAGGCAGCGATCATGAAGATCGTGTAGGATTTACTCTCAGTCCACTCCACGAAGCAGTAACTTTGACCTTGGTCGAAATGAAACGACGCCCAGCCGAAGAATGGCGGAATGGAAAGACCTATGGTGATGGCCCACACAATTACTACGTACATCACGCATTTCCATCGGCAAAAAGTATTGTGGTAGGTATTCCAGTGTACAATAGCATGGTACCTATTCACGCTTATCATGGTTAATCCCATACAGGACGCGACGAACGTTAGCAGGGTAAAAAATCCCGCCACCTGGCAGACTTTTTCGCCAAGAATCCAATCTTCCGTTATGATAGTCAGTAAAGTCACAGGCATATTGAATACGGAGACCAGCAGGTCCGCGGCGGCAAGATTCAGAAGAAATACTCTGCTTTTGGATTGTAATCTCTTGGTTTTGGCGACGGCAATGAAATAGAAAACGTTCCCGGTGAAGGCGCCAATGCAGATGACTGACAGAAAGAAAGCTTCAACGATTTGTACCGCTGAATGCATTGTAATGAAGACGAACGAAGAGGAGCAGCTGACAGAGATTGTTGAAAGACACTGAAAACAAATTTAATGAACGACAATCTTCACAATTCTAGAAGACCAGAAAGTCTCGGACTTTGAAGCTCTGATCGATCCAAACGATAAAACTTTCTCATAAAAACCAAGTCCAGTAGGCGAGACAAGAAACGTTTCCAAAAAATGATCCCTAGACACCAAAAGGATTTCTCGGAACAAGAGGTTAGATATATTATTTGAGAATACTTATCAACAAAACAGGACCATAGAGCGGTTCAGCTTGGAATTCGAAGAAGTGTTTCCTTTGGCTTGAGTGCATCTGTGGACAGTTAGAATGATGAATTATACACCAACGTATTGTTGGTGTATAATTCATCTTTCTGTCTTGATAACGATAATGATAATGATAATGACATCTGTTCATCTGGCTCTCGTCGATGAGATGTTATTCGGTGGGATAACTTTCAACATTTTTAAATTTCAGAATAAATTATTCTAAAAGAAAATTAGGCTGTTGTATCTTAAGATATTGTTTCTTTAAATATAGTTTCTTATGTACATGTTTACTAGAATGGAACGTGCACTTGTACATAATGAATTTCAGATGATTTACATTCAAGATAGTGGCGAATCCAGGCGTCCTGACCTACCCCTTTCATTTTCACCGAACGCTATTGTACAAAAGAATACTCCTAATTAACATGGATACAAAATATATGTTGGGAGCTAGGAGAAAGCCATTTAGAGCACCGACTTAAACTTGGACCCCTCCTACTTTACGTTTTCAGACCTCTCCCACGTCCCTGTAAGATCAGCATTGTCTGAAAAGCTCAAAACTGCGAGAAAAATGGAAAAATTGGTAATCTATGGCTCTTGTTTAACCCTTTTCCCATAGGACGTCTTCTCTTGACTACTTGTGTCGTCTCAGGGCGTTTGCTAGAGTAAAATAATTGGAGACAGAAATGATTGCAAAACAAAACAATCTCCGAAAAGGAGACTTAACTTATTCGAGTTACGAATGAAGAGACAAAAGTTGAGAAAATTAAAGATTGCGACTTTATCAGTCTGATGGCGAATTTGAGATGAAGTCGAAACATCTCTGTCGTGAATTTTGTTCCTTAATTACACGTGGCTCATCTTGATTTTTGAGACAGGTTGTGAGAAGATGTTTAAGTTTGGGGGTTAAATTACTAAAAATTTGTATGGATAAGCCTGGGAATACTCTCTCTCTCTCTCGTAATTTCTTTTTTTTGATACCGGGATTTACTGATGTGAAATACTTCCTTCAAAATCTCGTTTACATGGGTGATTTTCACAGTGTAAACGGTGAGGACTTCTCAAAATTTAGCCGTATATATGTAGGCCTGGGTATGGCTTGTTTGCCGTGTCGTGCCCAAAATGTTACAGTGTAAACGGGGTTTAATGAAACACTTCACCAGTAACCTAACCCATGAAATAGCGAAATGAAATATCAGTTTAAAATTCTATGTATAATTATTTCCCTTTAGCAGCTAAATGTAACAAAATTTTGAAGAAATTTTAAAACATCAATAGACACACATGCATTTATACTTATGGCGCTGGTTGATTATTTATGGAGAAAAACTAAAGACACCGCAGCGTAACTACTATTTAGCAACTGGATTCAGAATGATCATGATTTAAGTGAATTTCACCTTCGATTCACTCGGTTAAAACGGCCTGGTTCTCTAAAATAGGCGATAAACAGCCATTTATATGCATTTGTATAAGGTAAAATATTGGCGTCTGAGGTCATCACTATGAGATATTTGCAATGGTCTGCCGTGCAAATCCGTCGGCTGAAAAGTACCACCGTAAATTCTCAACCTTTCGACGCTCATATTATTTCCATCATTCCATGCCTACATGCACGCATACACTTGAAAATTATCGAACATTTTCAACGTGTTTCCATGGGACTGTACAGATTAACCAGCATCCTACGTACGCTCTGATTGGATAAACTTCATTTTCCCTTCGAGAGCTAAAACCCGTCTGACGTCATTTTCATTTTATATTGGAGCGAGGACTCATGGATGACGTCACAACGTTCGGAAAATCCTTGGTTATTTTCTAGAATAAACAAAATAGCTTGCATTTCCTGGTATTGTCACAGAAACGTGAATGACGTAATTTCAACTTGAAAACATCTCTAAATTTAAAACGTCTGTACATCTACTTGAGGAATATTTCCCACATTTTGTTTGATATACCAAAGAAATCTGGTATTCTATTGGCTAACAAAGTTGTGGAAAACACCACCTTTTTGTTGCCCGACTGGTCAGTAATGGCCGATTCCCAATGGGTGTAAGAAGTCGCGCGGGCGATGTCGTTCTTCGAGTTGATTGGCTGATATTGGCTGACGTAAAATGTCGAGCGGAAAAGTTGACTGCGAGTCAACTTTTTCACAATAGAATTGTCGCCCGCGCGACTTTTTACCCCCATTGGAAATAAGCGTTAAAGGGTTTGTTCTACGGTTGAGTAAACGTCACAACATATACGGCAAGGACATTCCTTCTCTGAAAACAATGAAAGAAATTTGCTTGCTACGTCCGTACAGAGAAACTGAGGGAATCACATGATAGAAGTTCAGGGTTTTATCTGATAAGGTTACAAACTTCAATTTTTTTATGTACAACTTATCACTGAATGGGGGTCAATATCAGTTGCTACTTTCGGGTCGGTCACGTGGTTTCGGACATTCGATCAGAAAATTTTGATGACAAAGAGCACGAATTTCTCGCATTCAGTTAAAAAATAAGACGAAAGGAAATCAATCGGCGTTTTCTAAGCTCTCTAATTTCGAAATTCACGGTAAATATTTTGGAAATCAAAACTAAGGGAGCTCTTTAAATGAAGCATCTGTCAAATGGTCTATTCCTATAAGCTCTCCACCGTGCCGCTTGTCACGAGGAACTCATCAGGAAGCGGAACTTCCGAAACATTTCCAGAAAGAAAGGAGGAGCATCTTCTTGAAAACTATTGCGTCCTTAGGTATTTCCTTTGAGATAACATGAGATAAAGGTAACGCCTCAGATTTTGTTATGAATAAAAGATTTACGAGTGATATTATGAAAACGCCAGCTACCGTAGAAGCCCCAAGGCACTGAACGACATGGTTTTCCATACGATGAGGAAATTAACTCGGGGAATTTGTAAGACTGGTGGCATTCTTTTGCTCAGTTCGCTTGTTGCTCAAAGTTGGATATCAGCAAGCTTATAGTGGCGTAATCCCTGTAACCTTAACGGACGTAAAGCTGATGTAGATGACTTACAATACATAAAAAACCCCAGCAATCTTGTTGACCGGTTTTAGAAAAATAACACTTGGGTGTTGTCAAGGGACAAGGGCGACGAGGGGATGACTCATCATTGATTGACCAATGACGAAGGAGAATTGATGACGTCACTAGTTCCAGTGATTGGGATCAAACAAAGAGCTCCCCCGAAGTCAGCCCAAAGCGAAGTTTCTTACGGCACTGCTGTGTTCATTGCAGTTGAACACCATTTTTCAACAGTTTTTCAGTGGAAAATCATTCTGTAAGTATGTGTTGAATCCCATTTCTAATGTGTAGTGAAATGGCGTAGCTGTTGGGATAAAATTTAAGCGTAATTAAACATGTGTTTGTACCGACCACACATCGCTTGGCGTCTATCCCGTGGTATTTCATCATGTACAAAGGCAATATTTGAACGTCTTCAAGTTCTTATTCAGCTTTGTGTCTTAACAGTAGCAACTTCTGGGCCAAACTGGTTGAATTTTACTTCACTGGGGATAAATACGAGGAAAGAGCCGTTCAATTTGCTCCATATCTGGCTATCCTCAGACATCTTTGATTACCTTCGTGGCAATGCCAACTGCTGCCAAACGTGAATATATCGTTTTCGTTTCGACTTTGGAGGGAAGTTTTCCCATTGAACAAAAATGGGCTCTAGATGAACTGTTTCATCGATGTCGGGGCGTACAGGTCTCATCACAATCAATTAAATTTCATTACGTTTCGCGAAAGATCTTGAACAAACATCGCACAAGAAATTTTTCGGCGTTGCTTTGTCTTCGAGTTTTAATTTACTTTTGTCACGGCATTTCATTTCAATGGCACCAAATCACGTGAAGGGTTTATGTTTCGGGATTCCTTTCTTAGTAGTTTCCTTCGAAGAAGTTGCACTTCGTACCTAGCTTGTGTGGGGTATTGAATCACTTTCTACCACAGTCGAAATTGTTGATTTTAAAAACCACCGACGTAGCGAATAATTACCCAATACCCTGGCCATAAAAGCGATCCCGAGGATTCCAAAGTCAAGGCAGTGTCCATTTTTTTCATACATCAAATACGACGTTCGTTATGATGGTTCGTGATCGGTTGACATCGAATGGGTTTATGGTTTGTGGCGTTTATTGAAAGGATGACTTAGGAAAAGGTTTCTCTTTCATAGTTGCCATATTGATTTAATTGCATAGTCCGTTCTTTTCTTTGACGATCTCTTCTTATACGTGCAGATTGCTCCTTTTTAGTTGGTGTATTCATGTGAGTTCGTGTAGATCCATGTTTGAGCATTAAAATGTTTTTTTCAGACAAAATTTTGAAGTACCTATCACAGTTATTATAGACTAAAGTGTGGATAACGACATGAGTGAATCAGAACTGATTCTGTTTGACCATTTCATACCAGTTCGTCTTCTGAATGACTGATATCGAACAGACTGGACAATCTCGTCTGTATCTTTTAAACCTTCTAGCTTCTTTGCCCACATTAGATTGTCCGTCCATGATCAAAGAAGTGAAGCCAATATTGAATACTTTGAAGAGACAGAACAAATGTACCACTTGTGTATAACTAGATAAATTCATAAAGGTCTACTTTATGATCAATGGGATGTGGCTTGAGCAATAGTTTTTCCTTGTGATTTGATATTTATCGTGGATTCTTCACTTCTAAATATATTACATAACCAGTATTAAAGTTAATAATATTAAAATAGCATATGACACTGTGAATCTAGTTTCACCAGAGGTATTGGTCAACTCATCAAAAACGATTGCAGTCTTAACTGAACAACTTGGTGATATGGACAAGTTGAGAAGCTAGATTTCAGAAGACAAAAGCTGAGTGTTTGATGTGGATCATTTTCATCTACTTCCCTATTCTAAGTCCATAGGAAGTGATATTCAAAATATTTTATTCGTTTGACACATATCAATCCATTCAGATGCAGTTGCCTTCATCTGCTGATTAATGTAATCTAGAATTGGCTGGAAGAGATTTTGTAAAGGGTCACTTTGGGAATGAAAGGACTATGTCCATTTTAACCACTGCACATCTTCCTCTGCTAAATTATATTACATGAACCAGATTAGTCTAATAGGCCTAACAGCTCACAACATTTCCTTGTGCCTATTGTCAGTGCTTTAAACTTTCAAAAATCAGTTGAGGTGGTCGAGTCCCATAGCCTGTTGTGAATTTCACATTGCAATGGCATGTATCAAAACTCAGCCATTTTCTTTTATATTTTAGCATGATCTCAGTAACCTTCTTTGTTACTTTCTACTTCACAGGATGGAGAATCAGAATACTCAACCAACTTTGTGTCGTGCAGGGTGTGGATTTTATGGGAATTCTACATTTGATGGCATGTGTTCGAAATGCTTTAAAGATGTCCTGAGAAGGACCCAGTCAACTTCTCCTACTGGTCGAGTGAGCCCAGCTGCAGCCAGTAAGTAAAGTTTTGTCTTGTTGGTGTACATTATTGGAATGGAAGATCGTTAGCATGGAAGGTATTAGGCAGGGAACCTTCAGGCAAACTCTAGATCACTTGGAACCTCTTTGCTTTGAGATTAAAGTGCTTCAAATCCTGTGCTCCTCAATTTAGAAAATGAGTAATATTATGTTAATTATTTACTGCCAAGCAAAGTTATTATGATGATGGTTGTAACATATATAGTAAATTTGTATCATTACTATTTAGAGCTTTTAGTTTCATCATCTTTTAAATCATATTGTATTATGCTTATATGTAGTCATCTAGTGGTTGTATATTTTATATTTTATGTATTTTTAATGTTTTCTTGTAATTTATGTCAGGGCTTCTTTTGATAGCAGTGACATCTCTTGGCACTGATAGGACTACTCTGATTACATAAATGGTGTCTGTCTATAATTGGAGGTTTTTTACAAATAATAAGGTTATAATATGTCATAGCTTGTCAAATGACTTTAATTCAATAAAGCCAAGAAGGGGACTCAATTTTATGCATAAGGGAATATATTTACATGGATATCATTCATTTTTATGAATGATTTCATTTGTTTTCTTAATGAGTTTTTGCGTTCAAGAATATTAAATGTCATTCTACATATTTTGTGAATGGGGGGGTTGTTTCACCTTCTCAAACTCTTTCATCTTTTCCCCCGAACTAATTCAGGTCAGCCAAGTGCAGATGAACCTAGCACATCATCAGTATCAAAAACAACTGTAACGGAAAGAACAACTGAGGATAGACAGCCAGTTGTTGAATCAGGTGTTGATTCAATTGAATCAATCAAGCCCACTGTTGCAGAGCCGGATCAGGAAGATTCTCCTTCAAAAACAAAAAGAAAAAACCGCTGTACAACCTGCCGCAAGAAGGTGGGCTTAACAGGTACGTGAGAAGAATATTTGTCGTCAAGGGCAACCTAGTATCCAGGCTCTTTTTTCTCGTCCTCTCTGCTGCAGGGAAGACCCTTAGAATTAACCATACACCAAAAAATGGCCACTTGTACTGTTGTACATTTAACCATGGTTCTTTGCGTGCAGTAAATGTTGTATCTTGCTGAAGTACAGGAAGGTAGTGTCTCAAAATGATCAAATTTATGAAAAAAAAAAACCCCGACAAAAATCAACCTCAAAAACATTTGGTTCTTAGTATTATGTTCGTCATCTTGTGGAATGTAGTTGAACGTACAGCCGCCATATTGCTACCGTCAATTAATATAATTATAAAAAAAATTTTAATCATAAAAATATTTATATGTTTTATGCATTTTAATATACATTAAAATATGACAACAAAAGCTATTATGAGCGAAAACAAAAGACATTTTAGAGTGTGATGGTAATTTTCCATCAGATAATACATTGTTGTTGCAAACGTTGACGTATTAATTTGATGAAAATCTTAAGGTTTCGATTTTCTTTTTTCTTTCCTCCAAATCTTTGACACCTTCCTGGCACCAGGCTTCCAGTGTCGATGCGGTGGTCTGTTTTGCAGTTTACATCGTTACTCTGACAAACACGAGTGTACCTTCGACTACAAGGCGGAAGGGCAAGCTGAAATCAGGAAAAACAACCCAGTTGTTGTCCGTGACAAGGTGCAGAAGATCTAGTCCGTTTTCAGGACAACATAGGGGAACGATTAACTGTGTGGCATTCCAGCGCATTCTTTGATCAACCTTATGGCTTGTATGGAATTTAACTGACGGATTTCTTCAAGAAGGAATCTTGTGATGCTGTCAAAGCGTACTTCATTTGCTTCAGTAAATGCTGCAGTTCCAGCGGTCTTTGGGTCGGCGTTTCAACTTCTATAGTTGTTTGTCTTTTCTTTTTTTTTTGTTTTTGTTGGAGGCTTCGGCTTTGATCACTTTGCCACAGAAAACTTGTTGAAGAAAAGAATACCAATTTAAATAAACAAAAAACAGAATAAAGAACAAAAAATAGTTGCTTGTGAAGCTACACCTCTTTTATACATCTTGCGCAAACTTGCGTTCATTGGCGTTGTAATGTAGGCTATCGCATATCACGCCTACCCATTTCGTGGCAGAGCCGACATCCTCAGAGTATTTTTCTCGACAAAGCGTGAGAAAACGCTCGATTATCAATTTTACGTATTGCCTGGCTATCCTATAGAAGTTGAAAAATTGTAGATCTAGAATACGTATGTTTAACATCACTGCCATGTACCACTCGAAATTTCTTGTAATCCGAATAAATACGATAAGATTTGAGTATGTAAACTTAATCTTGCTTCATGCGGTTTCTTTTCATAGATAGGTTTCCATCTTGGTAGATACGTTCAGAATGGTAAACAAATGATAATAAGTACACATGTATTTAGAAAGAAAGAAATTTGATTGAGAAGAGGTAATTAGGATAAGGCTAAAATGCCAAGGGGGCTTCTTTGAGAGAGTTTGAATGTTTTGTTAACTGTTTCATAATGGGAAACTTCAGGTCAACTGTTTGGAGGTTAGGGTGTCTGTACGAGGCCTTTGTGTTCTTGAAACGAAGCTGAACTCCTTCCTACGATAACTTCATCAAGCAAATGCTTCATATCAGTTCTTAATCGGTATCAGCTGATTGTTTTGCAGTCTGAAATGTTATCTAAAACAAGCGAACATTCCGTTTTCCAACGTTTCAAACCTGACAAGGGCCTCTTGCAAACACTGACTTAGTCTAACGAGATATTCTAGTCGAAGAGTACATTTGTGATTACAATTTGTATATAAATATTTTGTAAATATGATATTTAGGTAAATTTAGGGAGTAAAAAAAAAAAACGAACGTTGATTTAGTTGCTGTATATCGACATGAAGTTTGAAATTCTTAGCAAGGCATGTTGTACTGTAAATGGCTTGACTCTAAATGATTGTACAACAGAACTTGTCACTGTGTTGTCTCTTTTCATATCTTCGATAGCTCGACAACATTCTTTGTTGCACACCTTGGCTTTCAAGAGCTTCGTAATGTCTTTGGTACCTAATAATGCCCGTGACGGGACCTCAACTTGCTGTCTGTTTTATTGAGTTAAATTCGGGATCTTTTTTCTGTTTTTGACGAGAAATATTTGTTTTGTTGAGGAAGCGACATCGTATTGTAAGGCCTTGGCGTGCGCATCGTGTTTTCCCGTGGAACGCCTATTTTTTTTTTTTTTTTTTTTTTTGTCTCACGGTGGCTTTCACCTTGTGGAAAACGGCTCTTAAGACAATGTTAAACGTGCAATTTTATTGTCTGGTAATGCCTTGAAAGTTTATACATGTTTTTGTCTAGTTCGCGCTAACGCAGCAAACTTCAAAGAATCTCGAAATGGACGTCAAGTAAAGCGAGGTGTAAACAACGGAATCTCTCATAATCTGTCTCCATTGGAGTATACTTCACGCCACCCTGGCGTAGCACAAAATACTGAAGATATTCTGGCTGGTGTTCATCTTGTCTCGCATCTGATTTTGCGAAACCCAAATCGCACAAGTTTTGCCAAACCTGCAGTCACTTTGTTATATGTCCAGTAACTCCACATCGTTATAGGTTAGGAATGGTGACTCGTTCGCTTCTCTTGGGACCTATTCCGATTTAGGAATAGATCGAATGCTATTTTATAGCTATTATGCTTATGGTTGCGGAATAACCAAAATATTGAGTGGCATTAAGTAGTTTTTTACTGTTTTGGTATGTTCAGCCATCGGCTAGTTTTCAACATGGCGGGGTTCAACGTCAATCGCAACACAATGCAGGTCGGACCTAAGGCGTCGTTTCGACGTGTTGCTACGACGTGAGATGCGAATACGGTTCCATCTTCATTTCAAGTCTTGGTGAACGCTTGCTGGTCATACCTGTTGTTTACACGAAATTAAACATGGAATAGCATGTTTTGGTTAACGCACCTGCATCAATATGCAACAAAAACCACTGTTTCCATGGAATCAGGAAATATAAAATTTGTTTTCAGCTTCTTGCACAAGAACGTTAAAGAATGAACTGCTGTCCACACCGCCTTTGTTTTACGTGTTATACAAGGTAAGACTTGCTGACTTTACTAATTCGAGAAACTTTATCTTGGTATAAAGGGAAGTGGCTTTTGTCTTAATGTCAAAAAGAATTCTTGCAACCATAGAGATACGCAAACGCATTTTAGTAGTTTTTCAGAAACATTCAAAAGTTGCTTGCCCACTGTCCAGAGACGTCAATTTTATCGTGCATTAAGAACTTATTTATGAAGTTCTATTTTTTAGCAGCAAGTTAAGGCACATCATTTGAGTATCAATTAGTGCTCTACTTGCCTTGCAGACACAGTTTACTGAGCTTTTTCAAGAGAAAGTCAGAGTTTTGGAGCTTTTGCATGGGATATATGCAACAAGGAGTTTAACAAATAAATTTGGCGTCGAAACTCATCCCCGTCTTAAGTACTTCAGCAAACTGTGGGAGTTGTTACCGAAAAACAATTTATGGAGAAACTCTCAGTAGAAGACTGCAAGATATCCGAGATATCTAGATCTTTATTTACTTTTTAAAATTTTCGTCTCTCGGGGTCTCTTCGGAAATCATGCAATTGAAAGGCTGAAGTATTAAAATATGCGTAAATGAATGAATAAAATAAGAAAATGAATAAATAGAGGAGCCACAATTTTCAATTCCAGGTATCATAAGTTTCAGCGTACTGAGGACTGGCAAAACTTGCGTTTCGCCTGATTCACATTGTGATTCGTGAGCTCCTGATGTTAGACGAGTTACTGACGGGCAAAGTAAACAAACTATGCTTAAAACTAGAGGTTTTACTTAAGTGATCAGCCATGTTAACACTCCGTTTCCTTATATCCGTAATTTTAACTTGTGTCTATAATTCCCTTACCAATTCCTCGGTTTTTCCAGATGATTCATACCCTACCCTTCGTCGCTCTGATGTGCATCACCCAAGTCCACGGTCTTCAGACAAAAAACTTCCCACGGCAAACAACAAACTCAGAATACAACAAGTACCTGGCAAACCACGTGTTCCACACAGCACACGGTCTAGATCCACAACATTGCTTGGCGGATTGCTGGCAGGAGAGCGATCTTTGTCAGAGTTTTAACTATTTGGTGGACGAATATTTGTGTGAATTAAACGATAAAAGTAAAGAAAACGCACCCGGTGACTACGTTGATAGGGATGGAAGTGTTTATTACACCAATCCAGCTTTTGGAGATGCAAAGGTACGATAAATGACAAGAATTATGGTGTCCGTAATCGTGAACATGATCGTGACCATTATCGTGAGCGTTGTCGTGATCATTATCGTGACCATGATTGTGACCGTTATCGTGACCGTTGTCGTGATCATTATCGTGACCGTTATCGTGACCATGATCGTGACCATTATCGTGACCGTTTTCGTGACCATGGTCGTGAACATGATCGTGACCATTTTCGTGACCGTTTTGTGATCATTATTGTGATTGTTGCCGTGACCACTGTCACTTTCGCCATCGTAAAACTACACACTCACATGAACACCTAAAGTTTATTATTGAATTGAAATGACGTAGTAAACAAACTGTCCTGCTCTTTATCGAAACCATCTTCGTGAAGATTGTCGTGATCGGTAGGTTTTTTAATAATGTTTAAAAAACGAGCAGGAGTGCTTTATCAGATATAAAACACGAAGCAGAAGCCGAGTGTTTGGGTCCGATAAAGTACGTACTGCGAGTTTTTTGAATGTCTTAAAAAACAAAACGTTTTATACGCGAATTCCTTATGTAAGTTTGACAATTTCTGTTTTCTGAGGCGAAAAATGTTGAGGAAAATTTGAAGAGAAAGTCAGGATAAAGTCACCCGTGTCTTTATCACATATAAAGACACGACACGGTTATGATTTTCTTTTGTATTTTCTTCATAAATTATTAATGAGTTTTTTAATAATATTTAAAAACCGAGCAGGAGTGTTTTATCGGATATAAAACAGGAGGCGATACCACGAATGTTTCAGATCCGATAAAGGTGGAACTGTGAGTGACTTCAAAAACGAACCCCTCAATACGCTAATTCGCGAAGAAAGTTTGAAAATTAATGCTCTCTAAGCTACAAAAATATGATGAGAAAAGTAAGCGTGTTTTATCACATTTAAAGACACGACATGGTTGTGATTTTTCTTTGTATTTTCCTCATGAATTATTTATGAGATTTTGACGTTTAATGTAATATAATTTAATGTAATATAATTTAATATAATTTAATATAATTTAATTTAATGTAATATAATCTTTCGTCTTTAATTCATCTGTGACCTCAACTGTGGCTTCTGTCAATACCATTATAGCCAAGACCATGATGTACTATCTTCCTTCACTGTTCATGGTAATATTTCGATTCATCGACAATTCTTTTTTTTTATATCATAAATAGAAACCGCAGATGCCTCGCCATACTTTTCAATATGCTTCTGGAGGTAAACATGGTTTAATCATTTTGAGTTGATTTATTGTTTTATTGTTTTGCCTTTCTTGCTGGCGAAATATAAAACTTAAATGCACATTTTGGTATCTTGGAATTCAAGCCAGGAGTTGTACCCTGATGTTATCCCTTATTAGTATAAATATTAGATTATCAATATTAAGAATATCATAGATATTAAATATCGTTAATATTATAAATATTATAGATATTAGTATAATTACACAGATGATTATCGAAAATCCAGCAAGGTGATTTGCCAGAAAATTACGTCATTATACTCGATATTCACCTACTGTTGAATATAACAGTGAAAGCACAAAAGCAAGATGGCGGCTACCTTTGTCAAGGTTACATAGTGTAACAACAATGTTGAAAAAAATTAATACAGAAATTTGCACTGAATTATCTTTTTTTGGCACTGTAATACTGTTTTCATGTGCATCAGTTATTGGTAATGGCATGGTTTCTCATGCATTTTGGAAAATCATACATTTTGGAG
This sequence comes from Heliopora coerulea, assembly GCA_030142905.1. Classification (NCBI taxonomy): domain Eukaryota; kingdom Metazoa; phylum Cnidaria; class Anthozoa; order Scleralcyonacea; family Helioporidae; genus Heliopora; species Heliopora coerulea. Next base: position 1,169,014 of record JASJOG010000039.1, read on the forward strand.
ATTTTTGAGACCTCAAATAGCAGTTGACGTCGAGGTTCACGCTATTTTCAAAGTCTTTGAAAAACTCACACACGCTTGCGTTTTTCAAATTGCACACGAAACCATGCTATATTACCTATACAACCTTCCCCTAAAAAGTCTAAATTGAAGCATGTATTAATTTGGACAATTTTTCACAGATCCGTGTGCTAGTGAACCATGCCAAAATGGTGGTAAATGTGTCGCAAACGTGGAAACTGGCTTTCGTTGCAGCAATTGTGATACTGGTTTTTACGGACTGATGTGTGAACAACGTAAGATTGTTGTAATTAAGTTGAGCTAGTTTGTGTGTTAGACTCGGTAAGGGAGAAAGAGCGGCAAATGTTGATTAGGATTTAGGTTGCAACGGGACGTCACATGAAGATTGGATGAAATGATGCGAATAGACGGAGAGGAAGGCGGAGACAGAGATAGTCAACGACAGGAAAGACGACAGAGACCATGAAAACGGACAAGACGTGTACATCTACATCGGGCGGGGACGAAATGACGAGTGGGGGATGTAGGTATAAAGAGAAGACTTGGATGGAAGTTGATACGACACGTGGCTGAGGACGAGGTGGGCCTGGAATCGAAGTAGAAATATGCACTGAAAGATGGAGATGGAGATTGAGTTGGAGATGAGGAGACAGACAGGGTGGAAACAAGGACTGAGACATAAATGAGGACGACGAAGTGGTAGGGAGTTGGGCTGAGGACGGGACCGGAGATTGGGAAGGGATAAAGAAACGCAAGTTGAGGAGTTTATTGTGTACGCTTATATTTTTGGCTTTTTACGGATAACAATGAGTGTGAAGAGGAGGATTGGTACGGGAAGGGAGAGTGAAACGAAGACCTGCACTTTCTTTCTTCATAGATAAACATTACTGAGAGAAATTTCTGAGGTTTATTTTGGAGCGAAAGGTTCTCTTTTGAGATCACAATCTTGTACGTTTTTCATCTTGACAATATAGGTGAAGACGCATGCTTGGCCAGCCCATGTCTGAATGGAGGGAAGTGCAGGAGTACACCAAAGTCATATCAATGTGCGTGTAAGTTCCCATACACCGGTTCCACTTGTCAGCTAGGTGAGTGCTACGTTGTTATATTTAGCGATTAAATATTCTTAAAAAGGCTTCGTCTTCTTTCCTTTGGGTCGGGAAGAGGTAAATGTGAGAAGAAAAGTATTTTTATTGATATTGAATAATAACCCTGTCGGCAATAAGTAAGCTGGTCTTCCTTGGAGTCCAGTAAGGGCCACCCCTCATGGATCCAGTGTTACTACAGGAGGAAACCGGAGTAACCGGAGAAAACATGGGATGTTATCTGTGGAAAATTTTAGAGTAACTAAACGGTTGGAAAGGTCAATATAAACCAGTCTTACTTTGGAAATCGCGACTCAGAAAGCAGCTGTTGTAGTATCTGTAGATTTGGTACAGATCTGATTAACCCTTCATTGGACTGGCTTCCACGAGGTCTCCCCCCCCCCTTGACGAGCAAAATCGTGTCGTGTTAGCCAGAGTAAAAATAATGAGTTGCTAAATGGCAACCATGGCCGATCAAAAGTTAATAAAATATCAATGTCTGTAAACGTGATACAGAACCGATATTTTACTAATCAGCTACGTATCATAATCACAGATATTGATTAAATATTTCTTCCTTAGTGTTTTCCTTATGAATTATGAATGAGCTTTAAAAATGTTGATACAGAACACACGTTCATTTCGTAAATAGCCCTTATGACTTGACGGTTTCATTTATGTACATTCTTTTGGTGTAGGTCGAAGGGATTACCAGTTTGTTCTGAATGGCATTTCAGACATTGTCACACTTCCTGTTGAGTCTACATATTTGAGAGCAATGTCCTTGTGGTTTTGGTTCAGGACTGAGCAAATTCTGGCTTACTTCATGTCCTTTATACCCAATAACCCCGACCGAGATGTGGTTATGACAATATGGAAAAATGGATCGACGTTTTACGTGGAACTTTGGAAAGACAGTGTGTAAGATATTTTTACTGGTAGTTTTTGCCGGTTTAAGGAGACTTTCTCGGTTTAAATTTCTACGAGGACGATCATGTTTTGGTTGGTGAATTAACTGTTTCTGGAGCAGTTTATAAGATGTAATCTGTAGTATACATTACTAAAGCAGTTTCTCTTCTTTCCCTGGAAATTTATCGTCAAATTTTCCCATAAATTTTAATCATGGAAATCTTTGTGTTTTTATATTTTAAAGATAAATTGTGCATGGAAGTCTATTTTAAAAATGTAGAGTTAAGAAAAGAAATTAGACTACAATTTTTATTAGGCTTTTGTAAAATGTGTCGCTTGTCTACCTAAATTGATGTGTACAATAAAAACGGCAAGTCACCGGCGTTGATAAGGAGGTACAGGAGCAATTATGCATATTAGAAGCAGGTTAGAAGCTTTTTTCAGGTACTGGTACAAAGTCAGTGATAGTACGTAGGTTTCGTTATATCACCTGTTTTTGTTCTTCAGAGAAAACTTTTCATTTCCTCACTCGTACAACGTCAGTGACAATACATGGCATTCTGTTTGTGTGACGTTAAGCAGTGACGGCAAGTTACATTTCTATCTCGATGGCGCTCGACGGCATGATGACAAACCACTTAGTCGTAACAGTTTAGATCTGCCGAGTGGACGTCTCTTTCTTGGCTACTACAAGAATGCAAATGGAACTGAGCATTACTACAAAGGTTCTATTAGCAATGTCGACATCATAGAGCAGGTCTACGGCCACTCTTTGGTCCTAAATTACATCGTCGAGGACTGTATACCTGATTCAGCAGGCCTTTGGGGTAATAAGGCGTGGGATGGATTTCATCTTGCTAAACTACTGGATTCATGTGATTCCAGAGGTAAGTTTTTCTCGTTTCTCATGAAAAATAAACATCTGTCAAATTTCATGTCTGAAACTACATCAGGATTAAGTGCTCAGCACAATCCTTAGAAAAATTTCACAAGCTATAGAGTAGTACTTCATATAGTATATTACTTCATATAGTATAGTACTTCCTGTACTTTTGGCATTGTGCCAAGCGCAATAAATTTGTTATTTTAATAATTACTATTTTATTACTTTTATTGTAGAATATAGTACTTCATATCTGAAAATGTTTCAATTCCATATGTGAAATAAAAATTTCATAAGCGAAATTAATTTTCATGTGTGAATTTTCCATTTTATATGTGAAATACGCGTTTCGTATACTAAAATTTTACTCATGAAATTTTGAACCATTTCATTTCACATATGAATAAGATGTTTTCAGTGGAATTTACTGGACGTACAAAATTTCCCTCCATGTGCGGCCATTTCGGCTTCAGTTATTGCCCGGCCAAATGACTGGGAGTTAGCATGACAGATGTGGAAATCGAGCTCACTGGGTGTTTCACACTTGAAAACGGAGCGTTTTCAAGTGTGAAATGAAAATTTTATATGTGAAGATGCTCCTGTTCCATATGTTTTTAACATGTTCTTCTAATCAGTTATCGTTTTTTTTTAACATGTCTTCCACATAGTTCCTGCAAATGGAATTCGTACGAAGTATTTTAGGAGTAGTAACGCTCGTCGTTGGCTACAACAGAATGTTTCACCTCCTCGAGATCTTAACTCTTTTACTTTGAGCTTTTGGCTTCAATATGGCTACTTTCCAACGTCTCATGACTACCAGGTTGCTTGCTATGGCTTGAACGGTCAATGTGCTGTATCGGTAACGTTTAAACGTGATATGAAGCTTGCTATAAAGGTATCATCTACTGAGTAAGTACATTAACAAAAACTTTATTCACCTTTTACCAAAAAGATGGCCGCTTGTTCCCCTGTCGATAATTCTTTGCGCGCAGTAAAACGTCGTGTCTTGCCGAGATACCGGAAGATTAGGTTTCAAAAAAGATTAAGTTTGGTAAGAAAGCTCTCAACAACTCACTGACGACATGATAAACATTCTTTCGTTGCGTTCAGAGCTAATTTACGTATTCAAAGCATTGTGGCTAAATAAACAGCCGTCATTGAAAGCTCTTAACTACTTGATTCATAACAACATGTTAAATGCTCTTCAACTTTTATTGGAGCTAATTTAAGTTCGCAAAGAATTGTGGTTAAGTGTACAGGTGCCATAATTTTCGTCGGTGTTAATTGCAAAACCAAGTACAAATAGTCAGAAATAGATCGTTAGAAATAGAAATAGACCATTTATCGTTTTCCTTTGGCTATTTATCGTCTGTCATCTGTCATCTGCATGCCTTCCGTCTCTCTTCGGTCATCTGTTCGTCGTTTATAATATCGTTTATCCTCTGTGAAGGTAAAAGTAAAGTGCCTTTATTTATACTGGATAACCCGATCAGCTATCTGTGCTGTTATTCCAAGAGGTCCAGTAAGGGCCATCCCTCATGGGCCCCGTGTTACTCCAGGAGGTAACCGGAGTACCAGGAGAAAACCTGCGATGCTTGGTAGAGTCAAAGTGGACATCACTCTTCTCACATGTGACAAGGTAACCTTTTAATCAGATAACTGCACGGAGCAGGAATGGATCCCTAGTTCCAGTGGTGAGAGACACGTGCATTATCACTGCATTGCCATTATCATTTCTCGCTTTTTCCCATTTCATTCGTCCTTCGTTCGCCGTTTGCCGTTTACCGCTTATGTGTTGTCTTTTCATTTGCCGTTTATCATGTCACCTTTGTTGATAAACATGGCTTTACGGTGTTAAGTCTTTTTTTAACATACAAATTTTGAGTCCTAGCATACCGGTGGAGTTGAAATATACCCTTCTTCTCTTTCTAGTGTTGAAGTGGACCTCATTCCAATCTTTGATTATCAGGAACATTATGTAGCTATCACGTGGACGAATCAGGGGGGAGTACTAGAACTCATCATTGACACTGTGTTGCAGTCCAGACTGACTGATATTGAAACTAACGTCACAATACCAGGACAAAGTCGGTTTCTCGTCGGCGGAAGTGATGTAGCCCAGAAAAATTATGCTGGTTACCTCAATGAACTGAATATGTGGGACACTGTTTTGCCTGTGGATCTGTTGAATCTCATGGTAAAATATGCAGCAAATGACCGAGGAAATGTTGTTGCATGGAAAGACTTTTATAAACCTTCAACCAGTTTCGACATAACAGATTCAAGCCTAACGATGGACAACGCTCCAAGTAAGTGATTGAAAAGGTTGGATGAAATACCCGTGACCATGTAAATCACATTTTAATGTCGATGAAATTTTGTGGCAAAAATCGTAGAGATCATATATAAAACATGAGAGAGCATTGTTTCCTTAATTTCAGTCTACTGATTGAAAAGGTTGGATGAAATACCCGTGACCATGTAAATAACATTTTAATGTCGATGAAAGTTTGTAGCAAAAGTCGTAGAGATCATATGTGAAACGTGAGAGAGCATTGTCCCTTAATTTCAGTCTACTGCTAGCAACCAATAGACTCCCACCATGCTGGACTACTTTGGGGACTAATGCAGGTGCAGTTGTCTTCAAAGAACTGGTACTGGGGGACATTTTACCCTCAGTTGTCTGTAATGGTGTCGCCATTTTGACGCCAAAGGCTCCTCTAGTTTTGTTGACGACCAATATGAACTTTATATAATCTGGCGTCCTCCATTACCTCTACAAAACCGACAGACTGATGGACAGAAAGACACCAGCAGCCAAGTATAGACGCAAAGACAAACGAAATATGTATAGTAACGTAACACCACTAACAAGTCATACGCACGGGTGGGCTTCAGACTCGAAGCTTAGAAAAGCGAGGGAAACTGTTTGTTCAGTTGTTTATTAAGATCCGACTGATGAACGCATTTCTCCAAAGGAAAAAAAAGCCACCGAAAAGATAAGATCAGTTATTTGTTTCTGACTTCACGGATAGCATTTTAAAATACTTTGTACTGAGTTTATCCTACCACAATTTTCATACGCCACCTTGAGAAACAGTGGTGACAAAAACATCTCCAAGCTTGAGAAATTCACGCGTGTACAAACGTTTGCCAGCGGTGTTGACAGAAGTAGTAAGGTAACCACATTTAATTTGTATTCTAGTTGGTGATCATTTCAATCGTCTGGAGTTTCGTTCAAGAGCTGCTGGCACTTACTCGTCAACCTACACATGTTGTAGTTCCTATAAAGAAGTCACAGTAATGATGTGGATTAAACTTACAGCTCTTCCGGCCATTCTCATGAATTACAAGACAAGCCGATCTGACAAGGAGGTCCGTTTGAGCATTGGCACCGAAGGAAACATCACATGGAACTTGTTAGATTCTGAAATCGGGTAAGAGAACTTTGGACAACATTTAGTCTGCCTTTTCACTTTTCGGCAACAGTTTTATTCATTCAAGTTAGTTGGTTGAATATTGACCTTACCAAAGTAGTAAACTACACCTGTGGTTCATAATGATGATGTTAATCATTACCAAAAAAGTTCTCTCTCTTGTTTAAGTTTTGGTAACGTCACAAATTCAAGCTTTACTGATGGCTGGCACTTCATTGCTGTCACGTGGAGCAACAACGGTGAACTTACATTCAATCTTGATGGCGTGCACACCACAGTCAGCACCAACTTCAAAGTCGGGCACAAACTCAATCCCTCTGGATATTCTGGATATTGGTACATCGGAAGTAAGGACGAGAGTTTCAAAGGTGTCGTGGCACAGACGAACGTCTGGTTCAAAGTCGTACCGAAAGCTGGTGTTAGAGCTATGTCAAGGGGTGTCAATAACTTATTATCCAGTTCATCGTCGCCTAACTGGGAAGCATTTGATAGTGCAGGAAAAGGAAGCGTTCGGTTGCATAGTGGAATCGCATTTTATTTGCCAAGTAAGTATAGTTAATAAAGGAAATTGACACCGACAATGATATAGACACTAACACTGGCACTGGCACTGACACTGACACTAACACTGACACTTATGGCTATTGTTATAGCTTTTATTATCATCATCATGTCATCGTTATCACTATTATAAAAGTTATTGTTAATTTTTCACTTTACTAGCTTATGCCATTCAAGAGGCACGTGATCAATACTGCAATGACGTTATGCCGTCTGGCTGCAGCCGTTACTATGCACGGGTTGGGATAGATGGATATAATGGCAGGAAATGGGGTTGTTTTTGCGAGGCGCACCTCTCCTCGGACAAAAATTTCAACTTTGGACCCGGAAATTATTCTTTATCCGCTGAATTGTTGAAGATTGGTTGATTCACTCTTTTTGCAGCATTTTTATTGGTTCCCACATTTTCATTTTCCAACTGTCCAGGTTTTGAAGGCGTTAGGAGACGCCTCAGAAGGTGGTGAATGCAGTGTATGCACAACTGTTTTATGTTTAACCGGCTAGCACACACTTAGTAGACAACAGACATTGTTTCTCAAGTTGTTCACGCATCAAAGTTGATTCCTGAACGGGCAAGCGTTGTTCGCGCATCAAATCATTGACTGGAAATTACAGAAATGCAATAATTTTTAATGATTATAAACGTAAAAAGGGGCTAGAGGTGGTAAATTTTGAAACTAGACGTTAATTAAATGAAAGTTTCCTTGGTAATGAAAATACAAGATTGTATGGTGAAGGTCATGACAATTTATAGACAGCTAAGGTGAACGTTTCGCAAGGCTTTTTATATAGCAAAAGAAGTGAGGACGTTAATTGGTATTTTGTAACTTGGGGGAGATCTTACAGGAGTAGTTTAGGAAAATTTCTAACGTCCTGACTACGTTGAAAAATTTCCTCACCACAAATTAGTTGTCATCCTTCGCAATTTGAAGTTGTCCTTATTACATACAATGTGAAGGTGAGGCGACGAGCCAATAACAATCTGGAACCACGTAGAACGAGAATAATTAATGTCAATAAATATTAAATGCAAAAGTAATAGTGAAAATTATATTATAGTCTTTTGGGAGGCAAAAAGACAAATGTTTCATGAAGGAAACGGTTAACAGCTACTTATTTTGCTCAAAATGTTTCTCATGATCTTTTTGACATAAATCGTTTGGTTTAAACGCGCAAAAACTCTTTTATTTAGAATTCATCTAATCTTAAAATTTGCAATTTAAGATGCGCAAAGGACTCCGTTTTGCGCTCGGAAATGACGAAGTTAGTGGTTCGAGTTGTTCTGGAACGGCCTATAAACTGACATTATTTTTTTTATATGCTACTTCTCCATACTGATAATTATTTAAACTACGAAAATATTGACGCAACAAAATGGCCAAAATCGAAGATCGGGGATACTCTTTGAGTAAGTGACAGCTTTGGGTAGTGAGGGACTTGCAGCTGCGCCTCCCAAAGGTCTGGGCACTAGACGGGAGGGGGATTTGGATTGGTTCATTCGAAGTGATCGCGGTTGATTCAAGAAGTGTAAGTTTCATCGAAGTTTGGTAATCGTTGAGTAGCCATGACGTCTTCAAAGTAAGTGTCTTTACTTGCTTTGGCTTGTCTTGTTTGTTGTACTGAAATAAGATGTAAGTGGTCTCGTTTTCTCTTTAAGTGTTGGCGCTCCTTATTCTCGCAAAACGCCCAAGAAAACGCCGAGAAAACCACCGAAGTCAAAGCTGAAAGATCCAGTTGAGGTATTGGAACGCCAGTCTAAGAAATGTCTCTTCAACATATCGATCTACATGTGCTTAATCCTTGCTATTTTCTTCTAATATTGAAACTTTTATCAGTATTTTAACATTATTTTCCTCTAGTTCTCAAAAATAACGTGCTTTTCGGAGGTGCATGTGATATAGTTCGATATACTTGAAAAGACACTGTTTCTCAGCATATCCCAGGTGGTTTCTGTCTGGGATGTCTGTTTATTAGAACTACGATGGCAGATCTCTTTGAGACGAATTTAAAAGAGTCATGTCCATTCTTTTGACGTAGTTCTGGTAATTTGCAGATGGTAGAACCGTTTCGAAATTCAAAGTTAGCAAACCAATATGTTGAAGTTCTCTTCTTTGCAGTTATGGAGGCATTCTTTAAATTTCTTTGATATTGCATTCTTTTATAGGTCGCCGCTTTAGCTTGTTTAATTTGTTATCATGTGAACCTGCAGGGATCGCATATTCGCGTTCACAATAATAGCGACTAAATTTTCATCAATAGTTACCTATTGGGCTTGATATCTCCTAAATATTCAAGACAATATAATAAAAATACTGTTATTATCTGTTAGTCCTTGATCAACTGCAATTGCAGACATTTTATTAGTTACAAAGAAGTAATTTATGAATCCATCCTAACAAGACAAGCACACAGCAAACCAAAAGAGCTAACATTTCACTTTTATTTTTCTTTGATAAAAGGTCTACTGTCGTATTCGACCTCTCAATGATAATGATGAAGAAACCTGTGTGGAAGTTATCAGCAACAATACTATTCAACTCAGCCCTCCTCGTGTATGTATATATTCTCTACATAAATGAAACAGTGGGTCTCTCTTTCCAACTACATCCCAGCTCTGTTAAGTGTAATGACAGTTGTTGTCTGATCTACCTTAGATTTCAAATTAAAAGCTTTATGATCTGTAAAAGCAGTGAAATTTGAATGCTTAGAGCCTTCAAGGCAATATGCTGCTTGATTGGCCAATGTAATTCAAGAAGAGAACCCAGTTAAAGGAGTTTCAACACATTTCATTTGCTCTCAAAGCCCTTGTAGATCCTTTAATATATAAAGATATACAATCAGATTTTTCTGTCTTGAATATTGACCTAAATAATTTCTTTTTTGTGAATAATACAGACTTCCCAAGGCTTCAAGTCAGGTCACAGGGTGACTACTGTAAGTGAAACTATACCTAGTCATAGGATGAATATTAATGTGCAGCTCAAGATTCGAATGTGAATAGCCATGACAGGATAACAAATAAACACAACAAATAACAAATAATAAAGCTTGTATAAACTAACATGTTCTGTTATTAGTCGTGTTTTATCCTGTCATGGCTATTCACATTTGAATCTTGAGCTGGGCATTAATTATCATCCTACAACTATGATTCCTGCCTGGTAAATCCTTGGTCAATATTTTAACGAAACTATACCTACACACTATGATTATTTTGCCTTGACTTAGGGTTGCCTTAGAATTTCCATGGCAAATGTTCTTCAATCATGTGTTCTGTTTGTTTAAAATTATAGACCCAGCATAGTTTCAAGTTTGTCTTTGATGAGGATTCCAGTCAGAAGACAGTGTTTGATACAGTTGCTCTTCCACTGGTTCATGACCTAATCCATGGGAAAAATGGTTTGTTTTTGTTCTTTATTCTGTTACTGTATTACTGTATACTGGTCAAGCTTTCAAGGTAACCTTTGTTTTTAATAATTTAATCATCTACTGACCAAGACATTTCCTTCCCCTTTGAGTAAAATCAGGTGGTTTTAACCTTGATGTTGTGATCATGAAATTATGAAATATTAGTTCTGGAATAAATGAATCAATATGGTTTCATCCATTTCTGAGAAGATGACTGGCATTCACCTTACTGCAACTGAATCATATCATCTGATGTAACCCAGAATAAAACGGAAGGTGTCTTAGGCTAGAACAGGTTAATGACAAACTATTTGAACCCTTTGACTCCTCAGCAAGCCTGTTGTAAAACTGTTTGGAATTGACCAGAGTAAGACTACAAAATGCCAGTTTGCTTGTCAACGTTCAACTTAGAATACAAAGACTTTCCTTTTCTTTCCAATCTGAGAACAGCTGTTTCAAACATTAACCAATATTTTGTACCATCCAGGTCTAATATTTGCTTATGGAATAACTGGATCAGGCAAGACATACACAATGACTGGGGAGCAAACTAATGGCGGTCTCTTACCGAGAGCCTTAGATGTTCTGTTTAACAGTGTTGGAGAGTTTCAAACCAAGCGATGTGTAAGTAAAAGGACTTTAGTTTACTGTCTGAAATAATTCTACCAAGTAAGTGAATGGTGTTTTCCCCTGGTAACTTCAAAGTATCAGCTTGCTATGCCCACCCTTGATAAAACCTGAATGTCATTATCCCTCAAAAAGGTTTCAAAAAACTCCTGGCGAACCATTAAGCCTTGCTCATGGCTTGCAAACATCCTCAGATTGCCAGCATTCATTGCTCTCTACTAGCTAATATTATAACAAGGGACTTAGCCTTTTCTCTACCTGAATGGTCACAAATACCAATGAGTTGGTAAAGTTAACCCCTTTGTCTACCTCTAGGTAGGGTGCTCTTTTTAAATAATGATAATGATAATAATAATAATAATAATAATAATAATAATAATGTTTTTATTTAAACTGATAAAACCTGTCAGTCAATCATAATAAATTGACTGGTATTAATCGGTGACCAGTGAGATAAAATACAATTTACTATATACAAAAATAAACACTAATAATAATAAAAAAAATCTATACACTACAAATATGAGCAACCTTGTCCATGTTCATAAAGTACTTAAATAGTTTGTATTCAAAATGATTAAGTACCTTTTTGGTCGCGAATCTCCCTTGGGAGAGAGTTCCAATCTTTAGCAGCCGAAAATTTGAGTGTTGTCTGGCCGCATTTGGATTTAAATAAAGGTAGATCTAGTAAATTTTGATCTCTCAAAGATCGAAAGTGTCTTTCCGATCGTTTTACGAGATAACCTATTAACTGCCTCGGACAATCATAATTGTTAATAATCCTAAAAACATACTGCAGCTTTTGAAAACGTCGCCTACTAGGGAAATGCCAAATATCAGTGTCAGAGCACGGAACAAGATCTTGAGGCAAATTAGACATATGTTGACCAACACCTCTTGCAATGTCTATATTGGTGATAAAAACTAAACAAATATACTTGACTTGTAGGTTTTTGTACCAGATAAGTCTAATGGCATGGATATTCTGAGTGAGTATGAGGCCAAATGTGAACATGACAAGAAACAAAAAGAAATTGCTGCCTTGTTTGGATCAGCAAAGAACAAGTATGGCAAATAATATTACTACAGATTTTAAAATCGCGTGTTTCCAAAAAAAATGCCAAAGACTGTCATGGACGTGAATGGGTTAACTTATTCATGATCAAAGCATTTGAGGCCTCTGCATTTGCTGAGTAAAGTTGGCCAAGATAAAATACGGCACAAAGAGTTAAAAGGTTGGTAGACCACCGACCTTTTAACTTTTTGTACTGTTTTATACTGCTTACACAGCATCTCATTTTTATATCACTGTCAAGATAAAATATACTCTTATGGGTTGGTTTGGTGGTGAAAGAGACCAGGACAACATGTTTTTTTACTTCTTCCTGATCTTGACTGCTGATGGAAGATTAGTCCTTTGAATTGAACTCATCTCTGTACTAACATGTAGGATAATTCAATTTATTACATGGTACAGTTCTGATGATGGTAGTTCATCATACTGTAACTTGCCTAAGTGGTCTTTGACTGAGGATAACTAGTACAAATGCCCGGATAATTTCGATTCCGAACTTGCTAGTTCCTCAATCATGAATAATCCTCTCAACTTGCAGAGGCAGTGATGACGACATAGCTGACATGGTCAGAGTTCCAGACTGTTCCAAATTTGATGATGTAAGTATTTCTGTTGTCTTCACGATTTGAGACCAGCAAGGCGGGCCAGACCTTGGCCTAACCCGTCCAATAAAGGGTTAATCCGTCATCTTTTGAACAGATCCATTCTGTGGAACCTTAGATCACATCTGTTACAGTACGTGTGTCACGGTGTTATCTCGTGATATAAAAAATGTACATGTTTTTTTGATCTCAGGTTGATGAAGACAATGGCTACGCCGTGTTTGTATCGTACGTGGAAATCTACAACAACTTTATCTACGATCTTCTTGAGGAGACGCCGCAAGATGTGATATGCCCAAAGTGAGTACGTTTCATCACAGTGAACAACGAGACTAAGAAACATATCTTCACTTCCACATTAAAAATGAAGTGTTAGAACAATATTGACGGTTACAAACCAGAAGACCAATAGACAATAACCTTAAATAATCATTTTAATGTCGACTTAGAGAAAAGGGATCTGTTGGAAAGAACACGCAAATTTTGGCTCGCAGACGAGGATCCGTTCCCGATCTTATTTCGTTCTATAAAGGTTCCCTAGGAAGTAGTATAGCATCCTACCTACGAACAACACCCTCCTATCATAAGATATTCCTAAAGTTATTGTTGGAGATTTTAATTTACGCTTCCTGATGACTTCCATGTGGGGAACGTATTCCTGATGTACCGCTGGTCTATCCAGTCTGCTTAAGTCCCACCAACGCGATACGACTGCTACATACGATTTTCTTGGGAACATTTTTACTGTCTGGCAGTCTCGAGTAACTGACCTTCCCACGATACATCGCGAGACAACCCGTTCGCGGCTTAAATAGACTGGATCTACCTGGGATTCACTCGGAATTCCCCATCAGCAAAGATGCTCGTTGCGATCAGTTATACTAGGAAAAGCCTGTACACTCTCCGCTCATCCGACTTCAAAATTCGATGACCTGGAAACCCGCCACCTAGTGAGTGCATGAACACTGAATTGATACTCAACACTTTCGTAACCAGAGGTCTCTCCTTGCCGAGTGAAATTGTCCGGCGTTTGCCAGTGTAACGTGTCAACAGCTGGGGAAAAGTTACGCTGTGTCTCCATAAATCTTCGCCATTGACAGCGAGTGCTGTAACAGGGAAAGGAACTTGCACCGTCACCTGGGAAACTGCACCGCACCTTGGAACGCCAGGGATGCGTGACTTCTCTTTTCGTACAAGGGAAAATTTAATCTCCGTTGTCCGATCGGACGAGCGAGCTACATTAAGAGATTGTCTTTGAAGATCAATTTTCGCCTGTTTAGTTACATAAAAAATGGCCTTTTACAATGGTCTTTTTTTTCGGGCAAGTAACTTTGTAATCTGGACGTACACATTCCGCTTGTCCGATGGGACAAGTGGGATTGAAAGAAAGTTTCTTGCTCTGTCAAGTGTTTTACTCTGGCTAACGTGAAAGGCGAAGGAACCGCGAAATCCTTACATTCCTCACTAACTCCGATCACCTCTGATTTCCTAGAAATCCCGTTTCGAAGAACCTTCGCGAAGACAGCACCAGAAACATGTACGTTCAGGGAGTTACCGAGGTGGAAGTGAAAAGCACCGAGGAAGCGTATGCCATGTTTTGGAAAGGTAGCGTACTGTGAGATGAAACCATCAGTCACGCCAGGTTACCATGACCATATAGGTCACTGACTGGTATCCTAGGTTACCATAACCATCTAGAAAGTTGCTTCCTAGAATGATTTGGCGAGCAGTCTTGCTTTATTCCTTTAACTTCCAGGTCAGAAGAAACGCCGTGTGGCCGACACTCAGCTGAACATGCAATCAAGCCGCAGTCACAGTGTGTTTACCCTGAAGCTTGTGCAAGCACCTTTGGATCCGAACGGCGAAAGTATTCTCTTGGTATGAGAAACGTATTTCAAGAATTAGCTCGTTCTTTCTTCAATATCCAAAGAAAAAACCATGCAATCGAAACTGGGCTTTACTTTTCTGTTTATCATCCATTTTTTTAACAATTTGTCATTGAAGGGTAGTTCTAAAACTATCTAGTTTTGTTTTCTCCTCTCTCATTCGTACGAGGCACACTATCCTGTTGATCTTTGTTCTTTCACTACCTTCCTGGTGTATGAAGTACGAGATAGAATTCACAGAGTAAAGGTTGGAGGTTTATTTAGGGCTAGAGACCTGAGCAGCGTAGTTGTAGGGGATCTCGTGGGGAAGCATGCTGCCACTGAAAACTGTGAAATCTCGCTGTCTGACTTACGAGTTCAGAAAAGAACCAAGGTTATGTTTGAGCGTCTGTGTCCTCCATAGGCGTTGGAAATACGACTACCAAACGTCGCTTGTGACGCGCGATGGCTTGTTTGGAACCTCCCCTGCCTTGTTTTGAACTCAGCTCAAGTTCATCCTGAAAGTAATCCGAAGATGGTTTTACTGTGCAGTTGAGTGATGGTTGTGATTGAAGTATTCACTTCTCTTTTTTGGTTTAGGACAAAGACGAGGTATCTGTGAACACATTGTCGATGTGTGACCTTGCAGGATCAGAAAGGACCAACAGAACTAAAGCAGGTGGAGAAAGACTTAGGGAAGCCGGTGCGTGAATAAGATAAGAAACGATCATCAACTGCAATCTAACCATTATTTCAGGAAATACAAGGTGTTTGTTCTTCCCACCATATCAGTCCGTATATCCGTTTGTGAAAGAACATTTCCATTTCCTCTTCTTCTAACACTTAATATTTTAAACCATCAAAAAAGAAAACTTGTGGGTTCGACACCCGTTTGGTGCATCCCAGGCATTTTCTAAGGATTTGAGCTTGATCAAAGTTAGTGTGGAGGAATCTCATGGTCAGCATACTCTGTGAAAGTCAACTCGAAAAAGTTAGTGGACTTGAATGGGATTCGAACTCGCATCTTCGTGTTTCCAGACCGCTGCTCTACCAATTGATCTATTCGGTCTAGCTGGGAATAAAATGCTCGTTGAATCCCACGCAACTGCCTGAGATACTCCAGCGATAACCGAACGATTGTCCATGCGGATGTACGGTGTTTTGATTGTATTTCTGAAGCATTCACTGCTTGAAGTGTCGAGCAATTTTATGATCAACCTTGTCGTGAAATTTTCTCACGTTACCGTGAGTATGGTTCAAAACTAGAACGTCCGTGTATGGTACAAGATATGAAAGTATGGGAAACAATCTTTACCTGTATCCTGCATCCATTTTTCTCTCAGGAAATATCAATAAAGATCTGATGACCCTGCGTTCGTGTCTTGAGATTCTTCGAGAAAACCAGACCAACACCGATAATGGACAAACCGGAAAGGTAATGGTTCATAAAGGATTCAATATAAACCGAAAAACATCGTCTTGTTAGTTTGATATTCAAGTTGCAAACGAGGCAAGACAGGGGAAAGGTGCATTAATATTTTGACTCTGTTTCAAAGGCAAATGAAAAGGTTTGATAATGACTTTGAAATGTAGTCAAAATGTCACCGCACCTTAGTCTTGTCTTGTTTATAACTTGAACATCAAGCTAACAAGATTAAGTTTTTCAGTAGGTTTTACCTTTTACTTTTTAAAATGGTCGGCTGGTTGGGGTTTTTGAAATCATTGGTTCTTCAACATTAAAGAGAAAGAAAGCTTGTTCTATTGGTAAACACTCATTATTACTTTCCAGATGGTTCCATACAGGGACAGTCGATTGACACACTTGTTCAAGAACTTTTTTGACGGCGAAGGAAAGGTAAGAACTGAACGAACCTGTCTAAGTTGTAGCTCAAGATTTGCACAAATCTTGAGTTTTCAAGACCTGTCTAAGTTGTAACTCAAGATTTACACAAATCTTGAGTTTCAAGACCTGTCTAAGTTGTAACTCAAGATTTGCACAAATCTTGAGTTTCAAGACCTGCCTAAGTTGTAGCTCAAGATTTGCACAGATCTCGAGTTTCAAGACCTGTCTGCGTTGTGACTCTAGATTTACACAAATCTTGAGTTTCAAGACCTGTCTGCGTTGTAACTCAAGATTTACACAAATCTTGAGTTTCAAGACGTCCATATTATTCGGAGTATGCTTTATTTTATTCTCCTTCAAGTTGTCGGCAGGTTGTGGGTTTTTTGTCTAAGTTGGACAAATGCAAACGTATGGCTAAATCCATTCCATTATGAAAAAGGAAAGTAGTTAGAGATCAGAAAGTTATCACGTAAATCTCTGCAGTTTTCAACGCGAAAGAAACTGAGGGCAACCATTAGGATAGGCGCTAAATGGAGATAGCCAAATTTGAAGAAATTAACTAAAGCCTTGCGAGGTGAAGGGACCGGTGGGGGATTCACAATTAATCCCATAGTATTCCGTTAATCCCCACGTATTCTGTAGTAACACCAGGCTGATTAAAGGCGCCTTTGGTGGATCTCTTGGAAGAACAGTTATGACTGATATGGTTATTCAATATAAATAGTGATACCAACTTAGCGTTACATAAATTCAATTTCCAGGTTCGTATGGTGGTATGCCTGAATCCCAGTGCGACGGAGTACGACGAAAGTGTGGTAGGTGCTCTTCTGGATTTACCAGCCAGTTAGATTCTTGGTTAGTACGGTGTGACAGGTCAGTGTGGTACTTTGAGACGTTGGTTTTGTTGGTTATTTCCACGATGCGGTGGTATGGAAGTTAGAGTTTTATTCTGAAGCGTTTTCGTTTTGGTGGCTGAACAGTTGATGGCCCGGTTGTCTTGTTTTTCCTCGCGATTATTCCTTTTTTGAGATGTTTCATTCTTATTTCTTCTTCGTCCTTTTCTTTCCTGCAAAGACAGTCCTTCCGTGTCCTCTCATCTTACTCTACACATCTCGTAAATTTAGCAGAACTTTTATTTATCCTGTGACCACTGTTTGCAGTTTATTTACCTCCCTGTTTGACATTTAGCACGTCATGCGGTTTGCTGAAATCACCCAAGAAGTGGAGGTAGCGCGACCAAGTGGGATTAGGTGAGATAAACTTCTAAAATCAAACTCTAACTGCTCATATCATTCTTAATTAATACGCAAATCGTTTTTCTAAACCTCAGAGAATTCTTATATCTTTTTAACTTCAGGGCAGTTACACCAAAATGTGTATTAAACAGTTGTTGAACTATTTCTCGTCTTTCAGTTCTAACGCCGGACTAGCGCCTGGCAGAAGAAAAGGTTTGTTTTTTCTGAAATTTGACCTTTATCATAGGATCCCCGTTTATATTCGTTGGGATCACCACCAACTTTTGTACGCGCCATTACGAACTTTTGTGACCCTTGTTTTGGATAATGTGAAACGTGGATTATTTACTTCGGTGAACAGCGTACGTTTTAAAATAGGCATGCGCCAAATACTGCGGGATAAGCTATCGGATACTACACTTTCCGGTTATTATTATGGATATATATTTTATAGAGTAGCTGACACTGAATCCAACCCAGTCGCTAGGTTTTTAGTTATAAGATATTTACTTAGTACTTTTTGCTGTCAAATTTTAGCCAATCAATTGTATAGAGAGGCCTTACAAAATATCAACGAAGATGGCAAAGGTGAGCGAATCCTATATGATAAATAACCATGAGATACAGATTTATATTTTCCAGTGCATCATAAAGTACACCTGCTTGGGAAGTCAAACTGATGCAAATGAGGAGGATTAGGCTTTCGTTTTCTCGCATTGTAACTGTTTATTTCTTGGGTTACCTCTCGCATTTGTTCGCTTGCCATTTTTGGGTTCTTGGTAATCGCCATACGCCCTTCGAATGAATTATTTTAGTCCACGTTTCTTTAAATTCGGTTGATGTGTTCTTGAATACAGTTGAACTACTGGTAAGTGTATTGTACAACATTATTAACGAATAAATAAAATTATAAGGACCCCATCGATTGTCATACACGATTGTTCATTCTGATGTATGTAATGTTGTCTCAGAGTACAATTCCTGATTATGATTCGCTCGTTAATGTAACAATACGTCCCGGAGTCTAGTGATTTAATTGGATACATCAGAAAGAACAATCACATAAACAGCATTAGACATCCAAAACTTTTCACTTTTTCCAATAAATAATTTCGCTTTAGATGGCCTGGATAAACCCGTTCTTCTCAAGCCACTGTGTACGTTCCCACCGTTCCCGTTAATGGAGGTAAGATTAGGGACGATTTTGTGGACGTTGGTTAAGTTTATGCCATCAGTAGAACGATTTCTGAGCACAAACGAGAATCGATAGTTCAATGCTTCGAGCGTCTCACCAGTCATCAGAAGGTTGCGAGTTCGATCCCTGTCTGGGACTCAGAAATCGTTTATCTGAGGATAGAGCTTGATGAACGTCCAACGAACATTCATAAATATCTCCTAGCTTCTACACGTTGAACAGACTTATTGGATATCTTTAACTAACATATTGTGGCTACCACGTAAGGAGCTTAACCTTATGTTGAAGCTGGTTCTTAACTCACCATCTGAGTCTCGGTAGCTCAATGGTTAAAGTGTCTCACTGTTCATCAAAACGTTGAGGGTTGTGCACATTTACTACCTTCGCTCTCTATCTAAGTCTTGGTAGCTCAAATGGTTACAGCGTCTCACTGGTCATCAGGAGGTTGCGGGTTTGAACATCGTTAGTGACTCAAATTGTTATAATGAGTTTGACCATAACTGCAATTTTTTTTTTTTCAGTTGACCAGTCCCGATGATTGTATTACTCTTGCTAACCTTCTCAGATACCTCCAAGAACGCGAGAAAAGACGAGCGACATTAGAAAAAGATTTACAGAGAAAAAGTAAGTTTTTGGTTAATTCCTTAACCAGCTTGCATAACCTTCGTCCACTCCAGGACCACACGGGTCGCCAACAGTAGCTAGATTGGCCGCGGTTTCGTCATAAAGGATGGTTCCGCCAGGCAAAATTTTATCGCGCGGGGCGACATTTCTTTGTGCAAATTGAATAGGTTTTTCGTCAGTTAAAGTCGAAAGCCAATAGGACAAAAGGAGAAATCTCTTCGAGCGATAAAATTCACCTAGTTGTAAACAGCCTTAACACGTTTAGACGTGGCTAGTTACGATCTAATGAATGAAGCAGAATTCATGGATTGGTTTGTTTCTTGCATCGTGAAATAAAAACGAAAAAGGAAAGGAATTACTCGAGAGATCGACATCTTAAGGATTCTGTTGATCCTTTTTATGTAGTTACGACCTTCAGACAGGAGCTCATTAAAGTTGACTGCGAGAATGCTGAAAAGGAACGGGTAAGTGGCTTGGGCCATCAGAGGTTTGTTTCCAATTCTTAATGTTGAGACCGCTTCGCGAAAAGCCATAGACCTTGTTTGCAAGCTGTGTCGTGCCAGCGTTGGCACGGCTAAAGTTTAGTTTAGCAACCAAGTTGAGGTGAGGCTGTGACTTGCTCCCTCATGTGCTGCCCTACGTCTTGAGAAACACAGGTTTGTCGTCTTTTCTTGTACTTTTGGTGGGGATTACAGGAAAGAAGCAGCACAGCATGGCTTTAAAAACTTAAGCCATACGGTACCCAGCCGGGCTGATAAAATATACCTGCACTGTTCTGCTCGTCTAAAATAAGCCTTATCGGTCAACAGGCATAATTTAGCCTCTTCATCCAAAGCGTTCTTGCTCATGTGGTTGGAGGAATCGTCTTGAAAGGAAAAACGCTGCGATAGTGAAGTAAAGGTTACATACCGTAACCGAGGTGTTTAGGCGATATATGAACCTGAGGGCGAAGCCCGAAAGTTCATATATCGCTTAAATACTGAGATCAAGGTATACAACCGACTTATATCATCGTTAGTGAAGTTTCGAAAGAAGTATTAAAATTGCGCGACAAGCGTGTAGAAATGGCGAAATTTCGGTAGAAAGTTCATGAATATCTTTGAGGTTTGTAAATCAGTTATAAACCTTTGGAGAACAAAAGAAACTGAGCCAACGATGATAAAATAACCGATAATGCCAGTCGGTTTTTTGAAGAACCCGGTGGCTTGGAGAGTTACTTGTAAAACGTTCAGAGCATTACTAATAAACAACTCTTGAGTAAGTTCTTGTCTTCTTCCACATCTGCAACTCTTGATGGTGACGTCTCTTTCCGATTCCAAATTTTCAAGCTTCAAAACGAAATGTTTGAATTTTTCATCGGATTGTTTTCATAGATTATTTCTGACCTGAAGACATCAAACCTCGAAAAGGAAAGGTAAGTAAAATGTTATAGCTTTAAGACAAACCTTTTTCGGAGGAAAAAGTCTTATCAAGTAAAGGATGCGGGTAAAAAAAGATTTTAAAAAGACTTCCGAGCGGTGAATCAATGCAGTTCTTATATACTTCAGCTAGTGAACAATGAGCCCATTCTTCAAACTTTCATATTCTTCGCTTCGAATCTTTCTGTTTTTACCTTTGTTACTTTGGAAATATTCTCGTGCAGTTGGTTCCTAGTCCGTCTAATTCATACTAAGACACAGTTAATTACCCCACAGGGAAATTCAGAAGCTCGAAAAAAGGTTAAAGTCACTGACACAAAAGGCAAGTATATGTATTATCTTGTCGTGTTGTATATTTCCACCAGTTGTTTAAACATACAATGATCGTATTTGTTATTAGGTTGTAAACTTTACAAAAAGAACAACTTATCATCTTTAAGGTCTGTTTAAACGTGCGATTTTATGCCTTGCAATTGACATCTTGGAGTCTGTGTTTAAGTGAAGAGTTCAACAAACCGCTGACCTTACAGGGTTAGGGTTAAGCCTCGCTTACACTTGCGATTTTATGTCTCGCAATTGACATCTTGAAGTATGTGTTTAACTGACGAGAGCGTCGAGGACAAACTTCAACGAATCACAGGCCTCGAATTTGGGATAAGAAAAGGCAAGGCCACTTTGACCTTGAATGTAATGGCATAACTCAGGGCATCAAGGACAGTATAAAGGGCATAGAGGCCGGTTTGAAACTTTTTCTCCACTGTTATTTTAATCACCTTACAGTACCATACCCAGGTAGAGCAAGGTTTAAAATAGCAAATTAGCAATGCATGTATAAACAAATACTTGCATGTATTAATCTCGTTTTCGGTGCCTGCAAGCTTCTGTCTTACAAAATAGTCAACGTTATTTGAAGTATTCGCCTTTAAAGATGGCGCTACCGTAAAAGGATTGCAGGCTCGGATAACGAGCAACAGTTCGTTCTAAGTACACGTGTGTTTATCAGAAGATTCAGGATTTTAAATGACCGATCGAGCAGGTTAATTTTACCGTTTTAAATACTACTTTAACTCTATTGTCAATTTTACCGATCATACACTTGTATAACAATCTTGAATAATTGAGGGCAGGCCACTACTGGCCGTGGGATTCAGTGCTTCTTGAGGGCATAGCGGCCAACAAGCAGGGTATCGACAGCCAGTGGCTGCCGTGGCCGCCTCTAAATTTGAGGCCTGGAATCATAAGCGCATATCTTGCTGCACAGACTGTCACGAGTTTATTACACAGGCCAAGATGACAATCGCATGAGTAAACAGCCCTTTGTAGATCCATACACGTGCTTCCAAGCTCTCCACCTAGACCAGGGGTGTGCGACCTGCAGCCCGCAAAAGTCGTTTGTGCGGCCAGCGGAGACTTGTTCGGTAGAAAAAATTAAAAGAATACTACAAATCAGAAACTTGTATCGGTAATAAAGGTCGAAATCGAACTTTTCCAAGAATGACGTTTGCCCCTTGATTAGTTTAACTCATAGCTAGAGGCTTAATTTAGGTTATTAGGTCGTACTCGCCTAAATGGCACCTTGGAAATAGAACAATCGACCTTACAGAGGGAAATGGGCTACGAAGGCGAAGACTGATGGCCCGCCAACTATTCTAAGCCAGAAATTTGGCCCGCAGAACCAGAAAGGTTGCGTATCTCTGACATAGATCTTCAACATGGATGTATTTAGGTATCAAGGTCTGGACGGAAATAACAGCTTCTCACATTTTCTTAGTATTCCTTCCCCTTTCACCACATATTTTCTTGTCTCATCCCCTTCGCAATACACGTCATCATCTTTTAGCAGTTTCCTAACCATTCTGCCTAAATAACTGCGAAGTTGACTGACGTGTATTCTTACAGAATGATGCTTTACAAAGAGCTGTCCACCACCGAGAAGAGAACGCTAATAAGTTACAGTCAGAGGTAAAGAAATGAAGAGAAATTATGTGAAAAGTGTGAATACCAGCTCAGTTTACCAACTCCAACGGCCTTCTGTTTTTTTTTTTTTTTTACAGCTCGACGAGCAAAGAAAAAAAATCACCCAAGAAAAACATGATAAAATGAAGTTAAAGCAGGTAGAAAACAAACTGACGCCTCAAATTAATAAAACCATGCAAACGTACAAGTGATGTTAATAATCGGATTGCTTCGCGTGCGATTCAGATATAACCACGTATTAATTAAACAAGTCGTTAAATGTGATTCAAATTCGTAGAAACTCGAAGTTCGGTATATCAACGTCGTGACATAATTATGACTAACTATGGCATCAGTTTATTAATATATACTTGCATGCGTTGTAGGCATTGAAAGGCGTCGTGTCACAAGAAAAAGATAAATGGGAGAAAGAATGCGTAAGTATCGACCTTTACAGCATCGTAATTCAATTGCAAAAACGCTCATTGTACTATAATATTTAGCGTGTTGGTAGTCATATGAACGGGGTCGTTAATTTGTAGCCAAATTACTCTTCTCTATCAAATACTGTTTTTGATGTCCTTCATGCCGTTTCGGTTTCTCTCTATAGGATAAACGTGTTAAACATAAGGAACTTGAAATGGAAACCAAGATTTTCCAACGCGAGGAAAAACTTAGACAGTTGAAAGAAATCGTCTATAAAGTGAGTGAGATCCTTACCTCAAAAATCATAAGTGGTGTGACCAAAGTGCTGCCTTCCCTCCAAAAAACTGTTTTGAATCTTTATTATTGCACTTAGATGTTTTTCGGTAGTGCAAGGCTATTCAACATTTTTCTGGATGTGAATCACATTGAGAAACCAGCATGGGCCATTGAGCCAATCTTTTCCCTCATGTTTACAAAATTGTAGAAGGCCTTTATACATGTAAATTTAATTGAAGGTAAACAACCCAGATTTGTCTAAGTGCAAGTATATCCCATGCGCTAGTCTGCTGAAGCAACTACGAAATACCCTCAGATTTCTTAGTTAAATTATTAATTAACAACTACGAAATACCCTCAGACTTCTTAATCAAAGTTCAAAAGCACGAAATTTAATGTTGGAATGTATCCTACTGATAAGGCCTAACCGCAGTAAGAAGGCCTTCAAGAGTTCTAACAAATAGGAGAACTGTAGAAGTTGCATTTACCATATTACCTCGACATCGTTCGTTTGACGTTCAGTTTTCTTACTTTAAAATAGGAGGACAAGAAAAACTCGAAGACATTTCGTGGAAAAGGGTTCTTCAGATCTCGTTCCCCTCCGCCGGTTGCGAAAAAGGTACCGCGGGAAAATATTAGAGAACATTCCAGTCTCATTGGTCGTGAAATGAGGACCGAGCAATCGCTAGAGACGAAAGAAAATGAACGATCTGTTTCGAGTCGTGGCTTCGTCCCAGATTTATTCATAAATTTCGCCTTGTTTGATATTCGTTTGTTTGCAGATTAATGAGCCAACCAGCCTCATTTGACAGTGAGGACTCTTCAGATCTGCTCATGAAACAATATTCAATAGAATGCCGTTTTATGGAAGAGGTTCATGCCTACATGTATCAGGAAATTCTGCATAACTGTATAAACACATGCATAAACATAAACTGCGTTAACATTAATATAAATAACAATGCCCAGCAGATTGTGCGAAGTATCGCCATATGTAAACATTAACAATTGCTTAAACAAAGAAGGCTAGAAAAGTTTAAAACATATTTATTGACTGACGTTTCGTCGCTACAAGCAACATCTTCAGAGTGGAGATCAGGGATTACAACGAGATATATTTATATTAAACAAACAGTATCGAATGACAATTAAGATGATATATTTACAACAGTAACGGAAAAAAACTGCGTTAACACGTGCGAATGCTTGTCTTCACTTTAGCACCACATAACTTGCCTCTACCAATCAAAACAATTTACGCAAGCATATCGCAAACAGGCAGGAATAAAACCCCACTCACTCTACTAATCCAAAAAAAAAAAAAATAAAATCATTAAAGCATTGCTGTTTCTGTTTTCATTTCAGCCTGCCGTCAAACTCCGTCATCGTCGTTCCAGGTCCACAGATTACTGGCTGGAGCACAAACCTGCAGAAAACTACGAAACAGGTCAGTTAGAAAGCGCTCACCTCACATTACAACCGTAATATTCAACATTCATCCAGATGTTCATCCAATCATCCATTTCAACCTTCATTTATCCTTCCTGTTATCTATCCGTTGATCTTTACATTGATTCCATCTGTATCCTTTGCATCCCTTGTATCCTGCAGTCTCTAATCATGCGTTCACCCATTGATTTATCCGTTTATCCATGTATTCCCTTATTCATTCCGTTTGTTTTCTTTGCATATCCCTTTTGCGTATCCCGCAATCTTTACTCGTGCACACAGCGATGGATTTATCCGTCTTACTCTGTGTTTTCTTACTGACCACATCCGTTAAGCTTTGTACGCTGCGGTCATTCAAACCATGCAATACTGAATTCTTCTGGTTTCATTGTTGTTAATTTTGTTGATTCAATCATTTTGTTACGTTTTATTCTAGAGACAATACTTCGTCCAGTTCTCAAGAAAAAGAAAACTGTTCAAATCCCCGAGGAGAAACATTTCAAAGCGTCGCAGGTAAATTGAGAAACTCTAATTCTTTAACAATCGGTACTGCAACTTCTTCCTTTCCTCTTGGTTCGGTTTATTTTCAGTTCCTTCTCTCCTCGCATTTAGGCTACCAACTACGTCTTGGAACACCAGGAAGCCGATTCTCAGGGTGAACTGGAAACTAAATTAATCAAAGTAAGAGTTATTAAAACAATAGTCACAGCTGATAATTTCAAACCTTCGAAGGTTAAACTCTTTACTAATCTCAGCAATTGAATGAAAGAAATACTGATTGCTAAAGATGTCCTTGCTTAGATTTTATACTCTCCGTTAA
Organism: Heliopora coerulea; assembly: GCA_030142905.1. Classification (NCBI taxonomy): domain Eukaryota; kingdom Metazoa; phylum Cnidaria; class Anthozoa; order Scleralcyonacea; family Helioporidae; genus Heliopora; species Heliopora coerulea. The sequence continues at coordinate 1,194,726 of JASJOG010000039.1, forward strand.
CATTTCAACAAGAGAATTTTGTTTGAGTAATACAAGTTTATGAGATGAAAATAGTTTCTTAAAGCAGCTTTCTTGAAATCTTGTTCAAATGGAATAACTTCGCAATTTTGTTTTTGATTGAACATTCTACCCGGCTTTCTCCAGGGTAAGATAACCATAGAGACTTCCTCGTTTTATCCCAAGGAATGACTTTTGAATAGGATCTAACCAGTCCATTCACCAGAGCGAGGTTATACTCTCATTGTTTCACAGGGTGATGTATACAAGACAACTGGAGGAGGTCACTGTGTACAGTTTACAGACATAGAAACACTGAAAACGAATTTTGATGTTGCTCGCAGTCCAGAAAGGTAAGTTGAAGTAATACGAACCATGGAAATGGTTATAAAAATTGAAGGTGTTCCATACCCACAATCTTACATTAAACTCTGACGCTGGAAAATTTACTTCATCTTGTACAAACTGCATTTCATATGATCAACAATTTCTGAGTGATTTCTTACGATTTATTATCTCTGTAGAAAACGTTCACATCCCAATGAAGCTGTTGAGGAAGTGAAGTCCTCAGTTGAAGACGATAGCACGGCCAGTTGGACGAGCGTTGAGACCAGGGTAAATTGAACAGCCAGAAGTGTTGGTTGATTTAGCCTTTGAGTTAATTCGTTTTATATCTCGGGAAATTTGGGTTCCATTTGTTCTTGGACCCGTCTCTGGAAGTCGTGTTTTATACAAACATACATGTTGATTGCTACATCTTGACAGATGATTGCCATTCCTCCACTTGTTACTCGTCTGCGTTGCGTCCTCCGTGTGCTCTGAGGTGGCTCTTCAAACCGGCAGCAGATTTGCATGCCAAATTGCAGACTGAGCATTCGAAAGGTGCCTTCTGATTTGTAGCGGCCGGTGTCCCTCTGTTGTGCACCAAAAGTTGACGTTTGAGCCCACCAGCAGACTTGCAGACCTTGGGACATATGGTGCAAGCGTGCACAGAGGAATTACGTACAGGAAAATTGCAGGCAGCTCTACGAGGGGCAGAACTCTGAATTGTGCGACATACATACATACATACATACATACATACATACATACATACATACATACATACATACAAACAAACATACATACATACATACATACATACATACATACATACATACATACATACATGCATACGTACATACATACGTACATACATACATACATGCATGCATGCATACATTCATACATTCCAAGTATTCGCAGATTTTGTACCACGTGATGCATTCCTGCTAAAGGTCAACTTCATACATTTATCGAACGATAAGCTTATCGTTTTTTGTTTGTTTTTAGTGTGCTGTCGGTATCGAAGGACGACCTGGGCAAGCAGCACCAAGTTTATGTCATAACGCCAAGTAAGTTACATCAGTGTTCTGATACCAATACTGCCACAGACTCCTTCTGGTGTAAGATTTATTACTTGTACATAAAGCCTGGTTCTATTTAGCCTAGTTTTTATAAATGTCAGTGTTTTCTTTTGTGTATTGGAGGTTAAAGGAAACGTCCTGGATGGAACTTAAACACAGTGCCGTACCAAGGACCACTGGGGCGTTTGCCCTGGCCAGAAAATTTTATGAGGTCACATTATCGGGAACAAAAATTCGACTTTGTTAGTCTTTTTTCTAGATTCAAAAATAATTTCGCAAAGCTCAGCAATTGTCTCGACTTCTTGTCGTTACTTGACGGCTTTGCAGCTGTCGATGCCCGGAAACGCCTGTTTTGAACGCTTGGAAATTTTGAATTACATTTTGAGTAGCAAAAAAAACAAAGTACAAAAATTATTTGTTTCTACTGAAGTGTCTCGTTTAATTATGTGGTTGTTATATTGGTGTACAGTTATCATAATGTAAGGAGCTTGGGGTGCGTTAGAGAGGATTGAGGGAGCACCTTCAACGTAATTTGCCTTAGGCGAGTTACCTCCTTGGTGCGACTCTACTTAGACATGCAGTAGCTAGAACGCTTAACTATGACAGGGAAATTTTCCACCAAAATTTTTGCGACTCATTGGTGTCTTCTGTGAGAAGTCTTCCGGACAATACGTACACTTACATTCTTTTTTTTTTTTTTTTGCTTTGCTTCTACATAGGCGAAGAAAATCCCACGAATAAGTCCGCCATTAGCCACGGCGTTGTCTTCAAAGAAATCGTCAAACAAAATACGAAACTGACGATTGAATGTTTTTAGCCATATTACCCTTAATTTAGTGTTATACGGGCTGTATAGATAGATTAAAAATGTCACCCCTTTTTACAAAATTATGTAAAGTACTCACAACGGACTTTTTCGAAAGTGAAGCTTATGTTTAGATACTTGCACCATTGCTCAGTCGGGGAACTGGGTGTCCAGCTGAGCTGTATGGTATGAAACGTTGTAAAGATTACTTCTATGGTTAAACAAGCTCGTTCTTCAGTGCTATTCAGCGTAGCTTGAAGCGAAGGAAAGGCTGTAATTCAAGTAGAAAGATTAACTAGTGTCATTTGTATCGGGTCAGGGTTAAAAAGGAATGTTACCGGCACTTTTTAGGTATATAAACAAATGAATGCCTTAGTTCAAATCACTTTTTTTTTAAAACTAATCCTCATGGTAAGCCTAATAAAAACAAGTTCAAAGACCAAAAACCTACCTCACAGAACTGAGCTTTTAAATTGGTGGTCTGTCGAGTGGTTCTTGGATTTCATGAATTTCGTGAGAGTGAAGAACAAAAGTTAAACTAGGACTGATTTTTCCTTGTTTATTTGCTGCTACTATATGCAATTTTTGACATATGTGCATTAAAAGATAGTTGCGTAATGCTCCCATAAAACAAATCCGCTGAGTAAAAATCTCGGATTTCGACTATTGCACTGAAAGAATCAGAAAGTATCTGAACTTTTTTTAATGGAGTTCTTTGGACATTCCTGTAGTTCGACATTTTACTAGTTTGAAAAATGTTTTCCGGTTTTGTTGAGATTTCTGCTAAATTTCCCGAGTTTAAAGAAGTAGCTCGCTGTGAATAAAGTACAAGTATAAACGAACACACCGCGATGCTGCTGGAATCGAATTTGAGTTTGATGAGCATCAACATCCACTTAACCATGAAAACCAATGAATGCAATGACACAAAGGTATCTGTTCTCAAAAACCGTATCAAGCCGACTATTGAAAGAAACGCGAGATAAAACACAAATTGAAAACGAACGTGTTGAAAACTCGAAATCTGAGTCAAAGCAAGACAAATAAGATCAACAGTTTTATTTCTACTTTATTACAAATAGCACCATCTGACCAAATGAGTGGGTTCGACTCTCAAACACCCGCGATCCTTTTATATTTACGAATGAACGTGTGCAATTATGTAATTTTAAAATAAAAGGATCGTGGGTGTTCGAAACCACTCAATGGCCCGTTCCCTTTATTCATCTGCTGAATACAACTACCAGAATTCCATTCGAAATCTTGTTTGTAATGTTAATCTGAGCAATTGTCCTTCCATTCGCTTTGGGAATTCAATGTTTGTATGAAAATGAAAAAACCGCAAAGTGTTCTTGTAGCTGTATTCAACTGACGTAATAAGCTTGGGAAACCGGCTCCTGGTCAGTCAATGACTTTGTTATCAAGTCGAAATATAACCGTCCACCTTAACGTCTTGTGCGGACTCTTATTTTGAGTTTTTAAGACATTAATTTTTGGATTATGTTATCCAGATATGTTCTTTAGTCAGACAGGAATTTTCAATCAGCCTGTTAGGTAATTCTTTGCCAGGAAACGTCTGCTAGCTTCGAGCAATGCATGAACCAAACATGAATGTCTTGTTTTCATAATAAGTGAATGCTCAAAACGAATCATTTCATCACTTTTCCTTGGCAGTTCTAATCTTCAGGAAATACTAAAAAGCAAGTCCTATATTAATGTTTCGCAAAGTCTTATCTTAAACTTTCCATGGGATCTGGAACACAAATGATCAAAAGGTTTTAAGGCGTTAGCGTATTGCGAGCGATCTCGCTTCCTTGGGTTTCCTGCTTGGATCCTATTGAGGCCCCTCCCGAGTGGGCTGGGATGAACTCAAGGAAATGATATTGAACTATCGAACATGAATCGATGAACACCTTAATCCATCTGCTTGTCATGTTCATGTGCTTATATTTGTCATGATGATTTTATTCGGAAATGCACACACTTTAAGCTTGGGTAAAATATTGTGCTTGTTCCTCTTAATGTTTCCCTTTTATCTTGGGAGCGTTTGAGAGGTGTTCGCGATACTTTCAAGCATTTTCTCCCCCGAATTTTGCATGTGCCAACGCGAAAGACACGTATACATTGCAGTATGACATCCTTGATGGCGACCAAGTCCGTAACTTATCCATATAAGTATGATGGAAGTGACGAAGTCATGTGCCGAGTGTCCCCCTCACTGTTCACACTGACCACATCATTTCTGTTTTCTCAACAATCGCAATGTGGAGATACATGATTCACTTTGTTGTGACTATTTCATTAATTTCTTAATAAACAATGCATGGCCGTTTCAAAATACGAATTTTACCTTCCCATGTTGACAATATCTCTCGCTTGTTCGCATCGCGAACTAATAAGAGACATTACCAACACTCCGACGTAAAATTTGTATTTTTGAATGGCGGGATAATATCTGTTTAATATGCGAATAACACCTACTGTGTACGTCACACTGCGTAATGACTAGTAAAACTTGGTGTATAGTTGAAGTTATCAAACAAAGTCACTTGAAACTGCTGCGTGTGTTATTTGTCCCATGACATTAAACAGAAAATTTCGAGAGACTTAACTGTTCCATGTGAAAAATATACGTTGTTTCTTAATAGCTCATGCCGTGTTCCCTATACCGAATGTTACATACATATCAATCGTAATATTTCAAGAACTAAGTTATGACTTATTTATCCACTTTTTGGATAATTCAAGACTACTTTTAATGATACATCCGGCAGGCTGCGAGGCCTTACCAACATTTGCCGTCCTTGTGACAAAGCGTTTCCTGCAGATCAAAGGATGGTTTCCAGTTCTCCCTGACTGAAGGCATTAACCCTTTGTTTACGTTAACGTTGCTAACGCTGATAGTTCCGTAGCGCAGCCCACAAGGAAAGCAAGCTATGGCGACGAGATTGTCTGGTTGACTCACAGTCTTAGCAATCGACGGCCGCTACCTCAATCAAGACCACTCTCGTTTGTAATCCAGTTTGTCGACATGAGCAGCATCGCCAATAAGTTGTTAGCACTTGGCAGGACGCTGTTGTCTCTCGCAATGGACGACCTGATAACCAGAATATTGAAACGAGGCCTTGCAATTTTAATCTTGGAACGGCAATTAAGCTGAAGAATTACAAGATCTCACCATGTTAACCGCGGATTTCATCTGGTAATGTTGAGCTCTTCAGATCGAGTTCTTTTGTTTCGACTAACCCAACGGTTTCTTCGTTCTTCAACCAATGCAGCTAGCACATAAATATTTGAAAGAAGAGCTCTTCAAACGATCTTTCTAAAATTTGCTCACCCTTTGTCACTCAGGGCCTGCAATTCTACATATCTGACTGAAAATGCCATTTGAATTTGTCTTTTGATGAGAAACGTCGAATTTCCGTAATGTCGTCACAGTCACCGACCGTTAGAACTCGAAACTAGGCTAAAGTGTGAACTCATTTTTGATATTCTGGACTACAGTCGGTGAACGTAAAAATGGCCGTCCTCACGCCATGTTTCCATATCTACAAGAAAATTGTCCCTATTTGAGTGGGCGACCAGTCGATGACCTATCTCATTCTGTCGCCGATGCAAACCTTGTGACGTTTGGTGAAATGAAAATGTCACAAAATATGATCTATAATGGTCGCAGGTGGAATTGCAGAATACCAAACAGTTTGTGCTTTGCGATCATCAACTTTATGGATGAACGCAGACTTTGGTTCTGCTTTGCCAGCTTTGATAGATGACTTACTTCATTCCGGCCCCGTTACCGACTCAATTTTTCCTGATAATATCCAAGAAAATTTCGAGCTGTCAACTTGTTATGTGACGCATGTTTTATGAAACACACTGTCACCGCTTTCGTGTGCTTCAGGTCCCTTCTACACAATCCAAATCAAGGCACTTCAAAATTGCCCCAGATAACTTAGCCAGTAAGATCGTCCGTCTTATATTTTAACGTTAGACGACGTGACCTCGTCATGGAGAGAGATCCTGGCGGTAAAGGTTCAATCGTGAAGAACCGCACCGTATGGCCTTAGCCATATCAACATCGCGCTGAGAGTAATCTGTATTGCTTCAGAGTCACGTCCATGTAATATGCATAATTTTGTTCCGAGAGTTGAATAATTCATGACACTCTAAAAGGTTCTTTCATTCCTCGCGTGATAAAACGTGCGTCAGACTCGAGAGATTAGCAAAGAAACAGATTCCTGTGATCGAGAAAGAAGTGTTGCCGATAAGAACTCGTGCTGCGTTTGTGATACAAGACCGTATACCATGGTTCGCTCTTCTGGACAACACAAGTGTGCTTTAATCTTCTGTGGTTCTCTACTCATTCTGTTAGGCGCTGGAATAACTGCGTCTGGCTTTGTTTACGATTTTCATGAGCCGTACGAAGACTTGCCGAGGTCGTATAGTAGGAATGCTACGGGTAGTACTTATTTTACTCATACTCAATATTGGCTTGGAATCCCGGTAAGACACCGTTTATTCCTTTTACGAAGTGACTGAAGGCGAACATAAGTCTATTTTTACCAATTTATCTTTTTACTAATTGTCAATTCCACGCAATAAAAATACCCCCAGTCGAACAATCTGGCGCTATACTTGAACCGTTGAAGTCTTGAGAATTGTAAGTTCGTCATTCTTTGCTTGTTCGCTTGTTTTAAACCTTTTCTACCAGAATATGGTGTGAACAACGATCTATGTTTACCCATGACAGACGAGAACCTTCAGAAGCAAATATTTTCATCATAAAGACGTTTAGAAAACGAAATCTCTTTCAGCTTCAAATATCTGATGTATAATTTTGGTTCAATTTAACTTCTTTCGCCATGCGCTTGTCAGTCATCTCAGGTTTGATGTCTGACGAACTGTAGGACATTCAAGAGAAGTGATCATCTCTTTTGAACAGCTGTATAGCATTTGTATACTTTGCTAATCAACATTTAGTTTTCTGCTTTAGGAACCAGTACCCCCAAATTGATTCCTCTTCAGGTTAAAGACACAATACCTGCTAGAACGTCGCAAGTAATTATAATTTTTATGTCACGAAATCCTGTCGAGACGGTTTTTAATTCCCTTCTTCGATTCTGCTCTACCTGCATGAGTTTACGAACCTTTTAACTGTTCAACAATTCTTTAACCCATCAAAGTACGGTAGCAGTACCGATGAGGAGTTTTAAGTTTATGTACAGAACCTGCCTGAGTTCTGTAAACAATAATCATATCACCTATATATCGCCATTATACTCGCTTTTAAACACAATCCTTAATGTCTTAGTAACTAAGGAATATTTACTTTTGTTATGAGATATGCAAACGACGGTCCTTAAACAAATTCAGGGGATTAAACTACTTGCAAACCCAACGTTTAGTCATTTTCAACCATTACGCTGTACGATTTTTCAAGAAATTAGAATGACATAGCGCACGAAATGGAATCCTTTAATTCTTTCACTCATGATATCTGTGGTCGTCATATTTTGCTCCCCGGCTAATCCACCCCGACAAATCTTCACCAATTCAAATATTTTTAAGCTAAAAGACTGTCTTTATGAATATATTTTTGGAATGTTGTTGTCATAAGGATACACGAAGTGTTCAAAACAGTTTAAACGTCTTTAATGCGTTTATTTCACGACATAAATATAAGCTTTTAACCCATTATCGCATGTCTACCCATCATTATAAATCCAGTATAGGGCAACTGCAAGTTTAATGACATTGAAAGTAAGCTCAGTTTTTGTCAAAGGACTTTAAAGTCGAAATTGTGATTAACGCTTCAAAGACAAAAAGTCCATTGAACGCATCTTGTTTTTGCTGGATTGCTGACAGCTGTCGTCGATGACTAATATCTGTAAATTTGCATGTGGAAGATGTTGTTCAAGCAGATAATATCTCAAAGCTTTTAAATAAAGTCTGTTTTTTTATCGACTTGAAATAAAGTATATCTAAACTGTAATCGGAAAAAGAACTTAGTTTTGGACTTAAGTATGCATTTGCCTTGTTTTTGATATTCCACAAATCAAGATGATTTATGAGACCAATTTTGTCAAAAGGTTATCTTGATTCGACCAAGTCTTTGATTTAAACGGACTTAAAAGTCCACGACCTCTTGATGTACGTTTAAACTTTCATCCATGGATGAAAGGAATTACATGGCTAGCCTGTTTCTTCTTCAGTCACTCACTGAACTCTATTACGACGGGAAAATCTTGCCTTAGGGCTTCTTTGTATGGTTAAATTCGCTGCAGACACTATTTTAAAAATAGTTAAAAATAGTCGCCCGATGGTGGCATTGATTAAGCCGCGCATTTCTTCAGAGAAAGTAAAGAAATGTTGCAGACAATCATCGATCAATGCTGTACTCACGAAATTGGACAAAAGATAAGGATTAAGTCAGTGTGTGTGCAAGGAATCATTAACAAGAAAATGCTGTTTTGAAACCAAGATACAAACTTCTTCTTTGTCCGATAACTCCAACTTTTGGTGACTCGAACGAAGGACGTCTACCCATAAACCTGAGGTCATACTAACGTCTGATTCTCTGCATGTTTGGGTCTGTACAAATTAAGCCGCTACTTTCTTCCAAAATGGGGGATACGCGAAATTTCCCTTGTTCAACTTGAATGCTGTTGTCTTTCATTGAACAAACTCATCAAACAAAAAGTCATTCAACCATTGCGGATTAGGCTTGCTCGAACGATAGACGCTGAAAAAACGGGTTCAGTTGTGACCTGGAGTTAAACCTCTGGTTGGTTAGTTACCTTAGTTTTTGGATTTGCTTAATTCAATTGAACTGATATACCTACGGGGAACTCGAACCATCATCTGGATCGCTTAAGGACAATTTTCCATGCGCTAATTCACTCCTGCTAACTAGAACTCGTTGATTACGCAACTATATCTTGATGAGCAAAAATACAAGTTATATTTTTAGAAATATCTTCGTTGAGTCACGGTTAAGTGATGTCGATAGCTACAGATCGGGTTATATTCTTCAGGGGAGTATGTGGAGTATGACAAAAATGGCCAACGAAGAAGAGATATAAGTGATCGATGTTCTAGATTCACTGATCGTCCCACTAACAGGAAGAACTCTTGCTTTTAATTGACATAAGGACGTCCGTAAGTTGAGAAGGTTGACGTCAAATCAAAGGTTTCGCGTACTTATTGTCTTTATCTGCCGTCTCTTTTCTCCGTTCAGGCCGTTTTCTGTAATTAGTTCTCTGCATTGGTTTCCTTTGCCTTCCTTTCCCGTCACGACGTCTCATTTTAACGCGTAAAATTGTATGGCGTTGACCAGAGTAAGATATGAGAAGTCTAACTGGACCATAAAAGAGCCATGTTATAGCTACGGCGCCTTAACACGATCATCAAAAGCTTGCAAACGTGAGTTTGTGGCTGTGGTGATGTCGACGACGATCGAGATCATTCACGCCAGAGTACATAAGGCGTTACGAAAACCACCAAAAAGACCTAAACTACAAGAAAGCTCGACCAAAGTTGGACCATGGCAAATACGAATTTATTGCTTGAAACCAATGTAGCGTCTCTTTTGAGCACCTTGTCCTGACAAGGAAAAAGAACCGCTGTTTGCAGCCTTTCGATTCTCCTCGGTGAGAACGTAGCCACACGAGAGGGGAAAAATTCGAACTTCAATAAATCGAGTGAGTTCGACTTCGTAGCGTTAGGGACACCGTAAGAAACAGCAGCTACAAAGAAACATTTTTTTAATAAAAACTGGCCAAACGAAAAGAATTGAGAAAAGGTTGATAACTTTCTTGTAATTATGCTTATTAAGAAGTTCATTCGTTGATAATGAGAGAGAGGCGTAAACTAAAGCTTTCCAAAGGCATACAAAGGTCTCGGTTGAAGCTCCACCTAAAAGAGACATTTTAGCAATTTAAAAATGCGTAAAAAGCTTGTCATGATTTATTTATTTTCTGTCTCTTACTACCTTTTAGCTCGTTTTATTTGGGATGTTCGTGCTTGCTACAGCGTTCATTGCAACGAAATGCTTGGTAAGTCAGCGGATAGACAATGTTCAAGTCTGCAATTAACTTGAGATGCTGGGGAAGAAGTAGTGATGGTGGTTAATAATTCTACCACAACTATTCAATCTACCTCTAACGAAATCAAAAGACGCCACTAAAATTGAACCAATACTTCACTTTCCATTGCAAATCTTGTTAAGTTCTCACTTTGATTGTTGTTAGCTGCTTGTCTTCTGTTCTTTATCTTCAAATGGTGCATCATCTGACATGATAACCACGGTTGTCTAAAGTAGTAACAGTTGTTTGTAGTGGTAATAATAGTAGTGGTTATAGTGATGGTAATGGTAGCTGTGCTAGTGATAGTGCTAGTGGTAGTGATAGTGCTAGTGGTAGTGATAGTGCTAGTGGTAGTGATAGTGGTAGCGGTAGTGGTAGTGGTAGTGACAGTGACAGTGACAGTGGCAGTGGCAGTGACAGTGACAGAGACAGTGGCAGTGACAGTGACTGTGACAGTGGCAGTGACCGACAGTGACAGTGGCAGTGACAGAGACAGTGGCAGTGGCAGTAGCAGTGGCAGTGACAGTGACAGTGTCAGTGACAGTGGCAGTGGCAGTGACAGTGACAGAGACAGTGGCAGTGACAGTGACTGTGACAGTGGCAGTGACTGACAGTGACAGTGGGAGTGACAGTGACAGTGACAGTGGCAGTGACAGTGACAGTGACAGTGACAGTGACAGTGGCAGTGACAGTGGCAGTGACAGTGACAGTGACAGTGACAGTGGTAGTAGTAGTGGCAGTGACAGTGACAGTGACAGTGGCAGTGACAGTGACAGTGACAGTGTCAGTGACAGTGGCAGTGACAGTGGCAGTGGCAGTGGCAGTGGAAGTGGCAGTGGCAGTGGCAGCGACAGTGGCAGTGACAGTGACAGTGACAGTGACAGTGACAGTGGCAGTGACATTTACAGTTGCAGTGATAGTGTTAGTGATAGTGGTAGTGATAGTGATAGTGGTAGTGATAGTGATAGTGGTAGTGATAGTGATAGTGGTAGTGATAGTGACAGTGACAGTGACAGTGATAGTGACAGTGATAGTGATAGTGATAGTGGTAGTGATAGTGATAGTGATAGTGACAGTGCTAGTGCTAGTGCTAGTGATAGTGATAGTGATAGCGGTAGTGATAGTGATAGCGGTAGTGATAGTAGTAGCAGAGGAAGAGGTAATATAGTAGTAACTGCAGTGGTGGTAGAAGTGAGAGTAATGGTGGCAGTAGGTATTATGCTAGTAGAGGTGGTGTTGGTGCCAATGGTAGCAGTGTTAGTGGTTGTAATAGTGGTAGAAATTGTGATAGTAGCAGTCGTAGCTGTATTAGTGTAATGATAGTGATAGTGATAGTGGTAGTAGGGGTTGTATCTTTACTATTTGTTAGCTGCTGTTATTGTATTGTCAACATTATGATAATTAATGCCATCTAGGGATTGATATTTCTTGCTGTTCAAGCTGTGATAAGCCTTCGGTACTCTGAAAAACTCTGACCTCCGGCAAAAAATCTGTTTCTCAAGTACAATAATACTGTCTTATTACTTTTATTAATTCGTTCTTTGTGATATTGCTTACAGATCGTACTTGGTTTCGTATTATCTCCGCTGTTGTTGGTCACATCAATTTGTGCGGTGGCTTTGGAAGGATTTACTTGGCGAGCTTTGCTTCGTGCGACCATAGATGGAGACTGTAGAGATTTAGAAAGAGAATGCAGTTGTGCTCCCGGTAAGTTAATGTAAGAATTCTGTTTCAATTAAACGTTGTATAAAAAGTGAAACAATCAACGAGAGTAATTTTAATATGAATTAATCATTAGATGAGGTGATTGTGCATCTCAACAAATAAATCAGTAAATTTATCGATGGATGTATGTATGCAGATGAATGAGTGAATGGCTATAATGAATGACTGAGTAACTGAGTAAATGACAAAATGAATAATTTTGGGTAAATGAATGAGTAAGTGAGTAAATGAATTAAATAATGTTTGTTGAATAAATGATTTATTTGCTGGACTAACCAATCAAAAAACCGAATTCGTCTATTTTTAGGACTAGGATTAACTTGTAACGAAGTAAAATACGCCACCGTAATGAGCAGCATTGTAGTTGGCTTCTCTGCCATAGCCATTGTCATTTGCCAGTTTTGCTGGTTTGTTTACTGCAGAATCTTGGGATGGATGTCACACGTAAGTATTCTTGTTATATGAACTGTATTATACTACAAATATACAATAGGGTTATGGCATATTTTAACTACGTATATAGACCGTATCAACTATAAGACAGCTAATTCCACCACGACGTGTTTAAAACTGGAACGGTCGTTTTTGTCGGAGTTGGCTGTTGAGGCATACTTCTTGGTAGTGCATTCCTTTGCACTAGCAATTTAATTGTTAAGACAAGTCGTCTGTGACGTTAGCTTTTGGATTCTTTCATGGAACTAAAGTAGCACGACAACCACACTACTAACATTTATCTTTTGAATAGAAAATTGTGTTGACTAGGTACGTAATCGTTCGACTTGTCTTTGCCTAAACTATCATTCAACATCTGCTCCCTACAGGTAAAATATGATAACCCAATCGACGATTACTATTCCAAAGCAATGGGCAGCCGTTTCGCCAATGGTCACAGTGGCAGAGCCAATCAAGTGATGCTTAATTCATTAAGCTAAATGGACATGATGGCCATAACCGAGAAGCACTTTGTACATTTTAAGACGTATACCTTGGTATAAGTATGAAAAACGTATTTTCTAAATTTAATTGTTCTACGGTAGCGAGTCTAAACTAGAAAAATGCTTAGGAAATCCCTTAGATAAAAATGTAAGGTTTTTGTTCGCAGTGAATTATTTTCAGATGAAATAGAGGTTATTATAGATTAGTGAATTGTTAATTGCTAAACTGAGTCTGTCACATAAAGGAGTTTAATGTAAGACATGGGCCATTAGTATTAAATTGACTAAAGCTTGGTTTAACCCTTTCCTAGCAGGACCTCCCCACTTGACAAGTAAAATCGTCTGACGTTAGCCGGGGTAATATAATGGAGGACTGATCTTGCTGGGAAAGATTTAAATTATGATCCAAGCATAAACATTAACGTATTTTTCCTGTGTACTTTGGCATTCAGTTAATTAAAATTCGAGACTAGGGTCACTTTGAAAAACTCTGGTTGTGTGTAGAAAAGAACACAGTTAGAAAAAGGTTTGGAACTACAGATATAACATGAAAAAAGAAACAAAGAATCTTTCGTCATTTGTTACGCTAGTGCTTGGTTGCTCCCGTTCACTAATATCACTGTGGTTGTGCTTGTGTTTGTAAATATGTTTATCTCTAAGAATGTTGATTCAAGGTTGTTTTACAAGAATACGTTTTCTGAACTATTATTTGGAAAGGAAAGCAGAAGAATCAATTGGAACTAATCTTATTCCAGTTTGTAAAGAAAGTTGTAGTTCCTTCGAGGCTTCCAAAGCGACTAAGTAATAACAATATAACATAACCAAGTGGTCTGCCAGACGGGAAGGGAATCTAGGATTTCTTTGGAGAGCAGAAAGATTTGGTCTCCTGGCATCAGGTGTGAAATTATCCATTTGATTTAGTGAATAGCAATTGTTTTCTCACACGCCAGGTGTTGTTGTTTTTTACCTTAAAATGGCAAAATGGAAATGCTTGTTTAAAGGTCTACTCCGTTTCGTTTTCCAAACCATGATAATTTATTATTTTCGAGTTCAATATGATCGTCTTCGTGTCAACGGCTGGAGCTACAGTATTAAACTTTTGAGGCATATTTGTGTTATTATGTAAATGCATTCTTTGTGTAATCGGGGATTGGGTCGCACTGGATCTTTTCTCTCTTTCATTAATTTTCTTAGTAATAGTTGGATAATTTAATTACTAATGAAAATGTTGTCGTAGATAGAATTATAAAATGTTATAGCAAATAAAATACTAGAGAAAACAGCCATTATGCGATTTATTGTTTCCATACAATTCAACGGACAATTGATGGTATAATCTCGAAGCGGGATATATTAATGAATTATAGAAAAATAGGATTTCAAAAAGATCAAATTTTGTGAGAAAGCTCTTACGGTACCTACGTAATTCATAGTAACATATTTACCATTCTTCGACTGTGATCACATCCCATATAAGTTTGCAAAACATTTTAGTTAAATGTCCAGCCGTCATTTTATGAGAAGAAAGTCCTTGTACGTATTTATTTTGACATTATCTCTTTCATGCATGGTTTTTCTCTCTTTTATTTTCCTGTTTTTGTTATTTGCTTTGTCCTTTCATTTATTCTACAACTGTATTTTGTTGAAGTTGGACAACCTTATGCATGAAAGAGCTAAGTGTGATTTGGTTAATGCGCGAGATTAATTAAGCATTCATATTTTTATTCAAAGTGGAAACGTAATTCGCCGATCCAATTTGTAATTTTGATTGATAGCCATTAAAAGTAGGTTCATTGGGAATTAAAAAACAACAGTTGGCATTGAAGTAAATTGTAAAATGAGTGTCGACTGAGCGATTTCATAGTTCGAAGCAGTGTTGAAGAAATTTGGTGAACAAAGATTCTATAGCCGAGCAAAAGCTTTTTCTTTTATGTCGACACACAGAATGGCTCTTAACGATACTTTGCAATGCAAATTACATCGCACGACAGATTGACTCGAGTCGGGATTCGTTCAATGTAATTTTGATTAAAACTCGTTACGTGTTAGATCGCCATAAATTTTTTTATCCCGAAGCAGTCCTTGCTTGCCTGCACTCCCGACGTTTAGAGAGTCGGATTTTGAAACTTTTTGGAACACAAACTGAGGGAAAATGATGGGAACGTACCAGACAAGGTAGGCGTTGCCAAGAGGCCAACAATTTAGAAGGAAGTGGTCATCACGGTAAGATATCTAGGTAAAAGATTGTAAAGAAAGTGGTTGTACGATAACTTCACAATTTTTTTTTTATAATGCCCTGAGGATGATTCTGAAATAGAAGTGGTTGTACGATGGTAAATTTTACGCTGTCCTCAAACTGAAGTGCTGTGTGTACCACAGATAAGTCATATATTTCGTGGCTCGTACACAATGCATGTATACGTGATTAAGACAGAAAATACAACAACATATGGATATCTTTATTTCTAATTTTGATATTCATTATGTTAGCAGATTTAATATCAGACGTTGGTAAGTGGTCTCCCGAATATCCAACAACTCTCGGCTAATATATCAAGTAATACTTTCATGAAGCGTTCTCCGTAATAAGATATCTCTGTAAACCTCATGAAATATTTTTCGCCCATAGCTATTTTCGGTGTCCGGTACAGTTTGACTGCATGCTCACTTTCTTGGAATCAAGGTGTTTTCTGGGAACATACTTTAAATTTACCACAATCCAATGTGAATTTGGGAATTCCCTTTCAGAAGAATGAAATTGCTGAAGCAAGCATGAAAGTAGGTGGTATTTAGGGAAAGCGTTAGTTGCCTTTAATGATCGTTTACCTCTTCCATCGATCGAACGATCGATCGAAGAGGTTAGCTAACCATAAGCAGAGCGACATTGCAATGCCTATAGGATACTGGACACACAAGTGACACGTTGACCAACAAGTGAGAGGATTAGAGGGCAAGATACTTCTTGATGTAATGGAGGTCGATAAAATTGATTGTTCTGCTTGGACCGTCTGGAATTGATAAAACGACCTTCGGGAAATATATTTCTGAATCGCAAAATGATGTCATGTTTCTTTCAACGGGAGAAAAACTTTGGGAAAAAGGCAAACTTCAACCTTGGAAAGAACGAGACGGGAACTCAATACTGATATTGAACTATCGAACATGAATCGATGAACACCTTAACCGATCTGCTTGTCGCCAATGCAAACCTTGTGAGGTTGGTGAAATGAAAATGTCACAAAATATGATCTATAATGGTCGCAGGTGAAATTGCAGAACACCAAACAGTTTGTGCTTTGCGATCATCAACTTTATGGATGAACGCAGACTTTGGTTCTGCTTTGCCAGCTTTGATAGATGACTTACTTCATTCCGGCCACGTTACCGACCCAATTTTTCCTGATAATATCCAAGAAAATTTCGAGCTGTCAACTTGTTATGTGACGCATGTTTTATGAAACACTGTTACCGATTTCATGTGCTTCAGGTCCCTTTTACACAATCCAAATCAAGGCGCTTCAAGATTGCCCCAGATAACTTTGCCAGCAAGATCGTCCGTCTTATATTTTAACGTTAGACGACGTGACCTTGTCAAGGAGAGAGATCCTGGCGGTAAAGGTTCAATCGGGAAGAACCGCACCGTATGGCCCTAGCCATATCCACATCGCGCTGAGAGTAATCTGTATTGCTTCAGAGTCACGTCCATGTATTATGCATAATTTTGTTCCGAGAGTTGAATAATTCATGACACTCTAAAAGGTTCTTTCTTTTCTCGCGTGATAAAACGTGCTTCAGACTCGAGAGATTAGCAAAGAAACAGATTCCTATGATCGAGAAAGAAGTGTTGCTGATAAGAACTCGTGCTGCGCTTGTGATACAAGACCGTATACCATGGTTCGCTCTTCTGGACAGCACAAGTGTGCTTTAATCTTCTGTGGTTCTCTACTCATTCTGTTAGGCACTGGAATAACTGCGTCTGGGTTTGTTTACGATTTTCATGAGCCGTACGATGACTATTATTTTACTCATATTCAATATTGGCTTGGAATCCCGGTAAGTTAGACACCGTTTATTCCTTGAACGAAGTGATTATGGCTGAACGTAAGTCTATTCTTTTTATGATTTTAGAAATTTGAGAGCTTGGATATATGTTAAGGTAGATGAATGGTCTTCAAGCTCTGTACTCAGAAAATGATTTCTGAGCCCCAGACAGGGATCGAACCCGCAACCTTCTGATGACCGGTAGGACGCTATAACCATTGAGCTACCGAGACTCAGACGGTGAACTAAGGTGCAAGTTTGATATATATGATTCGATCTATTCTTTTTCTTAATATACACGCTCTCAAGCTGTACTCTCAGAAAAACTTCCTGAGTCCCTGACGGGAATCGAACCCGTAACCTTCTGATCGCCGGTGAGACGCTCTAACCATTGAGCTACAAAGACTCAGATGGTGAGCGAAGGTTAAATTTGTATACTGGTTCGTATAGATTGTAGACATATGTACTGCTAGTCTCGATATGTCGTCTATTTTTATGTTAATCAATGATGTGTTTGTGGTAGCTTGAGAGAACAGCTTGAGAGCGTGTGTATTAAGAACATAATTACCAAGCTACCACAAACACATCATTGATTAAGTTAAAAATTGTCGCCCGATGATGGCATTGAACCTGTCGCGCATTTCCTCAGTAAAAGGAAAAAGTTACAGACAATCATCAATCATTGCCGTTCTCACGAAATAAGACAAAAGATAAGGATTAAGTCAGTACGTGCAAGGATCAGTTTGGAGAGAATACTGTTTTGAAACCAAGATACAAAGTTCTTGTTGTTCTTCTTTGTCCAATAACTCCAAACTTTCGGTGACTCCAACGAAGGACGTTTACCCGTAAACCAGAGGTCATACTGATGTCTGATTCTCTGATGTTTGAGTCAGAATGTTTGTAAAAATTTAGCTTCTACCGTCTTCCAAAATGGGGTATACGTGAAATTTCCCTTGTTCAACTTAAATGCTCTTATCTTTCCTTGAACAAACTCATCAAACAAAAACTCATTCAACCATTCCGGATTAGGCTTGCTCGAACAATGGTGGACGCTGAAAAAAATGGGTACACTTGTGATCTGGAGTTAAACCTCTGCTTGGTTAGTCACTATTTTTGGATTCGCTTCATTCAGTTTAACTGATTTAACCACGGGTAACTCAAACTAACTTCTGGATCGCTTAAGGACAATTTTCCATGCACTAATTCACTCCCGCTAACTTGAACTCATTGATTACGCAGCTATATCTTGATGAGCAAAAATACAAGTTATATTTTTGGAAATATCTTTGTTACGAGTGACGGTTAAGTGATGTCGATAACTATAGATCGAGTTATATTCTTCAGGGGAGTATGTGCATGGTGTCGATTTTGACAAACATTTGTTGCAGTGACATATCAACCAAGGCCTTGTTCTTCGCGAAGCCTCTTTTCCTAGGAAATCAGTATAATTCTTCGCACCCCAAAAAGTCTGTAAATATTAAATCAATGCGTTTGTAATATCTCTCTTGTGATGGAAAGTGTCGGTAACTCGATGTGCTGATTACTCGAACTTTCAGGAGAAAAGAGAAAACATTTCAAGTTATTGGAATTCTGGAACAGTTTGCCTTTATCATCTTCATGACGCCATTTTGCATGATGATCAAGCACTTACGAGAATTGATCAACCATGACGCGGCTAGTATTTTTTGATATGATCAAAGCTATTATTACGAATTTATATGATAAAAAGAAGCTTGAAAAACAACTGAATTATCTCAGTTATTCCAAGCCATGACATGCCCGTTTTACGAAGACAAAAATGTCGATGTGGGAGAGATTAAGCGTCAAATGTTTCAGAAAAGGAAGCGTTCTGGTTGTTTTAATTGACATAAGGACGTCCATGAGTTGGAGAGGCTGACGTCAAATTAATCAACAGTTTTCCGAATATATTGTCTTTGTTTACTGTTCAGGCCTTTCTTGGTTCACATTATACTGACGAACGTTCTTCTCATTTCAATACGATTTCTGGTGTAAGTCGTCCGTGTGTTATGCCCTTTACTTAATTCTTTTTCCCGTAGTAAAGAAAAGAATAAGAACTTGCCAAAATTTATTTATTTCCTGTCTCTTACTACCCTTTAGCTCATTTTCTTTGGGACTTTCGTACTTTGCACAGTGTTCATTGCAGCGAAATGTTTGGTAAGTCAACGGATAGACAATGTTCCAGTCCACAATTAACCTGGGGTGCCATGAAAGGAAGATCGATGGTTGTCAAATTGTTCTTGCCCACCTATCCATTCTACCTCCAGCCAAAACCGAAGAGGTTGCTAAAACTGTTGAAGTCTTACTTTCAATTGTTGATAGTTGTTTATCCTCTGCCATTTCTGTTCTGTATATTCACCACTTGAGACGGTAATGGTGATTATCTAAAATGATAATAATGGTAGAGGCAGTAGCGGCTGCTGCAGTGGTGGTAGAGGTGGCATTAGTGGCTGTAGTGAGTATTATGGTAGTAGAGGTGGTGGTGGTACAAATGGTAGCAATGGTGGTGGTTGTATTAGTGGTAGAAGTTGTGGTGGTGGTAGTAGTAGTAGATGTAGTCAGAGATTCCGCTAGCCTCTAGTTGTACTGGTATGAATTTTTTCTTTCGGTGCCGACTCATGCACAGTCGGTATATCTTATGAGCCATATTTATTAAAAAACTGCTACGGAATTCTAGTACCCTTTCACTGTCAGCACAATAATACCGCTTCGTTAATAATATAAAAATAGAATACTGTGTAGACAATGTTAAATGAGGTAAGAAGTTCAGAGGTTGGTAACTGCTGTAACTGGTTTCAAGGAATTCCAACGTTTCGAGCAAAGGCCCTGGGTCAGAGAAAGAAAGATTCGAAACGGTAGTTACCAACCCCTTTAAACTTTTTGCTTCGTTGATAAACTTGTTAATACACATGTTTTACCTCAAAATATATGTAATTGATTGTTATTAATATAAGTATTATAATCGCAATAGATTGTTTCCAGTTAAATATTTAATGTTTGTTTACATTGGGCAGCAGGATATATACTCAGTATTTGTTTATTCAAGAATCTCGCGGTCCAATTTCAACTTAATAGAAAACGGTTAACTTAGGCGTCAGTTAGATCAATCATCATATCGTGATCGGCACTGTACGACTGTAGTCTATATTAAAGCACCGAGTGAATTCTTAGATATGCCGGTCTATCGGAATCTCTGTGTATAGCTGTAGTAATAACAGTGGTGGCAGTGGCCGTAAGAGTAATAGGTTTACCGTTTGTTTAGTGCTCTTCCTGTTACTGCATTGTCAATATTTTGATAGTTAATGTGGTTATAGTGCTGTTGTTTCTTGCTGTTAAAGGTGTGATAAGGATGGACTCAGTTTTTCTCAGTACCAAAGGTTTAACTCTTTTCCGACAAAATCTCTCCCCTTTACGAGTAAAATCGTCTGGCGTTAGCCAAAGTAAAATTATAGAAGATTGATCTTGGCGGGAAAGAGTTTAAGACGCCTTGAACAACCAGAAACAGCTTCTCAATTCAAATAACACTTTCTTATTATATGGCTGAGTATGCTATCTGGTCTGTCTGCAAAATGATGCACGCTGATTGGCTGGCTAGCCATGCAACAAGTTTTTCGTATAGAGCAGCTAGTTTTGGCAGGAAAATTTCCGAGTTGATTTGAAGAAAAACAATCAAGATTCCGGTACGTTTTACAGAAGATTTATAAAAACAAACTACGAAAACAGAAGTTAAATGTTCTCAACGATAATCTTAAGCAGAAAACTAGATGAACAGATCCGAAAAATCACGACGTAATAGGTAAAAACAAGCAAATAAACCTAAGCCAATAATTCAAGAATGGAAAGTTTCATTAAAAGCGATGAAGAAAGGAACCAAAAGCCATATAATAAATTCCTTATTAACCTCGTTTGTTCGGTCTGTACGGGAAAGTATTTGCCCTTGGGTTCTTTCGCACAGACCTCGCTCCTTTGTCGCTCGGTCTGTAGGTAGGTAGGTAGGTAGGTAGGTAGGTAAAACTTTATTTAAACACGCTAGCCTCGATCAACATAATACGCTGCTTTCCACGAGGGGCGTCACACATTAACTATATACAAACTGAACTATATACAAGTTAAACAATATAAGCGAAGATTAAACTATATAAAGATTAAACTATATAAAGATTAAAAAAATAAAATTAAAAATTGGTTCGATCCAATAACAATTACGTCTGGCGTATTTTCTTTTTAAAAGAAAAAAGAGTTTCAGACTTTTTAAAATCTTCAGGAAGATGATTCCACTGCATTGCACCACTATATCGAAAACTTTTCTTCAGAAATTCACTATTAGGCTTAGGCAAGAGTAGGTCTGTATTACTACTACGTAAATTATAATTATTCTGAATTGTGTTTCTTTTACGAAAACCTCAGACAAATACTTTCCCGTACAGACCTCACACTCGGTTAATAAGTAATTATTATTATTTTTATTAATTTGTTTTTCGTGATATTGCTGACAGATCGTATTTGGTTTCGTATTATCTCCCCTACTGATGGTCACATCAATTTGTGCAGTGGCTTTAGAAGGACCAGCTTGGAGAACCAGGCTTTTCACGGTCTTAGAAGGAAATTGCTCAGATGTAGGAGGTAAATGCATTTATTTTGGTGGTAGTTTCATATCAGAATTGTGTTTAAATCAAACATTGTATAAACAGCGAGACAACTAACGAGATTAATTCCAACAAGAGGTGATCATAAGATTAACAGATCGTGCAAACTCAATGAATGAATGGATGAATGAACGAACGAACGAACGAACTAACGAACAAATGAATTTATGGATGGATTGATGGAAGAAAGGATGAACGAATGATTGGATGAATGATTGAACGGCTAAATTAATGAATGACTAAGTAAATGAACAACTAAGGAAGTAAATGAATAATTGAGTAAATGAATAAGTAAACGAATTAAATATTATTTAATGATTGAATACTTTATTTGCTAGACTGACCAATCAGAAAATCGAATCCGTTTATTTTAGTTCAAACGTGTAACGAAATAAAATACGCCACCGCAATGAACAGCATCATGGTTGGCTTCTCTGCCATAGCTATTGTCGTTTGTCAGTTTTGCTGTTTTGTTTACTGCAGAATCTTGGGATGGATGTCACACGTAAGTATTCTGACCATGCAAACTGCGTTATAATACAGTTATACAGTGGGGTTTTGCCATATTATAACTGCGCATGTACACTATATCAACTATGAGACAGCTCTTCCCACCATGACATGTTTGAAACTGGAACGTTGATTTGTATTCTGCATCATCACTGGCTTAGTTTTGCTCCATTGGTCGTTCCTGCTAATCAGCAATAAAGACTGTTTTTGGTTTGTTAGTCAGTCACAACTTGTGGAAACGACTTCGCAATTCCTTTTAAACTTCTATACTTAGACCTTCATTAAGGCGAAAACGTACCTCTTAAATCATTTTTACATGCAAACTTTCGAAGCGTTGAATTTTTCAGGTTTTGAAAAACATAGCATTTTATGGTAACAAATTGAAACTGGTAGCCGCAACAGTTAAATCAAGTGCCTTGATGTGAAGAACAAAATCTGGGTGTAGTTAAAAAGAAATTTTGACATATAATAGTCGCAAAGCGCTCAATTGTTATTCTCCATCTTGGTATATTTCTATATTGATTTCCATGCGGAAGTCTTGAATTCTTTCGTTGACGTAACTGCATTGTGGTTGAAACAGAATTCAGGCTACTTGGGATTAAGACCACGATGAAGTAGTTAAACATTCAGCATTTGATTGAAACCAAACATCCCTGAGTTTGTAGTGAATTTTTCTAGCTCTTCTTCTTCATTTACGCTCTTCTAAAAAACTGCAATTATCAGGTTCATGGGAAATACAAAGGCACATCTTTATTTGCATTTAACGAGCAATTGCTTTGAAGTTAGATACACTGGAACTACTTTATCTTCATCTAGTCTTCGTTGTGAATGAAAACTTGAATTGTAAAGACATGTTGTCTTTGACGTTGGCTTTTGGATGCCTTTATGGCACTAAAGTAGCACGACAGCCACTCTACTAACATTTATCTTTTGAATAGAAAATTATGTTGACTAGGCATGTCATCGTTCGAGTTGTGTTTACTAAAACTTTCATTCAACATCTGCTCCCTACAGGTAAAATACGACAATCCAATCGACTACTATAATTCCAAAGCAATGGGCAGCCGTTTCGCCAATGGTCACGGTGGCAGAGCCAATCAAGTGATGCTTAATTAATTAAGCTAAATGGACATGATGGCCATAACCGAGAAACACTTTGTACATTTTAAGACGTATACCTTCGTATAAGTATAAAAAACGTATTTTCTAAATTTAATTGTTCTACGGTAGCGAGTCTAAACTAGAAAAATGCTTAGGAAATCCCTTCGATATAAATGTAAGGTTTTTGTTCGCAGTGAATTATTTTCAGATGAGATAGAGGTTATTATAGATTAGTGAATTGTCAATTGCTAAACTAACTGAGTCTGTCACATGACGGAGTTTAATATAAGACATGGGCCATTAGTATTAAATTGACTAAGGCTTGGTTTAACTCTTTCCTAGCAGGACCTCCCCACTTGACAAGTAAAATCGTCTGACGTTGGCCGGGGTAAAATAATGGAGGACTGATCTTGCTGGGAAAGATTTAAATTATGATCCAAGCATAAACATTAACGTATTTTTGCAGCGTATTTTGGCATTCAGTTAATTAAAATTCGAGACTAGGGTCGCTTTGAAAAACTCTGGTTGTGTGTAGAAAAGAACACAGTTAGAAAAAGGCTTGCAACTACAGGTATAACATGAAAAAAGAAACAAAGAATCTTTCGTCATTTGTTACGTTAATGCTTGGTTACTCCTGTTCACTCATTTCACTGTGGTTGTGCTTGTGTTTGTAAATATGTTTGTCTCTAAGAATGTTGATTCAAGGTTGTTTTACAAGAATACGTTTTCTGAACTATTATTTCGAAAGGAAAGCAGAAGAATCAATTGGAACTAATCTTATTTGAGTTTGTAAAGAAAGTTGTAGTTCCTTCGAGTCTTCCAAAGCGTCTAAGAAATAATAATATATCATAACCAAGTGGTTTGCCGGACGGGAAGGGAATCCAGGATTTCTTTGGAGAGCAGAAAGATTTAGTTTCCTGGCATCAGGTGTGAAATTGTCCATTTGATTTAGTGAAAGGCAATTGTTTTCTCACACGCCAGGTGTTGTTGTTTTTTACCTTAAAATGGCAAAATGGAAATGCTTGTTTAAAGGTCTACTCCGTTTCGTTTTCCAAACCATGATAATTTATTATTTTCGAGTTCAATATGATCGTCTTCGTGTCAACGGCTGGAGCTACAATATCAAACTTTTAAGGCATATTTGTGTTATTGTGTAAATGCATTCTTTGTGTAATCGGGGGAATTGGTCGCACTGGATCTTTTCTCTCCTTCATTAATTTTCTGAGTAATAGTTGGATAATTTAATTACTAATGAAAATGTTGTCGTAGGTAGAATTATAAAATGTTATGGCAAATAAAATACTTGAGAAAACAACCATTGTGAAATTTATTGTTTTCATGCAATTCAATGGACAATTGATGGTATAATCTCGAAGCGGGATATATTAATGAAATATAGAAAGATAGGATTTAAAAAAGATCAAATTTTGTAAGAAAGCTCTTACGGTATCTATGTAATTCATAGTAACATAATCACCATTCTTCGACTGTGATCACATCCGATATAAGTTTGTAAAACATTTTAGTTAAATGTCCAGCCGTCATTTTATGAGAAGAAAGTTCTTGTACGTATTTATTTTGACATTATCTCTTTCATGCATGGTTTTTCTCTCTTTTATTTTCCTGTTTTTGTTATTTGCTTTGTCCTTTCATTTATTCTACTGCTGTATTTTGTTGTAGTTAGACAACCTTATGCATGAAAGAGCTAAGTGTGATTTGGTTAATGTGCGAGATTAATTAAGCATTCATATTTTTATTCAATGTGGAAACGTAAATCGTCCATCCAATTCGTTATTTTGATTGATATCCATTAAAAGTAGGTTCACTGGGGATTAAAAAACAACAGTTGGCATTGATGTAAATTGTAAAATGAGTGTCGACTTATAGATTTCATTGTTCGAAGCAGTGTTGAAGAAATTCGATGAACAAAGATTCTATATCCGAGGAAAAGCTTTTCCCTTTACGTCGACACACAAAATGGCTGTTAACAATAATTTACAATGCAAATTAAATTGCACGACAGATTGACTCGAGTAGGGATTCGTCCAATGTAATTTTGATTTGTATCCCGAAGCAGTCCTTGTTTGCTTGCACTTCTGACGTTTGGAGAGTTGGATTTTCAAACTTTTTGGAACACAATCTGAGAGGATACGATGGGAGCATACCAGACAAGGTAGGAATTGCCAAGAGTTCAACAATTTAGAAGGAAGTGGTCATCACGGTAAGATATCTACGTAAAAGATTGTAAAGGAAATGGTTGTACGATGATAGATTTTACGTTGTCCTCAAATATTTGTGTTTACCACAAATAAGTCATATATTTCGTGGCTCGTACACAATGCATGTATGCGCGATTAAGACAGAAAATACAACAATATATCGACATCTTTATTTCTCATTTTGATATTCATTATGTCAGCAGATTTAATATTAGACGTTGGTAAGTGGCCTCAGAATATCCAACAGCTCTCGGCTAATATATCAGGTAATACTTTCATGAAGCGTTCTCCGTGATAAGATATCTCTGTAAACCTTATGAAATATTTTTTCGCCCACAGTTATTTTCGGTGTCCAGTACAGTTTGACTGCATGCTCACTTTCTTGGAATCAAGGTGTTTTCTGGGAACATACTTTAAATTTACCACAATCCAATGTGAATTTGGGAATTCCCTTTCGGAAGAATGAAATTGCTGAAGCAAGCATGAAAGTAGATGGTATTTAGGGAAAGCGTTAGTTGCCTTTAATGATCGTTTACCTCTTCCATCGATCGAACGATCGATCGAAGAGGTTAGCTAATCATAACCAGAGCGACATTGCAATGCCTATAGGACACTGGACACACAAGTGACACGTTGACCAACAAGTGAGAGGATTAGAGGGTAAGATACTTCTTGATGTAATGGAGGTCGATAAAATTGTGATCGTTATGCTTGGACCGTCTGGAATTGATAAAACGACCTTCGGGAAATATATTTCGGAATGGAGAAATGATGTCATGTTTCTTTCAACGGGAGAAAAACTTTGGGAAAAAGGAAAACTTCAACCTTGGAAGGAGCGAAACGGGAACTCAATATTGATATTGAACTATTGAACATGAATCGATGAACACCCATCTGCTTGTCATGTTCATGTGCTTGTATTTGCCATGATGGTTTTATTCGGAAATGCACATACATTAAGCTTGGGTAAAATATTGTACTTGTTCCTCTTAATGTTTCCCTCTTATCTTGGGAACGTTTGAGAGGTGTTCGCGATACTTTCAAATATTTTCTCCCCCGAATTTCGCATGTGCCAACGCGAAAGACACGTATACATTGCAGTATGATACTGTTGATGGCGACGAAGTCCGTAACTTATCCATGTAAGTATGATGGAAGTGACGAATTCATGTGCCGAGTGTCCCCCTCACTGTTCACAATGACCACATCATTTCTCTTTTTTCAACAATCGCAATGTAGAGATACGTGATTCATTTTGTTGTGACTATTTCATTAATTTCT
This sequence comes from Heliopora coerulea, assembly GCA_030142905.1. Taxonomy (NCBI): domain Eukaryota; kingdom Metazoa; phylum Cnidaria; class Anthozoa; order Scleralcyonacea; family Helioporidae; genus Heliopora; species Heliopora coerulea. Next base: position 1,221,494 of record JASJOG010000039.1, read on the forward strand.
TAATAAACAAATCATGGCCGTTTCAAAATACGAATTTTACCTTCCCACGTTGACAATATCTCTCGCTTGTTCGCATCGCGAACTAATAAGAGACATTACCAACACTCCGACGGAAAATTTGTATTTTTGAATGGGGGGGGAAGGGTAATATCTGTTTAATATGCGAATAACACCTACTGCGTACGTCACACTGCGTAATGACTAGTAAAACTTGGTGTATAGTTGAAGTTATCAAACAAAGTCACTCGAAACTGCTGCGTGTGTTTTTATTTGTCCCATGACATTAAACAGAAAATTTCGAGAGACTTAACTGTTCCATGTGAAAAATATACTGTTATGAAACATACATTCCATCAGCTGACTTGGTGGTCTGCAATTTATTATGAATTAAATGGAATTTATAAAACGTCAACGTAATCTATTGTGAAAATAGCTGCTATGAATAGGTAGACGATCGTATTGCAAAAGTTGTAATGTTTGTTTGAGTTTTGTGTAGTTTTAGACATGTGAAGTTGTTATCTTATTTTTGTAACCAGCACCATAATTAGTCCTCTCGAAAATGTCAGCTACCGATCTGGCTTAAAAGGTTTCTGTTTATGTTATCAAAGGTAAGGTCAAGGTACAAGTTGGTATTGTTAAATTCTTGCTCTGGTTTGTATTAGTCCCGCCTATATTGCCTGAATACCTTGATGAATTCCAGATATGATGTAATCCTATTCAGATTAGATTTGAACTCGAAATATGATGTGAAACTGTGAAATAACATAACTGAGATAAGAATTGGTATATTCTGATTTTACCATTATAATTTTACAAAGAACTATATTAATTTAGTACTAGAAAATCTTTTTCAAACATCCTTGTTGATTCCGTTACATTCCAAACAACGCCTTCGTCCGGCAGAGCAAGAGACTTGGTCAGAATGTATCTGATTGGTCAACTTCTAATGTCACTCACTGTCAACCGAAACTGCCCACCAAAAGCATAAAAAGAGATGCTCCGTTTACAACAGAAGAGAGCAGAAAGGAGGAACCCACAGAGAGAGCAGAAAGGAGGAGTCCACAGAGCAGAGCAGACAACAATAGAGCAGATAAAGCAGAGCTGAGAAGCCAGTGGAAGAGAATTTACATTTGGAAGAACAACTAGCGAACTGAACATTAATTGAACATTTCCGAACTATTAGTTATTATATTTTGTTTTGTGATCCAATAAAGATCCCGTTATCTCGCCTAAAGCGTGACTCTACTGAGCTAAACACCTCTCATTTAACAATACGTTGTTTCTTAATAGCTCATACTGTGTTCCCTATACCGAATGTTACATACATATCAATCGTAATATTTCAAGAACTAAATTATCACTTATTTATCCACTTTTTGGATAGTTCAAGACTACTTTTAATGATACATCCGGCAGGCTGCGAGGCCTTACCAACATTTGCCGTCCTTATGACAAAGCGTTTCCTGCAGATCAAAGGATGGTTTCCAGTCCTCCTTGACTGAAGGCATTAACCCTTTGCTTACGTTAACGTTGTTAACGTTGATAGTTCCGTAGCGCAGCCCACAAGGAAAGCAAGCTATAGCAACGAGATTTTCTGGTTGACTCACAGTCTTAGAAATCGACGACCGCTACTTCAATCAAGGCCACTCTCGTTTGTAATCCAGTTTGTCGACATGAGCAGTATCGTCAATAAGTTGTTAGCACTTGGCAGGACACTGTTGTCTCTCGCAATGGACGACCTGATAACCAGAATATTGAAACGAAGCCTTGCAATTTTAATCTTGGAACGGCAATTAAGCTGAAGAATTACAAGATCTCGCCATGTTAACCGCGGATTTCATCTGGTAATGTTGAGCTCGTCAGATCGAGTTCTTTTGTTTCGACTAACCCAACGGTTTCTTCGTTCTTCAACCAATTCAGCCAGCACATAAATATTTAAAAGAAGAGCTCTTCAAACGATCTTTCTAAAAATTGCTCACCCTTTGTCATTCAGGGCCTGGAATTCTACATATCTGAGTGAAAATGCTAATTGAATTTGTCTTTTCATGAGAAACACCGGATTTCCGTAATGTCGTAAATGAATGAATGAATGTAACTTTATTTAAATACGCTACCCTCATAATCAAATAATGGTTTTCATGAGGGGCGTCACACAAATTACAAAGAATTTATAAAAAGTTAATGTGGGCATTTCTAAGATTGTAATTATTTAAATTTGCCTCCCTTATAATAAATTTATCTTTTAAATTTGGAGCTGAGTGGTTGTTTAATATTTTGTAAATCAAAACTAATTTATTCAATTCAAGACGGTCGTTCAGATTTTTCCATGACATAGCTTAGAGCAGATCCGACGACCTCATATAATTACCACCTGTCATAACTCTTGCTGCCCTATTTTGTAGTTTTTGTATGTTCTCTTTCAGCAGACTTCCACAGTTGTCCCACAGCGTTGAACAATAATCAAAGTATGGGAGTACGAGACAATTATATAAATTTAGTAAAGTTTCGTATGGTATGAAAGGTTTAACTCTTTTCATAATTCCAAGACCAGTACCTGCTTTTTTACATATTGAATCTATATGGTTTTCCCAACTCAACTTTTGATCGAGTTCTACACCCAAACATCGAAATGAGGTATATCGAGTAACCGGTTTATCGTTTATCATTACTTGGTCACTACCAACTTTGTTTTTAAGGTTATAGGATCAGGCCCGGAGCTGAGGGGGGGTCTGGGGGGCAGTGCCCCCCCGAACCACAATATAACGGAAGTCGTGCCCTCCCTACAAACAAAAAAAAAGAAAAACGTATTTATAAAATTTCCCCAGAATGCGACCAGGATCCCCTCGGGAACAACCCCCCCAGAGACGACTACAGACCCCCAGCTCAATTTTTGGTCCACGTCGCGGCTATGTGTGCGGCAGTGCCCCCCCCGAAATTGAGAGCCAGCTCCGGGCTTGTATAGGATGAACCTATAAACATCAGTTTTGTTTTTTTGGTAGGAAGTTGTAATTTATTTTGGGAAAGCCATTTGACTATATTTTCCAGGTCTTTATTAAGTTTTGCTACTAAACCTGAGAAATTTACCGAGGATGCATATATTTGTGTATCATCAGCATACAGGCCAGGAGTTGTGTTTTGTAAACATTGTGGCAGATCATTTATGTACAACAGAAACAGGAAGGGTCCCAGAATAGATCCCTGTGGAACACCGCATACAATTTCTTTAGCTGAGGATGAGTGACCATTAACCACACACTCTTGGCTTCTTTTTGTCAACTTTTGGAAACTAGGCTAAAGTGTGAATTCATTTTTGATATTTCGGACTACAGTCGGTGAACGTAAAAATGGCAGTCTTCACGCCATATTTCCATATCTACAAGAAAATTGTCCCTATTTGAGTGGACGACCAGTCGATGACCTGTCTCATTCTGTCGCTGATGAAAACCTTGAGACGTTGGTGAAATGAAAATGTCACAAAATATGATCTATAATGGTCGCAGGTGCAATTTCAGAACACCAAACAGTTTGTGCTTTGCGATCATCAACTTTATGGATGAACACAGACTTTGGTTCTGCTTTGCCAGCTTTGATAGATGACTTACTTCATTCCGGCCACATTACTGACTCAATTTTTCCTGATAATATCCAAGAAGATTTCGACCTGTCAACTTCTTATGTGACGCATGTTTTATGAAACACACTGTCACCGCTTTCATGTGCTTCAGATCCCTTTTACACAATCCAAATCAAGGCGCTTCGAAATTGCCCCAGAAAATTTTGCCAGCAAGATCGTCCGTCTTATATCTTAACTTTAGACGACGTGACCTCGTCATGGAGAGAGATCCTGGCGGTAAAGGTTCAATCGTGAAGAACCGCACAGTATGGCCCTAGCCATATCAACATCGCGCTGAGAGTAATCTGTATTGCTTCAGAGTCACGGCCATGTAATATGCATAATTTTGTTCCGAGAGTTGAATAATTCATGACACTCTAAAAGGCTCTTTTCTCACGTGATAAAACGTGCGTCAGACTCGAGAGATTTGCAAAGAAACAGGTTCCTGTGATCGAGACAGAAGTGTTGCTGATAAGAACTCGTGCTGCGTTTGTGATACAAGACCACATACCATGGTTCGCTCTTCTAGACAGCACAAGTGTGCTTTAATCTTCTGTGGTTCTCTACTCATTCTGTTAGGCGCTGGAATAACTGCGTGTGGCTTTGTTTACGACTTTGTTGACCCGTACGATGTCTTCTCGGATTCCCTTGATTTTACTCATACTCAATATTGGCTTGGAATCCCGGTAAGTTAGACACCGTTTATTCTTTGAACGAAGTGATTATGGGTGAACATAAGTCTATTCTTTTTATGATTTTAGAAATTTGAGAGCTTGGAAATATGTTAAGGTAGATGAACGATCTTCAAGCTCTGTACTCAGAAAATGATCTCTGAGCCCCAGATGGGGATCGAACCCGCAACTTTCTGATAACCGGTGAGACGCTCTAAGCATTGAGCTCCCGAGACTCAGATGGTGAGCTAAGGTGCAAGTTCAATATATATGATTCAATCTATTCTTTTTCTTAATACGCACGCTCTCAAGCTGTTCTCTCAGAAAAACATTCTGAGTCCCTGACGGGAATCGAACCCGTAACCTTCTGATCGCCGGTGAGATGCTCTAACCATTGAGCTATAAGGACTCAGATGGTGAGCGAAGGTTAAATTTGTGTACTGGTTCCTATAGATGATAGACATATGTACTGCCAGTCTGCTAGTCTGCTAGTCTCAATATGTCGTCTATTTTTATGTTAATCAATGATGTGTTTGTGGTAGCTTGAGAGAACAGCTTGAGAGCGTGTGTATTAAGAACATAATTACCAAGCTACCACAAACACATCGTTGATTAACATAAAAATAGACGACATGTCGAGATTAGCAGACAGGCAGTACATATGTCTATCATCTATACGAACCAGTACACAAATTTAACCTTTGCTCACCATCTGAGTCTTTGTAGCTCAATGGTTAGAGCATCTCACCGACGATCAGAAGGTTATGGGTTCGATTCCCGTCAGGGACTCAGAAAGTTTTTCTGAGAGAACAGCTTGAGAGTGTGCGTATTAAGAACATAATTACCAAGCTACCACAAACACATCGTTGATTAACATAAAAATAGACGACATATCGAGACTAGCAGACTGGCAGTACATATGTCTATCATCTATAGGAACCAGTACACAAATTTAACCTTCGCTCCCCATCTGAGTCCTTGTAGCTCAATGGTTAGAGCGTCTCACCGGCGATCAGAAGGTAACGGGTTCGATTCCCTTCAGGGACTCAGAAAATTTTTCTGAGAGAACAACTTGAGAGCGTGCGTATTAAGAACATAATTACCAAGCTACCACAAACACATCATTGATTAAGTTAAAAATTGTCGCCCGATGATGGCATTGAACCTGTCGCGCATTTCCTCAGTAAAAGGAAAAAGTTACAGACAATCATCAATCATTGCCGTTCTCACGAAATAAGACAAAAGATAAGGATTAAGTCACTACGTGCAAGGATCAGTTTGGAGAGAATACTGTTTTGAAACCAAGATACAAAGTTCTTGTTGTTCTTCTTTGTCCAATAACTCCAACCTTTCGGTGACTCCAACGAAGGACGTTTACCCGTAAACCAGAGGTCATACTAATGTCTGATTCTCTGATGTTTGAGGCAGAATGTTTGTAAAAATTTAGCTTCTACTGTCTTCCAAAATAGGGTACACGTAAAATTTCCCTTGTTCAACTTAAATGCTCTTATCTTTCCTTGAACAAACTCATGAAACAAAAAGTCATTCAACCATTCCGGATTAGACTTGCTCGAACCATGGTGGACGCTGAAAAAATGGGCCCACTTGTGATCTGGAGTTAAACCTGTGCTTGGTGTAGTCACTATTTTTGGATTTGCTTCATTCAGTTTAACTGATTTAACCACGGGTAACTCAAACTAACTTCTGGATCGCTTAAGGACAATTTTCCATGCACTAATTCACTCCCGCTAACTTGAACTCATTGATTACGCAGCTATATCTTGATGAGCAAAAATACAAGTTATATTTTTGGAAATATCTTTGTTACGAGTGACGGTTAAGTGATGTCGATAACTATAGATCGAGTTATATTCTTCAGGGGAGTATGTGCATGGTGTCGATTTTGACAAACATTTGTTGCAGTGACATATCAACCAAGGCCTTGTTCTTCGCGAAGCCTCTTTTCCTAGGAAATCAGTATAATTCTTCGCACCCCAAAAAGTCTGTAAATAATAAAGCAATACGTTTGTTATAATATCTCTCTTGTGATGGAAAGGTCGGTAACTTGATGTGCTGATTACTCGAACTTTCAGGGGAAACGAGAAAACATTTCAAGTTATTGAAATTCTGAAACAGTTTGCCTTCGTCATCTTCATGACGCCATTTTGCATGATAATCAAACACTTTCGAGAATTGATCAACCATGACGCAGCTAGTAGTTTTTGATATGATCAAAGCTATTATTACGAATTTATATGATAAAAAGAAGCTTGAAAAACAACTGAATAACATTAGTTATTCCAGTCTATGACGTGCCCGACTTACGGAGACAAAAATGTCGATGTGGGAGAGATTAAGCGTCAAATGTTTCAGAAAAGGAAGCGTTCTGGTTGTTTTAATTGACATAAGGACGTCCATGAGTTGGAGAGACGGACGTCAAAGTAATCAACAGTTTTCCGAACATATTGTCTTTGTTTATTGTTCAGGCCTTTCTTAGTTCACATTATACTGACGAACGTTCTTCTCATTTCAATACGATTTCTGCTGTAAGTCGTCCGTATGTTATGTCCTTTACTTAATTCTTTTTCCCGTAGTATAGAAAAGAATAAGAACTTGCCAAAATTTATTTATTTTCTGTCTCTTACTACCCTTTAGCTCGTTTTATTTGGGACTTTCGTACTTTGCACAGCGTTCATTGCAGCGAAATGTTTGGTAAGTCAACGGATAGACAATGTTCCAGTCCACAATTAACCCGGGGTACCATGAAAGCAAGATCGATGGTTGTCAAATTGTTCTTGCCCACCTATCCATTCTACCTCCAGCCAAAACCGAAGAGGTTGCTAAAATTGTTGAAGTCTTATTTTTAATTGTTGATAGTTGCTTATCTTCTGCCATTTCTGTTGTGTATATTCATCACTTGAGACGGCAATGGTAATTATTTAAAATGATAGTAATGGTAGAGGCAGTAGCGGGTGCTGCAGTGGTGGTAGAGGTGGCATTAGTGACTGTAGTGAGCATTATGGTAGTAGAAGTGGTAGTGGTACAAATGGTAGCAATGGCGGTGGTTATATTAGTGGTAGAAGTTGTGGTGGTAGTAGTAGTAGATGTAGTCAGAGATTCCGCTAGCCTCTAGTTGTACTGGTATGAATTTTTTCTTTCGGTGCCGACTCATGCACAGTCGGTACATCTTATGAGCCATATTTATTAAAAAACTGCTACGGAATTCTAGTACCCTTTCACTGTTAGCACAATAATACCGCTTTGTTAATAATATAAAAATAGAATACTGTGTAGACAATGTTAAATGAGGTAAGAAGTTCAAAGGTTGATAACTGCCGTGAATGATTTCAAGGAATTCCAACGTTTCGAGCAAAGGCCCTTGGTCAGAGAAAGAAAGATCAGTCACTGTAGTTACCAACACCTTTGAACTTTTTGCTTCGTTAATAAACTTCTTAATACGCATATTTTACCTCAAAATATATGTAATTGATTGTTATTAATACAAGTATTCTAATCGAAATAGATTGTTTCCAGTTAAATATTTAATGTTTGTTTACATTGGGCAGCAGGATATATACTCAGTATTTGTTTATTCACGAATCTCACGGTGCAATTTCAACTTAATAGAAAACGATTAACTTAGGCGTCAGTTAGATCAATCATCATATTGTGATCGGCACTGTACGACTGTAGTCTATGTTAAAGCACCGAGTGAATTCTTAGATATGCCGGTCTATCGGAATCTCTGTGTATAGCTGTAGTAATAACAGTGGTGGCAGTAGCCGTGAGAGTAATAGGTTTACCGTTTGTTTAGTGCTCTTCCTGTTACTGTATTGTCAATATTTTGATAGTTAATGTGGTTATAGTGCTGTTGTTTCTTGCTGTTAAAACTGTGATAGGGCAGGACTCAGTTTTTCTCAGTACCAAAGGTTTAACTCTTTTCCGACAAAACCTCTCCCCTTTACTCGCCAGACGAGTAAAGTCGTCTGGCGTTAGCCAAAGTAAAATTATAGAAGATTGATCTTGGCGGGAAAGAGTTTAAGACGCCTTGAACAGCCAGAAACAACTTCTCAAGTAAAATAACACTTTCTTAATATATGGCTGAGCTTGCTATCCGGTCTTTTTGCAAATTGACGCACGCTGATTAGCTGGCTAGCCATGCAACAAGTTTTTCTTACAGAGCGGCTAGTTTTGGCAGGAAAATTTCCGAGTTGATTTGAAGTAAAACAATCAAGATTCCGGTACGTTTTACAGAAGATTTATAAAAACAAAGTACGAAAACAGAAGTTAAATGTTCTCAACGATAATCTTAAGCAGAAAACTAGATGAATAGATGCAAAAAATCACGACGTAATAGGTAAAAACAAGCAAATAAATCTAAGCCAATAATTCAAGAATACAAAGTTTCATTAAATGCGATGAAGAAAGGAGCCGAAAGCCATTTAATAAATTCCTTATTAACCTCGTTTGTTCGGTCTGTACGGAATAGTATTTGCCCTTGGGTTTTTTCGCACAAACCTCGCTCCTGTGTCGCTCGGTCTGTACGAAAACCTCAGGCAACTACTTTCCCATACAGACCTCACACTCGGTTAATAAGTAATCATTATTTTTATTAATTCGTTTTTCGTGATATTGCTGACAGATCGTATTTGGTTTCGTATTATCTCCCCTACTGGTGGTCACATCAATTTGTGCGGTGGCTTTGGAAGGATTTACTTGGCGAACTTCGCTTAGTACGACCATGAGGGTGGTAGATGGAGAGTGTAGAGATACACGAGAAAAATGCACTTGTTTTACCGGTAGGTTAATGTAAGAATTCTGTTTCAATTAAACATTGTATAAAAAGTGAAACAATCAACGAGATTAATTTTAATATGAATTAATCATTTGATAAGGTGGTTGTGCATCTCAACAGATAAATGAGTAAATTTATCGATGGATGGATGGATGGATGTATGCAGATGAATGAGTGAATGGCTATAATGAATGAATAAGTAACTGAGTAAATGACAAAATGAATAATTTTGGGTAAATGAATGAGTGAGTAAATGAATTAAATAATATTTATAATTATCGAAGGATGGATGGATAGATGAATGTAGGCAGGTGAATGAGTGAATGGCTGTAATGAATGACTGAGTGACTGAGAAAATGACAAAATGAATAATTTTGCGTAAATGAATTAGTAAGTCAGTAAATGAATTAAATAATGTTTATTGAATAAATAATTTATTTGCTGGACTAACCAATGAAAAAACCGAATTCGTTTAGATGGACTTCCAGAATTACCTCTAGGATTAACTTGTAACGAAGTAAAATACGCCACCGTAATGAGCAGCATTGCAGTTGGCTTCTCTGCCATAGCCATTGTCATTTGCCAGTTTTGCTGGTTTGTTTACTGCAGAATCTTGGGAAGGATGTCACACGTAAGTATTCTTGCTATATGAACTGTATTATACTACAAATATACAATAGGGTTATGTAATATTTTAACTACAGTACGTATATAGACCATATCAACTATAAGACAGCTTATTCCACCACGACGTGTTTAAAACTGGAACGGTCGTTTTTGTCGGAGTTGGCTGTTGAGGCATACTTCTTGATAGTGCATTCCTTTGCACTACCAATTTAATTGTTTGGACATGTCGTCTGTGACGTTAGCTTTTGGATTCTTTCATTGAACTAAAGTAGCACGACAACCACACTACTAATATTTATCTTTTGAATAGAAAATTGTGTTGACTAGGCACGTAATCGTTCGACATGTGTTTACTAAAACTTTCATTCAACATCTGCTCCCTACAGGTAAAATACGATAATCCAATCGACGACCATCATTCCAAAGCAATGGGTGGCCGTTTCGATAATGGTCACAGTGGCAGAGCCAATCAAGTGATGCTTAATTCATTAAGCTAAATGGACATGATGGCCATAACCGAGAAGCACTTTGTACATTTTAAGACGTATACCTTGGTATAAGTATGAAAAACGTATTTTCTAAATTTAATTGTTCTACGGTAGCGAGTCTAAACTAGAAAAATGCTTAGGAAATCCCTTAGATAAAAATGTAAGGTTTTTGTTCGCAGTGAATTATTTTCAGATGAAATAGAGGTTACTATAGATTAGTGAATTGTTAATTGCTAAACTAACTGAGTCTGTCACATAAAGGAGTTTAATGTAAGACATGGGCCATTAGTATTAAATTGACTAAAGCTTGGTTTAACTCTTTCCTAGCAGGACCTCCCCACTTGACAAGTAAAATCGTCTGACGTTAGCCGGGGTAAAATAATGGAGGACTGATCTTGCTGGGAAAGATTTAAATTATGATCCAAGCATAAACATTAACGTATTTTTCCTGTGTACTTTGGCATTCAGTTAATTAAAATTCGAGACTAGGTTCGCTTTGAAAAACTCTGGTTGTGTGTAGAAAAGAACACAGTTAGGAAAAGGTTTGGAACTACAGGTATAACATGAAAAAAGAGACAAAGAATCTCTCGTCATTTGTTACGGTAGTGCTTGGTTACTCCCGTTTACTCATATCACTGTGGTTGTGCTTGTGTTTGTAAATGTGTGTATCTCTAAGAATGTTGATTCAAGGTTGTTTTACAAGAATACGTTTTCTGAATTATTATTTCGAAAGGAAAGCAGAAGAATGAATTGGAACTAATCTTATTTGAGCTTGTAAAGAAAGTTGTAGTTCCTTCGAGTCTTCCAAAGCCACTAAGTAATAACAATATATCATAACCAAGTGGTTTGCCAGACGGGAAGGGAATCCAGGATTCCTTTCGAGAGCAGAAAGATTTGGTTTCCTGGCATCAGGTGTGAAATTATCCATTTGATTTAGTGAAAGGCAATTGTTTTCTCACACGCCAGGTGTTGTTGTTTTTTACCTTAAAATGGCAAAATAGGAATGCTTGTTTAAAGGTCTATTCCGTTTCGTTTTCCAAACCATGATAATTTATTATTTTCGAGTTCAATATGATCGTCTTCGTGTCAACGGCTGGAAATACAATGTCAAACTTTTAAGGCATATTTGTGTTATTGTGTAAATGCATTCTTTGTGTAATCGGGGATTGGGTCGCACTGGATCTTTTCTCTCCTTCATTAATTTTCTGAGTAATAGTTGGATAATTTAATTACTAATGAAAATGTTGTCGTAGGTAGAATTATAAAATGTTATGGCAAATAAAATACTTGAGAAAACAACCATTGTGAAATTTATTGTTTTCATGCAATTCAACGGACAATTGATGGTATAATCTCGAAGCGGGATATATGAATGAAATATAGGAAAATAGGATTTCAAAAAGATCAAATTTTGTAAGAAAGCTCTTACGGTATCTACGTAATTCATAGTAACATAATCACCATTCTTCGACTGTGATCACATCCGATATAAGTTTGCAAAACATTTTGGTTAAATGTCCAGCCGTCATTTTATGAGAAGAAAGTTCTTGTACGTATTTATTTTGACATTATCTCTTTCATGCATGGTTGTTCTCTCTTTCATTTTCCTGTTTTTGTTATTTGCTTTGTCCTTTCATTTATTCTACTGCTGTATTTTGTTGTAGTTAGACAACCTTATGCATGAAAGAGCTAAGTGTGATTTGGTTAATGTGCGAGATTAATTAAGCATTCATATTTTTATTCAATGTGGAAACGTAAATCGCCCATCCAATTCGTTATTTTGATTTATAGCCATTAAAAGTAGGTTCACTGGGAATTAAAAAACAACAGTTGGCATTGATGTGAATTGTAAAATGAGTGTCGACTGAGCGATTTCATAGTTCGAAGCAGTGTTGAAGAAATTCGATGAACAAAGATTCTATATCCGAGCAAAAGCTTTTCCCTTTATGTCGACACACAGAATGGCTGTTAACAATAATTTACAATGCAAATTACATCGCACGACAGATTGACTCGAGTCAGGATTCGTCCAATGTAATTTTGATTTGTATCCCGAAGCAGTCCATGTTTGCCTGCACTTCTGACGTTTGGACAGTTGGAACACAATCTGAGGGGATACGATGGGAGCATACCAGACAAGGTAGGAATTGCCAAGAGTCCAACAATTTAGAAGGAAGTGCTCATCACGGTAAGATATCTACGTAAAAGATTGTAAAGGAAGTGGTTGTACGATGATAGATTTTATGTTGTCCTCAAATATTTGTGTTTACCACAAATAAGTCATATATTTCGTGGCTCGTACACAATGCATGTACGCGCGATTAAGACAGAAAATACAACAATATATCGACATCTTTATTTCTCATTTTGATATTCATTATGTCAGCAGATTTAATATCAGACGTTGGTAAGTGGCCTCAGAATATCCAACAGCTCTCGGCTAATATATCAGGTAATACTTTCATGAAGCGTTCTCCGTGATAAGATCTCTCTGTAAACCTTATGAAATATTTTTTCGCCCACAGTTATTTCCGGTGTCCGGTACAGTTTGACTGCATGCTCACTTTCTTGGAATCAGGGTGTTTTCTGGGAACATACTTGAAATTTACCACAATGCAATGTGAATTTGGGAATTCCCTTTCGGAAGAATGAAATTGCTGAAGCAAGCATGAAAGTAGATGGTATTTAGGGAAAGCGTTAGTTGCCTTTAATGATCGTTTACATTTTCGACCGATCGATCGATCGAAGAGGTTAGCTAATCATAATCAGAGCGACATTGCAATGCCTATAGGACACTGGACACACAAGTGACACGTTGAGGGCAAGATACTTCTTGATGTAATGGAGGTCGATAAAATTGTGATTGTTCTGCTTGGACCGTCTGGAATTGGTAAAACGACCTTCTGGAAATATATTTCGGAATCGAGAAATGATGTCATGTTTCTTTCTACGGGAGAAAAACTTTGGGAAAAAGGCAAACTTCAACCTTGGAAGGAGCGAGACGGAACCTCAATCAAACAAATTTGCCACGAAATGATCAATGAAACTTTTGAGAAGTTTGGAGCATCAACGACTCATCGAATACTTGTGTTAGACTGCGTCAAAGATCTTAATGATGCTGAGTATGTCACGTCGCAGGCAAAGGAACAAGGTCTTCATGTTTACCGAGCTTTATTCTCGAGTTTCGACAACGTGGAAATATTGGCAGATTATTGGAACTGTCGTGGACTATCACGATTCTCGTCGCCAAGAAAAGCTGAAGTTTATTTACGTCAGTGGCACGAAAATTTCGCCATTGTACTGAACTATTACAAAAGGATGAACGCACTGTCAATTTCCCCAAAGGAACGGGGTCTTGAAAGGTTCGTTTTCGCCGAAAATCCAGTAGAAATGGGCGACAAAGTTTTTCCAATTGCTGCTTCTCCTAACTACTTATACTTCCTCCTAATTGACTCTGCGCTGTGGAGCTCGATCTACAAAAATCTTCTCTCCGTTCTTCGAGTGGACAGATTTCAATTTTCAATCCCAGCTTCCTTCGTAAATTGCGTGCGGGATGTCACGTGGGTCGCAAACTCTGCGAGATACCACGTGACGCCTAAAGTAAACGGCGTGCGTTTTTTGCTTTTCAAGTTCGAAAATAATAATTTCTTGATCAATGCCAATCATGAAATTTTCCCTTGCGATATCGATGTCTATGGATTACCGAACAACACGGTTTTGGATGGCGAACTCCTGCCCTCGATATCATTTGCAGATATCCAACATGGCAACCACGCTCATTTAGGAACCAGCGTACTTCTGGTGTTTGATGTCCTGGCAGTTTCAAGTGAAATTAAGTGGACATTGCCATGCAGCATGCGACAAGCAGCGTTAAGTGAACTGAATATCACCAGAGACATTGCAGCTGCTATAAACAGTGCGAAAGCAACTGAGGGCAACTTTTATCTGGTCAACCTAGAAAATCTCAAACGACCAACAAACCCCAGAAAGCTGACCGTTAAAGTAGCTCTCCAAGTAAGTCATCCTTCAAGTCCAGCTGAGATTGTATCGTGTTTATCATCCTCCAACAATCTCCATTATCCTTTCAATGGTCTGATTTTCACTCCAGAAACTCCCTATAACTTTGGTACGGATTCCTTAAGTTTCAAATGGCAGCCGGAGAATTCCATCCAATGCTTTATTAGTCAGGGAGATCTTGAGTCCGGTCAACGTCCTTGCAATTTTTCTCCCTCATGGTTTTCCTCAAACAGAGAAAGTGTCATCGAGTGTCGATGGGATAATGTGGAGAACTCGTGGGAACCTCTTCTTCTACGTAACGACAAAACAACGCCAGACAGTGAAGAGATCTTGGATCATTTTCAAAAGATTTGCCTGAGGCCGTACGATGAGTGGCAATTACGATTTGATCTCAACTGGCAAAGAGAACCTCTTCCTAGTTTTGAAAGCTGTTACTTCAATGTAATTCACCCTGCGCTTACCCATGACTTCGAAGAGCTTCATACCCTCATTGACCAGCGAGTCAATCGCAATGAAGTTACAAAACAAACACTTGAATCAACCGGCTTAGAAGTCTTTTATTCCAGTAACTCGTCCACCCCAGAGGATCCAGGTATGATTGCAGGTATGATTCAGATTATTTTTAAAAGAAATAATGTCCAAATGCTGTCTTTCCTGCTGTAAATAGTTTTATTGATTTTGTTTTTGGTTAATTTTTTTTCTTGGTTGGTTTTATTAGTTTGATATTTTATGTAAGGTCTCTGTGATTGATGAGGGCTTCTTCCTTTTGCCTCTTGAGTTTAAAGTTCTAAAACATCGATGAGTGGTCACTATGACGTTGAATTAAATGAAATGATAGAAAAAAAATCATGATAAGTCAAAAAATAAATGAAGGAAGGAAGGGATGGATGGACTGGACTTAATAAATAAAGGAACAAATAAATAAGTAAAGAAGTAAAAAATTACCAAATTAGTAAGAAAATAAACAACCAAAAAACAAGTAAACAAACAGGCAGACAAATAAGTAAATAATAATTATTAAATAACTATTTGACCTCGCTCACCCTTTAGAGGCAAAGAGAGATGATTTTGTTGAGGCAACAATGAAATTTGATGGATCCCTTGGCGTCGCGTTCCAATGGAACAATGAAGTGAAAGTGACAACGAAACAAGGCATGGATTCGAGGGAAGCAACGACAGCCAAAAACTGGATCGAAGACAACTGCGACGTATACAATTTCAGGAAAGGTTACACTTATGTCTTCGAGATAATCTTCAAGGACAATATGGTAAGCGTGGAGTATCCATTCAAAGGCCTAGTGCTCCTTTCTGTAACAAACGCAGAAGGATATGAGTTACCATACGGCGAGATGTTTGAGCATGGTAGAAGTATCGGATTCTTCATGGTGACTCCCAGAATGAGTGGTCGTCTTTCTGATGTGTTATGGTACTGTGCTGGTAAATATCTTACCCCGGAAAGCATTCCTCAGTCAAGTTCAACAACTTCTCCCGGTGGTGTCACACAGTCAGTCCAATCATCGAATCCTGCTGAGAGATATGGTTTCACGGAATCAAGTCCAGAAAACGTCGCATTGTCTCTTTCCGGAGCTGATCCGACGCGAACGCGAAGTCACAAAGGATGGGTGATCAGATTTCAGAATGGAACCCGAAAGAAAATGGTGTGCAACTGGTGGTCGAAAGCATCGAAAGTTGTGAAGCTGGTTCATCCACAGATTGTTTGGTTGCTGGTAAAATATGACAAGATCGAAGAGGTGTTCAACGATCTTCCAAATCTTTACCGAGATGAAGTCGAACGCATGATGATTGCCTTAGCGAGGCAATTCTTCGAAAGGTTGACAAATATCAGTAATTTACTGGAAATTTTGAAAACATTTTCAGAGTTTTTCCACAACCTGTACGATGACTTGTACTCCACGCTCAACCCTACGGAGGAGGAACATCCTTCCCGCCATCCTCAACAGCGACGCTGCTCCAGTGATTACCAGACCCCTGTATATGGTTTGCAGTTCACGGAGGAAGGCATAGATACCGTTGTCGACAAATTGACGACGCAGTTCTTCCAAGATTTGAATGTCAACGAGTTAACTTCGCCAAGGCAAGCTCGAGAAGTATTTCAACACGATTGTCTGGAATCATACTCACCTGCATGTAAACCAAAGGAAGGAGAGCATAATTCCAGTTTGAATGCTTCATTTGAACCTTCAAATTTCCCATTTCAAACAACAAATGACATCCGCCAAACTCTCAGAAAAGCCCTTGAACGATGCACCAATGTTGAGAAAGAGCAATTTCTTGAGCTGTGCAAGAATAGTATGTCTTACGTTGGTGAGGATGAGGCGTTTTTAAATTTTTTAGTTCAGGAAACTGTCAGTTCAAGCTCGGTGGCCAAATTACCAAGCAGCTTTCGTGAGGAAATACGAAACATGACCTACAGAGCATACGGACAGATATTCGAATTAGTTTTCGCCCCAGGAGACTCGCAGTTCAACTCCTTGTCAGCAGACGCGACGCAAGGCCAGAACGAGCACCCAGATCAGTCCCCAGCTTTTACAGGGCTGAAAAATTCTGGTCTTTCAAATGTTCTTCATCTTGGACAAGATGTTAAAGAGATCTGTGACGCCTTATCCCAGAATCAGGTGATTACTGAGAATCATCGCTGGATTCTAAAAAGGCTGAACATTTCACCATTCTCTACACCAAAGAACAATGTAATGATTTAAGGATACCAGTCCTAGATCTCATTAGACCAGAGTTACCAGAAATAAGTGGATATGAACCAGAGATCAATTTCCAAGAAAGATGTGGCAATCACTGGAAAACATTGGCAGTCAAGAGTGAGGAGTTGGAAGTCCTACACTCCATTCTTACTCCCATTTACGGCCCTTCTATAATGGTTACAAGTATTCCTAACGAAATTCTATTGTCAATCTTGAGATTGTTAGATGGCAAAGCTCTCGCCATGCTATCCAGGGTGTGCAAAAAATTTTATGGAATCGTCATGCAGGAACAAGCGTTCGTGGGAAAAATTTCTCTGGCAAGATCAGAACACGACAGAAAGGTAGCGGAAAGCAACATTGTTACTTTGGGATATTCTGAAGAGTATAGTCAGGACTCGTATTCATGAATTAGATTATCTTTTTCAGAACTGAAGTCTTTATTTCAACTGTGTCATTTGCTGGACGACAACATTGATAATGGAATGATTATATTTTATAAAACTTCTTTTAATTAACTCAGGCAAAAACTCAGAGATATAAACTTCTCGAGATATTAGGTAACAGATACTATGTAAGTGACTGAACTGTATGGAATATAGAGGGCGAGGATTTAAAATAGGAATAAATTTAAATGACCTTGTTTATTGGCTAGTATTACAATTTCGTGCGGTTTGTCCCACTAATGTCGAGCACAACAATTTAAACGAATTTTTGTCGTTTAAGTTCTTTAACCAAACGTTATTTAAGACTATCCGAGCTTAATATAATTCGTAGTGCCTTCCTAATAAAAAGTCGCACCGGCGACAATTCTGTTGTGAAAAATGATAATAAAATAGCATGTGGTATATACTGACATTTCACTACGACGAGCAGCTTCGGCTTTAAACATCAATACCTGCTATCTAAGTTTTGGTAGTTCTCTCAACCTTTTGAAACTATCGTGAAAAGTTCACTTTGACTTTTCTGCTCGACATTTTACGCAAGGAACGATACGACCTGCGCGACTTTTTACAAGAGGACTCGTTTGAAACCCTTTTTGGTTTGCGCCGCCATTTCAGAGGCACTGCAGAGGTCCTGCTTCAGTATTTTGCTCCTATTCAGGAGGGGAAGGGGATGAGAAAGGGAAGAAGGGGACGAGGAGGAGAAGAAGAGGATGAGGAGAGGAAGAAGGCGATCAGGAGGGAAGAAGGGGATGACGAGGGGAAGGAGAGGAGTAGAAAAGAGAGGGGTTATTTTGCAAGCTTGATTAGTCGTTTTTTGCTAAGTGCGTTTTCTCGCTTGGTTTTGTCAGATATAAAACTCGCAAGAAGGGACATTGTGCAAAATAGGACCCCATTCCGCGGCGCAAGGGTTAAGAGCAAGAAAATCTTTTCATTGGATCTTTGATTGAGAGACTCATGTACGTAAACACATCCATCGTTTGCCAATGTTTTTATATAACATAAAATTTTTGATCTTGCCTCCATTGGTTTGCGTATTACTGGTTGAGTATTAAGTTTTACATGAACATTGAGACGTCCAAAATACCTTTTAGCGGTAACCTCCCCAATTTTATTTACATCATTTCAAGTGGCAGCGTTTCGACACTTCCTTTCTGCTACTTTTATGAGTCAACGAGTTCAGCTGACGTTGACATTTTGATATCACTGACAGAAGTATCTGTTCTTTCACTGCCTTCTTTGACGGCAACGATCAAGGAATAGTGAAATGGATTAATAACATTCCCTCATAACCTGTGAGACTATAATTTTACAATAAATACAATTAAGGTAACTTCTTAGAATGCTGTGGTTTTTTTGGCTGTTTTTTTTGTTTCGAAGTCACCAGAAGCTTCCTCACTTTTTTTAAGTCAAGAAATACAGTTAGAGTTTGCTGGTTTGCACTCAAGCAAGTTAAGCTCATGAACAACGACGCTGTTTTTGAAATGTTCTGTCTTTCATAGCCAAGAAAGCAACTTCGTGTCTAGGATTCACTCGAGCAATTTCTTTCTTTCTTTCTTTCTTTCTTTCTTTCTCTCTCTCTTTCTTTCATTCTTTCTTTCTCTCTCTCTGCAACTTTTTATTTGCCAGCGTGTTCGCAGCACTAAAATGCTAATCATCTTGACATAAGTAGTCTTAAATTACAGTTTCGCGAACATCGCCATGGGAACTTTCATACATATCACAGCATCCTGATTAAATTCTCTTTTGTAACTCATGCAAATCTCTCTTAACGCGTCTTCCGTTTGCTCTGGCATGTCGGTCACCACAACCAAATTAAAGGAATCTTCTACTTGACCCATCCAAGAACCTTTCGTTTCTTCGATATAGTATGATTGGATCTTTGAATCCACAACAGACTTTTTCCATTCATCGATTTCAAATTGATTGATTTGAGTAGTCTCTATGTTTTTTCCAAACGACATGGTGTATTTATAAAATTGTTTAATTCTGCTGACGTCGAAAACCCAAATGAAATTTTCAGGAGATTATCGCACCTTCTTAAAGAACTGCCTGCTATTTTAGACCAACCGGAGAAGTATGAGATGTATTACCTGGAGACCTGTAAGAAGTTAAAAGTGAAATACTTCAAAACCAATACTTTGACCACGAGTTTAAATTATTTTACAGAAAAACTAAGTTTGTTACGAGATATCAAGCTACTCCGTGAGGAGGAATCCGAGTCACGTTTAACGACGTTCCTAAAAGAACAATATAAAATTAGAATGCTATCTAGAAAGTATGAACGTAAGTCTAAAAATATTCATTGATTATTTTATACATTTTTTATTGATTTTGATTTGCAGATTACGGTTTCCATCTGCTTCTTCGATTATCCTTCGTTAGAGAGCTATACTCTGACGTAGCGTCCTCACTCAAAATATTATAATTTTTTTTCTCATCGCATTTATGGGAGTTCTTCAACTTTTTAGTCTTTTGCACAGCATATTAACAATTTCGTATTGATGAATGCGTGCAAGGGCATCAACAACGACTGGGCTTTGGTGATATAGTTATGAGATCATTCTTAAACGGTAAAATCCTTTGATTCATGTTTTCTTCATTGTAAAGAACGCTCGAAGCAAAGAAACAGTTCAGGGCTGTTTGGATTGACTCCTAGGAATACTGATTTGCAATATTTACCAACAAGATATAAAGTTTTATTCTTCTAATTTATTTTCAAAACATCGTTGGAGATTTAATTTACATAATGGCAGACTCCCAAGTACATAATTACACGAATGTATTAACCAATCCCGGCGATGTGACAAAAAAGATTTTTAACTATGAGTTGTAATGCAAATTACGTTGCAAAAGAGATCGACACGTGTCAACCTTCGGCGAAACTTCATCGTGCAACCTCACCTTGGATAAAGAGAACGAGATTGAAAATATGTCACGAAATAAATGATGGATAGAGGCAGAGGATATTTAGATAGAACAGATTTAATACTAAAACAGCTATAGTGGTACTTTACGCTATCTATGAGGATGGATGTGCAGTGTTTCAATTCTATTTCAGAATCATCCTCAGGGTATTATGAAATAATAACTTCACAATTAACCTACATTGCTGAATTCAACTGAAAAATGTTGACTCGAGCGGGATTTGAACTCGCACCTTCGGGATACCGGTCCACCGCTCTACCTGTTGAGCTATCGAGTCCACAGGGATAGGAGGCGAGTTTTTATCCAATTTAAGTGCTCGAAATATTCTCGCGAATATTTGAGATGAAGTTATCATTTCATAATACCCTGAGGATGATTCTGAAATAGAATTGAAACACTGCACATCCATCCTCATGGATAGCATTAAGTTGTCGCGAGAATATTTCGTGCACTTAAAATTGGATAAAAACTCGCCTCCAATCCATGTGGACTCGATAACTCAACAGATAGAGCGGCGGACCGGTATCCCGAAGGTGCGAGTTCAAATCCCGCTCGAGTCAACATTTTTCAGTTGACTTCAGTAGATTAAGTTAATTGTGAAGTTATCATTTCATAATACCCTGAGGATGATTCTGAAATAGAATTGAAACACTGCACGTACATCCTCATGGATAGCGTTAAGTTGTCGCGAGAATATTTCGTGCACTTAAAGTGGTACTTTAACGACCTCAAAATAACACCGTCATACCTCGTTGAAACTAAATCTCCTTCTACGCGAATGCCCACTAATTAGTTTGAATCGTCCTTGAATACCTATACAGCGGCGTCCTGGGTGTTTTAATTTTAAGTCCACCATTCTTATTTACTTTATCTCACAGTGTGTGATTTCTTTCGAACTCTGATTTCAATCACGCATTCTTATTGGTCAGTATTTAATTTCTGTATTTCTCATTATATACATGGGGTCGGCCATTAAGTAAATTTAATCGCCGGAGATGTTGTGATGTGAGCAATGAAACGTTATATTTTATTATTATCAGATATCATGGTTCAATTTTCTTATCTCCGTGGCTGTTCCTCAAGTATTCTGCTTGGCTATGACCTTAACTTTCAAGCACTTTAAATCATTAAATTTTCGACATTCAATAAACACGTGCCCAGTCGTATCCCTGCAGCCCAGACAGACTTACGTATCACTTGAAACCGTTGAGAGGGCTGTCCTAAACCTTGCTAACTTATCTCATCTGGATGGCAAATTCTATGACCTTCGGACATAGTTTGTTTTAACCTGAATTGTAAGACGAATGCGTCTTCCGTTGTCAAGTTTGTTCGTCGTTGAAACGTATTTGAATTTGTACGTTTGTGTACAAAGTCAGTCAACTGTAGACGAGACAGTCACTTCGATTTTTGTTTCAATTACAGTTTCCACTCAGAAATTGTGATCAAATGTTGCTATGCAAGGATTGTGAACCCTGTAGGGTAAATTTTAAATCGTTCATTGTGCAAGCAGCATCGAGGAATTCTTTCACGAACTGCTTGTCGTGTGGCAACCACTGTTGATGAATGCAGATGAATGAGTGAATGGCTATAATGAATGACTAAGTAACTGGGTGAATGACAAAATGAATAATTTTGGGTAAATGAATAAGTGAGTAAATGAATTAAATAATATTTATTGAATAAATAATTTATTTGCTGGACTAACCAATCAAAAAACCGAATTCGTTTAGTTGGACGTATACAATCACGTCTAGGATTAACTTGTAACGAAGTAAAATACGCCACCGTAATGAGCAGCATTGTAGTTGGCTTCTCTGCCATAGCCATTGTCATTTGTCAGTTTTGCTGGTTTGTTTACTGCAGAATCTTGGGATGGAAGTCACACATAAGTAATCTTGTTATATGAACTGTATTATACTACAAATATACAATAGGGTTATGGCATATTTTAACTACGTATATAGACCATATCAACTATAAGACAGCTAATTCCACCACGACGTGTTTAAAACTGGAACGGTCGTTTTTGTCGGAGTTGGCTGTTGAGGCATACTTCTTGGTAGTGCATTCCTTTGCACTAGCAATTTAATTGTTAAGACAAGTCGTCTGTGACGTTAGCTTTTGGATTCTTTCATGGAACTAAAGTAGCACGACAACCACACTACTAACATTTATCTTTTGAATAGAAAATTATGTTGACTAGGCACGTAATTGTTCGACTTGTGTTTGCTTCAATTATCATTCAACATCTGCTCCGTACAAGTAAAATATGATAACCCAATCGACGATTACTATTCCAAAGCAATGGGCAGCCGTTTCGCCAATGGTCACAGTGGCAGAGCCAATCAAGTGATGCTTAATTCATTAAGCTAAATGGACATGATGGCCATAACCGAGAAACACTTTGTACATTTTAAGACGTATACCTTCGTATAAGTATGAAAAATGTATTTTCTAAATTTAATTGTTCTACGGTAGCGAGTCTAGACTAGTAAAATGTTTTGGAAATCCGTTCGATATAAATGTAAGATGAGATAGAGGTTATTATAGATTAGTGAATTGTGAATTGCTAAACTGAGTCTGTCACATGAAGGAGTTTAATATAAGACATGGGCCATTAGTATTAAATTGACTAAGGCTTGGTTTAACTCTTTCCTAGCAGGACCTCCCCACTTGACAAGTAAAATCGTCTGACGTTAGCCGGGGTAAAATAATGGAGGACTGATCTTGCTGGGAAAGATTTAAATTATGATCCAAGCATAAACATTAACGTATTTTTCCTGTGTACTTTGGCATTCAGTTAATTAAAATTCGAGACTAGGGTCGCTTTGAAAAACTCTGGTTGTGTGTAGAAAAGAACACAGTTAGAAAAAGGCTTGGAACTACAGGTATAACATGAAAAAAGAAACAAAGAATCTTTCGTCATTTGTTACGCTAGTGCTTGGTTACTCCCGTTCACTCATATTACTGTGGTTGTGCTTGTGTTTGTAAATATGTTTATCTCTAAGAATGTTGATTCAAGGTTGTTTTACAAGAATACGTTTTCTGAATTATTATTTCGAAAGGAAAGCAGAAGTATCAATTGGAACTAATCTTATTTGATTTTGTAAAGAAAGTTGTAGTTCCTTCGAGTCTTCCAAAGCGACTAAGAAACAATAATATATCATAACCAAGTGGTTTGTCAGACGGGAAGGGAATCCAGGATTTCTTTCGAGAGCAGAAAGATTTAGTTTCCTGGCATCAGGTGTGAAATTGTCCATTTGATTTAGTGAAAGGCAATTGTTTTCTCACACGCCAGGTGTTGTTGTTTTTTACCTTAAAATGGGAAAATGGAAATGCTTGTTTAAAGGTCTACTCCATTTCGTTTTCCAAACCATGATAATTTATTATTTTCGAGTTCAATATGATCGTCTTCGTGTCAACGGCTCTAGCTACAATGTCAAACTTTTAAGGCATATTTGTGTTATTGTGTAAATGCATTCTTTGTGTAATCGGGGATTGGGTCGCACTGGATCTTTTCTCTCCTTCATTAATTTTCTGAGTAATAGTTGGATAATTTAATTACTAATGAAAATGTTGTCGTAGATAGAATTATAAAATGTTATGGCAAATAAAATACTTGAGAAAACAACCATTGTGAAATTTATTGTTTTCATGCAATTCAACGGACAATTGATGGTATAATCTCGAAGCGGGATATATTAATGAAATATAGAAAAATAGGATTTCAAAAAGATCAAATTTTGTGAGAAAGCTCTTACGGTATCTACGTAATTCATAGTAACATAATCACCATTCTTCGACTGTGATCACATCCGATATAAGTTTGCAAAACATTTTGGTTAAATGTCCAGCCGTCATTTTATGAGAAGAAAGTTCTTGTACGTATTTATTTTGACATTATCTCTTTCATGCATGGTTTTTCTCTCTTTTATTTTCCTGTTTTTGTTATTTGCTTTGTCCTTTCATTTATTCTACTGCTGTATTTTGTTGTAGTTAGACAACCTTATGCATGAAAGAGCTAAGTGTGATTTGGTTAATGTGCGAGATTAATTAAGCATTCATGTTTTTATTCAATGTGGAAACGTAAATCGCCCATCCAATTCGTTATTTTGATTGATAGCCATTAAAAGTAGGTTCACTGGGAATTAAAAAACAACAGTTGGCATTGATGTGAATTGTAAAATGAGTGTCGACTGAGCGATTTCATTGTTCGAAGCAGTGTTGAAGAAATTCGATAAACAATAATTCTATATCCGAGCAAAAGCTTTTCCCTTCACGTCGACACACAGAATGACTCTTAACGATAATCAGTTGCAATGCAAATTACATCGCACGACAGATTGACTCGAGTCAGGATTCGTCCAATGTAATTTTGGTTAAAACTCGTTACGTGTTAGATCGCCATAAATTTTTTTATCCCGAAGCAGTCCATGTTTGCCTGCACTTCTGACGTTTGGACAGTTGGAACACAAACTGAGGGGGAACGATGGGAACGTACCAGACAAGGTAGGCATTGCCAAGAGTCCAACAATTTAGAAGGAAGTGGTCATCACGGTAAGATATCTACGTAAAAGATTGTAAAGGAAGTGATTGTACGATGGTAAATTTTACGTTGTCCTCAAACTGAAGTGCCGTGTTTACCACAGGTAAGTAATTTATTTCGTGGCTCGTACACAATGCATGTATACCCGATTAAGACAGAAAATACGACAATATATCCACAACTTTATTTCTCATTTTCATATTCATTATGTCAGCAGATTTAATATCAGACGTTGATGAGTGGTCTCCCGAATATCCAACAGCTCTCGGCTAATATATCAAGTAATACTTTCATGAAGCGTTCTCCATAATAAGATCTCTCTGTAAACCTTATGAAATATTTTTCGCCCAGAGCTATTTCCGGTGTCCGGTACATTTTGACTGCATGCTCACTTTCTTCGAATCAAGGTGTTTTCTGGGAACATACTTTAAATTTACCACAATGCAATGTGAATTTGGGAATTCCCTTTCGGAAGAATGAAATTGCTGAAGCAAGCATGAAAGTAGGTGGTAATTAGGGAAAGCGTTAGTTGCCTTTAATGATCGTTTACATCTTCGACCGATCGATCGATCGAAGAGGTTAGCTAATCATAATCAGAGCGACATTGCAATGCCTATAGGACTGTGGACACACAAGTGACACGTTGAGGGCAAGATACTTCTTGATGTAATGGAGGTCGATAAAATTGTGATTGTTCTGCTTGGACCGTCTGGAATTGGTAAGACGACCTTCGGGAAATATATTTCGGAATCGAGAAATGATGTCATGTTTCTTTCAACGGGAGAAAAACTTTGGGAAAAAGGCAAACTTCAACCTTGGAAGGAGCGAGACGGGCACTCGATCAAACAAATTTGCCACGAAATGATCAATGAAACTTTTGAGAAGTTTGGAGCATCAACGACTCATCGAATACTTGTGTTAGACTGCGTCAAAGATCTTAATGATGCTGAGTATGTCACGTCGCAGGCAAAGGAACAAGGTCTTCATGTTTACCGAGCTTTATTCTCGAGTTTTGACAACGCGGAAATATTGGCAGATTATTGGAACTGTCGTGGAGTACCACGGTTCTCGTCGCCAAGAAAAGCTGAAGTTTATTTACGTCAGTGGCACGAAAATTTCACCATTGTACTGAACTATTACAAAAGGATGAACGCACTGTCAATTTCCCCAAAAGAACGGGGTCTTGAAAGGTTCGTTTTCGCCGAAAATCCAGTAGAAATGGGCGACAAAGTTTTTCCAATTGCTGCTTCTCCTAACTACTTATACTTCCTCCTAATTGACTCTGCGCAGTGGAGCTCGATCTACAAAAATCTTCTCTCCGTTCTTCGAGTGGACAGATTTCAATTTTCAATCCCAGCTTCCTTCGTAAATTGCGTGCGGGATGTCACGTGGGTCGCAAACTCTGCGAGATACCACGTGACACCTAAAGTAAACGGCGTGCGCTTTTTGCTTTTCAAGCTCGAGAATAATAATTTCTTGATCAATTCCAATCATGAAATTTTCCCTTGCGATATCGATGTCCATGGATTACCGAACAACACGGTTTTGGATGGCGAACTCCTGCCCTCGATATCATTTGCAGATATCCACCCTGGCAACGACGCTCATTTAGGAACCAGCGTATTTCTGGTGTTTGATGTCCTTGCAGCATCAAGTGAAATTAAGTGGACATTGCCATGCAGCATGCGACAAGCAGCGTTAAGTGAACTGAATATAACCAGAGACATTGCAGCTGCTATAAACAGTGCGAAAGCAACTGAGGGCAACTTTTATCTGTTCAACCTAGAAAATCTCAAACGACCAACAAACCCCAGAAAGCTGACCGTTAAAGTAGCTCTCCAAGTAAGCCATCCTTCAACTCCAGCTGAGATTGAATCGTGTTTACCATCCTCCAACAACCTCCATTATCCTTTCAATGGTCTGATTTTCACTCCAGAAACTCCCTATAACTTTGGTACGGATTCCTTAAGTTTCAAATGGCAGCCGGAGAATTCCGTTCAATGCTTTATTAGTCAGGGAGATCTTGAGTCTGGTCAACGTCCGTGCAATTTTTCTTCCTCATGGTCTTCCTCAAACAGAGAAAGTGTCATCGAGTGTCGATGGGATAATGAGGAGAACTCGTGGGAACCTCTTCTTTCACGTAACGACAAAACAACGCCAGACAGTGAAGAAATGTTGGATCATTTTCAAAAGATTTGCCTGGGGGCCTACGATGAGTGGCAATTACGATCAGATCTCAACAGGCAAAGAGAACCTCTTCCTAGTTTTGAAAGCTGTTACTTCAATGTAATTCACCCTGCGCTTACCCATGACTTCGACGAGCTTCATACCCTCATTGACCAGCGAGTCAATCTCATTGAAGTTACAAAACAAACACTTGAATCAACCGGCTTAGAAGTCTTTTATTACAGTAGCTCGTCCGCCCCAGAGGATCCAATTTCTCAGCTTTGTCAAGGATTGGTTCTTCACCCAGAAACAAAGACGGTGGTTACGATGCCTTTTGTTTCATTCTTTGCAGGTATGATTTAGATTATTTTTAAAAGAAATAATGTCCAAATGCTGTCTTTCCTGCTGTAAATGGTTTTACTGATTTTGCTCTAGTTAATTTTTTTCTTAGTTGGTTTTATTAGTTTGATATTTTATGTAAGGTCTCTGTGATTGATGAGGGCTTCTTCCTTTTGCCTCTTAAGTTTAAAGTTCTAAAACATCGATGGGTGGTCACTATGACATTGAATTTAATGAAACGATAGAAAAAAGAATCATGATAAGTCAAAAAATAAATGAAGGAAGGAAGGGATGGATGGACTGGACTTAATAAATAAAGGAACAAATAAATAAGTAAATGAGTAAAAAATTAGCAAATTAATAAGAAAATAAACAACCAAAAAACAAGTAAACAAACAGGCAGACAAATAAGTAAATAATAATTATTAAATAACTATTTGACCTCGCTCACCCTTTAGAGGCGAAGAGAGATGATTTTGTTGAGGCAACAATGAAATTTGATGGATCCCTTGGCGTCGCGTTCCAATGGAACAATGAAGTGAAAGTGACAACGAAACAAGGCATGGATTCGAGGGAAGCAACGACAGCGAAAAAGTGGATCGAAGACAACTGCGACGTGAACAATTTCAGGAAAGGTTACACTTATGTCTTCGAGATAATCTTCGAGGAGAATATGGCAATCGTGGGGTATCCATTCAAAGGCCTAGTGCTCCTTTCTGTAACAAACGCAAAAGGATATGAGTTACCATACGGCGAGATGTTTGAGCATGGCAGAAGTATCAGATTCTTCATGGTGACTCCCAGAATGAGTGGTCGTCTTTCTGATGTGTTATGGTACTGTGCTGGTAAATATCTTACCCCAGAAAGCATTCCGCAGTCAAGTTCAACAACTTCTCCCGGTGGTGTCACACAGTCAGTCCGATCATCGAATCCTGCTGAGAGATATGGTTTCACGGAATCAAGTCCAGAAATCGTCGCATTGTCTCTTTCCGGAGCTGTTCCGATGCGAACGCGAAGTCACGAAGGATGGGTGATCAGATTTCAGAATGGAACCCGAAAGAAAATGGTGTACAACTGGTGGTCGAAAGCATCGAAAGTTGTGAAGCTGGTTCATCCACAGATTGTTTGGTTGCTGGTAAAATATGACAAGATCGAAGAGGTGTTCAAGGATCTTCCAAATGGTTACCGAGATGAAGTCGAACGCATGACGATTGCCTTAGCGAGGCAATTCTTCGAAAGGTTAACAATTATCAGTAACTTACTGAAAACATTTGCAGAGTTTTTCCGCAACCTGTACGATGACTTGTACTCCACGCTCAACCCTACTGAGGAGGAACATCCTTCCCGCCATCCTCAACAGCGACGCTGCTCCAGTGATTACCAGACCCCTGAATATGGTTTGCAGTTTCCGGAGGACGGCATAGATACCGTTGTCGACAAATTGACGACGCAGTTCTTCCAAGCTTTGAATGTCAAGGACCTAACTTTGCTAAGGCAAGCTCGAGAAGTATTTCAACACGATTGCCTGGAATCATACTCACCTGCGTGTAAACCAAAGGAAGGAGAGCGTGATTCCAGTTTGAATGCTCCATTTGAACCTTCAAATTTCCCATTTCAAACAACAAATGCCATACGCCAAACTCTCAGAAAAGCCCTTGAACGATGCTCCAATGTTGACAAAGAGCAATTTCTTGAGCTGTGCAAGAATAGTATGTCTTATGTTGGTGAGGACAAGGCGTTTTTAAATTTTTTAGTTCAGGAAACTGTCAGTTCAAGCTCGGTGGCCAAATTACCAAGCTGCTTTCGTGAGGAAATACGAAACATGACCTATAAAGCGTACGAACAGACATTCGAATTAGTTTTTTCCGCAAGAGAGCCGCAGTTCAACTCTTCCTTGTCAGCAGACGCGACGCAAGCCCACAACGAGCACCCAGATCAGTCCCCAGCTTTTACAGGGCTGAAAAATTCTGGTCTTTCAAATGTTCTTCATCTTGGGCAAGATGTTAAAGAGATTTGTGACGCCTTATCCCAGAATCAGGTGATTACCGAGAATCATCGCAGGATTCTAAAAAGGCTGAACATTTCACCATTTTACTCCAAAGAACAATGCAATGATTTAAGAATACCAGTCCTTGATCTCATTCGACCAGAGTTGCCAGAAATAAATGGATATGAACCAGAGATCAATTTCCAAGAAAGATGTGGCAAGCACTGGAAAACATTGCCAATCAAGAGTGAGGAGTTAGAAGTCCTCCACTGCATTCTTACTCCCATTTACGGCCCTGCTATAATTTTTCCTAACGAAATTCTATTGTCAATCTGGAGTTTGTTAGATGGTAAAGCTCTCGTCATGCTCTCCAGGGTGTGCAGAAAATTTTATGGAATCGTCATGCAGGAACGAGAGTTTGTGCGAAAAATTTCTCTGGCAAGATTGGAACACGACAGAAAGGTAGCGGAAAGCAACATTGTTACTTTGGGATATTCTGAAGAGTATAGTCAGGATTCGTATTCATGAATTAGATTATCTTTTTCAGAACTGAAGTCTTTATTTCAACTGTGTCATTTGCTGGACGACAACATTAATAATGGAATGATTATATGCTATAAAAATCTCTTTTAATTAACCCAGGTAAAAACTCAGAGATATAAACTTCTCGAGATATTAGGTAAAAGATACAATGTGAGCGACTGAACTGTATGGAATATAGAAGGCGTGGATTTAAAATAGGAATAAATTAAAATGACCTTGTTTATTGGCTAGTATTACAATTTCGTGCGGTTTGTCAGACTTATGTCGAGCACAACAATTTAAACGAATTTTTGTCGTTTAAGTTCTTTAACCAAGCGTTATTTAAGATTATCCGAGCTTAATATAATTCGTAGTGCCTTCCTAATAAAAGTCGCACCGGCGACAATTTTGTTGTGAAAAATGATAATAAAATAGCGTGTGGTATATACTGACATTTCACTACGACGAGCACGTTCGGCTTTAAACATCAATACCTGCTATCTAAGTTTTGGTAGTTCTCTCAACCTTTTGAAACTATCGTGAAAAGTTCACTTTGACTTTTCTGCTCGAAATTTTACGCAAGGAACGATACGACCCGCACGACTTTTTACAAGAGGACTCGTTTGAAACCCTTTTTGGTTTGCGCCGCCATTTCGGAGGCAGTGCAGAGGTCCTGCTTCAGTATTTTGCTCCTATTTAGGAGGGAAGGGGATGAGGAGGGGAAGGGGATGAGAAAGGGAAGAAGGGAATGAGGAGGAGAAGAAGAGGATGAGGAGGGGAAGAAGGCGATCAGGAGGGAAGAAGGGGATGAGGAGAGGAAGGAGAGGAGTAGAAAAGAGCGGGGTTATTTTGCAAGCTTGATTCGTCGTTTTTTGCTAAGTGCGTTTGCTTGCTTGATTTTGTCAGATATAAAACTCACATGCAGGAACATGGTGTCATATAGGATCCCATTTCGCGGTGCAAGGGTTAAGAGCAAGAAAATTTTTTCATTGGATCTTTGATTGAGAGACTCATGTACGTAAACACATCCGTAGTTCGCCGATGTTTTTATATAACATAAAATTTTTGATCTTGCCTCCATTGCTTTGCGTATTACTCGTTGAGTATTAAGTTTTACATGAACATTGAGACGTCCAAAATACCTTTTAGCGGTAAACCCCCCAATTTTATTTACATGATTTCAAGTGGCAGCCCTTCGACACTTCCTTTCTGCTACTTTTATGAGTCAACGAGTTCAGCGGACGTTGACATTTTGATATCACTGACAGAAGTATCTGTTCTTTCACTGCCTTCTTTGACGGCAACGATCAAGGAATAGTGAAATGGATTAATAACATTCCCTCATAACCTGTGAGACTATAATTTTACAATAAATACAATTAAGGTAACTTCTTAGAATGCTGTGGTTTTTTGGCTGTTTTTTTTGTTTCCAAGTCACCAGAAGCTTCCTCACTTTTTTTAAGTCAAGAAATACAGTTAGAGTTTGCTGGTTTGCACTCAAGCAATTTAAGCTCATGAACGACGCTTTTTTTTGAAATGTTCTATCTTTCATAGCTAAGAAAGCAACTTCGTGTCTAGGATTCGCTTAAGAAATTTCTTTCTTTCTTTCTTTCTTTCCTTCTTTCTTTCTTTCTTTCTTCCTTCCTTCCTTTCTTTCTTTCGTTCTTTCTCTGTGTAACTTTTTATCTGCCTGCGTATTCGCAGCACTAAAATGCTAATCATCTTGACACAAGTAGTCTTGAATTACAGTTTCGCGAACATCGCCATGGGAACTTTCATACATATCACAGCATCCTGATTAAATTCTCTTTTGTAACTCATGCCAATCTCTCTTAACGCGTCTTCCGTTTGCTCTGGCATGTCGGTCACCACAACCAAATTAAAGGAATCTTCTACTTGACCCATCCAAGAACCTTTCGTTTCTTCGATATAGTATGATTGGATCTTTGAATCCACAACAGACTTTTTCCATTCATCGATTTCAAATTGATTGATTTGAGTAGTCTCTATGTTTTTTCCAAACGACATGGTGTATTTATAAAATTGTTTAATTCTGCTGACGTCGAAAACCCAAATGAAATTTCCAGAAGATTATCGCACCTTCTTAAAGAACTGCCTGCTATTTTAGACCAACCAGAGAAGTATGAGATGTATTACCTGGAGACCTGTAAGAAGTCAAAAGTGAAATACTTCAAAACCAATAATTTGACCACGAGTTTAAATTATTTTACAGAAAAACTAAGTTTGTTACGAGATATCAAGCTACTCCGTGAGGAGGAATCCGAGTCACGTTTAACGACGTTCCTAAAAGAACAATATAAAATTAGAATGCTATCTAGAAAGTATGAACGTAAGTCTAAAAATATTCATTGATTATTTTATATATTTTTTATTGATTTTGATTTGCAGATTACAGTTTCCATCTGCTTCTTCGATTGTCCTTCGTTAGAGAGCTATACTCTGACGTAGCGTCCTCACTCAAAATATTATAATTTTTTTTCTCATCGCATTTATGGGAGTTCTTCAACTTTTTAGTCTTTTGCACAGCATATTAACAATTTCGTATTAATGAACACGTGCAAGGGCATCAACAACGACTGGGCTTTGGTGATACAGTTATGAGATCATTCTTAAACGGTAAAATCCTTTGATTCATGTTTTCTTCATTGTAAAGAACGCTCGAAGCAAAGAAACAGTTCAGGGCTGTTTGGATTGACTCCTAGGAATACTGATTTGCATAATTTACCAACAAGATCTAAAGTTTCATTCTTCGAATTTATTTTCAAAACATCGTTAGAGATTTAATTTACATAATGGCAGACTCCCAAGTACATAATTACACGGATATATTAACCAATCCCGGCGATGTGACAAAAAAGATTTTTAACTATGAGTTGTAATGCAAATTACGTTGCACGAGAGATCGACACGTGTCAACCTTCGGCGAAACTTCATCGTGCAACCTCACCTTGGATAAAGAGAACGAGATTAAAAATATGTCACGAAATAAATGATGGAAGGAGGCAGAGGATATTTAGATAAAACAGATTTAATACTAAAACAGCAACAGTGGTACTTTAACGGCCTCAAAATAACACCGTCATACCTCGTTAAAACTAAATCTCCTTCTACGCGAATGCCCACTAATTAGCTTGAATCGTCCTTGAATACCTCCATACAGTGGCGTCCTGGGTAGTTTATATCTCATAGTCTGTGATTTCTTTCGAACTCCGATTTCAATCACGCATTCTTATTGGACAATATTTCACTTCTGTATTTCTCATTATATACATGGGGGTCTGCCATTAAGTAAATTTAATCACCGGAGATGTTGTGATGTGAACAATGAAACGCTATATTTTATTATTATCAGATATCATGATTCAATTTTCTGATCTCCGTGGCTGTTCCTCAAGTATTCTGCTGGGCTATGACCTTAACTTTCAAGCACCCCTAAATCATTAAATTTTCGACATTCACTGAACACGTGCCCAGTCGTATCCCTGCAGGCCAGACAGGTTTACGTATCACTTGAAACCGTTGAGAGGGCTGTCCTAAACCTTGCTAACTTATCTCATCTGGATGGCAAAATTCTATGACCTTCGGACATAGTTTGTTTTAACCTGAATTGTAAGACGAATGCGTCTTCCGTTGTCAAGTTTGTTCGTCGTAAAAACGTATTTGAATTTGTACGTTTGTGTACAAAGTCAGTCAACTGTAGACGAGACAGTCACTTCGATTTTTGTTTCAATTACAGTTTCCACTCACAAATTGTGATCAAATGTTGCTATGCAAGGATTGTGAACCCTGCAGGGCAAATTTTAAAGCGTTCATTGTGGGAGCAGCACCGAGGAATTCTTTCACGAACTGCTTGTCGTGTGGCAACCACTGTTGACCGTTCTTTTGTTCAGTAAGCCGTTCTCGAAACTTACCTTCGAACTTGCTTTTACTTGACCCACCAACAACCCCTCGCGCGACTTCCCCTTTAACGAAACCTCTGTTGTGACTGCGATCTGTGCTTAACTTTGACAGTAAGCTAAGACCATCAACCTTCTAGCTCTCTGACTTTACCAAGAGCTCTGGCAGGTCAGAGTGAACGTCATCAACTAACGATATCCAGAGTAAAATCACGCGGTTTATACGAAATGACTTTCGCATGAACAACACGAGTACTTCACGTGTCTTGAATCAAGTGTAACCACGAAAATATTGATATACACAACAAAACAAGAAACCTCTGTGTGGTTTAGTTGATTGACGTTTCCGATATGGCCAATCAAATGTGACCAACGGCAATCTCAAGGCTTGGTGACATAGACGAATTTCGACCAAAGCTGAAACCGGTCATAAACTTGTCAAGTTCAACCGCCCTGAGATTTCAGTAATGTATTCGTTTGATAATGTTTAAGGGTTTTCGTCGTCTGCACGCATTTTAATTCTTCATGCAATCAACCCCTAAGTTCGAAGATATCTTCTGGCGTACGTAAATATTAAAGAAGCTTACTGTGGTACTACTTGATTGTGTTTACGCCATTCAGACGTGATTGATGTCACTCTTAAAAAAATGACTGGAGCAAAGAACAAGGAGTCAAAGATAAAGAGTAGTTCTAAGCTAAACAATTCCAGCGAATCACAGAACACTTGACTAAAGCTCTAACCAATAACAACTAAGAAACGGATGACGAACGTCAATGAAGACTGTGATAAATGACTAAATTAAGACAGTCTTGTTATCAAGATGGTAGCCCAAACTTATCTGCTGGACCATGATATGTACAACTAGACAAGGCTAGTCTTGAAATAGACTCAATTTTGATGCTCCCATAGGCACAGCATTTGTGTCGATCTCTTCCATGATGTGAGGGGACACAACGCCTAAAATAAATCGGCTAGACAATGCCTAAATTGGAGGATTGGAAAATGCGTTTACGTCGACTTGTCAAAATTGTTTTAATAGATTAGTTTACGCGTCAACGTTGATTTCTGTAAAAAAATGGTTAAAGCGAATGTAAAACACGTTTTAAGCTGAATTAAGTGCATTGATCTCTTCCTCGATTCATGAGAGATACTGTTGTCACGCGATGGAAAAAAATGCGCTCATTTCCCCAACAAGTAACGCAATCAGGCTTAACCTCCCCCCCGTTCTGGAGCAATCGCTTCCGACATGACTGGCTCTATCTCTTATTTTAGCCCTTATAGGATACTTCAAATATGAAGGCCTGCTGGTGTAAGACTCTGTTCTCGAAGTTTTGCTATACATTGTTAACATTTTTTGAGCCTACTGTTTACACTCTGTCTTGAAGTTTGAGGAGGAAAATTGATATGTTTTCGATAAACGTTGGTGCATTAGGGTGACACGTGAATAACCAACGTTGCGTCAATGTTGATTGATTCTGGCGCGTCAGTAAGTACCATGGGGAATCTACAAGCATTCTAAAAAAGATGTTCTAATTAAAGGTAGCTCCCAATAAGCACAGACCACATCACTGAAAGACAGACGGAAAACGTTTCGTTTTTGCATTATCACCCTCCGGAAAAGCTCCAGTCTTGAAGTAACCTGTCAACTGATACCACGATATTATCACTTCAACCGCATACTTAAAAACGTTCTTCATGGGTCTTAGGAGTGTTTTTTAAACTGAGGATATAATATGGTTTAGAGTATAAAGTGCTATAGGGTTTAAACTCCAGAGTAGTTGGTATGAAGCAAATAGTTCCCTTATCTGGACATGCTGCACTTATATTCAAAACAAAACGCCCAGAGGAGAAAGCAAAGTGGTTGCCATAAATTACCGACTTTGTGGTTTTGAATGTGAGGAATTTGACATGAAAGTTGACATAAAAGTAGTTCGTTTTACTTTTGAGTGCAAGGGTTTGTTTTGCGCCTTGGTTTTGTCGCATTTGGCAATAATTTGATGCCGATACTCCTCACCATGTCTAGTCTACAATGAGCGCTACGGTAGTCACACTTATGCGCAGCATGCCTATTTTTTTAACCTTTCACCTCCTTCACCACATCTTTGATCAGTTAAATATTTAATCTTTCACCTCCTTCATCAAGTCTTTGATCAGTTAAGTATATAATATTTCATTTCCCGAATATTTCGGGCCAATGGCAGCATGGAGGAACATGACGTGATGGTGGCATGATGTGGAACGACCGTAGACAGCGAATGAATTTCCCTGCTGTCCATGATAACTGCTGGCGCAGAAGGTGCTTTAACTATAAGATCAAAATGGAAAAAGCACAGAGACTTATTCTGATTAAACTTGCAAGAAGACGCATTTTAACGCCATTCTTCGCTATCTAAGGTCCAAGACATGAGTCCCCTGATTCAGATAATGCTGTTAATGATATGCTTTTTATTCATTTACAATGATAATGAGCTAAAGGAGGACTCCATTGTGACAACTGCAAATGGCTTTCTTCGTATCTCTGTTGTATTCCACCACTTTTATTGAGAGATTTCTGGGAGCATATTAAAAGGGACTTGTGGAGTTTCATATGCCAGTTTTCTAACGGTTTGAAATTGGTAAGGAAGTCACTTATATAAAGTATTCCTTGTTTGTAATGAGTATTGATTGAACTGAAACGCTTGGATGATATTTTATTCTCTTTACGAAGTGACAGAGATTATTGCGAGCTAACTTCAGGTAACGGCTGCTAGACTAACACTTCGTGCTAGGCTGTTATACCGTCACAAAGCAAACGACTCGGCTAGCCAAACTACAAAATAAGCTCAAATAGTTTACATGTTGTATTGCTGTAGCTTAACTGTAAAATGTAGGGCAGTATACGCGTGAATTAAGTCAGTGTGTGTTGTTCTTTGGAGCGTTATTTACCTGTAGACCCACGGTTATCTTTTTTGATAACAGCACTAACAAAAACACTACCTTAAACCTTGGGAAAGAAGGACACAAACTGGGGTCTCTGGCCCGTCAAGCACATGGACGAGCAACACTTACAACTGGTCAAAGCATCGGTGATAAAAATTTCTCTTGCTGGTCACTTGTGACTAGTGAGCCATGGACTCTACACGTCCAGCTGCATATTAATGTTCACTTTGAAACCAGTCTGGTTTGTGTACCTCTTTTAAGTTACCAAGCCATGTTGCATTACAAGTGATCACTGAAGCATCGGTTGTAATGTGTTCAACTTGTTTTTAGTGTTTTATTACTATTGCAAGAAAGTGTGCCTTGCAAGTCACCAAGGAAATCACCAGTTGATTAGTTATGTGCTGAGTTTGCTATCACTAACCAGTCTATGATGTTAAACTTGTTCCACAACTCATCTGGCCAATTTAGTGTTTTCTTACATGTTCATATAATGTTTGTCAAGCTCAAATTACCTTCAGAAATAGGATTTCTGAGCCCCAGACGGGGATCGAACCTGCAACCTTCTGAAGACTAGTGAGAAGCTCTAACCATTGAGTTACCAATACTCAGATGGTGAACTAAGGTGCAAGTTCGACATACGAGTGACCTGAGTGCAAGCCACTGTATGTTAATGAAGTTATCATGAGATACGTATTTTGGAAATTTGGGAGCTTGGAGATAACTTGAATGATAGACGAACATTCGTCAAACTCTATCCTCAGAAAACGATTTCTGAGCCCCAGATGAGGATCGAACCCGCAACCTTCTGATAACTGGTGAGACACTACAACCATTGAACTACCAAGACTCAGATGGTGAGCTAAGGTGCAAGTTTTAGTCGACTACGGTGTGAATTAACCCATTCCGGTCCGTACCCGACTTTTTATTTCTACTCTGACTAAAGGCTCGTTCACACTGAGCGCGTAACGCTACGCCGTAACCGTACTCCGTAACGCGTGAAAATTAGCGCCATACAAATTAAATGGTGTCGTTCACACTGAACGGGTAAGCGATGCAGCGTTACAGCGACGCGTTCAATGTCAAAGACACCATTTAATTTGTATGGCGCTAATTTTCACGCGTTACGGCGTCGCGTTACGCGTTCAGTATGAACGGGCCTTAACACCAGACAATTCTACTCATCATGGGGAGACGTCTCAGACAGAAAAGAGTTACGTACGGCTCATGAAAAACTGACGTTTTAAAGCTGCCTTCCTTCTCCAGTTGTTAGACTGTCACCAAAGATATTATTGTGCAGTAATTACCGTTGGTTAATTTTTTTTCAGGAACCCCGATGAACAAATTAGTGGCAGTAAAAGTGGAAGTTTTTCTGCACAGTTTGAACGTGCGTTCACACGTAGTCACAAAATGGTACAATGAATTATTGTTGAGGTGATCATGTTGGCGATTTCTTGGTGGTAAGTTCCTCAGTTTTTATTAAACCGTGTGGACAACTTTGCTGAGATGTGTAAATATAGGATCCTGCGTGGACAGTGTGAAATAATGTGAAAAGTTCAAAGGTTGGTAACTGCCATGACTGATTGCAAAGAACACGTTTCCATCTCTGACGAACGACCTTTGGTCCAAGCGTTAGAATTCTTTTCGATCAGTGACGGCGGTTATCAACTTTTGAACTCTTTACAGACATGTAGTTTGTTTTATCCGTGACAACAGAACAGTTAAATGTTCACGCGGTCAACTCCCGGTCCAGATAGGTTGGCTGGTTTACAGTTAAAATGCGGAAAACGTTATTAAAACACATCGACCCTACTTCGGCTCAAACACTGTTGTTTACATTGCAAAGGTATAGAGTAGATAACATGTATTTAATCCACGTGCAGCTCAAGTTCTGATATCATGAATCACTCCTGCGAATGGTTTTAGTGAAAAAATTGAAGCATGTCGTACAATGTGGGCAACCACGTCAGATATTCGTGAAA
This sequence comes from Heliopora coerulea, assembly GCA_030142905.1. Taxonomy (NCBI): domain Eukaryota; kingdom Metazoa; phylum Cnidaria; class Anthozoa; order Scleralcyonacea; family Helioporidae; genus Heliopora; species Heliopora coerulea. The sequence continues at coordinate 1,260,166 of JASJOG010000039.1, forward strand.
TATTGTTTCCACTGCAGATCTTAAGTGGGTAAAAAGATACGAAACTGAGCTTTTGGATTAACTCCTTCCCAGCAGATTCAGTTTTTTATTACTTTACTCTGGTCAACGCCTGACAATTTGACTTGTCAGGGGGAGGTCTTGCTGGGAAAGGGTTGAGTAGCCATCTATCAGGGGGTAAGAGGTTAGAGTGAGCCTGACAGTTCAGCTGAAGTACGAAACAAAGCGAAATCCGAAGAAAAACGACATCTTCAAAAACCAAAGATATAGGTTAACAAAACCAGACTAATTGTTGAACCACTTCAACGTTTTTTTTTAAGATGTCGCTTTTCCTTCGGACTTTACTTTGTTTTATGCTTAAGCTGAAGAAACTTAATATTCTTCTTGAATAAAGTTGCGCAGCAACATAGCAGTTCATGGTTTCATCAAATATGTTCACTACAGTTTGATGTTTTAACTTCTAAAATTTAAATCCGTGATCCAAACTCTGGCGGAAACATAGATAGGGAACTCATGAGAAATTTAGAATTCACTGAAACGGCAAACGCTTTGGAAAAGACTGGGAACTACTGTTGTAATGAATCGCGTAAGGTTTAAGTTACAGATGAGGATTGTTTGTGTAAACTGTAGTGCATTGAGTGGTGGCTGGCGTAAGGGTCTGTTTGTTTGGGTAATGTTACCGTTACAAAATGTTTGTGCACGTTGTAGTACCTCATAGCCTGGCACTTAAAGTAATTATAGATAAGGAACAAACGCCGGGGTCATGGATTGTGTTAGGATAATTTTATAGCTTAAAACTGTTATTCCTGTTCAAACCCGAACAGAAACGTTGAATTTAGTCGTCAGTCAGTAAAAAGTGTTAAACTGAGCTTAACCCTGACGCGGCCCCAAATTCGCTAGTCCTTCCTCAAAGCTGTCTGGCATACACAGTTTCTTACTCTAACACTATCACTTACATTAACACGAACCTAACTCCCTTGCCAATCCTCAGAGCACTTCATTGATACAGACGATTTTTAACTCAACCGTCGCCTTATTACAAGCCTTACTTGTAACTCGGACACCAACCCATACCCCAACTTCGACATAAACCCTAACCATAGCCCAAACCGTATTTCAGCTGATCATGGAGTAGATTTAGGTGTGAGTATTACATGCCTCGCCTTTTGGGTGTCGCCAGTGAAGGGTAACAGCGGGTAACTTGTTCGTTAGCTGTCCTTTTAGTATAAGCTCCCATTATTCGCTTGGTCCCACTCCCTTTGGTAAATATTAACCCATGTAAACAGAGACTCCTCTTCTGGCTTGCTTCTCACGTTAGTATTTACGAAGCTGCGTGTAGGAAGGACGGCTGTTGGCGTGAACGTTAAAAGTTCGAAAAGACGCGACATGGCGAACGAGATAGGCGTCGGGAACGAGGGAATAGATCTCGATGAACCGATGTCCAACGGCACCATTGTCGAGAGAAACACACACGAGGATTCCAATGGGAATACCGATAAAACTACTGATGGGGTAGGCAAGGAATCCGAGCCCGTGACGATCGAAATAGAAGAAGATTCGACGAGAGAATCATGGGGGAACAAATTGGAATTCTTGCTAGCCACTGTCGGCTTTGCTGTAGGGCTTGGGAACGTGTGGAGGTTCCCATATCTGTGCCAGAAAAACGGAGGAGGTAATGTGGATAAATGCCAATATCGGTTGCCCTTACTCATATGTTGCATTTAGGCGCATCGAGGTCTGTTGAAGGTCTAAAAAGCTGGCCCAAAAACCATAGTACGAATCGTGTTCGACTTTACTTGAACCAAAATGAGACGTCTAAATCCATTTTAGTTCAATCTGAACCGAATGTAACTCACTTTAACCCATTCGGTACGGCTGTGGTGGCATGTGTAGACGAACGTAAACTTTATACACGTGTTGCCGAGATGCCGGTGTTCGTGAGAGCGAGAAACGATGTGGCGATTTATTTCACAGTGTTGAGAAACACCTGGCTAGTTCTACTGAAACGTTGGCGCTCAAGCGAGCGAAAAAGTGTGTTCAGATTATCCACAGAACCGTCCCTTAGTAAAAATGAAGAGAAAGTTCCGTAATTGCACAATAGCTATTGATGACGCCACCTCTTCAAGTTAAGTAATGGTTGACTGATTAGTGATGTATCTAATTTTTATAGTCTCCTTAAGAGACTAGGCCACGTCAGCCTTGCGTTTCTCAGATTGCGATACATTGGGTTTGTCTTGGACACGGGTAGTTAAAACCCAAGGCAACACCGCTCAGATTCTTTTGTTGCTGTAGCAAAACTATCTAATACTACACCTACCGTTCGTTAACTTTGCGTCTTGTGGTTTATTTGGGGTCAAAAGACCGCCAATGGCGAAGTTTTCGCATGCTGATGCTCTCCTAGGCATGTCCTGTGGAGGAACGATCTGTGTCACGAGGTGTTTGTCTAATATCCAGCCGACTAACTTAAACCAGTGGAATGTCATTGCGTGACATTGTAATTCATACCTTACTATCCATTACAAAGTTAAGGAGGAAAAGAAACCCTCATCTTCCTTGCCCAGGACTTTATTTCTCGATCAGTTGGTCAAGATCTTTCTGACTCTTCTAAGAGTTTAGCTTTTTTCAAGGGGCTTGAAGTAAAACTCCACTCTCTTGAAATCCCAAGACAAACGAAAAAGAGCACAAATCAGCGAGATTTTAACTTTACAAAGTTGGCATACCTTTCAATTCGAGATATGAGTCAATGCAAGATAAAACTATTGTTGAAACTGTGATATTTCGACTTTATTTCAAAGTCATCTTCAGACAGAACGATAATTACAATAACATGCCAGAGTCTATATACAGACTCTGGCATGTTATTGTAATTATCACTGTCTGAAGATGATTTTGAAATAAAGTCGAATATCACAGTTTCAACAATAGTTTTATCTTGCATTCACTCATATCTTGAGTTCTCAAGATGACTTTATTCTTCGGAATATGTTTTGTTTTATACTTTTTGAAGTTGTCGGCTGGTCATGGTTTTCAATTCGAGATGGCGAAAGATTGCTGGTGTTTGATGTTGTTAGGATGGTAGCGAATGTTCTGATACCTGACAGAAAAAGTTTTCAGTTTGAGGTAGTGAGAAAGATCGCGTGAGTTTGATATCACAAGAGTGGCGTAAAATGTAATGTGTTTTAAGTGAAGAGGCTTTCATTTCAAGACAGGGGGATTATAAGATTTTGACATTGCCAGATTGAATATAGGAAGATGAAGTTCTGTTTGAGATCGCGATTAGAGATAGGTGGCTTCGAAACACAGGGATAGTGATAAATTTTTCTTGACCTTTTTGAAAACTGCACTGTTTCGTAGTAAGATCTCACCTTTATCCCTATTGCGCAGTACGAACACGACGCATCGAAGGACTATCTTCGTAGCTAGCAGGTAAACGAGAAGTTGTGTGATTTTAGATGTGAGCTAGACGACGTGTTTATGTCACTTCATTGGTAATTTAGGTACAGCTTTTGTCTATTATCTCAAAACCTGTCACATCACTGTGTTGACTGCTTGCGCCATTAGCTACAACTAAATACCAACAGAGTAAATGGTTTGAATACAATAAATACCAACAGGCCACCAATGATGACACGTTATTGAACTTTGACCGGCTGAGTGTCACGTGAAACTTGTTGCAAAATAAACACACACACGTAGTCTACATGAGTTTACTTTATCGAATTACGTTGGCAGATCTTGATTCGTGACTGCGTATCGAAAAAAAGCTATCACCCGTAGTACTTAAGTCGGAAACACGCGATCAGACACGAAACAACAGAAAGCAAAGAATTTTGACACATTATGTCGCGTTTGAGATGTTGTTCGAGTGGTCTATTGAATGGATTAAATATATTATGCACAAAATATGCGGAAGAGAAAATGTTGAAAGACGATTTTCAATCCAAGGCAAACGCGCAGAATATAACACGACTTTGTGTAACGTTTCGATTCTGTTTCAGAATCATCTTCCTAGTAACGTGGTCGGAAAATATGATTTACCTACACTACGAAAGTGAAAAATTGAATTGATTTGAGCGAAAAATTTTGAGCGGGGTTCAAACTCATTTAATCATCAAGTCCAACTCAGTTTTTATAGTTGTACAGAACGTTTTCATGATAATCTGACACTGCCGAAGTCAACTGAAAAATGTTGACTCTAGCGGGATTTGAACTCGCACCTTCGGGATACCGGTCCTCCGCTCTACCTGTTGAGCTATCGAGTCCACAGGGATCGAAGGCGAGTTTTTATCCAATTTAAGTGCACGAGATGTTCTTGCGACTACTTAACGCTTATCCATGAGAGGATGTGCAGTGTTTCAAATCCCGTTTGAGTCAACATTTTTCAGTTGACTTCGGCAGTGTAAGATGATCATGAAAAGATTTCTGTTTATGCAATTAGCTTCAAGTAAAAGCAGCACTCGTGTTCCCGCGCATTTTGTTGTTCGGAATCTGCCAATGTAAATACTTAATTCCCTTTAAGTTTCATTAAAATCAACTTAGAGATTTTCCCGCCAGAACTTACCGTTCCAGAACAAAAAGCGTGTTGGACCGGTACGATATCGTAAAATGTCGGACCGTTTAGCAGCCAATCAGCGGGCGTAATTTTGCGCAGAATAGAGTTCCCACAGATTCAAGTGTGAGAGGGACATGCCGGCCATGTTGGTGAAGCTAACCTAAGTAGATGAAGAAAAGCCTTTTGTTGAGGAAGATGACATGTTGGCAGTGACATATAGAGGGATAATCTTACTTTTTAGGTTAAGATTGAATTTAATACAGTTGTTTAAAGCATGAGGTACGCTGTTCACTTGCTAGAGTTTCTACAATGGATAAACATCCAGGCTAGAAATATTACGTAAAGCGTAAGTCTCGTTCATACTATTCAATGCTCCCATAAGATTGTTCGTTGTGGTGTATGGAATGTTGTTTCGGAGCACAGTTCCTGACTGTGATTCGCTCTTTAATGTAGCAATGCGTCCGAAAGACGCCTGTGAGTTAATCGTATACGTCAGAATGACCAATTGTGTGCGACAGTTTTATCGTGTGCATTTGGCCCTCAGAATGCCTCAGAATCCCTCAGAATCGGTCTCAAGGGATCTAAAATTTTTCTAATGGGTGAGTTAACCAGATAGAAAATCACGGTAAGGCGACGATATCGTTTATGGCTTCTCTCTTGCGCGAAATGTTTATCAGGAGATCGACCTGGTATTGTCATCAATCCGGGCGTTCAGGGATTTGTGGGGACTGTAATCGTTTTGGCAGATCTTCTTGGATGCAAATAACGATTAATTAGCGTAATAGTGCGATGTCGCACTCTGCCATTGGCGACGGAATAAAGAGTGGATTGCAGTTTTCGAGGGAGGACTGGGCCTTCTTCATTATACGATCCATTGATCATAGTTTAATTTACTGATATGTAATACACAATAAAAACTAATCTTTGTCACGAGAAATGTCACTGCACGAGATTTTTAAGCGGCTTAGCGCTGTTTTCCTTCAGCACACAAAGATTAACTTTTAAAATCTTTTTCACTGTGATTGCTGTGGTTCAATTAACGTTTATTTGTGAAGCCTGTCGAAAAACTGTCCTTAACCATCAGTGATGACATATTGCAGACCTGATGGATATTCGAAGGACATATCTTTCCGGTTGGTCATACGTTCATTTAAGCCGTTTTTAGGTTTACTGCGTCGTTATGTTTACCAATTATTGGTCTACGTACACGATCGTCTTATCCAGGTAAAGAATGTTCCTTTTGTTGGACTAGTAAGTTGCACAGTATGACGCCCTTAATCATGCGTTACTCAACTTTCGCGTGGTTAAACCGAATTAAATTTAACTGCATACTTAAATTGGTTGTATTTAAATTTGCGGTAAAGAAAAACTACACACAGATTTAACGAAATTCTTTCCACTGTTAATATCTCCCGCTATTACACGAGATAGTCTTCACCCTTTCCTGTCGGGAATAACTGATCCCGCTGGAAAAGAGTTCATGTCTTCTTCAAGGTTGTTGTCTGTGCCATAAAAAGTCGTGATACCTCGATAAAACGATTTGCGCAAAGTGATTTAAGCATTTTGTTTACTGTAGTTTAGAAGTTTATCACGCAGTTGACGGCAGCTTCAGTTGAAGTCAATCATCTTAATTCCTTGTTTGTTAAAATGCAATCTGACCACGGTGAAAGTAACGGCCGCATAATCTGCGAGATAAAATCCAGGCATAGCTGATTTGGCGCACTAAAATGGCAGTTTTTGTGAAAAAGTGCAGAATTTTATCTAAATGTTCGGAAACGTCTGTTTGTACGCATGCATGCATGTATGTAGGTATGTAGGTATGTATGTATGTATGTAGGTATGTATGTATGCATGTATGTGTGCATGCATGTATGTATGTATGCATGTATGTGTGCATGCATGTATGTATGTATGTTTGTATGTAATACATACATGTCTATAAAGTATGTATGTACCAGTATATATTTATATATGTATATATATATATATATATATATAGACACACACACACACACACACACACACACACATATATATATATATATATAGGTAAAAGTTGTGTTGACAACAAAAAGATATCAGTATGAATGAAAATCATAAAACCACTCAGTTTTGTCTAAATGACTTTTTATTTCACACAAACGTTTTCACTATTGAAAGGGCTTCAATAGCAAAAACGTTTGTGTGAAATAAAAAGTCATTTAGACAAAACTGAGTGGTTTTATGATTTTTATTCATACTGATATCTTTTTGTTGTCAACACAAATTTTACCTATAGATTTACTTGTGTTCAACCATTTACTCTCTGTCTCTGTCTCTGTCTCTGTCTCTGTCTCTGTTTCTGTCTCTCTGTCTCTGTTTCTGTCTCTCTGTCTCTGTTTCTGTCTCTCTGTCTCTGTCTCTCTGTGTCTCTGTCTCTGTCTCTGTCTCTCTGTCTCTGTCTCTCTGTCTCTGTCTCTCTGTCTCTGTCTCTCTGTCTCTGTCTCTCTGTCTCTGTCTCTCTGTCTCTGTCTCTCTGTCTCTGTCTCTGTCTCTCTGTCTCTGTCTCTCTGTCTCTGTCTCTGTCTCTGTCTCTGTCTCTGTCTCTGTCTCTCTGTCTTTCTGTCTCTCTGTCTCTCTGTCTCTCTGTCTCTCTGTCTCTGTCTCTGTCTCTCTGTCTCTCTGTCTCTCTCTCTCTCTGTCTCTCTCTCTCTCTCTCTCTCTCTCTCTCTCTCTCTCTCTCTCTCTATATATATATATATATATATATACATACATATATAAATTCGTCAACAGCCCGCTCGACATAAAGTTAAGAATAAAATATATCTTCAAAATGAACTTTATTGGAAATATAAAAACTTACGTTTCGGGGACCAGCCCCTTCGTCAGCAACTCAACTTCGTCAACTAGTTGCTGACGAAGGGGCTGGTCCTCGAGACGTAAGTTTTTATATCTTCAATAAAGTTCATTTTATACTTCATAAATATGATATAAGTAGGTATAAGTATATATTTATATATTATACCTGAAGGGAATGTTGAACTTAGATCAACTTTCCCGATCGATTGCCGGTTAGTCACCGATAGTGAGACTACCACCTACTTTCGTGTTGACGTGAAAATTTAGCTGGTTGTCTGCGATTGTCGATGAATGCGTTCCGACTTTATGAGAACCAAGCGTGAAGATGGAGTATTGTCTATGTGAAATGTCTATCAAGCCACCGTACTTCAATGTTGAAAGCGGAAAACCACTCGCACGAGTTCGTTCAGCTCTGCGTCCTTTTGCGCTTTCGAACTTTATTCGAATTGTATCCGCGCAGATGACACATTCAAAGCCACCGTCTTTTAACCAGTCCACGGACACAAACTATCGACCTAGCCACATGTGCGTAAATGACCATTCTAGTTGTTCTTCGTTTTACAGTCGAGATGATGAACAAGGCTGGTTTTAGCGACACGTTCACCCTTTGGCTTGGCCATTTGAAAGGAGTTTTTCAGCCCCGTTTTCATCGTTGTAGACGCTTGTTTAGACTCCACAGCATTATTCCAGTACACGCGCAGTCAACCATATGTCAAACGACATGCTGGTATTTTGAAACGCAAAGAGGCTTTCACTTGAGACATATATGGTTCAGCCATTTGGATTTCACCTCACATTTTTTGCCCTGATGCAAGGCTTTCGCATAAAACTTCATCAACTTGTTCACTGTTTTTTTTTGCATGGTGCTTTCTTTAAACTCTTTCTGCTTTATTCGGAACTGCCTACACTGCTCTGCATTTTTGATATCACGTGGTGCCACTGGACTGCACGTGTGAAAGACGCCTCGTCCACATGGCAGCCTTGAACCTGACTCATGCCACGAGTTGAGCCGCAGGATCACACGTGTGATAGAAGCCTGATCCACGTGGCAGTCGAAATAGGGAAGAAATGAGGCATCGGCGACTGGAATAGTTCAATTGGATTATATTAAATTGTTTGTTTTATTTTCAAACAATTATACTTTATTTCGGATTTATCAGTGTAACTTAAAACAACAAATAGGAAGAAGGGGAAACTTTTGATAGGAGAAACCTTGTAGAGGTATTAAAGTTCAGAATTCTGGATTATGAGAGGCATAAAGTGGACGAAGCAGAGCACTTCGTAAAAATCCATAAGGGTCGGAGAAACTGCCGAAAATTAAGAACGAGATACTAGCGCCTCGACTATAGGCCGCTTACTCGAAATGTACCTGTCTCTATTTCTTAAGTTTCGGTATTTTCCTGACCTTTTCCGCTTTTCACACGCTGTTCAACACTGCCTGGTGCAGCTCTCTACTGGCATGTCTAAGTAGTGCTCAGGCAGTTTGAACGAAATAGAAATTATCCAAGGTAGAATTCAACCAAAAAACGAAAAAATGATATGCTTTGGAGAGTAACTACCTTGAAACCTTCTCTAAACATACGCGCTTTTTACAATGTGTTTTGAATTAAAAAAATAAACGTGCGCGCTTTTTACAATGTGTTTTGAGTCAAAAACTCGTATAACATGTCAATGTGATAGCACTCATTGAAATATGAGACCAAGATGAGGCATATTTCTCATACCTCGCGTATCTGGGTCAAGAAGGCGATGACCTTTCTGTATTTTCGAAACAACAAAAAGGCTGTGTACTGCCTAAAAATATGTAAGAGGGAAACTGTCGTTTCGAGCTAGGACCCTTAGTCGGAGTGAAACGTAAATGCGAAATCAAAATTAAGGAAGGTTTTTATGTGTAGTGTAATCATGTGACAAAAAAAAATAGGCAATCAACTGCGAATGTCCATAACAAAATAGTTAACGAAATGTTAAAATGGACAATCTGTAAAGAGTTAACCGTTTCATTAGCGCTTTCTAGACGGTGGCATTCCCTTAGTACTTTACCCTGGCAAACATCATACCACTCTACTTGTCAATCGGATACTTACCAATGTAAAAATAAGATACTGTGTAGACAGTGTTAAATAAGGTAAAAAGTTTAAAGGTTGGTAACAGCCGTAACTGATCTCAAAGAATTCCAACGTTTCGAGCAAAGGCCCTCGGTCCGGAAAGAAACGTGTTCTGAAACAGGAATATATTGCGGCTGAGTCTTCTTTCTGTTTTCTTTTTTTATTCCAGGTGCTTTCCTCATCCCATACTTCCTATCCCTGTTCGTCATAGGCATCCCTCTCTTTCTCATCGAGCTCGGCATTGGACAGCGCCTGCGCCAAGGCGCCGTGGGAGCATGGAACGAAGTCAGTCCTTATTTGGGAGGAGTGGGGGTGACGTCAATGGTGGTGTCACTATTCATTGCAATCTATTACAACACGATCGTTGGCTGGTGTTTCTATTATCTCTTTATATCTTTCCAAGACCCTCTTCCCTATCAAGACTGTCCGACTATAAATGACAACATGACTGTCCCAGAATGCCAAAGGGCTGGGAAGACATCTTACTACTGGTACAGGAAGACGCTCGATATTTCGCCGTCCATTGACACGGGTGGTGGTATACAATGGCATCTTGCTTTGGCCTTGCTCCTCGCGTGGCTCATCGTGTATCTTTGTACAATGAAGGGAGTAAAATCTACAGGAAAGGTAACGAAATGCCAAACTGTGCGCGCTGATTGGCTGATTGCTATGGGTTTGTGACTTTGTGCGCCGATCACGTGATCCGACTTCCCTCGTGATTTTTTTTATTCTTATCTTTTGTTCGCTTCTCTTTTCCCAATTTTGTTTATTTGCATAATTATTTTCTTTCTTTCCTTCCTTCTTTCTTTCTTTCTTTCTTTCTTTCTTTCCTTCCTTTCTTTCTTTCTTTTTTTCTTTCTTTCCTTCCTTTCTTTCTTTCTTTCTTTTTTTCTTTCTTTCTTTCCTTTCTTTCTTTCTTTCTTTTTTTCTTTCTTTCCTTCCTTCCTTTCTTTCTTTCTTTTTTTCTTTCTTTCCTTCCTTCCTTTCTTTCTTTTTTTCTTTCTTTCTTTCCTTCCTTCCTTTCTTTCTTTCTTTTTTCTTTCTTTCTTTCCTTCCTTTCTTTCTTTTTTCTTTCTTTCTTTTTTCTTTCTTTCTTTCCTTCCTTTCTTTCTTTTTTTTTTTCTTTCTTTCCTTCTTTCTATCCTTTCTTTCTTTCTTTTCTTTCTTTCTTTCTTAGTTTCTTTCTCTCTTTTTCTTTGCTTTTTTTTTCAGTTAGGGTAATTTCTCTTCACTTTTTTTCGGTTCTTTTATATTGGTTTCTGGTCTTTCCTTTCCTGTTCATTTCTATTTCCTGTACTGTCCACTTCTGTTCAGTTTTATGCTGTTTTCCTTTACTCAGAACACTTTAATTCTTCTTCTTGCTCAACGCTCTCTTTCAGGCAGTCTATGTCACGGCCTTATTTCCTTACGTCGTCCTTATCATTTTTTTCTTCCGCGGAGTGACTTTAGACGGAGCCGGAGATGGCCTGAAACGAATGTTCACACCAAAGGTAAGACAACGTTGTTGGGTCTCAGATTTTAGTAGAATGTACATTATGTTATCGACAATGTTTCGTTTCTGGATAGAAGGATATTGGTGGAGTTCGTTTTGAATCTGCAAGGACGAAACAGAAGGCAAGACCCTTGCGGGCGAAAAAAGAACTTGACTAATCTCGTTGTCGAAAGGATATTGCAAAAATTGACTCATAATGGGTCAAGGTGAAAGTGGCGTTAGAGGTTGCTAAGCTCACGCGACCATGGCAACAACACCATTATATCAACAGCAGTGTTTATTATTTTCGTTCATTGTTTGTTGGAACCACTCCAGGAAAAAAAGATTGATAAATTACCAAATATTATAGGCCCATTTTTGGTGCAAAAAGCCCCTTTACCAGAAGTTCAAAAAGTTAGTTAATAGGTTAGTACCTTTTTTTAATAAATGCAAATGCCGGACCATTTTTCGCTAACTAAATGTTCCGGCTTTATCTCGCTGTTTTATTCCAGATATTTTAATATTTAAAAACTGTATTTCTTTGAACAGGATCTTGTTTTAAAAGGCCGTGCTATTTGTCATGCCAAAATGTTTTCGTGTTTGAGAAGCCGTCGAGTAATCCTTTCTTGCTTATTCAATTCGGACTAGGTTATGTCTCGTGTCTATGGGCCATTATTGAAAGTGAGTGTGACGCAATTGTTCGAACAATCAAAAGAGAGAAATCAACGACCAATCGACGTCATGTTTTTCTTCAACTCCTTGCACTAAGCGTTTGGCTTATGAATAATGGTTCCGTGACAAGCTAAGAGACTTATTTTCATGTCAAATACAGGTGTTTTTTTCTCAACTTCACTTTAATTACTTGTGCTCAATTTGACTGAAGTGTTTTTCATCGTACGATATCAATAAACTGGAAAGAACTTTAAGCATGTTAAAATTAAAAACTGTACACCAAAACTATGTAAACAGCTGAAGAAGAAATTTTTAGAACTAATATTTCATTACAAGTACAACAACTCAACTGCCTTAATTTATCCAGAAAACCATTAAACCTATACCTAATTGGTATTTTTATGCCATGAAGAGTAAACAGATTCCCTACTTTAGCCAAATCTTTCAAAAATTTGGCATGAATATGTCGGTTTGAATCGGTCTTAACACGCGAAACTGATTTAAGTTTCTCGATGTATTTTCAAGTGGGACAGAAACTGCTGGTTTGCTGAAGAAAGTAGTATGCGCACAACGCTCCTTAGATGTTTCACTTGTCAAGAAAGAAGATTCTATCGAAACGTCGGATTTTGGAAATAGTTTTTGCTTAGCTTCGAGTTACTATCTTTAAATAATGCTCACACTGGGCTACAAACCTCAGTTGTTCAGAAGATAACGAGTTCAAGTGGCAAGAGTTGTCACTCCTAGCGAGCGACAAGTAGTTCTTGAACGAAACATGGAACCTTTTATTGTTCATGCACTTCAGAAGATTTCAGATAAAATTTTTTCTTGCACTTAAAATGGATCAATCTAAAACACAGTTGATTCACTAGCTGAACTCAGGAAAAGCTGCTTTTGAGCGGCCCAAAGTGTGAAGCTCTCAAATCTCGGACAAGTTAACAAATTTTCTAATTGACTTTCCAAACAACAAACAGAAAACAATTTTTTTTGTGTTCTCGTCGAGTAACAAGAAGTATGAGTTTGGGAGATCAAGAAGTGGTTGTCGGAACACGAGCTTGAAAGGGGAGTGTTTACTACATTTCGCTTTCTTCTAAACTTCCACGAGTGTTTGTAGAACTCATTAGGAACATCGGAAAATTTCTTTTTTTTTTAATTTCCTTTATAAAATAACCTGAAGAAATCACAAGAACAGCATTCTTTTCTTAGTCGTGGAAATTTAAATTCTCCTTACCGTTCGGGATGTGGTGTGTGATGGCGTTAACTTTTGCATGTTTCCATGGCAATTTAGAAACAGCTTTCAGCCAGTCACCCACATGTTTTGGAAATGCGTAGGATGATCACGAAATTTCCTCGTCGCATAAAGTTTGCTGATTATAGAAAGTTGATAATATCCTGGTTTTTGAAGATTTGAAGTACTCGAATTAGTTCTAAGATTGTGTTGTCCGTTGGAACATGTTTTTATCGGGTGATAGACGAATTATTATTAAGAAGAAATCTCTGGTAACAGTTGAAATATATTTAGGCAAGGTCTTGGGTTCCTACGGATATTATTCTATGACCATGTACGTACAGTTTGGCTTAATATTTGTGCTTTTCATTTTGATTAACAGCCGAGCTACAAACTTTCTTTGTTTTGATTGAGTTGATTTTGAAACTGACAAAAAAAAAAATAATGGCAGCAGATGATATTTTTCTCCCTCCTGTTCTAAGCTGCCAAGTGATTGTACGAAGTTTGCAGTGGCTGTCATGTCGTATGAAGGACGTAAAACTCTTCAAATGCAAAATAAGTGAAGCACTTCAAGCTATAAAGTGAAGAGGAGATACGAGGTCCCGCTAGTCGAAGGCTGTTTGCTTTCGTATTTGTCATTCAAAAACTAATTTTTAGGAACTGGTGATTTCCCAAGAATTTTTCTGGAAATTTACACACAGCTTTTACGACATTCTGCGCTGTTTAACTCGTGAAATTCAGGGTCGAATTTAAGAAGTACAATACTGAATACATCCTAGTCATCTGAAAAAGCTTCAGCGGATTTCCGAGAATTGATTTCTTCTGACAGGCGAAGAAAGAAACCTGTGACCAAAGATACATCGACGCACTTCTCAACACTCTACTGCAGGAAAACAAACGTTCATTACTCAGTGTCCACCTTTTTTGATCGCCATACGAATTAACCTTCACTGGACCATCCATTAAAGTTACCGCAAAGAATTCGAGAAGACCAGTGAACAATCAAACTTGTGGTCGAAGCTAGAAACATTGGAGATAAAAAATGACGTCTCGTCCTGACGGTAATTTCAGCCGAAGCACTAACACATCTTATGATATCCCGTACATTGGTCGTGTGAAAGCCAACCCAGTTTTAACTGCTCAAATGGTGATTGCACTCGTAGCTGTCATGATAAACATGTTGCTTCTTTTTGTTCTGTGCAAAGATCCTCTGAAACGATTTCGAAACTCTGGCTCTGTGTTCATCGCGAGCTTAGCGATGGCGGATATGATAACTGCGACTTCTATTTTCATATCAAAGGTCGTTCTTCTGGTGGTTTTTCCTCCACCGGCCGTCGCGCGAATTGTGACCAGCAGTTTCATGTCCATCGGCACACAATCATCCTTCCTGGTTGTCATTACGCTCGCCTTTGAACGTTTCATGGCTGTCGCCTTTCCATTCCGTCACAAAGTGATGTTCACCATGCGGCGCGCGTGCTACACCAACACTGGGATCTGGTGCGTAGCTCTTCTGATGGAACCAATCTTCCACCTGGTCCCAGACCCCCGCAATCTATGGTTCTTAGTTTTCTTCGCTGAAATACTCCTCGCTTGTTTAATGACGTTGTTTATCTATCCCGTCGTCCACTACAAGTTCTGCTGCGACGGGAAGCAGTTGTCAACCCGCATAGCCCGAGCATCAGGTTACGCAAACAGGCGCCTGGAATTGAAGAAACGTCTGACGGTCACTATTCTCTTGGTTACAGTGGTATTGCTCGTCTTCACGGTCCCTTACTTCATGACAAATGTATTCAGATGGACCGGCTGCAATGAGTGTATCCTAAACTCAGTCTACAAGAAAGTTGTGGTATATTATCCTGTCATATATGTTTCTCATTTTATCATGAATCCGCTTATCTACGCATGGAGGCTTCCGGTTTACCGACAGTCGCTGACAGTGATGATCTGCAGGCCCACAAGGCTATCACAATCTCCGAATCAATTCTGAAAATTGAAATGACTCTAAGTTAATGACTTCCTCGGATGTGATATGAAGCCGTCTACGTGTTTTTTCGTGGTACGAAAAGCATGCGTGGAAAACACGCGGGACCTATTCGTCGAAGTCACTAATAGGATAGCCATCTAGAAAGTTTCAATGGAAAATTTGATGAGTTTAAGAATCCTCTTCACTAGTTTCGGAAATGCAGCTAAAAGCCCTGTAATTCTTATAATTGTTACTACTAACGTTTCCAGTACAACTAACATCATACAATACCTACATCACGTCGAGGCCAGGGCTAACGAGCTTTGTAGGACGGTTGATAAAGCAGTGGACTGGAACAAGGTCGTGGGTTCAATTTCACATCTGAAGGCTTTTAGTTGAATTTTAGGGTAGATCTTTTGATCTTTAAATATACACCCCAAGTGCTGTACGTAGATGCCAAATTTTTACGTGAAGTTTCAGCAATAGTACATTTAAATCTAATGGCGTTAGGGAAACATAATTATTCTTCATCAAGTAATCAGCCGCGGGCTGCCGTGACATTTTGCGCTCTTCAATACATCTTTAAATCATGTATTATAATTAACGTTTGTAGTAACTCAGGGTAGTGTTTGGCGCGTATGTGCTCTTGTTGAGAAACTGGAGTGTATTAATCTTAATAAAAGGATGTGTATAACGTTGACAGACGGTTTTCATTTTGTTGATAATTTTTCCCAATCCATCTCGTCGTTCTCTCTTCATCTTTTGAGCTTGTGTTCACTAAGGATCTAGCACAGTCCAAGAGAACTTTTGCTGAGTTG
Source organism: Heliopora coerulea (assembly GCA_030142905.1). Lineage (NCBI taxonomy): Eukaryota > Metazoa > Cnidaria > Anthozoa > Scleralcyonacea > Helioporidae > Heliopora > Heliopora coerulea. The sequence goes on from JASJOG010000039.1 coordinate 1,275,810, forward strand.
CTGAACTGTCATGAATTGAAATGATAAAAAAAGTGATTTGATTAGCCCCATACGAGAATTCGAAAGAATTTGAAAATGCCTTGGTTATTTTATCAACAAATAGAAAATAACTTTTATGCTTTTTATACTGTGATAAAAACATGAACGACGGCATTTCAAATAGAAAAATACCAGAAAACACTCGGCTACGCCTCGTGTTTTCACCAGGTATTTTTCCGGTTCAAATGACGTCATGTTTCTATCAAATGAGCAGAAACTCAATCAATTTTCAAGAATTGCAATATTTTATATTTGGTTGCCAAGGAAATTACATATTGCTACCCCTAATAATAATATTAGTTCCTGTCTCGACTCCATCTCATCCTTATCCATTTCTTGTTTTTCTATTTTTTTAGTTCGAGCGTCTTACAAATGCTGAAGTGTGGCTGGATGCCGCCACTCAAATTTTCTTCTCGCTAAGTTTGTCTTTTGGTGGGCTTATTGCTATGGCAAGTTACAATGCAGTGGACAACAACTGCAAGAAAGACGCCGTTATGATATCAGTCATAAACTGTGGGACGTCGGTGTTTGCAAGTGTCGTAGTGTTCAGCATCTTAGGATTCAAGGTAACCATGAGAGGGCGTTTGTTTTGACGGTTCCTAGGTAGAGTGTGAGTCGTACAGCTGTGGCCAGTGTTTATTGCAGTCCACCTTGGGGATGACTCATGACCTAAAATGTAGATTTTTTGGACAAACAAGTGAGTTCGGAGGATAACCGCTTAAGCTAACGAAATCAATGATACAAGTATAGAATACTGCGTAGACAGTAATAATAAGGTTAAAAGTTTGACTGATCTTTGGAATTCTTTGAGATCAGTCAAAGGAGTTATCAATCTTTAAACTTTTTACCTAAACTAACGAAAGACTGGTAGAAATTTCATTTGAATTGGTGCGTGTAAGCAGCGCAAGACTTTAGTGGTTATGAGTTACGATGTCAAACATTTCCGACGTGAAAAGCATTGGCAGTATGACCACAGCTGAACTTTTTGAACTATTTCGAAAAAGCTGTGGAAAGGATAATGTTTCGTATCGTCCCAAATTTTGAAAATCCGAATTACATGGAAGTCGTCGATAAATCAACTGTACGTCATGGTAATCGCAAAGAACAAAAAGATAAAGCTCTGAAAGACGCGACAAATGAAAAAGAAAGGGGAAAAAATAAGAGGAATGACGAAGTTGGAGGAATTTGGAAAGCATAAAAGGACGGGTGTGAGGGAAGTGTTATGGAAGGAAAACAATTCTAGTAGCGGGAGGTTTAAGAAAATAGAAAAAGGAAAAGCCGGCCAAAAGTAGGAGAGAAACTTGAGAAAATTGTCTAATTAGTGAGGTGGTTTTTCTCGATGCAGGCAAAATCCGCATACACAGAATGTATTGAAGAACTGGAGAAAAACACAACTGCCAACCTCTCTTGTAAGAGTTTGGATGATTATCTGAGTGACGTAAGTATATGGCTTCTACTCACCAATCATGTTCTCGTTTTGCTAGCCAATCACAGACAGGCTTCTACTCACCAATCACAGACAGGCTTCTACTCACCAATCACAGACAGGCTTCTACTCACTAATCACAGACGGGCTTCTACTCACCAATCACTCTCTGGCTTCAACCAACCAATCACAGTCTGGCTTCAACTCACCAATCACAGTCTGGTTTTTGACTAGGCATCTTCCCGGTTGAAATAACGTCATGTTCCTATCACAGCACAGAGACACTCAAGTATTTTTCTTGTCTTTTAAACACCCAACCGGGACTAGTTGTGAAAAGTGCAACTCCAGGTCCTACGACTGGGAATCAAAGCAGCATTTTTTGCCACTGGTCCAGGTTGGGTCTTTGAATATGAGATTCTAAGACTTGAAGAATTTTCCACTTCAAGTATTAGTGCCGAAACATGGCGGAGCCTACCGACGAGCGTGCGCGTTATTTGAATGAGGGTGTCTATAGTCTTTAATCTTGACAACTGCGAATACTCGTCGTTAGGCATCGTGTCATTTCTAACCACTAAACACGTTCATGAGCGCGCTCCGCTACATCTCAGAGCCGTAGAAAAACGAACTAAAAACTGCCCATTGGTGAATTTGTGAACAGTTGATCCTCAAACGTTAATCCTCAAACGTTAATCCTGTTTTAGGTCGATCCACTCAGTATGTGACTAGGCGTGATATCAGCATAGAATCCCGAGAAAAATCTCTCACATGAGAGGCTATTCTGGACTATTCTGCGAGTATATACCAAAAAGTACTAACCCTCGTGTGCGGGTGGACAGGCGTGGGTGGGACTCTGCAGGGACTCTGCTTTTTTGAACTCGCTGCCCCCTTCAAGGGGGGTGAGGGTGGGTAAGAGAGGGGAGGGGGAGGAGCAGAGGTGGGGATCCTGTTGCTCACTTACATTATCGTGTTTTAAACAATGTTATAACTAAAAAAATTAAAATTGAGCTTGGTCGCTTGATTTGTCGACTTGGTATGGCAGAGATTTCGAAGAACAAACTTAGGGGCGTTTACGATCCCATTGGTAGTCAGAGAAGTAGTAACAAATTTAAGTTCATTTCAGGTAGCTCAAGGCACTGGACTGTCATTCATTGCTTTTACTGAAGCAATCACAAAATTGCCAGCTCCTCAAGTCTGGGCTGTGTTGTTTTTCTGCATGTTGCTGACGCTGGGTATGGGAAGCATGTTTGGAATTGTTGCTGGAGTCATCACACCAATACAAGACATGAATCTAGTGAAAATCAGAAAGGAGTATCTTGCAGGTATTATTGTTTCTTTTTGACTTCCTTCTTTCCCAACTTCCATCAAATGATCCTACCCAACCTCCATCTTTCCTTCCATCTGGTTATCCTTTTCTACTTCCCTCTTTCTCACTTTCCCTGACTCGCATACTTCCTCTCTCTTTTCCTCATTCCCCCTTCTTTCATACCTTCCTTCCTTTGTTTGTTCATTTGTCTGTTTGTTTGTTCCTTCCTTCATTCCTTCTTTTGTTAGTTTGTTCATTTGTTTGTTCTTTCCTCCCCCCCTCCCTCCCTTACATCCTTCCATCATCCTTCCTTCCTTCCTTCCTTCCTTCCATCTGTCTGTCCTTCCTTCCTTATTTCCTATCCTCCTTACCTCCCTTGCTAATTTGCTTCATTCATTTTCATACTGTAACAAGAATTATACCATAATTCCAAGTTAACCTTTTTTATTCTGTACTGCTGTTCTGTGACAAAATTTCAGCAATCGTGTACACAATATCATATATGCTTGGACTTGTGCTATGTCAACGTTCTGGAGAGTACTGGCTTCAGCTGCTTGACTCCAATGGAGTAAACCTGACTCTGTTATACATTGGATTATTTCAGTTCATTGGGATGAACTTTATTTATGGAACAGAAAGGTAAGATGTTAACGACAGCTCAACCAAAAAAATGTTTTGATTGGTCAAACTGCTAGCTCAATTGTTGTACTAGACAATGGTTTCAAGTTTGTGTGAGTGCCATTCATGTTTTTAGTTAGGCTTCACTAAGAATTCAACTGAGATTTTTACTCTATTAGATTTGTTGATGATATTGAATTTATGACGAAGATCAGGCCTAGCTGGTATTGGATCATCACGTGTAGGTACTTGGGACCTGCATTGAGTTTGGTGCTGTTTATCGCAGGTCTGGTGAATATGGGAAGGAAAGGGATAGGTTATACTGTATGGGACAAAGACAAGGTATGTAACACTTCAAATAATCTTGTGAATGCTAATGAAAACTATGTACCCGTTCAGCCTCATGAGTTCTTTAAGTAATTATGTCGTGCACAAGGAGTGTTTGAACTGATTTCATAACACCAAAACTTGAGTTGAAAAACAAAGCAAAAGCTGAGTTTTTTAACCAAGTTGGAGGTGTTTGGATATCAGATCAAACATGACTTTTGAATGTATGATATGGCTTCTCAAAAGAATCTGTATTAGGTAAGAAAATTGAGTTTAAAGTTGTTAAAACTTTATGCTAATTGAGATCACATTTTAAAAACTGCATCACAGTTGTGATTTTTTCCGAGTTTTCCTCATAAAAAATTAAATTGTTTGAGAAGCATTATCTGAAAAACTGTGTAGCAGCATTGTCATCATGGATGAACAGACTGAATAAACATATTTAGTAAAATGCCTGAAGCAATAATAAAGTTTCATGTTGCCCTGATGGTTTGAGATCTCACTTGTCACCAGAAGGCTGGCTACTGCTTTGATCTCTGTCTGGCATTCAGAGATGGCATTCTGAGGACATGAGCTGAATGAAGACAGTCACACCTGGTACCCAAACACCAAGAAGTCAAAGTTGAGTTCTGTAACCGACTTCAAACTGTTAGGATATCAAAAACACTCTTTCAAGTGAATTCAAGTCAACTTATTATTATTATTATTTTCGCAGCTGAACTTTAAATTTCCTCTTGATTTCTTTCAGGGTACAACAGTTCCTGAGGTAGAGTTCCCTGGTTGGGGCTATGCCATGGTCATCATTTTCACTGTGCTGGGATTTATTTGGATCCCTGGTATAGCACTGCTCAGGTTCTTTGGCTTATTCATGTATAAAGGAAAAAGCAATGATGAGTGCCCAGATACAAGTGCCAAATTTAACAAATCAATCTCCAAACTGGCACTGACCAACATCAACGGGAAACCTCCTGAAGGAGATCTTAACAGCAAATTGTAATATAGAATTTTTCACAGATTATAAACTGTATTTTACACTTCAATATAAAATAATATGTAACTACAGATAATAAACTGTATACCATGATTTGCAACAAGTGTACTGGTTTTTGCAGAATCAGTTTTCCTGTCCTTTGTCTTCCATTTACATCTCACAGATCCCAGCTCATTTTGTGTTCCTTTCTTAACATTTTTTTCTTTATTTTGTCATTTGCTTCCTTTCCATTCATTCCATCTCTTTTCCTTCCATACCATCTCCTTTCCTTTTCTTCTATACTATCCTCCATCTCTCCTAACCTCTCCCATTCGCTTTGGTTCCCTTTCACCCCCTCACTTTTCTACCACTTTTCTACTTTGTTAACCCTTTGTTTGCCCTCCCGTAGTCCTGAGTTCTTTCACTGTATGTGAATAAAGAACAAACACCAAAATAGAAGGCAAAAGGTAACATACTTTACTTGTAGCACATACAGTACTAAAGTGACAAGATAAATCAATTCAACATCAAAATCCCTAAAGCATCACAAGATGACTACATGGTTGCATCTGATTCCAGGTAGAATAGTTCACTTATTATTTAATCTGTTTCTTGTTATTTCTTCAACTTCAACAAAGTGTTTATCTTGATTGAAACAAGTGGCCCAAATTGCTTAGGCAGGCTTATAACTTCCACCTTGTTTGCTGCCATTATGATTTGTCAGATTCTTTCAAGACTTGTTATAAAATCAAATTCCTCTATAGGACAAAAGTAATTAGACAGTATTAATTTGCACTGAACAATGAATTGAGACCAGTATGAGGAGTACCAGGCCATGGGAACTATACACAGAAAATATGACAATGGTTTGCATGAAGTATGTAGACAGGGCATACCAACAAGCAGTATGTGCACCGACTGCATGAAGTATGCAGATTGCATATGGGCAGTAGTTAGACAGCATGTACAGTATGTACAAAAGAACAGTGGGCAATATTTTATACTCCAGGGAAAAATTTTAATACAAGGCTACATGTAATATCTGTCACAGACTATAGACCCTTGTCACCAGTCTTTGATGTCCCTCTTAAGTAACTTCACTCACATCATTTGGAAGCAAACATTCTTTAAAATTGCAAACTTGAGGATGGTGCCAGTGAAACTAATTGACATGCTCATTCAAGAACATTTTAAACAGCTGCTATCTTATGCAACTGTGAACATCTCACTTAACCATCACTAATAACTTCCCACTTGGCTTCTCTACTAGCCACATCCTTTTTTATCTTTACAACATCTTCGATACCCTGTTCCTTTCATTTTATTCATTTTCATTCTCTTAATACATTCCATCGCATTTCTTTTCATTTGGTCTAATAATCTTTCCTCCGTCCTTATCTACTCAACTATCTCATCCAGTAAATACCTTTGGTGAGTGGAGAAACTGATAATCGTGGCTGAGTGAACAAGGATAATGACTTGAGTAGTCCACCAGATGCTTTGTGCTCCTGGAAAGAGTGAGTGTATTGACTCTTCCTAATTAGTCAATAGTACAACTTTACCTTGCTTGTGTCACACATACCTTTAATTTCAGTTCTTTTCTGTTATTTTCAATTTGGTAACTTTATTTATAGAATTTATGTTAATTCAATGGAAAAAGGTCAACATGTATAGTTATAAAACAGCGGCATTCTTGAGGTTATACACTATCTAAAAGATAGAAAAAAAGCTTCTTGACATTTTGAGTGAAGGCCCTTCGTCCGGAGATTAGTAGCCTAAATTAGTACTAATCTCCTGACGAAGGGCCTTTGCTTGAAATGTCAAGAAGCTTTCTTTCTATCTTTTAGATAGTGCATAACCTCAAGAATGCCACTGTTTTATCGAAGCTATCTACACTGGACCCCCATGCCATGTATAGTTATAGCAGTCTTTTAGTGACTAGTTTCATTAGGGAGGGGATACTTCAGTCATTATAGGTATTAAAATGTTTCCAAAATTATAAACCAAACTATGGCATGCAGTGCCATCTATACTTCAGTTTCCACCCATTTCTATATAGGTTTGCATTTGAACAGTTTGGCCTTGCCTCTTATTGGCCAGCAGGATCACATTAACATTGTGCAAAGCATTTATCCTTAACTACAGAAATAGGAATATTGTTTTTATTATCATTATTACTTACAAGATGAAGTTTCCTTAACTCTGCCAATGAAATGAGTCTTTCTGTCATCCTAACAAACTTTACATCCACCATCACCCACTTGGGATTCTGCTCAGAAGACTTCCTTAAAAACAAAACATATTTTAATTGGTTATAGCTGTGTTTCCTGCAACAATTCCAACAATTGTATGATCACTCTACCATATTATACAATGGAAGAAACTAAAACACTAATGATGACCTTGTTTTTTCCAAACTTTATTTTCACTAACTGATGGGAAGCAAAGAGGAAGTAGTTTGCTTAGGTCATGAAAAGTTTGGGGCAAAATAAAAATACCTACCAATCATAATGTGGGTCGTTCTGGTCAAACTGGGTGTCATCCACATAGGATTCTTTCACTACCTTTAAAAAAATAATAATTTGTATCATCATGGAGAGAGTTTTCAGTCAGAGAGATGGCATACCTCCCCATTTTCAACTTAGGGTGGTACAGCATTACCAGTTTGAAGTAGATGAACGACCTTCAAGCTCGATACTCAGAAAATGATTTCTGAGCCCCAGACGGGGATTGAACCCACAACCTTCTGATGACCAGTTAGAGGTTGCATCAGAAGGTTGCGGGTTCGATCCTTGTCTGGGGCTCAGAAATCATTTTCTGAGTATCGAGCTTGAAGATTGTTCATCTACTTTAATATATCCAAGCTCTCACGTTTCTCAAACATCAAATTACCAGTTTGGTTCCTTTGCTCAACCATTCCTGTACTAAGAAGGAATGTTAAAGTCCATAATTTTGACAGTTACCTCCATGACCCCAACAATACCAGGTTCTTTGCAGTTACTGTGGTAGAAAAATGCCAAATCACCAATTTTCATTTGGTCACGCATGAAATTTCTTGCCTGTGATGAGAAAAAATTCAAAGACAAAAGATCAGTTCCAAATGAGTTTTTAAACAGGCAGGTAAAATGAGCAATCAGACTAACCAATACCATATCTATTAACATAATTTATGTATTACTGAATATTGTCTGAGGTGTCTAACTCCTATTTCTTCTTAATTTGGGAGAGTACATCCAATTAATATCATTTATACCTGGTAATTCCTAACGCCATCCCAGCTGGTAGTTTGATCAGGAGAACTCTTAAGATCTTCAATGCTGAACTATGAATAACAATATGAACAAGAAGGTAAGAGTTTACGTGATGAATTATACTGCTTCATTTACACTATTTAGTTTTGTAATATTTATTCACAAATTTTCTCATTCACTCATGCTTGTGCTGGAAAAAATGAATTCTGTAATTGAATTCCATGTTGAATTTGACTTTGAGGGCATAATGTCCAGCTTATTTTTAACTGGCATTTAAAATGAAACATGCTTATGAAGTAATGTGGTTGCATGTTTTCAAGCAGCAGCCGATTAAAATAATTCTAAGCAAAAAAAGGGCAAATTTTGCAACCAAATTTCACTGGTTTTCAGGACATTTAAACTTTTTTCATGTTACCATGGCATTCTTTAATTTTTGATTAGCAATTGATAGCCCCTAGCTAGCAATTCAACATTACCTTAACATCAACCCCCTTTACAATTCGACTTTCTGGTTCAGACTTCATTATCCACCTGCTAAATTGTTTTGTAGGCTGGAAAGAAATTGCACAAAAATTGATTGGTCCTACAGTAACAAATTATTTGTTTTTTATTTAATAAGTCAGTTATTTTCATTAGTAAATTATCTACTGTAATAAGTTCGTTATTTGATATGCTTTGATATGACTGGCATTATTTCACATATTTGATATTTAATATACGGCGCATTTTGAACAAATGGGATTTACAATGTATATAACATACTCATATACATATAATGTATGCATATTAAATGAGGTAAACTGTTACATCAGCAACAACTTCTCACCAATGCACTATTTATACTTTAACAAGAACTAACAATACCTGATCCTCCGAAGCTTTCTTACTCTTTTCACCCTTAACCTTTGGCTCGCTTTTTTCCTCCGACTCACGAAATGTATCAGCTATGTATCAAATATGTAAATAAACATTGTTATGCATAATTTAAATGTAGCTGTTTGAGACTGAATTTTCCACTCTTTATATTAAACTTAACCTTCGGTTTCTTGACGCACTCTTCTCCTTTTCCTCGGCGGCATTTCACAGTTTTTTCACAAGATAAACAAGTGCAATCACTTCGACTTGATTTATATTCCTACATTCCAGGGGGTATAATGTCTCCAGGGGGTATAATGAGGGCATAATGTCCAGCAATGAATGTGATTCCGTTACTGTACATTGCTTATGAATAAGAAGGGCTGTTATTTTGGTCATATATCTATAAGCGAACGTTCATTGAACAATTTTTCACATACGATTGTCGAGTTAAAGATATTTTGGAAAGTTTTAAGAGAAAATTTGAAATTACAGGCTAATGGGGACGTAAGAAAAACTCATTTCCCCTCCCCCCGTATTTTATTTGGAGCCACCTTCAACATGGCCGCTGCACGACTTGGAAGATTAGCGTCGAAGACCACAGCTTTTTTCCTTTGCGATATGCAGGAAAAATTTCGACCGTCGATTAGATATTTCCCTGAAATAATAACAGTTGCAAAGCGCATGGTGAGTAGTGACTCATTCGACCTTATGTAATAAAAACGATATGTTTATAGTTACACATGTTTGAATAAAATCAAGTTAGTGTGTGCTGCCGCTAAATCTAAGTCTGCAGTTAGGATAAATGTTCTGCCTTTTGCACAAGGAAAAGCTCATCTGATACGCTTGCATTTTTAGGTGGAAACTGCGAAGATAATGGGAATTCCCGTGCTGGCCACAGAGCAGGTAGATAAGAATTTTGAAGTATTGAAATGTCATGAGAGAGCATGTATGCAATAATAAACCATCCGTCCATCGTGGGTTTTGATGACAACTGGTTTTCAAATGTTAGTGTTTGATACAGAATCACTAACAGCTGTAAATTATTATTAAAAATCAAGTTGAACCACAATCTGGTCCTGTTCAAGGCACTAAATAACACTAACAAGTTAAACACAAGGTTCAATAATCTTTAATTTTAAGGTTTTAATTAATAAATTTAACTTTAATTTTTAAGGTTCAGTAAGTAGCAATTGATGATCTAGAATTTGAGACAGAATTTGTTGCCAATTCTCATCAACTTGCCACAGAAGACAAGGGATAAATCATGATAGAGAGAACTAGGATCATTCATACTACTTAGGTTTGCAAAAGAATTCCTCCCATGTAAGCAGAAAAGTATAATATTTGTGACAAATGTAAGTTCCATCAAACATAACAATACACATGGTTTCAAGTGATACAACCACTGACTTACATGAGTGTTTCATACTATTTTCTTGGCTAAAGTCATTGGAATCTTCACAACTTTTTAGCAAGACAAACATGTACACATATTTATGTCGTAAACACTTTACAATATCCACGTTGGTGTAGTATCAGACATATAATTGCTCCCTTTCAGCTCAAGTTTGTATATCCAGTGCAATACTACTACTGATATTGTAAGTAACATGTAAGTCTAATCATCTTGGTGTTTATATCTTATAGTACCCTAAAGGACTTGGAAATACAGTGAATGAGATTGATATGTCAAACATTGAAGCTTTTCCAAAGACTGTTTTTTCCATGGTCATTCCTGAGGTAGAAGAAAAGTTGAAGCAGATGCCTGAAGTGAAGTCTATTGTGATATTTGGAATAGAGGTATAATGTGATTGAAAAATCACGTACAAGCTGACCATTTTATCAAAAAGAGTTGCAAGAATTGCTGACAGTTTGTATGTCTGCCTTACATGAATTCTACCAGCCATTTTTTCAGCTAATACTGAAAGAATTCCAGATTAGATAAGAAAGCAGTGGAGTAGAGCAGTATATAGCAAGAGTTTCAAGAAGATTTAGGAGCAGGAGTTGGAATTTGCGGAGTTGGAGCTGGGGGCTTTATCAAGGACTGGAGACCTGAGCACTGTAGTGATAGGGAATCTCATGTGGAAGCACACTTCCATTGAAAATGTGAAATCTAGCAATCTGACTTATAAGTTCACAGGAGTCTGAACGCCTATGACCAAAATAGTCATTGGAAATACGACTGACAAACGTCTCTTGCGATTTTGCGACGTCTTGTATTGAAACTGCTGTAAAGAGCAGTAGAATATATTGTATTGAAGTAGACTGCAATGCAGTGAAGCCAAGTAAGAATACAATACAAAGCTGTGCAGTGGAGTGCAGTACAATACAATGCAATTTCACTCCGTTTATGGACTTCCAAACTCCGCTCCATTCTTTACCTTCCTTTCATTAGGCTCATGTATGTGTGCAGCAAACTGTACTGGACTTGTTGGAGCGGAATTACGAAGTTCACGTTGTGGCCGATGGTGTATCGTCCCGAAGCATGACGGACAGGATGTTCGCTTTTGAGGTAAAGATTATCCAGATTGACGTGTAAAGAAAATGAAAAGTAAATATACCACAACTAAAGGTGGAGGACATAGGAACCGGGTGTCATATGTTCATTAGGCCTCGCCAAAAGATGACCTCTTTGTCGTCGCAATCGCGCTGACCAGATGACTGCGTAGCTAGATGGTTGCGTGATCAATTGACCGCGTGATCAATTGACCGCGTGATCAATTGACCGCGTGATCAATTGACCGCGTGATCAATTGACCGCGTGATCAATTGACCAAGTGATCAATTGACCGCGCGATCAATTGACCACGTGATCAATTCACTGCGTGATCAGATGACTGCGTGATTAGATGACTGCCTGACGAGATGACTGCGCAGTCTGATGCTGATGGTTACGTGGGGGTGACAAGGTAACTGCGCAGTTCGATGATTGCTTGGCCGCATGACTGCGCGGCCTGGCGGTCGAATAGCCCGGTGACTGCGCGAAGAGAAGACCACGTGATCGCAGTATCCACGCGTGGACTCCTTGTTTTTTCTTTGTTTTTAGCGTCTTCGTCAAAGTGGCGCCTTCATCACAACCAGTGAGTCAGTCATGTTTACACTGCTCGGCAGCTCAAAACACCCAAGCTTCAAGGAAGTTCAGGGCTTGGTAAAGACATCTGCTCCAGATTCAGGATTACTGTCGAAAGTTTGAAGTAAATTTTGTGTTCTGGGACTCATTCGGAATTTAGAGATACCAATGATTACGAACGATTATTGTGATTTATTGCTCTGAATTTTAGACTTCACATCACCAGCAAATCTAACTCCAATCGACAACTCTGACACCTGAAGAAAATTGAACAAAAAAATCAGAATAAACGGCATAATAATCATATGTCTTCTACTGCTGTCGTTCCGTTCTATGTTAGTCCACAGAAGTTGCGTTCACTAGGAAACAGATTAAAATCGATGTAGTATCGTTGTGAAAACTGGGCCGCATTCCACAGTTAATCATAAATCAGAAGGACGTGGTTGCTGCTGTATCGTTACCATATACACAGAGTTTCGGGACTAGAGTTGTAGTTCAAGCCTGGTTTCCATGTAATTGCTATGATCGTTGTGGTCGTTTCCATAGCAGAAAAAAAAATCTTTTGGTCTAGGTGTCCCATATATCGGACACCGAGCATCAAATGATTGAGCCTGAACATCTTTAAAAAATCTTTTTATTGCCAAATTTAATTACACTTGTACTTAATTGTAAAAATATGAAACAAAACATAATCCGAATATCAGCATCTCGAGAAATCCAAGAAATGGATTGAAACAAGACGAGAAATGAGTTTGTGATATTTCGATATTATCTCTTGCGGCAATGAGGACACTTTTGTGAAACTGGTCAGCTAGGTGAGCGAGGCTAATGTTGTTTTCAGTTTGTTTATCTGAGTTTAGGGCTTAAAAATAGTCACCGTGGGTAACGGTTTTGAGATATATTAGTTTAATGCGTTAAGAACTTGATTTAAACCTTTCGTAACTGTACTTTATATGATTTAGAAATCTAACATACGTCAGTTCTTCTATGTGAATTTTTTGTCGGGCATTTATCTCAGTTATCAAGGCAAACATTTGCATCTCTGTTATCAAGGCAAACCTTTGCATCAGCACAACTAGCAGTTTGTTTGCTTTAAGCGTCTTCGTCAACGTATGCCTTGATCACAACCAGTGAGTCAGTTGTGAACAAAGTCCAAGCTTTGGTTAAGACTTTTAAAATGACTATTGAGAAATTGTACCGGATCAATATAGTATCTTACCCCTAGTGATAAGAAAGCTCTGTCGACCCGAATTCAGTTGAAGTATTCGATTGCCGCGTATGAAGCTTCGTCACCAAAGAGGTTTTTAAGACAGAACGAAAGTGTTTGGCCGAAAGTTATTCCGTCTGTTCCGGGTTTTCATCTATATTTTACATTGTAGTTGACGAGGAACTGGTTTGGGTTTGCAAGTATTTTTAAGATAAATCTTTAATTATTTGGTAGTCCGTAATGGACAGTCAATCACACAAACAGCTCGTCAGTCAGTCATGCAAATAATATAGGATATAACGTTGGTAATGTTCCGAATGACGTACAAAATACCAAGAGCTTGCTAAGCTGGCCAGAACTTAACGCAGAGAATTCAACCTCAGCACTTTTCACCAACGATTTTACTCTCATAACTCCTCGGTGCTCATTTTGGTTTATTTTGAATTAGTTTCGCGCTTAATATTCGGGGTCAAATACTTCAATGACTTTAAGATCAACTGAAGTATCCCATCCTAGGGATATTTGGGAGGAGTCAGTTGGCTTAAGAGACTTGTTATGACCAACATTAAGTTGACCGAGGACAAGTATTGGTTAGCCAATCATTAGTAGTTAAATATTATCAACATGTGCCGTCGAAAATACTTTCCGATAAACACATCGAATACATGCAAGGATACCAGAAATAATTCATATACAGTGTTAATAACCTCACCAGGTTTTCGAGTGCCCTTCGAATGCACAAGGAATTTGAGCGTTTGGAGGGACCTGTTTTGAGGTGTAAAAATATACTTCGGTCGAACTTTTTGTAGATGCAAAACACTAACTTGACATTTCCCATTAGGTACTATGGCGGAAACCAAACCCCGTATCCAACACCTTTTTTGAACAAGGTTGAAAGTTGAAGATTTAGGACGTTTGGTTTGGTGAGGGACTTGCTATTTATGTTTTGTGACTGCCAAGATAGGCAGATTGATGCGTGAAGGCGGTTTATTATATTTGATCGAGCATGCTTTGCGGTGCTTACCTAACATCACGTAATTTGTTTGCCGCTGGCCGGTCAGGATCCCGCGATATTGCTCTCCCAGGCAATACGCTGTTTATTCCGGACTGATAAGCTTTGACAAAAAAATGTCTGAGTTGGTTTTAATGAAAAATTGAAGGAGAAACAAACACTTGCTTCGCGAAAAGGCTTTTAACAAAACGTTGTGGAAAACTTGAACTGTGTTTGTGGAAAACTATTTATAAAAAGAATGACAATTGAAACTGGGAGAGACAGCTCCAACATTTATTTCTTAGTCGCTCGGTTTATGCGAAAACTTCAGGCACGTAGTTCCGGTTACGGATCTCGCCCAAAGTTTATAAATGAAATGGGCTTGGCTAGTTACTCGCACTGGTCCTTTCAAAGGAGATTCTACCATAGCAGTAAAAGTACATCCTGAATAAACCACATGGGCAGAATTGGATTAACTAGGCTGTAGAAACAACGCAGATTTAACTGTAATTTATTTTTGGAGACCTTGGGGAAGTTTCACATGTAAACAATATCTGCTATTTGAGGTGTAAGGACTTGGCACCCAGTTGAAGATTTCTGCCGAATTCTTGCAACTCATTAATAAATCAGCTGTACTAAAACATCTGGGTGTGCGGGAAGGCTCGATCAGAACACCGGGACCACAATGAATGCTGCATCTTGTATGGCGTGCTGTGTGGCTGTCCTTGCACTATGGATGGTACATGGGGAGGTACCAGTACGATGCAAGCCTCACAACGAACCGTCGCGAAACCTTCCGAAACTACCCACCGCGTTTATGGCGATGATCGAAGTTAACTTAGTCAACCAAAACTACTCGTTACAGTTGATTGAATATTACGACGAAGAGAGGAACCGCTATGCCCTGACCACTGTCAGCAGCAAGGGAAATGGTGAAAACAAGCATGAGATCTTCAGTTACGGCAGCAATGAAGTGATTTCAATCGACCTGAGGTCGGGAACGTGTCGTGTGTCTCCTTTGGAGGATTTTCAACTTGACTGGTTTCCGTTCCCCTTGGTTCATAGGAAGCCACATTATAGTGGAGTTAGCCAAGTTCTTCATTTTGGAAGCGAGTTTAATGAAACATACATGGGAACTGCGCTTGTTCGAGGGATTCGGTAAGTGGCGTGGGGAAGTTGCTTGTTGTTTGGGGCTGAATAATTGGAGAGTTTTTCTGACGTGTACACCCTTGAGAAAGCTAAACTTAGATCAGACGATCAAGCATTGTTAGCCAACGTTGGGATGGTTGGTATCAGAAATGTCTAGTATCGTTACACCGCCAGAAGTCTACCCATATTATTGATACGCTGGCGTTTAGAAAGTCCCGTTTTTTGAGATCTTCCAAACTATAAAAAAAAAATCCTCAAATCGTCTCCTTAATTTTTTGAGGGTGGTAACGTTTTGTCAGTAATTCTGATATTTGTTTTTCTGTGAAAGTCGAACATTGCCTGTACATTTCATACTTGAAAATGCTGTAAATAATACTAAATTTTATCTCAGAATGATTTTTTCAAACACACACGAAAAGCGTTAACAGGAAGAAATTGTCTTCAACACAAGATTTCTACACCTGTAGCAAATTGAGAGTACCGTAAAAGACGGAGGCCGTACATTTAATAGCAGCACTTCGCGAACCAATATCAAGTGTATTTATACGAAAACATTCTTTGACATGATGACCTCAGTAAGTAGGTAAAACCATCCTCCCTTGCCAAATGTTTTTGTTTTGAAAACTCCTTTTTCTTATATAACTTTAGTGTAGAAACTTACTGAATGTAAAGAATTCTAGTTAGATGTACGGGACAAGTCGCTATGTTTTTCGATATGGACAAGTATAGTATTCTTCCGACACAATCTGATACAACTGAGTGAACGTTTTTGTCTACACTGTGACAAATCTGTTCCCCGAAACTGGTGTATATTGGCAATCCAAGTACGTCGATAAACCCGTTATATTGAACATCTCGGTATATTTGTATAATTGAAAAAGTCATACCCACAAAACAAGATGTGATTTAACACCGATATCATGATTATATATCACTATTCCACCTGTCCATTTGTTCTATTTCCCTCCTGCGATTTCTCATTCGTTTGTCTCCCCATTTCTGTTTTTTACGCTATTTTATATTGCCCTGATTTTCTAGTAACCATTTGAAGAGATTGAAATGAATGGAATTTAGCTTCTTGGGTTTGTTTATGTCCCCCAGAGAGCCAGTTCATTTTAAATGCAAATGAAACCAATTCTGAAAAGATCCATTTTTGTGAAACGACGAAAGAGAAATCGATAAGTTAGTTCGGTAAATTTCAAGTTCATTGCGAACTTAAAGAGCTACGTTTCCATTTGTATGGATGCGGAAACCAGAAGCAATGGAAGCAACTGTACTGAGAGAGTAAAATATAACAACGATATGTCTGGTTTATTTTAACGATTGCATTGCCAGAAGAGTTTTTACTGTCATGTCTGCAGTAAATCGACCCTCAGCTACAGAGATATCTGCCCTCGGAAGTGTTCAACTTAAGTTGTTACTGTGCACAAGGATCAGATGTCCTAGAAGAACACCGAACAAATAGTCAAAACCCAACATATGAACGGAAATCCTGCGAATCCGCGCGCGCATTTCAGTTTCCTTTTCGTGCTCCAAGGATTCAGCCCAACTTTGCTGGAGTGCACCGTGGTCTTGAAGAATAGAATTCAGCGAATCTGTACGAACAGTCCAACAATTCGGACATAATACTCGGAAATAAAAACCAGTGAGTGCTTCAACATCTGACAAAAAATGTAAATTTATAAACGCGCATTGAAATAAAGTACCACGGCAGTTCCGTCGCCTTTGTGATACGGCTAGCTTCACGGTATGAATTTATACACAAAAACCTTAGTTGAGTTTTCATATATAAGATTTCCAGACCGATTTTTTTCTTGTGGCGATCTAACCGCACTTGGATCAATATGTGGCTGCTGTCGGATCGCTTCACGATCTCATTCTTAAAATCGTCCGCGCTTGCCCAGGTGGGTAGAATTGATTCACCAATTTTGTGACAGCTGGTGAATCTTGTTTTTGTGTCACGGACGTTCTGACCACTCACGCTGCTTTCGACTGGATGTTGCACGCCCGCATATTCTCGAGAGTTTAACACTTATGCTAAGATGGCAATCGAGAGGCAAGTAATCTCAAGTGTTGACTGGGACAGAAGAACAAAATCCAATCTCTACCGACACTGCGAAGTAAAGTCAAATATCTTAATCTTATGCTAGATAACCCTGTCAGCTATCTGAGCTGTTCTCCCTAGAGGTCCAGTAAGGGCCACCCCTCATGGGTCCAGTGTTACTACGGGAGGAAACCGGAGTACCCGGAGAAAACCTGCCATGTTTGGTAGAGTTAAACTGGACTATATTCTTCTCACATGTGACCAAGGTAACTTTAATCAGACAGTTGCATGGCGCTGGAATCGAACCCTAGTCCCCGTGGTGGGAGAGACGTGCACTGCCACTAAGCCACCAGCACCCCAGTAACAGAATATGAAATGAAATCAAAACCAAGAAAGGATCATACTGACGTTAAAGCGTAGGGTCTAAAGTACGATTGATCATTGTCAATTGACATCCATCCCACCAAGAGATATTTACAATTAAAAATCTCACTAACAGTTCACGAAGGAAACACAAAAGAAGCTGGCTCGTAATCAGTGTGGTGTCAATCGGATACAGAATACTAATTAGAATTATAAACTTTTCCCTTCGATTTTCTATGTTAGAATTTACTGAAACTTCAAAATAAACGGTAAACGTGGCCATTTAAATGTGTTCGTGTTTTAAGAAAGATACAATATTCGCGTCCGACCTGTATGGGACTTACCACGGCTCGCCTTGTAAATCCCATGCAGTTTGGCCGCGCACATTGGATCCATTACATAAATGGAAAAGGTTGACTAGCTGTCACAAATTCCAGATTTTATTCACTACGTTGAGCCCGGACCCAGCAAATGAAATTTTAGGAATGCCATTCCACAAATATTTTTCAAAAGAAAAGAAAATCGAACGTTTTACTGCATTATATAAAGAATAAAACAAAAACCGAAAAATGTCATTCTGGAAACTCGAAATTCAAGTAACCACAAGAATGGGCGCGGAATGGACGATTACTGCGTTCATTCTTGTTACTTGAATATCAAGTTTCCAGAATGACATTTTTCGGGTTTTGTTTTATTCTTTATTTACTTAAATTGTCTGCTAGTTATGGTTACTGCGTTAATCCTTCTGTTCCTACTCTCATTTCAGTTGTGACCACTGGCAAACTTGCATAAACACCAACCAGTCTTCGTACACCGTGGACCATTTCTTTACCTCTTCAAGCTGGAACAACACTCACCAAAATCCAGTGCAACCCGTCAGGTCCGTTATCAATGGTACGAGAACATCAACTTCTCACGGAACAAGCGAGTCACATCAAGTTCACCAAATCTATGATTTCTTTGATTTTGTAACCGGTCCACCTCATGATTATGAGTTCGAAATACCAAGTATAAACTATTGCCCTGGTAAAAAGAACACCAATTTCGTTTCCTTACCCACGCCAAAATGGTTTAGCTTTGAAACAGAGACAGTTTTCGTGGAGAATAAAACAATTCGTCATTTTAGGGTATGATTTGAAAGCTTTTACTTCTTTAGTATTTCCCTAAAATTTTCTTCGTTATCCTCCGTTTGTCCGTCCATCCATCGTTGTCTGCCCGTTCGTCTGTTGGTCCAATGGTTTGTCCGTTTGTTCGTTTGTTGGTCCATTGGTTGGTCCATGCGTTCTATCCGTCCGTTCGTTTGTCTGTCCTTACGTTCGTTCGTTCGTCCGTTCGTCCGTCAGTCCGTTTGTCCGTTCGTCTTTCGTCGTTTCATCTATCCTTTTGTTTTTGACTAACTTGTTTTGTCTTAATTCTCTTTCGACCTGCAGGAATTCTATGATTCCGAGTTGAATTTAATTCGTCTAGATCATCTAAACCTCTCGCGAAAGTTCTCAGAAAGTGTCTACCAAACTGAGATCTATGACTACAACACAGGAGTCCAATACACCATATACGATACGTCTGGGGTGAAGAATTGCAAAATGTCCGCGCTGGGACGAAAAGATTCTTGGGACGCCACAAAAGTTGACTCACATCACGTCCAGATGAAAACTCGCGAGGAAATCTTCCTTTTTCCGAACTTATCCCAATTCGGATACGACGGTGTTTGGGAACTTCGTGGATTCGAGGCCGACGTATGGTCGACATTTTCTTCATCGCTTGACGTAAGTTAAGTTGTGGTGGTCTTACAGACACGGGGACAGGAACAAAGGAAGGAAGAAGGCTCGCCAAAAATAAGTCGGCAAGCTTAATGTCTGATTTCCACTCAGTGGAATTTTCCACGTGGACAACGCTTCTTCTTTGTTTGTTTTTTTTTTTTTTTTTTTTTTTTTGTAACTAGTCTCACTTGAAAGCCATGGGACAAAAAGAAAATTTCATCCGCGCGGAAAATTTCGCCTGGTGGGATCAAGTCTAAGGTGCATTTCATTTCCTTCGTATTGACCAGTTGCGTATGAACCAAAATGTTTCATTGTCCACGCATAGCCTCGACTTGATTCTTTGGAGTTCTATTAAGCTCTTGTCTTTGTTCCGAACTATTGAGTTCTTTGAACAGAATTCAAAAGAATGAAGTTGAGGTTTTACGTTTAAAATGATGCATTGTGGGATTAACCCAATTGGTCGGTAGATGATCCTGTTAACCACCAATTCATGCACGATATTTCCCATTCTGTTCCTTGTTTCCTTTTTGTTTCTTGCTTTGCTCTTTCAGTTGTCCTGTTGTTGTCAATTGTTCTACGACAATCGTACGAATGAAAAGTTTGAGTCGATTATGATTTGCCCAACTGAAGGGTGGGAGCTCCGGTTTTAGCCTTTGAGCGAAAACGGTTCATTTTTTGTTTGGTGTAGGGAATGCTGGACATTTTCTATCTCAGACCGGAGTGGAAATTCAAAACAGATGCGGGAGTTGAGGAGAAACGAGTTCCCGTTCGCTGGATTTATTATAGAGATCTGGAGGAATTTGTCACAAATATTTACAACTTTGAAACAAAGCCTCAGGACATGAGCGTCTACGACATCAGTGCATGTTATCACTGGTATCAGAAACATGAAATACAGATGCGTTTTGTTGGACCGATCCAAAAGGACACGGTCGATGAACACGTTTTTGCAAAAGCGTTTAGACAAAAGATTTCCGAGACTGCTATGGTTGCATTGATACGAATAGCGGATATCAAGGTCAGTATTCAAAGTAACTTGCTGAGCGTGTGATCATTCTTAAATTTGTAACTGACAATCTTCGATTTTATCGTCATTTTAATGATTAACTTGTTTCAACGTTTGAGGGAAATATTCTTCATATGATTGATATGGAGATATTAACCGCACTGTAACCGTTGGCTTGTTCTGATGTATTTTAACTTTCTAATATTTTGACTTTGCCTTGTGAACAATTAATAGTCAAACCCAGTTTATTTTAGGATCATTCTCACAGTAACTCGAAGAGAGAATTTTACGATTAACCTCCTCATCGAAAAGGTTCTTTAAATAAGGTTGAACAGAATATTTCATGAATTAACCTACGCTGCTAAAGTGAACCGGAAAACTTGACTAGAGCGGGATTCAAACTCGCATCTTCGGGTTTCCGGACCGCTGCTCTACCAATTGAGCTATCGAGTCAGCTGGGAAAAGTATGTTTGTTTTATCCAGTTTAAGTGCACGAGAGATTCTCTCGATGACTTAACTGCTAACGTCAGCTTTTCTCGCTGACTTTAGCAGTGTACGTCAATTCATGAGATGCTCTGTTCATGTTGCCCTGAGGATGATTCTGAAATAAAAAAGGTTGATTTTGGCGGGATTCGATACCGCACATTGGGATTACAGAACCGCAAAGAATTGACAATTTAGATCAAGGGGTAAATATCATCAAGGGGTAAATATCATCAAGGGTAAATAAGACGACCATCCAGCTATCTTTATCTGCAAACTTTCCATTGCCGCATGTTAACTTGTGGATTTTATATTTTTGAATGTCGAAGAATCAACCTCAAATTTTGTGTAAATGGGTGGTTCGTTCACGCAATTTTGTAAGGCATTTTATAATTCTTTGTCAGGTTTGGAGTATCCCTCCGCAGAAAGATTCCTTCACTGTCACATTTATCCTCTTGGACCTTCCCAGCCCAGGCCTCGAAGGAAGCACGGTCAAGTTGACTCGAGTTGACACGCCCTCTGGTGAGGCTATGCAATATTTGAAAGGAAACATTACTCGCACGGGAAGTTTTGTTGTTGAGTTTCAAGCGTCTGGTAAGTCGAATAGCACTGCTCGTGCAAACGAAATGTCATTTTAATACTCATTCATTATTCGTGGCGGGAAAAAAATTAAGGATTTCAGTTGAACGAATTTTCTTATGCGTGATAAAACACACTTACAACAACTAATTTATCTCTTGACTTACATGAATCTTTCGTTGTACTTTATCGGCTAAAATCGTTGGGATCTTCACTATTTTAGAAGATCATGACTGTTGAAATGTGTTCTAATCGTTTGCGTTTACATTCGTGCCATTAACAGTCGTCAACCGCTTAAACATGGCAAACATTTTCCAAAATGAAATTCACTGAAAATACACGTAGACGAAGTGTGTGCGTTGAAGGCTGATGGGTGGAGTGGGATGGAGTGGGTGGAAATAGGGTTGGGTGGGGTGAAGTGGGAATGGAGTGAGGTAGAGTGGGGTAGGTGCAGTGGAGTGAAGTAAAAATCAGATAAAAAAATGAAGTAAAAATAAAGCTTAAAAGTGACATAAGAAAGGGTAGTTCATTCAAAGACAGTGAAAGACATATACCTGTGTAAGTGCAAAACAGTAGAGAAAAGAATCATCCTGAGAGATGCGTGAACAGAAATTTTTCATGATAATCTGACTATCATGAAAAATTTCTGATCATGTATCTGTGAGGATGATTCTGAAATAGAATTGAAACACTGCACATCCTCTCTTGGATAAGCATTAAGTTGTCGTGAGAATATCTCGTGCACTTAAGTTGTATAAAACTCGTCTCCAATCCCTGTGGACTCGATAGCTCAACAGGTAGAGCGGCGGACCGGTATCCCGAAGGTGCGTGTTCAAATCCCGCTCGAGTCAACATTTTTCAGTTGACTTCGGCAGTGTCAGACTATCATGAAAAAATTCTGTTCGAGTAGAGAGAAGGCAAAACAACATTTTCAAGTCCAAGCATGCTAAAGTGTGCCAACTAAACCTACCGCTGGCACGTAACGTTTACAATTCATTTCTTTCTCTTTCAGATGGTACTTCAACAAGTCTGACTGCTGATCCAGACGTGTTTTTAACCGATGTCGCATGGCCCGCTTCTGTTGTCCCAAGACGTAAAATCTCCCGTAAGACATTCACCAAAGGTCAAGCCGCTGGTCTGGGAATTGGCATGATGGTATTAGGCCTTATAACTGGTGTAGTAATCAGTTTTCTCTTTAGAAAGTACCAGGTATTGAAACAGTTTAGATTTAAACGGCAAGAGAACACGCCAAAACCCACAGCTTAATTTAGCTGAATCAACCGTGCAAGAATGCCAAGCGAGACATCAGATAGATAGCACTGTAATAATGTGTTCCATCGCAGTTTATTGAATTGTTTTAGAAGACCAATTTTAGAGGGCATATAAACGTTACCTGTATAAAATATCGAAATATCGTAAAGTCGCTCATGAAAAGCTGGAAGAGTAGTTTTTGAGTGTATAACAGTAGCAATATACCTTCTTTATACCCAACTGAGATTTGTCCCGAAAGTTGCAGTGTCAAAGTCTTTCGGGCGGTGAAGAACCCAAGACCCTAGGGACTGGTTCAGTGCTTTACCGATTTTAAAATAAACTTAGTTTCACTGTGTTATATTTGGTTTTCTGCTGTTGTTTTGCGAAAGTAAGTACACTATAAAGCACGAGACTAAACTAACGGACGAAACCTTTGAAAAATGCAGTTACTTTTTTTTAAAATCACAAAACGACAACAAGGTACCTCCTTAAGCTAATGAAACATAGTTTGGTTTCATTAACTGAAACTCATTAACTAGTTATGAACCAAAACAAAAGATGCTGTTCTGTTAGAGTTTTGTGCATTTCATACGTAAAACGATTGTCACAGTTGTTTCCAAAGTCGTCATTAATTCATGCGGAAAACGCACAGGAAAATCAAAACCGAGACACGCTTCGATAACTAGTTCTCATTGTCATTAATAATTTATGAAGAAAAGTCGCCTTCAAATATAAAACTAAATTTGGTACAATCAAGCAAGAAAAACCCATGACCAACCGACAGTTTAGGAAAATACAAAATAAGACAGATTCCGAAAATGTCATTTTTAATTTGTTATTAAAAGTAAAAAAGAATGGACAAGAAGAAATGCAGTAATATCTCGACTCTATTTCAAAGTCATTTTCAAACAAAAATAAATTACAAGACTTGCTGAGCGTTATGTATGTGTATATACAGGAATGATATCATCAATAATCATTCAACGACAGGGACTTTTGTATTACAGACAGGCAATTATTAAGAGGGAAAGTTCTGTGCTGGCCTTTATACTGCGCTTTAACTAAGGCTTATTGAGCTTGATTAAAAGTGCTTCTAAAATAAGTAATCGAGTATAACTGCTGTGTTTACATGAGCGGAGTATTCTAAAGTTACGGAAGACTAGGTTTTGAATGTCAGGTAAGATGTGATGAGAAGAGTTGAAGTTTTCGTAAAGGATGTTGACTTGCGAATATATCGAGCGTGAGAACAGTGAAGAGTTGTGTTGTCAAACAACTCAGACTTAGAAAACAATAACATAATCAACACTTACGACAGCACAGGAACATTCTTTGCAAACAGTGAAACATATTTCAAACTATGGAAGTGTTGTCCCAACGCAATGGTGTCAAATAATTCAGATTTAGATAACGAAGACATAATCAACAGCTACCACACCTCAGAAACATTCATTACAAACAGTCGAACACATTTCTAACTATCGAAGTGTTTTCTCAACGCACTGGTGTCAAACAATTCAGATTTAGATAACAAAGATGTAATCAAGAGCTGCGACAACACAGAAACATTCTTTACAAACAGTTTAACATATTTCTAATTCATTGCCGCGGGAATTGTAACAGTCAGTTGATGAGTCTTCTTGTTGAATGTCGAAGTTGTTTCATCTTCATTGCCTTTTTCTGGAAGCTGGACCTGAAGTTTGGAGTAATGAGGTGAGGACAATAAAAGATCTTCCTGAAAGGAAAGAATTTTTAATGAAGTTTGTTAGTAAACGTAAATGGTTTGAGCCCGGGAGAATCAGTTCGTATTGGTGAAAATTGATCGTCGAGGTAAGTGAAGTCTTGAGGAACCATGTTAGTGACTGACATTTTGACGGCCACAGCGGCGGTCATCTTCAGAGTCGAATGTAGAGGAAGAGTCACGAATAGTCAGCCTGTAATAGTATCTGAAAATACCTTTACAGCGTGTTTCTCATTTTAAATTGGAGGAACTTAATTGGGAAGTGCAATTTATGACAAATTATTTCCCCACCAGCTCAAGTTAAAAGGCGCTGACAGATCGAAGTCAGGAGCGCAAGCGTGCTCGCTTCATTGCTTGTGGTGAATGTAATAATGGTTAATACAATTTACTTATACACCCAATGTGCTATTTTGTTTGCCTGCTGGTGACCACTCCATGCCAAAAACACGTATGGCTTCCTTGCGTTTTACATGCACTGGTCACAAATCACATAAAACTGTTTCAATCTTTAAGAAAGGAAAACACCGTTGTAATGTGTTTTGTTTTCTAACATCCAACCTTTGAGACATCCAGTTCACATTCTGCTCCTGACTCAATTGCCGGTAAATTCACCGTAACCACAATGCACCTGGGCCTGCCACTTATCGCTTCGACAACCTCGACACCGTGCTTCGGAACTGGTTTGGTCTTGGTAAGTGTTGGTGTCGAAACTTCTTCTATTAAAGGTTTCTTTGTGGTGGTTAAACTGCTTTTCTTCCCAACTCCGATATCTCCTGGCAATCCTTCAAACTCTCCCGACAAGCCACTTGGATTATTTTCTTTTCCTTGTTGAACAATTTTTGACAGCCCCTGCAAAACTGATTGCTTCTTGCTCTCCGGTGATTTCTCAACTTCCTGTTTCGGTTTCAGCTTCCTCCTGAATAAAAACTTCCTGAGGTCCTTTTCTTCGCCCTTGTATTTGATTGCCAAGATCTTGTACGCCTTGGATAGCTGAAACCCAGACTGCTTCTCAACGAATTCGATCGCCATGGAAGCGATGATTTTACGACATTGAGCAACGTTAGCTGTTTCATTTATAATATCTTTGTGGAAACACAGGTCAATAGCTGAATGCCTTGCATTGCAGTCTGGTAGCTCCCGAAGATCACTGGCAACCACAGAGATTTTATCATTCTCTTCTGTTGGAGCAGGAACTTTTTCCCATTTGCAAATGTTTATGAAGATGTGATGGTTGCTTGCTTCTGGTAGCTGAGCAGGTTATCAATTGAAACAAATAAAATTGTGTCAGCAGTGTCAAAATAAAATTAATACGTATGAACTCCAAACGTGGGAATATTGTTCAATGAGTGTCTGACTGTCCGCCGTGTCTGGTTGATTTTTTCAGCCAGTGGATCGACAGACTTATTCATCAAGTGATCAATTGATTGACTGACTTACCAACTTCAAAACCAATTTATTAATTGATAAGTTTAATCAATCAACCAATTAATCGCTCAATCAATCACTCAATCAATCAACCAATTAATCACTCAATCAATCACTCAATCAATCAACCAATTAATCACTCAATCAATCACTCAAGCAATCAATCAATCAATCGATCAGTCAGCCAACCAATCAATCAACCAATCGATCGATCAATCAACCAACCAATCAATCAACCAATCGATCGATCAATCAATCGCCTTTTCACTGATTATACTATCCAATCATATTCAAGTTGGTGCTGATGCTTACAATGACTTTTCAACAAGCCTTTAAGCGCCGCAGGTCTCTCGACTGAACTCAAGCATTTTCTTGTTTGAGGCCATCGACTATTGCCGTTCTGCTGGACGAAATTGAACATTTTACCTTGAGGGTCCGGAAGCAAAACACAGGTTCTGGAGGTTTTACCCAGTCCTCGTGCTCCCTCAAGAACTTTTCCATAAATTTAGTATAACCTTCAGGGTTAGTTTCGGCTAAATCATCCAAAATTTTCCACAGTGCATCTGCTTGGTTAAATAGCGGGTTGCTGTCCGCCATTTTGAATTGATGTCTTGTGGTTCCCAGTACTTTTGTTGATAGCCAAAAACATAACTTTGTTAGGCAACTTGCAAGTTTAGTTTTTACCTCTTTTGGTGTTGCAAAGCTAAAATGGTACGCTCAAAAATCTTTAAAAAGATATAACCAGGCTGAAGATTAGTTTTTTCGCATATAGGACATTAGAAATAGCCGACTCAATAGAAAATTTCCCTCTGTCGTCTGCGCGGTAAAAGTTGTATGGTAGAGTTGATCAAAACCCATGTAAGTCAAAATATATTTATTATAACACGGTATTTATGCCTACACACATCAGTTATATGTTGAAATGTCTCTGGCTCATTTTAAACAAAGGAATTGACGTAAGTGGATGGTCAACAGAAGCTTATTGGCGGAACTTTGCATACGAGTTCTCCGAAATATATGGTACATTATAATTGTATTACTTAAAGTATTGCCAAGTTAATAAATACTTTGGCGCTGGTCGTATATTTCGAGGGCGTCGAAAATATTAAAAAATAGTTGGATATTGAGAGAATTCTACGAAATTTGGAATTGATTAAACCAAGTAAATCTGCATCTAAAATACTTCATTTCGTCATCATACCCGTGGTTGAACGTCTTGTATAACTCTGTGTTCCGGTATGACCATTTAAGTGATTGATGTATATAGAAAGTGGATGTTATTTAAAGAGAACACGTTGGTAAAAGCAGAACTAAATGGCAAGGCAAAGTGAAAGTAATCGACAAGTCATGCTCAAAATCAATCAGTGTGGTTTTCCTTACTTTGATCATCTTTCTTGTAAAAACTTGTTCTCTTGTTTAACAACGTTTGAAACCTCATTTAGTGCAGAGTTATTTAAATTTGAAGTCTTACTCAATCTTGTAAACTAACGTAGCATATCTGACTTTGTTTTGTTATTAGCAGTGATTGCATGGAGTGATAATTGTAATTAACTTGCTTACTATAATAATCTTTTGTAGGATCATATGTATGAACAATGAGCAAACTGTTTCAGAAAGCAAAGCTAGCAGTTAAGTTTCGCAGAGCAGGAGAAGGACATGTCCTCAATGCAGCTTCTACTCCTAGCACGTCAAATCAACCACGGGCACCACAAGAACCAAGAAAGGCTCCATCCTCTGATGCTCAGAGAGCAGGGCTGGTAAGGAAGATATTTAACAGTTACAGTTGCATGGCCATAATTTGTACAGTTTGGTTTGTCTATATCCAAATCTTATAATGGAATAACATTGAAGCTTGTGTGGGTTTTAAGGATCTAACTGGGGATTTATGAGTCTGCTAGGCCCTCAGAACAAATCTGTTATATACCCCAGGAGCACAGACCATGATCAGTTCTCTTCTAATGGCCCCAAGACTACACTTGTAAATAGCTTTTGTGTCTGTATTTATACTGGATAACCATATCAGCTAGCTTAGCTGTTCTCCCTAGAGGACCAGTAAGGGCCATCCCTCATGGGTCCAGTGTTGCTACTGGAGGAAACTGGAGTACCCAGAGAACACCTTTGATGCTTGACAGAGTCAAACTAGACATTACTCATTTCACTTGTGGCCAAGTTACTTGTCAAAGGGATGAGCCCTGTGCATTAAAGGGTTAATCAGATAATTGAACCAGGGATTAAACCTTACTCACAGTGCTAAGAGGCATGTACACGGTCACTGTGCCACTAGCACCCCAGGGATTTTTGTCTGGGGTGTGCAAGTTTAGGGAGGGAGGTAAATAAACCATTTATGTTATCAGATGCTAGTTTGCCTCATCAGAAATACAAAACACTCATTAACTTAGCCCTTCATTGCATAATTTTTATTTTCATTATTTTCCAGCTGTTTTGATACTTCTGTTGTTCCATTTCCCAGGCAGCTATTGAGAGATTTAACCAACAAGAAAAGCAACCCAATTGCCCCAAGTCTGCCACAGCAACTTGGAAGTCACGTCCCAATGAATCCTCTCATGGCTCTGACACTGATCTAGATTTGACTAGATTAAAACAAGAAGGTATGCATTAATTCCATTACTAACACACTTCTAGTGCCTATTTTGTGCATTTTGAATGAAATTAGGTTAGGAGTCACAGACACTGTACATTCTGTTTTATTTATAGTATTTAGATTTCGCTCTAAATTTATCATATTTTCTCGGAGGTTTTCCCTCCTTAGGAATTATGTGGTCTCTTGTTTGCCCCCCGGACTAGGACGTCAGGTGCCCCCACTGTTGAGGAGAAAGGGTGCACCTCTGTTTCATTTTTGCAAATGCCTGGAAATTTTGTTCAACACAGTGGGACGTCTACCCCTTAATTGACTAAACAACAAATTCACCCGTACAACTTTTGATTCAAAGTGGAAATTAGGCCTGTGAGACAGGGCTGTGTAATGATTTTTGAAAGAGAGATTTCCTTGAATGTAATTATATTCAAGTTCGTTGATCGACCCACGGATCGACCTCAACGGATTACGAAATTTTAAAGAAAACGCATTTACAACATAATTTCAAAGTATGTTGGTAGCCAACCGTCGTTATGACATTAATCACGTGGTTAATGGTAATTGAACCTGTAGTTAAAGTTGATCACTTTTTTACACGACTAGGCTATCATGTTTCGTCTAGTCTTGTCATACCACGTTATAACTTCCAAGTGATTAGGAGAAGTTCGCGTGTCCGAGGTTGAAAACCCATATGTCAAACTGATCGCAGGATTAAAAGTTTGAAAATCACTGACTCTGAGTATTTCCTGAATATTTTCTAGTAAGGGCAGATGTTGAAAGAGAGATGGCTGCTGACGATTCAGGACTGACAAGAAATACAGAACCAGAGGTAAGGGACCATACGTTCGACGTCAAATCCCGCGACAAAATAAAAATATATGAATAAAAAACTCGGTTAATGTTTCTGAACCTTCTGATGGTATTCAGCTGAAACAATGTCCTCGTATCGTCTATCGTAGCAATTGGACGACAAGTATAGCTTTCAAAACCTACTTACGAAACTGGAAGATTTCGATGCAGAGTCAATCAATTTCTAACTGATGAAATTGAAAGAAGAAGTAGCCAGCAAAGATAGCGACCCGTACCTACCGCAGACTGTGCACTCAATTGTCTATGGTCTTAAGGCGCATCTGCACCGCACACGACGTATGTTGTCAAGGGCAACTGACAGCTGGCGCTAATAGGTTGTCGTAATGACGTCACTTGCTGACGTTAATGATGTAGGAAAGCTTTGGCAGCTCGTTGTTGCCGTCGATCTAAAAATACCTTTTTCACTGTTTTTTTTAACATGTAGGTCATCAAGCAAGACGCTGCTCCAGTTCTGACAGTGAGTGGAGTGTACCTCAAATGTCCGTTTTGTTCCGGCAGTTACTTCAGGAGGGAGGTTCGCCATCACATGGAGGAATGTCTTACAAAGGTATTGTAGCAGTCTCCCCCCGGTGAACCAGAACACCGCCTTAACGAATGATGAATAGACCAGTTTGCTAATACATAGTTCTTACAGTATGTCACGGACTCAAGGCCTAATATCTTGCAAGCTTGCTGTGAGATGCGTTCGGAACTGATTTGTTTGCTGCTATTGTTGTTGTTCTTCTCAACACTTGATGATGTTGATGTTATAGTTACTGTTGTTGTTGTTGTTATTGTTGTTGTTGTTGTTGTTGTTGATGTTGTTGTTGTTGTTGCTGTGGTGGTGGTGGCGGTGGTGGTGGTAGTCATTATCGTTATCGATGTAGTTACAGTTTTGCCTATCGCCATAGTTGTTGTTTATTTTCCTACCAGAGCCTGGAGAGCGATCAAACGTTGACACCAGCCAACATGATCAGGACCTTAAATAAAGATCAAGCCAAAGTAAAAAGCTGCGTCGATGTCCTTTGCAGGTGACTTTCCTACTTAAACGAAAAGATTCTTGCTGTTTGTATTCAATATAAATCCGATAAAGAGCGCCGAACCAGTTCTGTCAGGAAGACATGTTCATAGTAGGCACTACGAAACCGTTTAAAGTTTACCTGAAAAAGTAAATGGTTTTCAAAGCTGGGTCGACGAAGATCTTCAAATTTCTTCTCATTGTTCTTTACTTACATGTATTTTCCTGGATTTCTGCAACATAACATGGACATTATCTTCCGCCTACACATCTATGGTTTCGGCCATGTATGCTCTAGTTGTTTAATGTGAGTCAGACGTTCAGAGTTCTTCATATCTCCAACAACTCTGATGTTATTTACTTTGATGAAGGTACCTTGACAATATTTTACAACATCCCGATGAAGAGAAGTACAGGAGAATAAAGCAAGGAAACAAAGTATTTCAGGTAATCAAACCATTAAGGATATTGAGGACATACAATGGGAATTGTTTTGATAAGCATAAACTTTACAATTGTTGTCATTTTCGACAGGAGAGAGTCCGCCCTGTTAAGGGATCTGTAGAATTTTTACTGTCTTGTGGATTTGTGGAAAAACCATTACCAGGTACAGTACTATATTTAGTTCGCTATATGCAGTAAATGTAGGAGTTTGGAGATATCGCTGATGATCGCTGAACGTTCGTTAAGTCCTGAACTCAGAAAAACGATTCCCGTCAGTAATCGTTTTTCTGAGGTTAGGGTTGACGACGTTCATCGGTCGTCTGTGATTAGTTCGTAAGGTCTTAATAAAGGAGCGTGATCTGTGCTGTAGTGCAATATAGAAATTAAGGTACTTCACATTACTCCACACTATTTCACACTGCACCATACTACACCATGTTACGCTTCATCTCGCTAAACTACAGTACGTTACACCACACTACGCCACATCACACCACGTCACATCACACCACACCATACCACACCCCACTCCACCATACTACACCACACCCTACCACACCCCACCATACCATTTCATCCCCCTCCACATTACATTAGGCCACACTACACTACACCACACCACACTACACTACACCACACCACTCTACACTGTACTGTACCGCAGCTCACCACGCTTTTTCAGTAACACGCTACGCCAAATCACACGACACGACACGACTCCACCCTACACCGCACTGCGCCACACCACACCATCCAACACCGCACTACGCCACATCACCTCACACCACACTACACCACTCCATAACACGCCCCACTTCATCACTACCCCACTTCATCACTACACCCCACTACATCACACTACGCCCATTACACTACGCCACACTACACTGCACTATACTGCAGCACACCACGCTATTTCAGTAACACATTACACCACACCACACTGCACTATACTGCAGCACACCACGCTATTTCAGTAACACATTACACCACACCACACTGCACTATACTGCAGCACACCACGGTATTGCAGTAACACACCACCCCACACTACACGTCTCTCCACACCACTCTACCGCACGTCACCTCATTTCACGACACTGCAGTGCGCTACACATCACTATATAACGTTACATCACTGAATGCCTAATTAAAACACACTTCTGAACATGCCGTAGTACTAGAATGTATCCTTTTTTGCGTTGTTTTTGCAGATAATCAAGACGAATTGTGTTTTATTCTGGAAGAAGTATCTGCAGAAACTCTGGAAAAATTACTTGTTATGAAAGAAGTCTTGCTACGAACAGAGCCTTGTAAACCAACATTGGACAGAATGTTGAAGGTACAGTAAGTTGAATAGAAGCATCTGGGACAGATGAGAAATGTCGATTAAAAGATTAGAGAAAAAATAATTAAGCAGATTCGAGCAATTAATAATAATAAATAATGGCTATCCTTCGTTGCCGAAGATGACTGTCTTGTGTTTGAGTTGAGGTCTATCTCAATTCTCGAAACAAGACGCCTTGCACAGTTCCAAAGGCAGTTGGTGTTGTGCCTCCACCAGACTGCCTCTTTGGTTCTCAGCGCCTGATACAATGTGGTGCACAGGAGTGCAACGAACGTTGTTGACGAGGAGATCGCCCTGCAGTAGCAACTCACTTGCTGGTTGATGCCATCCGTTGGCCTCAGTGGAGGCTCCTCCGCATGCCATCTGGTGTTCACGCCATTGGTTCTAGGATGAGCTCTTCTGCCGCTTGCACCACCAGACATCCTGCTGCCGATGTCTGGACCTGTATCCCTAGGTAGGGAGGCACGAGAATACTATCACTTGCCCAAGGTGAACCCTCAGACTACTGGAGGGAAGGAGTCGTCTTACTTCTCCATTCTAGACCGACTCTAAGCAAGGTCTAGCCACGGGTTTTGACGATGGTTTGTTTTTTTTTTTCTTTTTGCGAGGGGAGTCTCTTATGCCGTATAAACTGATACTAAGGGCGCATTTATACGGTTAGTCACGTTAGACAACACTCTTCTCACGTATGACCAAGGTAACTTTAATCAGATAACTACATGAAGCCAGAATCAAACCCTAGTCACAGTGGTGAGAGACACGTGCACTACCACAGTACAACCACACAGGGGGGTACACGTATCTTTGAAATTTGACATTTTTATATCACTTATGATGTATGAGTGGATATTTTACGCGACTGGACAGGTTTTGAGCTGTAGTCGGTGGGAAAGAGTCAGTCGTATCTGGCAACCCAGACCCCCTTATATGTTCAACTCTTGTTCCTTGAATCGTGTTCCAGGTGCTTCGACCGTCGTCAAATGGCGAGACCTTAGAGCTTCCAGACGACTTCTTCGAGCTACGTTCTGAAGAAGTGAAGAGAATGCAAGTCGAAAGGTGAGATTACATGTTATTGCAAAGGGAGTTTAAGACGAGACTCGCTATGGAGGAGTGGTTCGCTACCTGAGTAGCTACCTCCGATAGGTATCCCTGAGCCTGGGTTGCAGGAGGTAGCTACCCGGAAATCACGTACCCATGCGCCCGTGAGTTACCCGCGACAGCGGTCTTTATTTAAAGTGTACATGTTTTTGGAAAAAAAGAGTGAATTAGCCAACAGCACGAAGCTGTTAATTGTTGGATGCATACCTACGTTCAATCAGTGTAAACTGAAAAGGAATGAACTGCAAAAACAAAGGAAAGTAACATAGAAATGTTTATGGCCTTTCCGTCTTTGTTAAGGCTCATTTGTACGTGGAATTTTGTGATTGTCATCCTGATGTATGTATTAAACCCAGGAGAGTCTGGGAGGCGAATTGGAGGAAATTATAGGGAGATATCTTGATCTGTAGACTTTGTCTGGGGTAATTCAATATACCAGGATGACAATTGCGAGACACAAAGTGACGCGCGTAACATCAACGTTGCAGCGAATTAGATCGTAAATAAATATAAAATTTCTTGAAGTAGGTGATGACCGTGGTATTGACTACACCAAGCTGAGATACCTGTTAAATGTTTAATCTGAACACAAGTGAGGACTTGCTGAATTACGCGCCTCTGTGTAATGTTTTGCTTATGGTTACATTAATAAGGACAAGTCGTAATTTTTTAAACACATTTTAATAGTCTCTTCCCTTTATTACGTGAGCTGAATACAACTACCGGAATACTCTGCGGTTTTGTCATTTTCGTGCAAACATTGAATTCCCAAAGCGAATGAAAAGACAACTGCTCCGATTCACATTACAAACAAGATTTCAAAAGGCGTTCTGGTCGGCCATTAATGTTACAGTGGGACGTTTCGGAGCATCATTTCACCGTCAGGTGCTATGGACTGGGAACGAATTTACAACACACGAAATTGCTTAAGCATATATAGATAATGTTTAGATAAGTTTTTGTCCTGGACGAAGAATTCAATGTCTATTTTAAAATGTGCGAAGGAAAATTTTATTTTGCCAAATGGCAGTCTAGAGGCTGAAAGTCTTTTTCTCACCAGTTCTTGAAGGGCAGTTCTTTAGCGTATACTCATCCACCAAATTCGGGCGAACTTGATAAATACTGAGGAGGACTGGGGTGAAGTAACACAATGTTACCGTGACAACGACATTAGCCAACATATGACGTTTCCAGTGTTTCAGCCAGACTCTTTGAATCGGAATGTCATGCCAGTGAATTTGGACAAAGATGGAAAGGCAGTTGAAAATGAAATTGATGCCCAGGCCAATGGACAGTCTGATGAGGGAATCTTTCAGAACAGCCCAATGGGAAAAATCAAAGCTAGTCATAAGGTAGAAGACAACATAAGCCTGGCTTAGCATTAACGTGGTGTACTGTATAAGCATGTCTTGGATTTCAAGGTCAGCGGTTAACCTTCGCTGGTGAGGGGTGTCGTATGGCGTTGGCTCGAACTTTCTGCAGCAGAAAACTTTTTTCAGATACTTGATAAAACTTGCCCACATTTTTTCCTGAAGTTTTTTCGTTGCTTTTCCAATGAGGTTGAAGAAACCGTGGAGTACGGAGAATAAGGTGAACAGCCATAAGCTTGCAAGATCGGCTTGCATGATGCGGTACAAAGTTATGCTCAGGCTCTGCGTGAAATACGCGAGAATAAAGCTACGGCCTCGACGTACAAGTTCGCGGCTATGTCTTAAGACAATGTATTTACTGACAGCTGTCGGTACAAGCGCCACCAGCGGAGTGAG
This sequence comes from Heliopora coerulea, assembly GCA_030142905.1. Lineage (NCBI taxonomy): Eukaryota > Metazoa > Cnidaria > Anthozoa > Scleralcyonacea > Helioporidae > Heliopora > Heliopora coerulea. The sequence continues at coordinate 1,310,787 of JASJOG010000039.1, forward strand.
AGCGGCGAGCACGGTTTTCATTAGTTCGTTTTTCGTTGCGTTAAAGATTGGAACGAAAATGTACCTGTAGATCATACTGCAGGCAAAGCATGTGATGAAGTTGTTTGAGATTATTACGACGACCTTAGGGGAAGAGGAAGCCACGGAAGGACGAAGACTGTGAATCTTTCTTGCCACACGAATGGAGCTGCCGAGCATACCACCAATAAACAAAACATTCCCGGGCAATCTGTAGAAACGTTTAGTTCCAAATACCCCGAAAGCGAGTAAAACTGTTTTGTAGATTGAAATTGTTACTCCTGCTAATAAGCCTATGTACAATGTTGAGGTGTAATTTGATATGAATTCACGCCACCCAAATAACAACATCATTACGAATGGAAACAGAAGGTTAAGAAGTATTGCTTCAACAACTTCTCCGAATAGTTTCCATCCAAGGACTTCAAACGGTAAATTATGGAAGCGATGGTCCCATTCAAAACATAGATTGGTAGTGTTCAAGTCAAAATAAAACAAATATGGCTGATAGTCCTAATGCTATCACGGCAAATATAATCGCAAAACTTACTCCCAAACTTTTTTTAAAAGACTTCCATAAACCTGTGAGTTCGTTATTTGACGAAGTTTGTCTGCGGTAGGCTCCATCAACTTGTTGGTATTTTCGGTGAATCATTTTCTCCTTTTGCGGGCCATTCATCTGAGATTGAACAGAAACTGGGCTAGTCTTTCCTTTGTTGGTGTGGTTGAACTGTGGAGGTGTGTCTGTGTCGTCTAAAATTTGGACATGGGAAGTGTATTGGTTTATTGTGGACTGATATTCCCGTGGTACTTTAGGAGATCCTGTTGCACTTTCATTTTTCAGAAGGGTGGTTGTCTCACCAGGTGACGGTTCACTCTCGTTAGATTCTCCAGATCTTGGAGTAGTGTTTCCTTCGTTCGTCTGATTGAGTATTTCTGATATCGCAAATGCGGTATGAGAGAAGAATAAAACAACGATACCAACTATGTCTTCAAGGATCATTTTCTGATGTCTTCATAGAGTGATGCTTGATGCCAACTGTACAACGTACTGATTCAATGATGGGTAAATAACTCCAGCTAATTAGCTATTTATACCTGAAATATATGTATATATAACTGAGGTAACAATGTTTACGATGAATCGAAGAGTGGGCGATACCATATGAGGTAGAGCTTAAACATACCTTACATGGTATGTTTAAGCTCTACCTTGAGTTATGCCACTTAAGCTATTTCTGTTTTGTTTACTTCCTTACGTTCCTTTGCTTGCTTACCTTCTTTGCGTGGTCTGCCTATTGCTTGCTTCATGTCGCTTCTTATTCCGCGAACTATTGTTGTTGCTTCCTCTTTTAACACAATGCTACAACAAGATAACCACTATACAATCTGTAGTTGAAAATCTCAGGGTACAGTCTAACAAATATGACCACATGCCTTGAAATAAATATGGCTATATCTGCTAAATATGCACTAAAATAAATAAAAACTATCGACTTCCTTGGCTTCGAGTGTTAATCCCTTATTTTCAACGACAGTTTATTACAGTGGAATGATTAACTATTTTTTCAGTATTATTTTCGAGTGAGTACGTAGCAGCGGTAACTCCAAGATGCGTTAACATGTCTCACATATCGAGAATTCTTGTAAAATAAGGATTCTCAACAAAACATGAATTCAACAACAAAAAAAAATGCATAAGATAAAATATGTTTAGTGAAAGATATTTTCGCTTTCTGAAGTAACAGTTCTGTATATTTAATCAAAATGCTCAATGGTTCTCATAATTATTTACTTAGTGAATCATCGATCTATATACAACTGGATTTTAAAAAAAATGGCTGTATGCTTTATATGCATCAGATGACAAGAGCCCTGGTTGATACTCAAAGCTGAACTATAAAAGTCATTCACCGTTTATTCTAGTGTAAAAAATGTACCTGTTTACGTAAAATTTGTGACAAATAGTTCTGTGGAAAAATGCAGAACACATAATGTTCCACACGTAATAAAATTGCACCGTTTTTGATTGGTAAAAAACAATCTATTAAAGTCAACTACAAAAGTCGACTAGAGCGGGATTCGAGCTCGCATCTTCGGTTACTGGACCGCTGCTCTAAAAACAATGTGGCTAAGGAATAGTTGCCCTGTGAGATTTAATGAGACAATGGACTTAATGCACAATTACAATACAGCGTTCGCCTTGTGCTTAACGCCCAGAGTTCGAGAACACGCTTGCGTAGCCACTCGGGACAAGTTCGTGAATGTTACTGGGCCAGTGGTTCATTCTTCGGACCTGTCCGCTAGTCAACTTTATTATCTAGAAGACTTCTTTTTTGTTAACGAATAAAGCAAGTGCTTAAGTTTATAATAACAACCTGTAAAAGTCAGATTAAAGGACTGGAAATTGAAAGCGCTCAGTATTGCAATGTACTACCTTCATTACTACTTCAAAGGTTTTATTGATCTTAAATCAACTTTTACCAGGAAGCAACTTTAAGGAACAGAGTGAGAAACATACTCGGACGAATAACATTTTGTAAACTGAATGTTTGAGTCATAAGATAAGATGAAATGCCTTTGAAATAAAGTCCAAACATCACCGTGATCAGTTTCGTCTTTTCTTCGATCTCCGTCTGGGGCTCAGAAATCATTTTCTGAGTATCGAGCTTGAAGATCGTTCATCTACCTTAATACATCCAAGCTCTCATGTTTCTCAAACAGTAAACCGCAAGATGTTAACTGTTAGTCGGAGCGAATCAACTTGCTCTGTCATCTCATTTTGCCGTCATCTCAGTTCCCAGAGCTTTGGTATTTGATTCACTTGTCCGATTATTCGGATCAAGTCAAAATTTAGTTTCCAACAGGAGTCATTCAGCTTGCATGAGTTAACGTAAAGATGGTGAACAAGTTAAGCCGTGTGAACTATTTTTTATCTTGTTTACTTCCTTGCCTTCATCTGTTTGTTTATCTTCTTGGCGTAGTCCGGCCATTTCTAAAATTCTCTTCTTTCGCAATTTGTTGTTGTTGTGTCATTTTTTAACACAATGCCAGTAGTATGCAGGACAGAAAAACATTCGGCCAGCACAAGTTCAAGTTGGGGACTTTAGAGAGCATTGTTTTGGTCGTATTTTGACCATTCTCGTTCAAGAAATACGGGCAAGAGATTACGCGGAATACCGATTGCGAAAAGATTGGATACCTTGGGACCCGAAGTAGTTTGACAGGTAGAGATTTCGGATCGAAAGTGCTGCGGGTCGCGCTGATCTTCTTCCTATTTACCTTATAAAATCCGCCTCCCTAGACCAGAATACTGAGCCCACTTTCTGAATAAGGACATTTTTCTCGGTCTATATAAAACGAATGCGTTGTGAGTTGCTTAATTACCGATGTATTGATTTTACGGAAGGAACAACAAGAGATTCGATAATATTAAAGGTTTCGAAAGGAATTTAGCGCAGGAGTTGGAATTTGCAGATTAGGAGTTGGGGGTTTATCGAGAGCTTGAAACCAGAGCACTGTAGACGTAGGGGATCTCGTGTGGAAGCACGTCCCCGAAGAAAAATGTGAAATCTAGCAGTCTGAGTTAAAAGTCTGGCTATTACATAAGTTCAAGTGAAGTGCTTGAACGGTTAGGTTAGCAAAATTTGGAGGATCGGTGGAAATTAAACAAGGCACTCTTAATGTATAAAGTGACTCACAATTGGGTTCCTTCTTACTTATCTGAGCAATTTTCCAGCATGGACACAGCTCATGAATATAATGTAAGAGGAAACCAAACGAATTTAGGTATTCCTAAACCCAATACTAACTTTCTTGAATTCAGTCTTACCTACAGTGGAGCAGTTGCCTGGAATTCCATACCTGTAGAAGTTAGAGCATCAGAAAACATTGTAATTTTTAGACTTAAGCTGACTTCTTAGTATTTTTTACTATTGTAATTAGTGGATATAGTTATATTTAATTCCTTCATGGTTCGTAAACCACCACTACAATTTAATTTGTATGTATATGTTACACGGCTCTCCGGAAGAGCATTATATTATGAGGAAGTCGAGGAGACTTCGTGTTACAATAAAGTTCATCATCACCATCGTCATAAGTTCAGGAAAGAAACAGGATAATATTGGACTGGCGTGCGAGCAGCTATGTCCTAAACAGGCGTAGAAAATACGACTAGCAGACTTAATTTGCGACGCGCGACACCTTGTTTTGAAAACCTTGCAATAACCATATAGTGATGACTTTATTCATTACTAATGTAGTGCTCTAACTGAGGTACAGAATCTTTGAGAAGTTTCAATTTTAGTGCTCTAACTGAGCTACAGAATCTTTGAGAAGTTTCAATTTTGGCTTATTTTATAACTACTACACTGGCTCTAACCACAAGAAAATTTAACATCTTTTATAATACCCACAGTCAGGGGTTAGTTTAGTCTCGTGCTGTGATTTACGCCCCAGACAATGAATTCATTTTCTACATAATAAATTTGAGAAGAAAGAGGTCATTTTCCCAGTGATCTCTTCGGCAGTTGACGGTGGAAGAAGTCTTTCCTACCAGCTCGTGAAGGGCGACGTACAGTTTCTAATGGTATATTTTTCTGGTGAACTCACGCGAATTCGCTGAACAGACAAGAGGACTGGTGTAAAGTAACACACAGTTACTGTGAACAAGAAGACGTTGGCGATCAAGTGACGCTTCCAGTGTTTCGACCAAACTCTTCGAATCGGAATATTGTGGAGTTGAATTTGAAGAAAGACGGAAAGACAATTAAAACTATAATCTATAAGCAACCCTAAGCCCACCCTTTTTAAGGCTTTTACAAGAAGAGGACCATGGGAAAAGTCAAAGCTTGACATAAGGTAGAAGACAACATAAGCCTGACTTAGTATTAACGCGGTGTATTGGAAAAACATGTCTTGGATTTCAAGGTCAGCGGTTAACCTTCGCTGATGTGGTGTGTCGTAGGGCGTTGGCTCTAACCCTCTGCAGCGGAAAGTGTTTTTAATGAGTTTGATGAGGTTTGTCCACATTTTTAGCCAATACGTTTCTGTTGCTTTTGCCACGACGTTGAGGCTACCATGGATTACCGAAAACAAGATGAATAGGGAAAAGCTCTTCAAGTCAGCTTGCATGATACGGTACAAGGCGATGCTTATGCCGTGTGTGTAATAACAGAGAAGAAAGCTGCGATCTTCTTGGATAACTGCAGAGCTGTGTCTCAAGACACAATACTTACTAATACCTGTAGGTATTAGCGCTACCACTGGGGTAAGGGCAGCGATTATAACTTTCACTACTTCGTCTTTTTCGCTTACATATCTAGGAACGATGGAGTATCTGTAAGCCATACCGCAAGCAAATCCTGTGATAAAGTTGTTGGAAATTATAAATGCGATATTGAAGGTAGAGGTAGCGACCGAAGAACGAACACTGCGAATCTTTCGTGCAAGAAGATAGCTACTGAAGATGATGCACATGAGAAACAAAACATTACCAGGATACCTATAGAAATCCTCTGTTCCGTAAACGCCGAAAACAAATAGACTTGTTTTGTAGATTACTACTGCAACGCCAACCAGTAAACCGATGAGCAACGTCGACATGTACTGTGATTTGAATTCATACCACCCAAATAATACCATCATTGTCACTGAAAACCCAATGTTGAGAATTATTGCTTGAATAATTTCTCCAATTAGACTCCATCTGAGCATGTCAGAGGGCAAATTACCGAAACGTTGGCTCCATTCAAAACATAAGTTGGTTGTGTTGAGGTTAATATACAGCATGAACATTCCCAATAATCCTAAGAAAAACGCGGATACCAATATTGCGACGTTTGCTTTCAGACTTCTCTTTAAAGACTGCAGTAAAACACATGGTATGTTGTTTGATGGAGTGATGTTGACTGTCGTGTTGGTATCTGATATAATATCTTCCAGTGGTACTTGTATGTAGTAGCACCCGGAACTGTATTCCCCAGCATTGTATTCCTGGTGAATGATTTCTTCCTTTGGCGAGTTAATCTCACGAAATTCACGAGAAGGTGACTCTACCTGTCCTTGTCGGTTCTCGTGGAGTATTTGAGGTGGTTGTGCCTCGTGAAAGAGCTCAACGAGGTCTTCCTGCTGGTTTGCATTGCAGTGATCTAACTGAGGTGAATAAGGAGATGGATGAGTTTGGTGGTGGTCTGCTTGACTCATTTCACCCGCTCGTGCGCCGTTTTCTCGAGATTCATTTGAATTTGAGCCAGTATCTCTTTGCTGGTTGTGACTGAAATCCTGAGGTGGTTCTACACCGTCTGAGAGCTGTGCTCGGTCTTCTCTCACAGTCTCGTCCTCGAACAGCTGTCCACCCTGCTGAGATGTTGTAAAGGCTGAGCTAGAGCTTCGTTCTTTCGTCTGGTTGAATGTTTGTGATAGTCCATGTACAAAGTAAGATAACAGCAAGACAAACATACCAACTATGTCTTCAAGGATCATTTTTGTGTTATCTTCCAAGAGCGATGCGAGATCTCAACTGTTCAACCTACCGGTTCAGTTACACTTTAAACAACTCAAGCTTGACTACATGGCCTGAAATGTTTGGGCATACCCTGAAAGACCTGTTTTAGCTCTGTAGTACAACGAATTGCTTTCAAGCTGGAGTTACCAACGGTACTCAAAATGTGGTTACTCTCCTCAATATCCGTTTGAAAGAGATCGTAGTCGTTCCCTACAACATTTCATCGTTTCAGCAACTGAACCAGCGGGGCTTCTTCTGCCAGAAACGGACTAAAATTTTTCAATGTTCTTGTTAACTATCATACATTTCGTTTACGAGTTTCGTTACTGTAATTTTTGTCTCTGGCGAGACAAAATATCAAGAAGATTACAAAGAGATCTTGCGCGTAATAAACTGTTAATCAAGTTAACACCAATATTGTGTTTCAGGTATGTTAACGAATCACGTAAGCCTCTACATTAATGAGTGAATTATAAATTATACTTTTATAGCCTCAGCCAATGCTGATGGAGTATTTTAATTCTCTTGTTTTGTGTATGAATTAATCAACTGGCGTTGGCTTTGAAGTACAAAGACCGGCTGAAATGTATTTTGTTACGGAAGTTATTATTGGAAGTTAGCGAAGCATTATAATAGTGAGCCTGGCCCATCGCGTGGGGATACCTTGTGGGGTATCAAAAACCAAAAAATCAGCTAGATTATTACGTGAAACCGCTCCTGTTATTGCGCCATCGCTTTGTGAGCTATTTAATAAGTCCCTTCAACTAGGTGAAGTACCTCGTGAATGGAAATTGGCAAATGTCATCCCGGTGTTCAAAAAGGGTGATAAGGAGTGCACAGAAAACTGCAGACCTATATCGCTTTTACCTATCGTGTCGAAAGTACTGGAACGATGCACCTTTAATGGTATTAAAGACAAAATCTATGAGAAAATTAAGGCCTGTCAGCATGGTTTTGTGATGAGGAAGTCATGTATTACTAACCTCATTGAAGTTTTAGAATATATACAATCTACTCTGGATCATGGCGGGCAGGTCGATATGATATACGTAGACATGAGTAAAGCATTTGATCGAGTGGACCATAAGTTGCTAGTTCAGAAGCTTCGGAATTTCGGCTTCGGTGGAAAGTTATTGAAATGGATCCAGTGTTATCTAACGGACCGTAAGCAACGAGTAACTGTCCTTGGGGCAACTTCCAACACGTTACCCGTTACATCAGGAGTGCCCCAGGGCTCTATACTAGGTCCTGCACTATTTTTGATATGCGTGAATGATCTGCCTGATATAGTAAGCTCGAGCTGTGTCAGCATGTTTGCTGACGACACAAAAGTGTTCAAATCGATTAGATCACCTGACGACACCCACGCCCTCCAGACTGACGTTTCGAACTTAGTCACCTGGTCACTGCATTCAGATTTAACGTTTAATGAAACGAAATGTAGATCTCAGTCAATAACGCGTAAGACCAAGCCGGTCGTTCATAAATATATGATGAATGCCGTGGCGTTGGACTCTGTTTACAGTGAACGGGACATTGGTGTGCTGGTGACTGCTGATCTTTCATGGAAATCGCAAGTACATCACCAAGTAAATCGTGCTAACAAGATCTTAGGCTACGTTAGAAGAAACTCTCGATATATCCGAAGTGACTCTATTAGACGGACCATATATTTAACACTGGTGCGCCCTCATCTGGGATACGCTGCCCAGATCCGGTCTCCACAAACCGTTGACCTTATGCAGCGATTGGAACCAGTCCAGAGGCGTGCAACAAAATTTATTCTTAATTTGCCCTTCTCTACCATGGTCAGTTATGCGTCTAGACTAAAATCATTGTCACTAATTCCAATTTGTTATTGGCACGAATTTTTAGATCTTGCGCTATTGTTTAAGATTACACGTGGCCTTGTAGAGGTTAAACCTAGCCTTACACCTAGTGTTCGTAGACCTGGTAGGTACACTAGATCCTTTGCTAATTCTGCAATCATGTATAATGTACCCAAATGTAAGACATCAACGTATCAAAGATCATACTTTGTTCGTGCTATTAGAACGTGGAATGCATTGGCTTGTGAGAACGACTTCAGCGGGAACAACCTCAACTCTTTTAAATCTGTTCTTAAAAGCTATTACCACGCTTCGCTTGAAGCAACTTATGACCCTGACAATCCTAAGACTTTTAATACCATTTGCTGTAAATGTAACATAACGCGCAGTCTTAAATATCCAATTACTTGTTGTTTTTAGGTTTTATTAATATAATGCATGAGCTTATCATATAGTTTTATATATCTGGGCCCGCAGTAATTGGCTTACGCTGTTGCGGTTACCCTACCGTCCTCTAGTCTTAGTAATGTTTGCTTATATATTATTTATTTATATATATTTTATTGTACTTACTTAATTACTGCTTTGTACTATGACGGTGAAGCAATTAAATTACAAATTACAAATTATACCTTGATTGTGGCATTGCTGCAAGGGATTTTTGATGCGTTGCACAGTGTAACATCTTTGGTACAACTTGTCTCACAATGTTAATCGGGATCAGCGAAAGAAAATGAATGAGCAGTTTATTCTTAGTCTTTTTCGGTCACCGTTCCTCGACAAGTTGCACAGAATATTGCGTAGTGTAACATCCCTTTATCATCCAACTGCAACCCGACAGATTAAGCTGTTGCGAGACAAGTTGGATAGCGTAACATGGCCTTTATGCATAGCTATCAGTTATGGCTATTCCAAAAATCACAGCGTAGCCCTGTTAAGCTAGTTCGCCAAAGAACATTAATTATGGACTTTGAATGCACTATGGCTTTTCTGGGCTTTTATCATGTCTACTTCAGGTGCAGAACTTTAAAATATCATCTGGTACATCTTTTGCTGTTCATTACCAGAAAATATACTATCACTAACGCCAACCTCAAACTCGTTAACGCAAAAATACATTCGTTTTATTCAATCGACATTCATTAGCTTAGATACGCAACCATTTGCATCAAAGGGCATTCCATAGCGCCAACAGACGACCATTAACACCATTCTGCTATACATTAGAGATAATAAAATTTCAATTAGGCAAGATATTTCTCTTGACCGACCGACCGACCGACATGATACATTAATCCAAGGGATGCTTTCTCCTACTCCGTTCTTGTTGTCATTATGAGAATGCAGTTTAGCTATAAAATATTTTATACTCGTTCACAGAGGGAGTAGAGTATAATCATCAATTGCTTTGCGTCATTTTGCCCATACACTTTCGACGAAAGCTTAATTGAGCCTGTTAAGGCCCATAAACACGTTACGAGATTCCTGGTCAGGTATTTTATGTACTTTTAGAATGTTGTGCATAACATTACACTTGTAAGAGCCTGAAGTTATTTCAGACCATACGCAAACGTTTGTAAAATTGGAAGAAAATGTTTCTGTTAACTGCTACGGTTGCACTGTTCACAAAGTCAGTGGCCGCTCTGTGATTGACTTTTAAAAGTATTATTAAAACACTTTAACATTCAATTTGCGTAATGTAATGGAAAACAAAACCCCGAAAATAGACACCTTGTTCGTTGAAGATTTGAGCAAAAACACACAAGACAAAAACAACACCTTTATTGTTTATACGCTTTCAATTTTCGACATTTTTATTCCCGAGATGAAGGTCGATTACATTCGAATGCGTTGTTGTCAATTCCGCCATTCTGAAATGTTGCTGGTCAATGAGCACGCTAGATCACGACAAACCTGTTAACTCCCACTTTATATTCTTGTAATTCTGTAATTTTGTAATTCTGTATTAGTCTTCAGTGGCCAAGCTAAGCATAGCAACCGGTCATGCTATCCAAATTTTACATTAATATTATTTAAGAAATAGAAAGTGTTCTGCCGTGTTTGTAGAGCCTGATGCAAGCACGAGGAGAAGCTTTGGAGAACTTGAAAGTTGCTGCGTGGTTCGTAAACCAATCAGAGCTTCCTATTCGCATCAAGAACGAAATCTGGCGTCATTAAACCAATCAGAGTTTCCCATTCGCCCCAAGGACAAATTCTGGCTTCAAGCGGCGCCTGTGATGTTATAACTGTGTTTGCATAGCTTGATATAACCACAGTAATTAACCAATCACTGAGTGCATAATAGGAAACTTATAACTATGAATAGCAATTACAGGTCATGCTTTGCAAATACAAAGTTTTGTAGTATATTTAGACATCAAGTAAAACATATCAATCAAAAGGTATTTTTGTAGTAATTCCTTGTCATGCTTAGCTCAACTGTTACCTCAACCATTCATTGTTGCATTTTAATATGGCAACCATTACTTTGGTGGATGTATATGGCTTGATACCTGAACATAACAAAATAGTTTCCATCTGTTGATTTGTATCGATAAATTATTAAAGCGGTGGTTCCATTCAAAGCATAAGTTGGTTGTGTTGAGGTCGTGATAAAGCAACAATATCCCTAATAGTCCTAAAGGCAACACGGCAACCATTATTGTGAAACTTGCTTCTAAACTTCTTTGTAAAGACTGGCAAAAACCAGGTAATTGCTTATTTGATGAAGTGACAGACTCTATGTCCTTTACCTTGTCTTTTGGTTTGTCTGCGTCGATGTGAGGATCTGCTACTGATGAGAAGTCGGACCCATCAACATGTTCGTATTCTCTGTGAATCATTTCACATGTCGGCTTGTCACCCCCCTGAGAATCATACATAAGTGAACCCTCCTCTGTCTGTGGGTTCTGGCGAGGTAGTTGACTTGGCTGTGTTTCCTGCAGCAGCAGCCAGGTTCGCTCATCTTGGTCGTTCACTGTGGAGTGACCTGTCTGTACTGAATGGGCGGATCCATCAACTTCTTCGTGGTCTGTGTGAACCATTTTGCTGCTTGGCGAGTCAATCTCCTCCTGAAATTCTTCAGTAGCTGAGCTAGTGTCTCGTTCTTGGATCTGGCTGAATTGTTGAGGTGGTTCTCTGTCTTCGGAGAGCTGAGGTCGGTTAGCGTATTCTTTCATTGTGCAATGATCTGGCTGTGGCAATTGAGGAGGTTCTGCAAATCATTCGTCTTCTCCATGAGTGTTTTCACTCAATGGCGGATCACTCTCTCGAGATTTTGTTGAAGACGAGGCAGTTTTTTTCTTTCTTTAGTCTTGTCGTACGCTTCGGATAACCCAGATATCAAGTGAGACAAGACTAAAACTATTATCCCGACTATAACTTCTAACATCATTTTGAGGCGCCTCGTAACGTTTAGCTTGATAAATAAAGAACGATGGGTTCTCCCCAGAAATAAGTCTCATTACATTCCCCTAAGTTTATATGAAGACATACACTAAAATAACTATGACGACATCCTTTCTCTTCTTGGAAGGTGAGGGCTTTTTTTTATGGCAGAAATTGTACTACTTAAACAATCATCTGTTCGCCTGGTTTAATGAGAGAGTAATCGTCCAGTCTACCACCTCATAAAAGTGAGAGTATGTTGCTTGAGAGGGTATTTTTCTAGGTGTCATTTGACCTAATTGATTTAATTAGGTTGTGTTGTTATTTGAGAGGTTGTTTTTTTCAGAAGTCAGTTGACCTCTTTAGCTTCGATAGTTTTTTGTCGAATTCAATATCTAATGATGTTTAGGTGAGAATCAAAACTTTATGATTAGAATGACAAAAAACATGAACATCGCTTGCTCAACAGATGGGCAGTTCACATACGAAGAAGCATAGGTCACTGGAATTCCGTCGCATATTGAGGTACGGATGTATAACTGTACTCCAGCTGTGGTACAGACATGTTACTTTTTGCAATAAGGCGTTAATCTTCTGGTAAATAGAATTCTTTACGGTGCTTATAAATCTCAGAATTGACAAACATCTGGACTAGGGTGATGATGTATTCAGGAAATATTAACATTTTGCAGTTGATAACATGAAATGGAGTCGATATAAATAATGCAGAACTGTCACTAACAATACGCAATTCTAAAAACTCCTTAACGATATCAAACTTGTGGCGAAGTTCTAGGCGATGGCCTTCGTAGTTTAGTTGGAAGAAGAGTGCACTATATTTGCAGGGGTTGTGGTTTCGTTCCTCAGGCGGAAGCCCAAACGTTGATCCTGGCTGAGGTTTAAAATGTATGAATCCGACACTAAAGTTTATTTCACTTAGTAGAGACTCCAAAGGTGATGATAATTTCAGTCAGTAGCGGAAACGGTTACTTTAGCCGATCATTGCATTGCCAACTGGGCTGTGAGAATGGTTGGCCATTCACCCAATCCTGATCTAGGATTTTAAGTAGTTGGATGCACACATCTGTTGGATGTACACCTACGTTCAATCAGTGTAAACTAAAAGGGAATGAATTGCAAAAACAAAGGAAAGCAGCACAGAAATATTTATGGCCTCTCTGTCTTTGTTAAGGCTCATTTGTACGTGGAATTTTGTGATTGTGATCCTGATCAACGTACTAAACCCACAAGAGTCTCGAAGGGATATTGGAGCAAAATATAGGGAGATATCTTGATCTGTAGACTTGACCTGTAGGCGATACCATGTGAGATAGAGCTTAAACATACATACATACATATATATATATATATATATATATATATATATATATAAGGAAAATTTCAATTCGCAGTAAGAAAGAAGGAATAAAAGGATAAGCCACTCGATTTTGATAGGATCTTTATTATTGCACAAAGTTTTCACTTCTATTTGCGACGCGCGACACCTTCTTTTGAAAACCTTGTAATAAGTATATAATGCTGACTTTGTTTATTACTTATTTAGTGCTCTAACAGAGCTACAGAATCTTTGGGAAGTTACAATTTTGGGTCACTTTATAACTACTACATTGGCTCTAACCACAAGAAAATTTAACATCTTTTATGATACCCACAGTCAGGGGTTAGTTTAGTCTCGTGCAGCGATTTATGCCCCAGACAATGAATTCATTTTCTACATGATAAATGTGAGAAGGAAGATTTCGTTTTCCCAGTGATGTCTTCCGCAGTGGACGGTGGAAGAAGTCTTTCCTACCAGCTCGTGAAGGGCGACGTACAGTTTCTAATGGTATATTTTTCTGGTGAACTCACGCGAATTCGCTGAACAGACAAGAGGACTGATGTAAAGTAACACACAGTTACTGTGACCAAGAGGACGTTGGCGATCAAGTGACGCTTCCAGTGTTTCGACCAAACTCTTCGAATCGGAATATTGTGGAGTTGAATTTGAAGAAAGACGGAAAGGCAATTAAAACTATAATCTATAAGCAACCCTAAGCTCACCCTTTTTAAGGCTTTTACAAGAAGAGGACCATGGGAAAAGTCAAAGCTTGACATAAGGTAGAAGACAACATAAGCCTGACTTAGTATTAACGCGGTGTATTGGAAAAGCATGTCTTGGATTTCAAGATCAGCGGTTAACCTTCGCTGATGTGGTGTATCGTAGGGCGTTGGCACTAACCCCCTGCAGCGGAAAGTGTTTTTAATGAGTTTGATGAGGTTTGTCCACTTTTTTAGCCAATACGTTTCTGTTGCTTTTGCCACGACGTTGAGGCTACCATGGATTACCGAAAACAAGATGAATAGGGAAAAGCTCTTCAAGTCAGCTTGCATGATACGGTACAAGGCGATGCTTATGCCATGTGTGTAATAACAGAGAAGAAAGCTACGATCTTCTTGGATAACTGCAGAGCTGTGTCTCAAGACACAATACTTACTAATACCTGTAGGTATCAGCGCTACCACTGGGGTAAGGGCAGCGATTATAACTTTCACGACTTCGTCTTTTTCGCTTACATATCTAGGAACGACGGAGTATCTGTAAGCCATACCGCAAGCAAATCCTGTGATAAAGTTGTTGGAAATTATAAATGCAATATTGAAGGTAGAGGTAGCGACCGAAGAACGAACACTGCGAATCTTTCGTGCAAGAAGATAGCTACTGGAGATGATGCACATGAGAAACAAAACATTACAAGGATACCTGTAGAAGTCCTCTGTTCCGTAAACGCCGAAAACAAATAGACTTGTTTTGTAGATTACTACTGCAACGCCAACCAGTAAACCGATGAGCAACGTCGACATGTACTGTGATTTGAATTCATACCACCCGAATAATACCATCATTATGAGTGGAAATCCAAGGTTAAGAATAATTGCTTGAATAATTTCTCCAATTAGACTCCATTTCAGCATGTGAGAGGGCAAATTACCGAAACGTTGGCTCCATTCAAAACATAAGCTGGTTGTGTTGAAGTTAAGATAAAGCATGAGCATTGCTAATAATCCTAAGAAAAACGCGGATACCAATATTGCGACGTTTGCTTTCAGACTTCTCTTTAAAGACTGCAGTAAAACACATGGTATGTTGTTTGATGGAGTGATGTTGACTGTCGTGTTGGTATCTGATATAATATCTTCCAGTGGTACTTGTATGTAGTAGCACCTGGAACTGTATTCCCCAGCATTGTATTCCTGGTGAATGATTTCTTCGTTTGGCGAGTTAATCTCACGAAATTCATGAGATGACTCTGCCTGTCCTTGTCGGTTCTCGTGGAGTATTTGAGGTGGTTGTGCCTCGTGCAAGAGCTCAACGAGGTCTTCCTGCTGGTTTGCATTGCAGTGATCTAACTGAGGTGAATAAGGAGATGTATGAACTTGGTGGCGGTCTGCTTGACTCATTTCACCCGCTCTTTCGCCGTTTTCTCGAAATTCATTTGAATTTGATCCAGTATCTCCTTGGTGGTTGTGACTGAAATCCTGAGGTGGTTCTACGCCGTCTGAGAGC
Organism: Heliopora coerulea; assembly: GCA_030142905.1. Classification (NCBI taxonomy): domain Eukaryota; kingdom Metazoa; phylum Cnidaria; class Anthozoa; order Scleralcyonacea; family Helioporidae; genus Heliopora; species Heliopora coerulea. The sequence goes on from JASJOG010000039.1 coordinate 1,326,094, forward strand.
TGTGCTGGGTCTTCTGTCACAGTCTCGTCCTCGAATAGCTGTCCACCTTGCTGAGATTGTCTAGAGGCTGACGTAGAGCTTCGTTCTTTCGTCTGGTTGAATGTTCCAGATAGTCCATGTACAAAGTAAGATAACAGCAAGACAAACATACCAACCATGTCTTCAAGGATCATTTTTGTGTTATCTTCCAAGAGCGATGCGAGATCTGAACTGTTCAACCTACCGGTTCAGTAACACTTTAAACAACTCAAGCTTGACTACAAGCCCTGAAATGTTTGGGCATACCCTGAAAGGCCTCTTTTAGCTCTTTAGTGCAACGAATTACTTCAAGCCTGGAGTTACCAACGGTATTCAGAATGTGGTTATTTTCCTCAATCTCCATTTGAAAGAGATTGCAGTCGTTCCGTACTTGTGCGTAATAAACTGTCAATCAAGTTAACACCAATATTGTGTTTCCGGTATGTTAACGAATCATGTAAGCCCATACACTTTCGAAGAAAGCCTAATTGAGCCTGTTAAGGCCCATAAACACGTTACGAGGTTCCTGATCAGGTATTTTATGTACTTTTAGAATGTTGTGCATAACATTACGCTTGTAAGAGCCTGAAGTTATTTCAGACCATACGCAAACGTTTGTAAAATTGAAAGAAAATGTTTCTCTTCGCTGCTACGGTTTCACTGTTCACAAAGTCAGTGACGGCTCTGTGATTGACTTTTAAAAGTATTATTAAAACACTTTAACATTCAATTTCTGTAATGTAATTGAAAACAAAACCCCGAAAATAGACACCTTGTTGGCTGAAGATTTGAGCAAACACACAAGACGAAAACAACACCTTTATTGTTTACATGCTTTCAATTTTCGACATTTTTATTCCGAGATGAAGGTCGATTACATTCGAATGCGTTGTCAATTCCGCCATTCTGAAATGTTGCTGGTCGATGAGCACGCTAGATCACGACAAACCTGTTAACTCCCACTTTATATTCTGGTAATTCTGTAATTTTGTAATTCTGTATTAGTCTTCAGTGGCCAAGCTAAGCATAGCAACCGGTCATGCTATCCAAATTTTACATTAATATTATTTAAGAAATAGAAAGTGTTCTGCCGTGTTTGTAGAGCCTGATGCAAGCACGAGGAGAAGCTTTGGAGAACTTGAAAGTTGCTGTGTAGTTCGTAAACCAATCAGAGTTTCCCATTCGCACCAAGAACAAATTCTGGCTTCAAGCGGCGCCTGTGATGTCATAACTAGTTTCTATTTCTTAAATAATATTAATATGAAGTTTGCATAGCATGACCGGTTGCTATGTTTCAATTCTATTTCAGAATCATCCTCAGGATGATTCTGAAATAGAATTGAAACACTGCACATCCATCCTCATGGATAGCGTTAAGTTGTCGCGAGAATATCTCGTGCACTTAAAATTGGATAAAACTCGCCTCCAATCCCTGTGAACTCGATAGCTCAACGGGTAGAGCGGCGGACCGGTATCCCGAAGGTTCGAGTTCAAATCCCGCTCGAGTCAACATTTTTCAGTTGACTTCAGCAGTGTAGGTTAATTGTGAAGTTATCATTTCATAATACCTTGAGGATGATTCTGAAATAGAAATGACCTGTTGCTATGCTTAGCTTTGCCAATGTCAATCCTAAACTGGAATAGGGCCCGTAAAACGCAAAGACAATTCCTTCACTGTATTCTTACTCAGGAGCAGTCCCAGAAGAACGCCTGCTTTCGCTATTTCGCTTTCAGTACACCGCGAATCTTTTTGACAAAAATGCTGTTTTAATAATCCTCCAAGCCCGTAATTTGTAGTTCCAAGGTAGCAATGTTCCACGCAGATTGTCGTTTGTAATTTTTATTTCAAATTATGTAATGGTAATGATACAACATGGTTTTTGATTCACAGATGCTGCGTAGCAGCATTTGTGGAGTCTATGTGGACATTCGCAAACATTCCGAAGATTCCAAATGTTATTTTCCTTTGAGTGTTTAAACGTTTGTATTTCTTAGGCTTTTCACTACTCTATTCAAATGTATACAGATGTACTAAAATATTGAAAGTTCGGCTGTTCGATGCACTTTTTCGAAGAACGTTCTGCACTTCTGGGGCTTTCCAACAGAACATCTTTGACATTTTGGTGATGTTCTTATTCCTCCCTGCGTTTGGTTAATGTTTTACACGAATTTATGCTGGACTTCAATTCAAGTGACTACTTCTACATGAAGTATGTCCGAAAAAAAGGCTTCGTCTTCTTTCCGGATAATGCTTCAGATGTGGAGGGTTGAAGGTGTTTTTCTTACCATTTTTTGAAGAACAACGTACAGTTTCTAACGGTGAATTCCTCTGGAGAATTACCCGAGCGAACTTGGAAAACGGAGAGCAGGACTGGAGAAAAGTAGCACACAGTTATCGTGATGACGATGGCTTGAGCCACCATGTGAAGCTTGCAGTTTTCCAAGCAAACCCTTCTAATTGGAATATTAAACCAGAAAATATGAACAAAGGTAGACAGGCAGTTGAAAATGAAATCGATGCCTAGGCCGATGGACACCCTAATTAAAGACTCTTTCAGAACAGCCGCATGTGAATTCTCGAAGCTTGTAATGAGGTATAACACGCGATAAGCCTGACTCAATATAAGTGCAGTGTCCTCGAAAAGCATGTCTTGGATTTGAAGGTCCGCCTTCAAACGTCGGTGATGAGGTGTTTTATCTCGTATTGACTCCAGCCTTCGAGAGGCGGAAGGGTTTTTCAGACGGTCGATGAGCCGTGCCAACATTCCTACCAGGAATTTTTGCGTTGCTTTCCCAGCGAAATTGAGAAGACCGTGGATTAGGGAGAGCCCTGTGAATATCCATAGGCTGCTGAAGTCAGCTTGCATGGTACGGTACAAAATGATACCAAACCCATGTGCGAAATAAGCAAGAACAAAGCCACGACCTCCTTGTATAATATCGGAGCTATATCTCAAGACAAAGTATTTGCTAATAGCTGTTGGTATCAACGCCAAAAGCGGGGGAACAGCCGCTAGTACGGCCCTCATCATTTCAGTTTTTGTCTCGATAAACTGCGGAACGGTACTGTACCTGTAAATCATGCCGCTTATGAAGCTAGTAATGAAGTGATTTGAGATCATTACTACGGTAATTTCAAAGTTAAACGAAGGAACGGAAGAACTAAGATCGTGAATCTTTCGTGCTACAAGAACGCTACTGTAGATGATGCCAACAAGAAACAAAATATTACCTGGGTATCTGTAGTAAAGTCGAGTGCCGAAAACTCCGAAGATGAGTAAAAATATTTTGTAGATTGCAATCGTTACTCCAACCGCTAAACCGACATACATTGTTGAGTTGTAATTTGATCTGAATTCTCTCCACCCAAATAATAACGCCATTGTAGCTGCGAACCAAAGGTTAATCGGGATATCTTGAATAACTTCCCCAAATACTTTCCATCTGAGGATTTGTGTCGATAAATTATCAAAGCGGTGGTTCCATTCAAAGCATAAGTTGGTTGTGTTGAGGTCGTGATAAAGCAACAATATCCCTAATAGTCCTAAAGGCAACACGGCAACCATTATTGTGAAACTTGCTTCCAAACTTCTTTGTAAAGACTGGCAAAAACCAGGTAATTGCTTATTTGATGAAGTGACAGACTCTATGTCCTTTACCTTGTCTGTCGGTTTGTCTGCGTCGATGTGAGGATCTGCTACTGATGAGAAGTCGGACCCATCAACATGTTCGTATTCTCTGTGAATCATTTCACATGTCGGCTTGTCACCCTCCTGAGAATCATACATAAGTGAACCATCCTCTGTCTGTGGGTTCTGGTGAGGTAGTTGACTTGGCTCTGTTTCCTGCAGCAGCAGCCAGGTTCGCTCATCTTGGTCGTTCACTGTGCAGTGACCTGCCTGTACTGAATGGGCGGATCCATCAACTTCTTCGTGGTCTGTGTGAACCATTTTGCTGCTTGGCAAGTCAATCTCCGGAAATTCTTCAGCAGCTGAGCTAGTGTCTCCTTCTTGGATCTGGCTGAATAGTTGGGGTGGTTTTCTTTCTTCGGAGAGCTGAGGTCGGTTTACGTATTCTTTCATTGTGCAGTGATCTGGCTGTGGCAATTGAGGAGGTTCTGCAAATCGTTCGTCTTCTCCGTGAGTGTTTTCGCTCAATGGCGGGTCACTCTCTCGAGATTTTGTTGAAGATGAGCTAGTTTTTCTTTCTTTAGTCTTGTCGTACGCTTCGGATAACCCAGATATCAAGTGAGACAAGACTAAAACTATTACCCCGACTATAACTTCTAACATCATTTTGGGGCGCCTCGTAACGTTTAGCTTGATAAATAAAGAACGATGGGTTTTTCCCAGAAATAAGTCTCATTACATTCCCCTAATTTTATATGAAGACATACACTAAAATAAATATGACGACATCCTCTCTCTTCTTGGAAGGTGAAGGCTTTTTTATGGCAGAAGTTATACTATTTAAACAATCATCTGTTCGTCTGGTTTAATGAGAGAGTAATCGTCCAGTCTACCACCGCATTAAAATAACATTAACGATACACCCAATATTTACTCTTTTTGTTTTTTTTAATAGTTCAGTGGTGTTTGCGCAGTACGGGCGAACCTTATGTGGATAAACTTTTACCTGGCACCCTCGAAACGGTCCTTACCGTACACCTTAGGTGCAGAGAAATTCGTGCAGTTTAGGAAAAACTTGTCCGGGTAATATCTAAGCGGGAGCCTATCTGTTGGTACATTTGTCTGCTAGAAATTCGTCAAGTCTTTTGATGTTCCCTGTAGATGCTATTTTTCTAGGTGTCATTTGACCTAATTGATTTAATCAGGTTGTGTTGTCATTTGAGAGGTTGTTTTTTTTTCAGAAGTCGGTTGACCTCTTTCGCTTCGATGTTTTTTTGTCGAATTCAATATCTAATGATGTTTAGGTGAGAATCAAAGCATTGTGATTAGAATGATCACAAACATGAACATCGCTGCTCAATAGATGGGCAGTTGACATAGGAAGCAACATGGGTCACTGGAATTCCGTCGCATATTGAGGTACGGATGTACAACTGTACTCCAACTGTGGTACAGACATGTTACTTTTTCGCAATAAGGCGTTAATCTTCTGGTAAATAGAATTCTTTAAGTTGCTTATCAATATCAGAATTGACAAACATCTGGACTAGGGTGATGATGTATTCAGGGAATATTTACATTTTGCAGTTGATAACATGAAATGGAGTCGATATTAATAATGCAGAATTGTCACTAACAATACGCAATTCTAATTGATTTAATCAGGTTGTGTTGTTATTTGAGAGGTTGTTTTTTTCGGAAGTCAGTTGACCTCTTTAGCTTCGATATTTTTTTGTCGAATTCAATATCTAATGATGTTTAGGTGAGAATCTTATGATATATGATATGATATTTTAATAGATTTCTCCCTGGAAGGGCTTTTCAGTTACAAAAGTTACAAAAATTAAGTATTAAAGTTAACCAACACAATACGCAATTCTAAAAACTCCTTGACGATATCAAACTTGTGGCGAAGCTCTGGGCGATGGCTTTCGTAGCTTAGTTGGCAGAAGAGTGCATATATTTGCAGGGGTTGTGGGTTCGTTCCTCAGGTGGAGGCCCAAACGTTGATTCTGGCTGAGGCTTAAAATGTATGAATCCGACACTAAAGTTTATTTCACCTAGTGTAGACTCCAAAGGTGATGATAATTTCAGTCAGTAGCGGAAACGGTTACTTTAGCCGATCATTGCGTTGCCAACTGGGCTGTGAGAAAGGTTGGCCATTCACCCAATCCTGATCTAGGATTTTAAGTAGTTTATGGATGTTGTGCACGTGAAAGCTTCGAGTTATGACAGAGTTCAAATCCCCAGAAGTGTTTCATAATCCTCGCTGGTTTGTTTGAAGCACTGTTAAATAAATCAGTGGCCGTTTTGTTACTGAGTTTTAAAACTGTTGTTTACTGGCTTTAAAATAGAAAGTTATGTACGGAGGATAGGAAAGTCAACACAAATTATTTTTCACAGCCAAAAGATGAACTTTAAACCGTCCTGGAGACTGTCCACCAACTGGTGAACTCACATGATGAAATAACGTGAGTCGTACGCGAACTGTGATTGGTTAGTACCCTTATGAATCAGAGTATCCAACCAAAAAAAATTTCCCAAATTGTTCATGGAAATCAGGTTACTCGGAAAGAATGGCAACACCAATTACTTCAAACATGCTTTTCACGCTATTACTATGACAGTTGTCCTCTAAATCGGCATTAACGGAGATGCTTCTGCATTTTGACCTGCTTTGGAAACAATTAGCTGTTGAAAAGTCTGGAAAGACAGTCAAACTACTTTAACTAAAATGGCCCAAAGGGAAGTAAACAGGTCGATAATGAAGGTTAATGCTGTTTTACACTGACCACTGAACTATAGATGATGTAGTTACTTAAACACTGTGGAAAGGGCAACCTTAACGACGCAACAGGAATGCACTGACATGCAAAAATAATTGTGATTGTGTCATTATCTCGCAAGTATGGGCTGAACTGAGATTTCGTTTTGTGTTTGAACAAACTTCTTTGGTGTGTTTCATCAGGTTTTCTATTGAATATCATGTGTATATTTCGCTGTACTACAGCTCATCAGTGCAGCTCGGAACGAACACGGATTGATAAGGGACCAGAGTGCTCAAACCGCTACTCGAGCGGTGGGCATTACTTAACGCTATCGGTTATCGTTATATATCCGTAGAGTGCTCACCAACATCGAAATGTGGGAGCGTATATATGTTCAATGTGCAGACGTACGTTTCGCTGTACCACAGCTCATCAGTGCAGCTCGGAATATTTATACAATACAATTGCCGTATACGACCGTTCACTTTGATGTATGTGATTAACTCACTGGAGTTCTCAGAACGTATTGCTAAGGGACAAGCGCAAGACAATACCAACTAAGTCTTCATGGATCCTTTTATGGTGTTTTTCAAGAACAATGCTAGAGTCCGACTGCTCAACGGACCGATTTAGTGATCGCTTAAGTAATCGTAATGTGACGATATACCTGGAAATGTGACGGCATTCCCAGAAATAAATATGATGCTAACTCTTTAAATAGAAAAAAATATGCTGAATGTACAGATTATAATGTTGAACCCTTAATCGTGGGGGGAAAACAATTTGATGAGAGGATATATTTCTGTAACGAAAACTTCACAATTCGTTCCATAATACCCTGAGGATGATTCTGAAATATATTTCTATATTGTGTAAGATTTAAGGGGACCTATAGTTAGATTCAGGCTCCGATTTCTGACACATAGTGCTCTTAAGTAATCTTGTTTTTCAGGTCAGAAGAGGTAGAACGTAGTTCACAGTTAAGAACGCGTGCGATGAGAGAAAGAGAGAACAAAGTTCAAGTCAAGATTTACCGTTTTACGCTCTTACGAGTGAGATTTCCAAATGGAATTATCTTACAAGGTACACGATATTATATTACAAGGTACACGATATTATCTTACAAGGTACACGATATTATCTTACAAGGTACACGATATTATCTTACAAGGTACACGATATTATCTTACAAGGTACACGATATTATCTTACAAGGTACACGATATTATCTTACAAGGTACACGATATTATCTTACAAGGTACACAGTTGGGCCAGTTTCAAAGGTTCACTTAAATTTTTGACATTGAGGTCTGGGTTATAGAAAAAGTATATAAACATGTGCGAGTTTTTTTACCGCATGTATGACTGGACGTAAGTGTGTGGAGTTGGCGATAAGGAGGGTGGGGACGAAAGGAAGGAAAAGAAAAGGAAAAAAGAAAAGGAAAAAAGAAAAGGAAAGAAAAGGAAAGAAAAAGAAAAGGAGAAAAAGGAAAGAAAAAGAAAAGGAGAGAAAAGGAAAGAAAAAGAAAAAGAGAGAAAAGAAAAGGAAGGAAAAAGAAAAGGAGAGAAAAGGAAAGAAAAGGAAAGAGACCGGGAAAAAGGGAAAAAAGGAAAGGAAAAGAAAAAGAAACAAAGGAAAAGGAAAGATAAGAAAAGGAGAGAATTTGAAAGAAAAGGAAAGAAATGGAAATGTAGGGGATGGAATGGAATGGGAAGGAGATGAATGTGAGGGGAAATAAATACAAGGGATGAGACATGGGCAGGCAGAAAGAAGGAGGAGGGAGGACAAAAGTCTGGTAAAGAGTAGGAAATAAATTAGGTAAGGTGGAGTATGAAGCAGCCAAAGGAGATGCCAGGAGAGATGAGATGAGATGTCAGCTGAAATAATATGAAGGGGCTGGGGAGAAGAAGGAAATCAAATGAAATGCAGTACAGTAGGGGAGATGTTGGGTCAGGTGGGGTGAAGTGGACAACATACGCATTTTGAGGGATATGAAAGAATGCTGGGAAAGCATTGCACAAAGACGCTCAAGAAGCTAAAACGTTTATGAATAGCCAGCGTTAAAAAAAATAAAAAAATAGAACACTTAATCCTTGATGGACGGCCGTTGCTCGAAACGTTAATTTTGGACATTTCAATTCCAGTAGTTCATCAACCTTTTAGGTTTGTACTTACTTTCTGTTGTTGTTTCGTCGGTATCTCCCTGTAGGGACTTTCAACGCCCATGAGAAAGCTTCGGCACTGATGTCCTTTGTCAGAGAACAACTTCAATCTGATTGGCTGCCGTTCACATTGTCGGAGCCTGGAGGACGACAGCTCACTCAAGAAGAGACGAGTTTTGACGAGCTTGGATTGGTGAGTAAAATAGCCACCTTATTTTTACTGAAATTGCTGAGGAATTTTGTGAATTTCTAAAGCAGGTCTTGAAGAAAAGAATCGACTTTGTATGATCATTAGAAAAACTTTGAATATGATGTACTGGCTAAAGTTCCCCAAAGTGACGGCTTAGGTTTACTTGCTTGTTTTACCTGTGACTTCGTGTTCGATTTTTTGTCTCTGTTTGTCAAGTTTTCTGCTTAGAAACATCGAGGAAAATCCTTAACTTCGTCATAAGTAATTTGTTGGTCATCCTTGGCAAACTTACCTGAATCTGCTTTGTTTGTTTTGAAACAAACTCAGATATTTTACCACCGAAACGTATGGGTCTGTGAAGAAAAGTCATTGGACAGCTGGGCAGCCAACCAGTGCGTATTATTTTGCATACAGACCAGATAATGCGCTCAGCCATGTAATAAATCCTGGTATTGCTGGATTACTGAGAAGACCATCACTGATATTTAGGACTGTTAACGTTCATTTTTCAGTTTAGTGCATAGACAGGTGTACGTTCTCGAATTTATTTTTTAGTAAATCCCCCCTCAGTTAACAACTACTAGTTTTACATTGAAGAGGTAATTAATCAAGTGCTCAGGAAATTTCTCTCATTTCTAATTTCTCGTTTAAATTTTCCGCTATGAGAGCTTTGTGTGTTTCTGTCTCACCCCATGGCTCCCTCTAATGAACTGGTTTTGCTCGAAACATTAACGTTTAGTCTACTATTTACAGCCGTTCAACTATTTTCGGTCCGTAATTTTACTCTGGCTATCGCCAGACGACTTTGTACTTGAAGATGAGATGTCTCGGACTGGAAAGAGTGAACAACTTCAAACCTTCACCGTTTACTTTGCACTTTCTCTCGCCTCTCACATGTTTGACAGGTTCTTACTTTGCAATTTCTCTCCCCTATGTGATGGCTTCAAAATTACGTCATTTTCGTTTAATAATAATTTGGATTGCATATCTTACCTTGACAGGTACCTGCTGCAATTCTTAATTTCGCGTGGGATGCAGCAGTAATGGCTGACATTGCCTCGACGGGAATGACATCTCTTGAATCGAACTATCTGAAACCCGAACTGTTGGAGAAGCTTACACAGTCTTAGGTGGTGTGGACGGACCAAAAGTGCGTATGAGTGAACTAATATTTATGATAATTATTGAAGAACGCGTTGTTGGAAGTCTGAAAACAATTACATACTAACACTGTCGACATTTCCAAAGTTAGGGCCCCATAAATTGTAGAGATTAAGACGTGTATATACCGTAGAAATACTATATATTTCTGTTATGCTAACTACTGACCTATAATGTAACTGGAACTATAATGTAACTGTTATGTGACTATTTTGTAACTGTTTTGCTAACTACCGACCTACAACGTAACATTTTTGCGCCAAAAATATTTCTCAAACTGGTGGTGTCAGCAAAGTGAAAATTTGTGTCGTATAGCTTATTGGTAATGATCGTTGGCCTGAGATTTAATGGTGGTTTTTAACAGTTCCATTTCGCTAAAAACAAACATGGCAAGTATTTTTTCAAAAAGAAGCTAGCAGAATAAGTGGTGACACTCAGCTGTAACTATACCTCTCAGGCTACGTTTACACTAGACTAAATTTCTCCGGATTCGTAGGCAATCCAGACACTTCTTATTCGGATTCAAAGTAGCGGTTTACACTTAAGTAACGAATCCGTTTTAGTAGAAACTTATACGAGTACTATTGCAAATGCTGTATTCTGATTGGCTACGCTACTCGCTATCTATTCGTCGATAGATAGCGAGTAGCGAAAATGGCTTTCGCCTCTCGTTTTTGTGAAGTTTCTGAAGACGAAATAGAATGCTTACTTGAGAGTGCAATCCCAGAGAAGACGAAAAATGTTCTTTGCAAAGTCTGTTTCTACTAAAACAATTAGATTATTCGCTCCCGATTTCTATGAGGTGATAGTTGACTCGGGCTTCGCCCTCGTCAACTATCACCTCATAGAAATCTCGAGCTCATAATCTAATTGTTAAATAGAAAGTCTTCGGATTGCTCACGAATCCGGAAAAGAATCTAGATATTTTGAATCCGAACAGTTAAGACTCTGGAGAAATCTTTGTCGTTTTTGTGAATGACAGCCGAAGTAGCTTGGACAATTTTTGGTGGTGGGACAATTTTTTTATTAGAGGTGCTCATAAACAAAGAATGGAAAGAAATTTTACGGTTGTCCGCCGTTACTTTCAATAAAATTTGTGTCGATTTATGCCCATGCTTAGACAAGAAAGCACTGTTTGCTTTAACGCGAGCATGCAATTAATCCAGATATTTTTTTCCTGTATAAACGGTCAAGGAATCCGATTACAATTTTTTTGTGAATCCGAGTACTTTTTGAATCCGAAGACTTTTCCTGTGGTGTAAACATAACCTCAAAGGATAAGAGGTTGAAGCTGATTTAAAAACGTTGTTAACCCTTTCATGTCTGATTTTCTATCCTTTTTCTTTCTTCCTTCTGTTTCTCGCTTTGTTATTTCACTTATTCTTATTTTAATAAAAATCCTTTTAGATCAGCTTCAACCTACTTTAATATAGCTATCACTGATCGCTCAAGTCTTACTTACAAGTAAGCGTTTGTCAATATCCTTGCCATGTACTCAAGAAATGTAAACCGATGTCCACTGGATGAAAAAAACGTTTCAACCTTCGTTGATGGTCTCAGAATTTTCTGAACTGAAAGCTTTATTTGAGATGTTTCTACCACTCAGCCTTTTTTTGAAAACTCCGCTCGAAACTCTAAAGCCCTCGTGCACTCTCTGGTTTAATGTCTTGTGCCTTTTTCACCGTAAAGTTATTAAACTTGCCTTCCCTGTTCACCTTGATAATCTTATTGCCCGTTTAGAGTACGAGTGCCGCCTGATATTTGTAAGTCTGGGTGACATGCACAAGGAGCGAAAAATTTAATTCCTGTGTCACCTCTACTGGTATTTCGAAAATCGCAAAAATCAAAAAATCAAAAATCCAAAATCGAAAAAATCAGAACGGTTCGAGAGTTCTTCGTCCAGATCAGGGATTCTCAGCCCACTTTCATCTATCACCTACTTGAGGTGGCACTTCTCACCCTATTACCACCACACTACGGCTACGCCGTACAGTCTACTCTGCACTCTACAGTCTACAATTTCTACATTCTACAATCTCCACCCTACACTTACTAGTCTACACTACCCCATAGCAGCGTTTGTTTTCAGTTCTATTTTTATCATATTTTTCTATTGTTGTTGCTCGGCTCCCGTTACCCCCCGAGATAGCCCAAATTACCCCCTTTTTGGCAATTACCCCCTTGTTGAGAACCCCTGCTCCAGATTGTAAAGAAAAGCGTGTAGATAAATTTTTTATAACTTAAAATAAATTTTATCCAGTTACGCCACGCCGATTCTCAATTTATTTTTCGGAAAATTTCATTGGTATATCGAAAATGGCGGGCTTTAAAATCATGATTTAAGTATTTCCAAGAAAGTTTGCAATGACACCTTGGTACAGATTATAGAGGTAAGTGTGTAGATTAAAATCGTAGAACTTAAAATAGATTTTATTATAATTTATTTCATTTATAATTTTATTGAGAAATTCCACGCCAATTCTCTCGATCAATGTCCGGAAAATTTCATACGTAAACCGCTACTTGCATTTCGGAAAAGGCACGTTTTAAAATCGTGATTCTTGGGACTTCCAGGACACTTTTCAAGGAGTACTTGGCACAGATTGTGAAAAACAGTGTGCAAATTAGTTTAATGTAATATGAATTACATTTTATTGACTAATTCTGCGCCAATTCTTAATCAATTTCTGGAAAATTTCACGTGGAACGTCTACTGGAATTTCGAAAATCATGGATTTTAAATCGTGATTTCGAAGGTTTCCACTGAAAATTACTCAGTTTGAAGAGCACACCAAGTACTTTAATGTGACAAATTTTTGACAAAATCCATTGGGCAAACTTTGAGAATAAATTGATTTTTGTTATGAAATACCAAATATTGTCCTACTTTATTCTCTCGATTTCCAAGTAGTTTTGGACCGAAAATTTATCAGTTTGATAGTAAATATTGTCATGCTTCATTGTCGTGTTTACGAAGAAGTATTGAACTGAAAATTCATCATTTTTTAGGGGAAACTGAGTACTTTAAACTGATAGACTTTCTAGTAAATTCGTTGAGCAGTTTTCGAGAATAATGTGATTTTTGTTATAAAATACCGAATATTTCCATGCTTTATTCTCGTGATTTCCAAATAGTTTTGGACAGAAAATTTATCAGTTTGATAGCAAATATTGCCATGTTTTATTCTCGTGATCTCGAAGGAATTTTGGACTGAAAATTTATCAGTTTATAGAGTAAACTGTGTGTTTTAATCTGATAAATTTTGGACTAAATCGGTTGGCTAGTTGTAGAGAATAACTCTATTTTTGTCATTAAATGCCAGATATTGCTCCACATTTCTAATACCATAGCCAAGGATGACAACAAGATAGTGACGTATTCGTCGGGTGGATCGAATACCATGGTTGACTACCTGATGATACGTAAACAGGATAGGAAATGTCTCTGGGATGCGAAAGCAATTCCTGGTGAAGAAGCAGTATCACAACACCATCTGATACTGGCCGATGTGAAGGTAAGGGGCACTGTGAAAGCTCAGAGGAAGAAATTCCAGCCGAGGAGAAAGGTGTGGAGGCTGTATGATGGATATATGCGAAGGCAATTCCAAGATAAACTGGTTCTGGGAGAGGCAGGGGAGGGTGATGTGAATGTGGTATGGGAGAAGGCAAGAGATTATTTGTTGAATGCAGGCATGTGGATGGAGAAAAGGACAACCAAGGCATGTGCAAACATGATGGTGGAATGAAGAGGTTGAGAAGAAGGTGAATAAGAAGAAGTCGAAGTTCAAGGCGTGGTGTCGGGCAAAGGGTACTGCTGCAGAAAAGGCAGTATTGAAGGAGTATGTAGCAGCAAAGAAAATTGCAAAGAAAGCAGTTGCTAAGGCCCAGCAGAGGGAGAGAAAGAGATTAGGAAAAAAGCTCAACACAGAAGAAGGGCAGAAATCTGTGTTCAAGATAGCAAAGCAGGTGGCAAAGGAAAGTTAGGATATGGTTGGAGTGAACTGCCTGAAAGATGAGAGTGGGAATATAGTTGTGAAACCGGAGATGATAAAGGAAAGATGGAAGGAGTATATGGGGCAACTATTGAATGTAGAGAATGATTGGGATGGAGTTGTAGAATATGGGATAGTTGAAGGACCAAGAGAGTTTATCGCAGAGATGGAAGTAGAGAAGGCGATGGGACTGATGAACAGTAGAAAGGCAGGAGGTCCGACGGAATTGGTGGGTAAGATTATCCGTGCAGCTGGTCAGGCAGGAGTGAAGACGATGACAGAGATCTGCAATATGGTAGTGGACAAGGGAAAGATACCAAGGGACTGGGAGCTGAGTACCCTTTTACCCATTAACAAGGGGAAAGGTGACCCAATCGAGTGTGGGGCACATAGGGCAATAAAGCTGTTAGAACACAGGATGAAGGTATTTGAGAGGGTTCTGGAGAGAAGGTTGAGAGGGAAAATAGATGTTAATGGCGTGCAGTTTGGATTTATGCCAGGGAAGCGGACGATCGACGGGATCTTTGTGGTAGGACAGATGCAGGAGAAGTTTCTGGCCAAAAACCCCCATTGTATTATGCATTTGTGGATCTGGAGAAGGCATTTGATAGGATACCAAGAGAAGTGGTGAGGTGGGCATTGAGGAAGCTGGAGGTTGAAGAATGGCTGGAAAAAGCAGTGATGATAATGTATGAGAAAGCGAGAACAATGGTGAAAACGAAGCACGGAAACAGTGAGGAGTTTGAGGTGAAGGTTGGGGTACATCAGGGATCGATCCTGAATCCATTACTCTTTGTGGTTGTGATGGAGGCGCTGACGCAAGACATTAGGGAGGGCCTGCCATAGGAGCTGTTATATGCTGACGATTTAGTTCTGATGACTGACAGCATTGAGGAACTTAAGGGGAAAGTACTGCAGTGGGAAGAGTGCACGGAGGCGAAAGGGTTGAAGATGAACATTGGTAAAACAAAAGTGATGATGTCAGGGACGAATTGTGGTGATGTTGAAAGACTGGGGAAGTGGCCATGTACTGTATGTGGAAAGGGAGTTGGGAGCAATTCTATCAGATGTACAGGATGCAGTGGATGGATACACGAGCGATGCTCAGGTATGAAGGGTCTCTGGTTAGAGTTGAGGATACGTTTGTGTGCAAGACGTGTGAAAGAGTAGGTGGTGAAGAGGATAGGAATGTGGAGGAGAGCTTGGATCTGGGAAATGGGGTTTACTTAGAGAATGTTGGAAAGTTTTGTTACCTGGGTGATATGCTGAATGGGGGTGGAGGAGGGAATTCTGCATCCGTGGCAAGGGTGGGTTGTGCATGGAGGAAGTTTGTGGAGTTATCAGGGATCTTGACAAGGAAGGAAGTGTCATTCAAACTGAAGGGGAAGCTGTATGTGACATGTGTGAGGAGTGCTATGGTATATGGAAGTGAAACGTGGGCCATGACGGTGGAGCAGAGTGGGAGATTGGAACGTACGGAGATAAGGATGGTAAGATGGATGTGTGGTGTATCGCTGAGGGATAGAGTGCCGAGTGCAGAGCTGAGGGAAAGAATGGGGATTGAGTCAGTGTCTGACGCTGTGAAACGGAATAGGTTAAGATGGTTGGGACAGGTGCTGCGGAAGGATGATGATGGTTGGGTGAAAAAGATCATTTTGTTTGAGGTGGAAGGTAAGAGAGGACGGGGAAGGCCGAGGATGACATGGAGCCAGGTGGTGGAAAGGGACATGAGAGAGTGCGGGTTGAAAAGGGAAGATGCGAAGGAGAGGGAGAGGTGGAGAAGGCTGCTGTATAGAGTCGCCGGCCAACCCCTGCGTAAGCGGGGAAAACGGCCGTAAAACGATTGTTGTTGTTTTTGTTTATTTTCGTGATTTCCAAGTAGTTTTGGACCGAAAATTCATCAGTTTGATAGCAAATATTGCCATGCTTTATTCTCGTGATTTCGAATGAGTTATGGACTGAAAATTCATCAGCTTGTAGAGTAAACTGAGTACTTTAATAAATTTTTGAGTAAATCCGATGGGCAGTTTTCGACAATAACTCTATTTTTATTACAAAGCAACAAATATTGCCATGCTTTATTCTCGTGTTTTCGAAGAAGTTTTGGATTGAGAGTGAAGAGTAAACTGAGAACTTTAATCTGATAAATTTTTGACGAAATCCGTTGAGCAGTTTTCGATAATAACATGACTTTTGTTATAAAATACCAAATATTGCCAACCTTTATTCTCGTGATTTCCAAGTAGTTTTGGGCCGAAAATTTATCAGTCAGATACGAAATATCGCCATGCTTTATTCTCGTGATATCGAGAGGGTTCTGGACTGAAAATTTATGAATTTGTAGAGTAAACTGTGTACTTTGATCGCATAAATTTTGGACTAAATCGGTCTAGTAGTTGTAGAGAATAACTCTATTTTTGTTATAAAAATACCAAATATTGTCATGCATTATTCTCGTGTTTTCTAAGACGTTTTGGACTGAAAATTTATCAGTTTGTCGAGTAAACTGAGTACTTTAATCTGATAAATTTTGGACCTAATCGGTTGAGGAGTTCTGAAGAATAACACTATTTTTAGTATAAAATATCAAATATTGCCATGTTTCATTCTCGTGTTTTCGAAGAAGCTTTGGGCTAAAAATTTATGAGCGTGTAGAGCAAACTGAAGACTTTAATCTGATAAATTTTTGAGTAAATTCGTTGAGTAGTTTTCGAGAATAATATGATTTTTGTTATAAAATACCAAGTATTGTCATTCTTTGTTCTCTTGATTTCAAAGAAGTTTTGGACAGAAAATTTATCAGTTTGATAGCAAATATTGCCATGATTTACTGTCATGATCTCGAAGAAGTTTTTGTCTGAAAATTTATAAGTTTGTAGAGTAAACTGAGTACTTTAGTCTGATAAATTTTGGACTAAATCGGTCGAGTAGTTGTGGAGAATAATCTATTTTTATTATAAAATGCCAAATATTGTCATGCTTCATTCTCGTATTTTCGAAAAAGTTTTGAACTAAAAATTCATCAGTTTGTAGAGGAAACTGAGGACTTTAATCTGATAAATTTTCGAGTGAGTCTGTGGAGCAGTTTTCGAGAATAATATGATTTTTGTTATAAAATACCGAATATTTCCTTTCTTTATTCTTGTGATTTCCAAATAGTTTTGGACCGAAAATTTATCAGTTTGATAGCAAATATTGCCATGTTTTATTTTCGTGATGTCGAAAAAGTTTTGGACTGAAAATTTATCAGTTTATGGAACAAACTGTGTATTTTAATCTGATAAATTTTGCACTAAGTTGGTTAGCTAGTTGCAGAGAATAACTCTATTTTTGTCATTAAATGCCACATATTACCATGCTTTATTCTCTTGTTTTCAAAGAAGTTTTGGACTAGATATTCATTAGCTACTCGTTGAAACTGAGTACTTTAATCTGATAAGTTTTTGAGTATATCCGTTGAGCAGTTTTTGAGAATAATTTGGTTTTTGTTATGAAATACCGAATATTTCCATGCTTTATTCTTGTGATTTCCGATTAGTTTTGGGCGACAAATTTACCAGTTTGATAGGAAATATTGCCATGCTTTATTCTCATGATATCGAAAAAGTTTTGGAATGAAAATTTATCAATTTATCAGCAAAATTCCCACTAGATCATGAGAATAAAGCATTGCAATATATTACATTTATAACAAAAATCAAGTTATACTCAAAAACCACTCGACCAATTTAGTCGAAAATTTATCAGATTAAACTACGGACTTTAATCTATAATCTGATTAAATTTCACGGCAAAAGTCATTGATGTCGTGCTACAATACGACAGTTGGAACTCAGATGAATTACTGTTGACCATTTCAGTGCAACATTTCTAAGATTATTTATGAGAACGACATTTAAGAAAGGTGATTACCTCAAAGGCAAAGGACACAGAAAAAAATTGAATAAGAAGGTCAAAGCTTGAGCAATAATCATAAAACTGACACATGCTGGGAAGGAAAAACGTCCCAAGCCACATTCGTGTAACACACCGCACAATATATTCAGTGGTGGTGCCAGGATTTCCCCGACGCAGGGACTAAGGTCCCCGATAAGGGGGCTAAACCTCAGGGACCATGACCACGCCCCTTTTATAATTTCGTTATTTGAAGGTCGAAAACATCACGTTATTTTTCGCTAGAATAATCGAATCAACAGACTAGAAACAATTTACTTTTAGATTTCACATGAAGAGAAGAGTCCATTATCTTTCTTGGCTAAACCAATAACAACTGCTCATAGTTTGTACAGTATATAAATGAGTTGATCAGTGAAAATTCCTCGACGGATTTTTGATTTTTCCCCTACAGGGGGCTAAGGTTCCCCGACGCGGGGGCTGCAGCCCCCTCAGCCCCACCTCTGGCTCCACCCCTGAGTATATTGGTTAGTATAGCGCGCGGAACGACCTCATCATTTCAAATGGCTAATTGGGCAAGGCTAGTGACTTCATGCGAGTGTAGGAGAGTCCGAACCTCCTGGGATTACTATCGATTATCGTCATAAAATCATAATTTATTTCTAGTTCCAGAGAAAATTTCAATAACTTCATCGTACAGATTGTAAAACAAAGCCTTTAGTTTATTTTTCTACAATTGAAAGTAAATTTTAATGAGTAATTTTTCTCCAAATCTCAATTAATCTTGTAAGGATTTCATGTTGACGTTCTAGTGATATATCGAAAATTTCATTTTTCAAAATCATGTTTTTTTCTAGTTCCAGAAAATATTTTCCAGAATTCTTCGTACAGATCGTAGAACAAACTTGGTAGATTAATTTAGTATAACTGAGGGCATATTTTATTGAGTAACTCCGCGCCAAATGCTGCTTAATTTTCCAAACATTTCATGTCTTGCTTCAGTTTGGACGTTCAGGTGTTTTGCATTCTGTTTCGCATCTCTTTAAACGTTGCTTGTTTTGATTGGATAAACTTTACAAAGAAAGTCATCTGCGACATCTTGGACCAATGTTTATAATTCTTGTACTCTCATGGGAATTTACGTTGAGCGCCTTTTAGGTCGTTTCTTTCGACCAGCGGTACAACTTGACGGAAAAGAGAAGCGAGAAAATGGACGTTCTAGAGCTCGTCCTTATTTCCAAAACTTAAGTCCTTCAACGACTTCGGTCTAGCTGAAAATAGTGGAGAAATTAACGAGGTAAGTTTAGTAAATCTATTTGTTTTATTTTGTGTCTACAAAAGGAAGGACGTTCTAAAGAAATGCTACGGCCGATAAAGTGAACGCACGTGACTGAAGCTCGTTGCTTTTGTTCAGTTCAGTAACCCTCGTATTTTTCTTCTCTTTACGGTTTTATCGCTCAGTTTCTGATTAGAACTTATAAATAACTGGTAAAACATCGTGGACGTGTTAAGAAGCGACCGAACAAGCTGGGTAAGTTTGTTTTACTAGGAGTTTGGCTGCCACGCCTAGTCCCGAATGAATGCACAATGCTCTTTCTTGTACAATACTGCATGAAGTTTACACGTTTACTTGTTCCTTCTTGATTAGCTTTCTTCCAAGAAATGGAAAACCGCTAAACGAAACCGAAGCCAGAAACAGGTATCTAGAAGTTACAGTGACGGAGACTTCTTTGTCGTTTTTTCCTAGTGGTTTCACTACGTTGTTAAAATTTTGGATGTTGCTCATATATTTATCTGCTGTTGTCTTTCTCTCCAGGTGCCCAGAATGTTCTGTATTAATCTCACAAGATATTGTAATTACATTCACGGATTTAAAACTAGGTATTGATTTAAATTTTTATGGTATACTCCGGTAGTAATTTGTTCCAAAGGTGAAAATTTCAGAAACAAAATGACAAATCTCTTCATTGCTTAGGAGAGGTGGAATTTTTTCTCAGTATGTCCGTGAATTTTTGGTTGGGTCAACGTCTTCCCTTGTGGCTGGATCTAGTTTCAGTTACAAGTTACTTGTACAGGGCACACCACCAGAAATATTTCAAGGTCAGAATTTGGAGGGCTATGTCGGGCACCATCAAGGTGATTTTGATAATTTCAGGTGAAGTAGATTAATGTGGCTTTAAGGAGGGGAAAAACCTCGCTACAGGGTGCACATAAGACCACCTGTAAAAAGGACAAGAATTGGAACCCCCCAAACCCACCTCTAGTTGTGCCCCTACTTTTATTGAAAGTAAAACTAGTTTCAATTCCAAGTTATCTTGCATACATAAAGTAGACAAGGTATGCAAAAAAATGTAGAAAGGGAAATTTACTCTTTAAAATGTTAAATGAAAGTTGGTCAATGAATGTATGTCAAGCTCATAGTTCAGTAAAATGATTTAGTCGACCCTACAACCTTCTGGTGACTGGTGAGACACTCCAGTCATTGGACTACCAAGACTCAGATGGTGATTTAGTATGCAACTACAATAAGAAATTAAAAGGTTAGTGACTGCCATGACTGATCTCAAAGAACTTCAACATTTTGAGCAAAAGCCCTTTATCATAGAAAGAACTGTATTCAGATATGTTAACATGTTGACAATGTTTGATATCAGGGACACAACTGGTGGGGGGTTAGGGGTTGCAACCTCTGCCCTTTTCATGGGAAATCTTATTTGTGCTCTATTAGTGACATCTTTTTGCCCTCACTTCCTAAAGCCTACTAGATCTACTTCACTCCAAATGATTAAAATCACTTCAATGGTGCCTTGATACTACCATCTGGCTCCTGCTTTTCAAAATTTCTGGTTGTACTCCAGGATATATTTTAATGTATATGGGAGTTCGAGGCACTAAGGATGATAAAATAATAAACATTCCTCAAGCTTGTACATTGGTAAAATGATTTCTGAACTCCAGGCTGGGACTGAACCTGCTACAGGTACAAGTTCAATATACAGGCTGCCTTGAGGGGCAACCATATAATTTTAATAATGACCCTTTAAACCATTCAGGGGCCAGGCCACACTCTGTCATTTTACTCTGGCTAACACCAGATGATTTTACTCTTCAAGGGGATAAGCACTGCTGTTTTATGAGTTAATATGTTTGATGCACTTGGGAGTTTGGAGATGTCAAGGAGTATAGATAGGCATTCATCAAACTTGTACCTCAGAGAAATGATTTTGAGCCCCAGACAGGGATTAAACATACAAATTTCTAATGATCAGTGAGATCCTTTAACCATTGAGGTATTGAGAATCGGATGGTGAGCTTGAGTGCTAGTTCAAAATATGTGTTCTGTATCACATGTGTGAGCTTGGATATGGCAGATAAACATCCCTCAAGCTTGTAGTTCAGAAAAACAATTTCTGATCCCCAGACAGGATCAACCATATAACCTTCTGATGATCAGTATAAAGCTCTAACCATTAAGCTACCAAGACTAAGATGGTGAGTTTAAGGTTCAAGTTAAACATGATGTGCTGCTAATGTGGCAGACACGATGTTGATGAAATATGTACTTAACAAATGTTCATCAATCATCCTTGATATCTCCAAGCTCCCATGTACTTAAAATATATCATTAAAAATCATTAACATACCATAGCTACTGCATAGAGACAGCGCATATATAGAATTTGCTTCCTAGTTTGTTGATATCTCCAAGCTCCCACATGTTAATATATCATTAGACATAATTATTAATCCATTGATAGGTAAGGACTTGCTTTTAGTATTTACTCTAGCTAATGCCACATGATTTTACTCATCCCAGGGATAATCCTGGGTGTTGAAGGCTTAGTATATTTTATTGTGGCTGCTGTATAGGCTGCACTTATGGCAGACTTGAACCTTGGCTTGCTATTTCAGTCTTAGTAGCTCAGCAGTTAAAGCCTCTCTCTGGTTGTCAGAAGGTTGTGGATTTTATCTCCATCTTGGGCTCAGAAATTATTTCTCTGAAATACAAGCCTGATGGATATTCATCTTCTATCCTTGATATTTCCAATCATGCACATGCATAAAATATATCACCACTCAAAGTCTTCATGAAAATGATGAGCTCATGTTTTATAAGTTTTAACAACCAAGTAAAGGGTGCTCATCATATAAATTTTGCTTCTTAAATATTTAGTTAGTTCTTATAGAACTACATTAGTTACTGGACAAGTTCCCCAGAAAGTAAAAAATTCAAATGTTGGTAACTGCCATGACTGATTGTAAAGAATCCTAAAATTTCAACCACAAACCTAGGACACATTTTACTCTCTGACAAAGGGCCTTCGCTCAGAATGTTAGAACTCTGTAAGATCAGTCACAGCATTTACCAACCTCTGAACATTTTGTAATTTACAGTACAGCTGTCTATGCAGCATCCTATTTCTATATCCATTCCCCAGAAAATAGCTTGTAACTGTGACACATACCTTTTGTAAAATGTTATAAACATCTTCAGGGATGTTCTTAGTATGCACGCTGTCAAGGGATTCTCTCAGAAAAACGTTCTGAGTCCCTGATGGGAATTGAACCTGTAACCTTCTGATTGCCAGTGAAATGCTCCAACCATTGAGCAACACAGACTCAGATGGAGAGTGTGTGTATTACGAAAATTACAACTACCAAGCTACCACAATGACACAATCTTTAGGGATGTTTGTAACTTTTAATGCAAAAGAATGTGAGTATGGTCCCCAAAAGTACTTTGTACTTTTTTGATTTAATTCAATGCTTAAGGCTTTTGTTGTGGAGACAACATGTTTAAGCAAGTAAAATTTTATTTTATGTACTATGTGTACATTTTAGTAAGAGAAGTTTATTATTGTGTTTAACAGCACATTATGTTTATTCTCATTGATTAATTGAAACTATTTTGCTAGATTTGCAGATTACAGTGATGTTAGTTTCTGCTCATAGCCTTCAACTTCCATTAACAATTATAAGAAAGACAAATATTCATGATAAGGTAAGGAATTATACATCCTCTATGTACGGAACTGGTGTAATAACTTAGATCAGTTTTTCCTTTTGTATGTGTGTCAAAAAAACTGGTCAGATTCAAAAAGTGTGGGTAAAACAGTGATAATCCTGTCAGACAAGGTCATGGGTTTATTTTAAAATATAAAAGATAAATCTGAGCTCAGTATAGTGTACTAAACTAGTGCTTGAATAATATAACTACAAACTAAAAATAAAATCTGTTAATAAAACATAACCAAATATCCAGAGTTAAATTTAGGATAATTTATATGCCCATGACTCTTGAATGACATCAATGTAACCTTCCCATACATACTGTCTTTGATGACCATATTTTCATGTCGAGTATGTATCATATTTGCTCATTATCGAAAGGGGTTCTTATTTTTTAATTTCAGTTTGATGTCTCAACAGGGTTTTAACTAAATATTTCTGTTAACTTTTCATTAGGAAGAAGAGAGTTTTGGACTGTTTTTTTGTGAACGAGTAAGGGAAAATGGAATTGTATGGACCAGAAATGACACATTGAGTACAATCATGAGGTAACTCTGTAAATTTCACCAAACTATTTTTTATATACATCACATAATACATTCTTCAGATTTGTTAGAGAATTTCCATTAAACATTCAAAAATAAATTTTAGTGGCAAAGGTCTATGCTGGAAGAATGAACCAAGTATTTTCTCTCCTGATTAATGCCCTTAGCCACTGGCAATAGAAGTATCCAGGACATAAGATATAAGGTGTCACTAAGATCCATAACATATGATAGGGCCAAGAAAACTAGAGTAAGGTGTTCTATACCTTTGGATCAGTCCAAAGTTAACCACTTTCAGCTGCTCCAGTCAGTTGAAAACTAAAGATGAAAAAATCAAACAAGTATGGAAATTTATTGACTCTCAAGAACAGCTTGGAAGTCTTTCAAGATATTATGAACCAAAAATTTGAAAGCATGGTTATTGTGTTTGTTACTTGGTTCATATAAGAGCTTTGGGTTCTTTATTATTTTTTGGCCATATAATTTTAAAATTACTCAGGATTTTCTATTGCCAGAAAGAGCAATGTTCACACTGGTACATTGCAACCATCCATACATTTTTTGGTTCTTTTTTTTTTTGTTGTTGTTGTTGTTGCTTTTTTGTGCCCAACATTCCTGGTCCTGGCAGAACCTGTTTTCCATTAGTCTGGCATTTTAATATCTAGGTCACAAGCTGTGGGACATGGGCTTCATTACACAACAATTTTGACCTTATTAATAACTGACTTCATTTACATGACAAACTAGCTATTGATTTGGTGGCTGCCCACCTTTGGCAACCCTGTGAAAACAGTCATAATGATTGTTTGCTAGTATTTTACCATTAAACCTTTCTTGTCTGCAGCACCTCCCCTTGACAAGTAAAACTGTCAGCTCTTAGCCAGAGTAAAATTAAAAAGTCAAGTATGGTGCAAAAAGAGTTACCATATTTTCTGGGTGATTACCTGCACAGCCTGTAACTTGCACAATCATAGAAATGTCACTTTTTGAGGAAAAAAATCTCATTGTATTACCTGCATCATCAGATAACCCACAGTGGCAAGTGAAGGTAAACTAATACTAGAAACAGTTTTGGGGACATGTAACACAACACTGTTGCATTGCATGTGGAATACAGTTGCTGCAGGTTTTACTACCTTATGAAACAAGTCATCAATTGCACTGAAATTTTTTACATTGCAATTTTTCAACAATTAAGATGTGCAGCAACGGTATTCAACTTGAAACACAAGAATGTCATGTTACGTGTTGATGAAAGACGTTGCTTGTATTACTTCACCTTTACAAAATTTGTAAAAGGGTTAAACAACCACAAGATTTTAATAGAGTGCAGTGAATGAAAACATTAAGTTTACAAGTAGTTTTTATCAGAGAAAATATGAGACTAAGCCCTGCATGGGTAGTCTGTTCATTGTGTGAGAAAGTTTATTATTTGTATTACGTGTTCCAACCTACACCACATAAGTTAATGTAGAATATGTCACAGAGGAACTGTTACTGGATTATAATTGCCTTGAAATGTCAATTTAACAACCTGTGCAACTGAATCACAATCTCTGATTTCGAAAGATGAAAATGGAACCCTTGGCCTCAGCTGTGGCATCAAGCTGCTGAATCACAAATCTTGTCAAGTCATTTCAATGCACCTCAGTCTTAATAATGCAACAGATCACCCACACCACCGCATTGCCTGCACTGATTGTGTATTTTAGCAAAATTAACAGATAACCCATTGGTATTCACCTTGAAAATACAGAAATGTTAACCTTGCAAATCAAGTTAGAAAAAAAATATTAGTTCATGTAAAATGACATGTCATTTTCCACTCGTCATGCACATTAACAGCCATCTCTTTAACCCATTAAGGAACAAGAGTACACTTTAACATTTCACTCTGGATGAACACCAGACAATATTAGTCATTGAAGGGATGAGCCTGGTCCCTTAATGAGTTCAATACTCTTTTGTGCATCAACTGGCAAGCATGATTTTGTTCAGTAACCTATTTTTTTTTCAATCATGTTCTTTAGGTCATCATTAACAGTGCAAAGCAACATCTGAGAGGACATACCAGAGAAAAGAGGACATGCTGGAGTAAAGAGAGGGCATACCAAGTTGTAGACTTGGAGGTATCATGTTTAATTATTGATTCAGGTGGACATGCCGCCTGTTCAATAATTATATTTTTATTACTTGATGTACCTTACATTGGGCAAATGTTGACAAATCTGGTAACAAAATTAAGTTTAATTTCCAGTGTTGGTTTCGACCAGTTGATATCTTTAGTGGATCCAAATTTTGCAACATAATCCTGGAACCACAACCAGCTAATACAGTAAAAAAACATTGGTGAGAAAAAAAAACTTAAGTTAATATTTTACAAACATACAGGACATTGTGGTTAGTGGATCTAAATTTTGGAACATAATCCTGAAACCATAACCAGGTAATACATTAAAAAACATAGGTGAGAAAAAAATTTAAGTTAACATTTTGCAAACATACAGGACATTGTGGAAAAAGAATGATTCAGTTTTTTTATCATAAATTTTGGTACTTTGCTGTGTTGATCAAAGGTTTTTTAAACAAAATAAATTCAGAAACTAAGCCACTCATTCATGAAGTGCCAGATGTACTTTTGAACAAAAGAAAGGAATTCAAATGATTTGGATGTGCATTAAAATTTGTTTCTCAAATATAGTAGAGTGAGATTTAGCAAGACATTCTCAGAAGTTTTTTGACCCAACATTTACATAGATTTGATTGAAAAGTTGTGATTTAATAACACTAAAACTGACTAACAGGTTAAGGTTCAATTAAGTACACACATTTGATATATGATGCAACATCTAGTGCACTTTCTAAAGCATTTTGTGTGAAATGCTTATATTGCATGTATTAAATTACATCTTCAGTGAGATGATGACAATTAGGACTGCTGGTTTGAGAAACAGTTTGGCTTTAAAAGAAGTTTGAAAATGAGGTTGGGCTTACACTATGTCAATTTACAATAACATTTGCCCAGTGTACATATAGTGGAATTACAGGATTGATTTTATATAATTGCAAATGTGTTTATCATTATTGAATTATGGCATTTTTTCTGGTTTTTTGAACACAGTTTTTGTGCTTTTTTTTGGCTTTCTAATTTTGATACATGTGAACAGTTCTTCCAGGAACTATTCATGGTAGAAAATAACATTAATTAAAATTAAATTTAAAAAACACCAAAAAACTACAGCAACAACATCCCAAAAATTAGAAACAAGAAATCAATCCTTAATTACACTTACCCACTTATTACCTTGGTTTCATTAAGCCTGAGACTTAGTGAAAGTTTGGTAATGTGGTTTTAGTGCATTAAAACTGAAATGGTCATCACAGTTAACACCATGAAATCAAAAACTAAGTTCATTTTGTTCTCCTTTACCTGTATTGACCTCTAAATTATGTTCCTTACAGTCCAAATCTATGACATGAAGCAAGGAACAAAACAGTAGCAGGTCAAATTGAAATGTATAAAAAATTTGCAGAACTATTGGTGGAAATCAAACACATTTCATTTGATAAAATATAAGGCGAACAATTATGATTTTAATAGATGTGTTTTCCCAATGGAAAACAAACTTTTATTTGTGATTCCTTACCTAAAAATCTGTAAACCTTGATATCTCTGAGTTGAAGGTTTGTCAGAAATGTTGTCTTGCAATGCAATAAAAGCTAAATTTTGGCATAATATATTATCACCATTTCAAGTAATATTTCTGAAATGAAAAATGTAACGTCCAGACTGAGGTTGTTTTAATGAAATTCTTCTTTTTTATTTTTGTCAGTACGATTGGTGTTATGATGTATTTCCTTTCCTAATGATGACTGTTTTGTTTTAATGTTGTAAAATACACATGGAGTATGCAAGAACCTCTCCAGAAAACCTAGTTAACTCTGCCATTTGTTGCCCTATTTCAGACTATGTGACCCAACATTGGAGAATTGTTTCTTTGAAATTTAAAGATTTTTAGATATTATGCATTAAAGCATTATATAATGATACAAAACCAACACGTCACATAGTTTTAAATTGGGTATGCAGCATGCAAGAGTATTAACAGGTCAATTGGAAAAGTTCTTGAATGTCCCATGTTATTACATACTGTCAAATATCAAATATAAAAACAAAAAAAACAAAAAAGAAACTACTTCCAGGAGGGCTGGGGAGGGGGTGGTTTTAGGTTTAACATCCTTTCCCCAGCCCTCCTTATGTAAATTATGAATTTTGCATAATGAAATCTCATTATGCAAAGTTTCTAATTTACATAATAAAATGGAAGCCCTTTTTGGGGTCCTGTGGGGGGTGGGTTGTATCAGCCCTTCCTTTATATGCAAATTAGCTAATTAATATTCATAATTATCATCATGAACTGATGGCATAGTAAATGGTAAGTACTTGGTAGTTAATGCAGTTAGTTTATAGCACAAGAGTTATTCAGTGAGCAATAGTTGAAAATGTGGCACAATTTTCAACCATCTCAAGTGATATAACTCCAGTTTATTTTATGGATGACAAAATTACATTTCATTTTCAAAAAATTAGGTCTGTATGTACTTGTAGGGGTAGTTGAGGATTTCCAGTTGATTAGGAAGCAAAATGAATTGCTTCAACAATTTTCCTTTGTTTACAAATCAAAAATGAAATTCGTTTGATTAGTTTGCTCAAAGGATTTCACACTTTGTGTCTGCCAAAAATTTATGACATTATGTTTAAGGCACAAAATTCTTGGCTGAATACTTGAGCAAGATAAAAGATGACTTCAACACTTTAGCAAGCTGAACAAGGTATGTTCATAACACAGTATGGCCAACAATTAAAAAGTTGATTAGGATCTATCAAGTGGCTCATATGTTTTCCATATCAGTTTTTACCCATTCATGTCATACAAGACAGTACTACATCTATGTAGTCATTGAATTGTTGAGCAAGTCAAATCTTATTTACTTTAAGGAATAATTAGGAAGGTGTAATTTTGTCACATAAGATAAGCTGTAAATATTGATGAAGGTATTGGCACTGAGTTTGTATAACTTTATCAGCAAATGTCTCAACTTAAATACTTTGTGCAGTAGTCAGTACCCTTTGGTCACCTGCTGAGAATAGAACTATCAAAACAGCTTTTCAAAATTGTTTGATGATAATCCAATGGATTGTTTTTGTCATTCGCTTCAGGAATTAAATATTTCTGTGGAACAGAAAGTACCATAATATATTCCTTTAGTTGTATTCAGGTGACTGTTCCAAAACAAAGGATTCATGTTGACAATGTATAAAGTTATACATTGAAAACACTTTTTATTGGCTTGAATGAAAACCAAAAGTTTATTTAAAACATCCAAGTAGTCATAGCTACTCTGACAAAAGGCCTTTACTCAATGTTGTAACCCAAGATATTTGGACATACAGTGATTCACAGAGGGAGAGAGATGGGGCAATACATCTAAGTGAAAATCAGAACTTCCAATTTCCCATCAAGGTTTAAAAGGTGAGAAAGCCAATGAGGTCAAAAAGAATAGTTATTTTCAAGGTTTTATTGTATGTAATGATAAGACTCTTGTCAACTACCTAATTTTTTATGTCCTGAGACTGAGGCAGGTTGCCAGTCTGAGTAAACGTAAAAAAGAATTCTATTCATCTTTTTCTTAAATTAGTGTCTCATGTTTGTTTGCAGGATGTGGCAGGTGATCCAATACTATGACAAAGACAAATCAAGGCAGAATGGTAATAGCAATTAAAGTTAGAGCAGTTTTGACATATAAGACATATCTACACTGGGGAGTATTGAAGCAAGCTGAAGGCCAGAGTAAAATGCTAAAGTATACCTTGGGCCCTTAATGTATTAAGATGATGACTCATCCCTTGGACAAGTAAAATTTTTCCAGTGTTAAAGTAAAATATTAGTGTGCCCTTCCCCCTTAATGGGTTAATGAAAGAATGTATCTGTTTCACTTATTTTCATGGTCAGGTTTATTTGCTCATTTCCTGATATCATTCTTTTTTTTTAACTAGATGGAAAGGCAAGCCAATATACCGAACCTCGAAAAAGTTATTGCAGAAAGAACTTGGAAGATATCTAAGTATAAAATAATTCAAAGTGTATGTCTGAATGAACTGAAGTTTATTTATAAAATGAAATTAGTGGGCAAGAGTGACTGGATTTTCACTTTCTTCATGTACTTTCTAGATTATAGTGATTACTTTCCAGTCATTGCAAATATGGATGATAACCTTGCTACGTCTTTCAAACAAAAACTTAATGGCGAAACAGAAGAGTGGTACTTGAAGACGAAGCACACTTTCAGAGTGAATGACCAAATTGAAATAGGTTTAGTCTCTGAGTTGCTACATTTTATGGTCTCACCTTTCAATATCTTGTAGAAACATTTTACTTTCTAATGTAGTATGTCAATGAAATTAGTTTACCTTAAATATGTTTAACATTTGAATGTGTCATTTAAACTGTTGATTTATCAATGTAGTCGAGTTCTTATTGTAACTTTGTGCATCAAGTCTGTAATGTTTTGATTTGTCTGCAAAATAAAGTTTTATTTGTGACTGCTTCACCTTCACTTGTGTCTCACCAAGTGTTGGCACATATGCGTTTCACCTAGAAACAAGTTTGGTTTTTGGAGTCACTTGTAAATTTAATTTCAAAGTGAGAAGTGACAACCAAGAATTAGAACTTGTTTAAGTCAGAAGCATAAGTGCTAATACTAAACATTGGAAAACACCAACACTAGCAAAAAATTTCTAAGTGCCATTGCAAGCGAAGGATATCAAAGTGTCAATACTAATAAAATATATTCCAATTGCCAACATTAGTGAAAAAATAACTAAGTGTCAAGAGTAGTGAAAAAACATCTAAGTGTCAAGAGTAGTGAAAAAATATCTAAGTGTCAAGAGTAGTGAAAAAATATCTAAGTGTCGAGTAGTGAAAAAATATAACTAAGTGTTAGTAAGTATATATATGTGTGTTAGTTTCTATATCCCTACTGTTAAGCTAGGTGTTATTGCATAGGCAACCTTGCAGTGCTGTCATGTACAGCCTTGGTTGGTTGGCAATGCAATCACACTTGGCTTAACAGTAAAAGTAAATATACCCACCTCCCCTGTTCAAAATTTTTCCAGGGCACACAAAGACTTAGTCATTTTCCCCTTTTATTTATATCTACACCTGTTGTTGATCTTCCTTTCCTTTCCTCCCCTTTCTCCTTCCTCCCCTTTCTCCTTCCTCCCCTTTCTCCTTCCTCCCCTTTCTCCTTTCTCCTTCCTCCCCTTTCTCCTTCCTCTCCTTTCTCCTTCCTTCCCTCTTCCTTCCTTCCCTCTTCCTTCCTTCCCTCTTCCTTCCTTCCCTCTTCCTTCCTTCCCTCTTCCTTCCTTCCCTCTTCCTTCCTTCCCTCTTCCTTCCTTCCCTCCTCCTTCCTTCCTTCCTTCCCTCTTCCTTCCTCCTTCCACTTTTTTTATCCTTGCCCCCATTTTGTTCCTCTTGAGTCAACCCCCTGACTCATCTATTATTCATGAGCTGTTCCACCATTTTGAATAATGTTAGGCATTTTTTTTTTTTTTTACATCTCTGCAGTATTGAACCACCTAGCTCTTGCACCATGAACTCATGTCTTAACCACTTGACTACCAGATCTTTGCTTGAGCACTAAAGATTGGAAGTCATATTTAACCTAATTATAATGATTATTCAAAAAAAAAATTCAAACACATCTACTGCTAGGAAACCAAGCTGACAAATTCACCTGCTTTTGACAAACTCAAATTACTGATACAAGAATAGATAAACGAACTGAAAATACAATTTCAAAAAGAAAATAAAGTGAAAGCAGTAAGGATGAAGCTGTACCAAGAACAAAACAAAGTTTTCCCATATCTCTGACTGGGGTGTATTCAAAGTTACCACCAAATTGAATGCCAACATACTATTAACTTATTATTAACTTTAAGACTACCACAGAAAATCAAAGGAGGAACTTGGATCCTTGGGATTCTTATAAAATGAAAATATTTATAGCAATAACTCTGCAATTGGGCTTTGTACTTAAATTACCAGTTCTAAGCAGTTTACAAGGGTTTGACATTTTGGTTATTACCAATACTTGATCAGGATCATGGAGGTAACTGTGATTAACTACCCCAGAAAGCCAAGCGCTATAGGCCTGTAAAACTTTAAGCTTCTGCAGATGTGTTACTAATATCTCTTGCCGCCTTGTATTAGTTTGTAATACCATGATTACTGACCAAATACAATTTGTATTGTATGAAAGTTTGTTCACTTCTGGTGTCTACTCACAAATTTATGAGGACAAAGTTTGAAACTTCCCATTTTTGGAAGGAATTTTGGGATTAAAGCTCTCCTTTTGAAAACAGAGGAAACACTAGTAATCCTGGTATTGCATCAAGTGACCAAGATATTTAAAGCTGTATGCCTACAAGTTACTCCAGTCAAAGTTTGAAAAGGAACAGATCAATTTAAACAATTGAAACCAAGTCTGTTGGTTAGGCACAACTCCACAGATTATCTTGTTCCTTTTCAAAATTGACCAAATTGACTGGTCTAAACATAAAAATTGGAAAGTACTTTTAAATTCTCATGACACACTAACAATTCAAATATTTCATAACTAACCAATCACACGACTTGACAGTGACCATTTTATTACTATTAAAGGCTAAAAACTTTAAATAAAATTACAAACGTTTTCAACAGTACAGTCATTTGTTTGTTTTTACCTGAAGATGACTGTATAGTCAAAAATGTTGGTAATTTTATTTAAAGTTTTTCACCTTTAATAGTAATAAGCCTTTTAGTAAACGTAATGTTGAAATGCGGATTTTGATTTCAAATGTCATGAAAATACAGTTTCATAGTCAGTGAGTTATGAAATTGGACAGTTATCACTTTTGGGTTGAGTAACTTTAATGTTGCTTGACAGCTTAAATTTTCAATTTAGACTAAAACTCTCCTTTGCAGAGTTTCTTTCTAATCATCAGAGCAGATAGCTGTGTAGTCTGATAATGGTATAGCAGCATTGCAAGCAAACTGATATACTGAACCACCTACCCCAACCATCAGAACTTCTGCAGAAGAGAGACCAAGGAAAATGGCCTTTAATTTTTACTTGCAATGTTAAATTCTTTATCACTCCTAACCACCAAGTAAACTTTTAAATCTTGCAAGAACAATAAATAATTATTGACCCACATCAAAACTTGTTGTTTTTACTCTATGCAGAGAGCAAAATTATGCAGGTCAAGTTGGTTTAATGGGTTTGGAAAGGGTCAGTAATTATAACTGATAATCACTTCAGCACACAACATTATTGGATATAATGCAGGCAGCTTCAGCCTACTGCCCAAATTATACCTAATAATGCAGCATGCCTCAGTAATTATTAACTACTGAAAACATTAACCAGATATGGCATAGCCATAAGTTTGTTTTTTAGAAGACAGCTTTAAAAATAAATTTAGCTGATGCAAATGGCATGAAATAATTTACAAGCCAAACAGTAATTTGCAGTGATCAGCAATATGAATACTTTTCTACCACAGTAACTAACCCATTAGAAGACAAGGGTACACTTTAGAATTTTATTCTGGCTGACAGTAGATGGTTTCGTTAAATCAGTGGAATGGGGCACTACCACTTAACAGGTTCTTTTTAAATGGTATCACAGTAAACCATGGAATTCTATGAGTAAATTGAAAAGACGTGAGGCAATAAAGACAGAGGAAACAGGATGCTTAAAACAAACCATGGATTGTAGTTTGTTCCAGCATTTCTTTTCAAGTATTTTATTTCATTATAACAAAATCAACAAACTTTAAGTAAAAAATTAATATTTCACTCCTTATAAATACAGTGCCCAGTTTAGAAATTTTTTTCCCCTTGGCATTGATTTCCCATTTCATTAATCTTGAGATACTCTATGCAGTTTGGTAAGGGATCATCATAAGAAATATCTGTCAATGGTGTTTACCTTATATCAAACCATTTACAATGTGAAAACTATATCACCAGCTCCTTAACTTTCAAACTCAACAGTGCATACTCATACTGTTACGTTTTACATCAAGCTGGACAGGTTATGTGTTAATGAAACTTCAGAAAAAACATTTTTGGCTTTATATTTATCCAAGTTCTCAAATTTTAGTTCTTCATACTTAAAGGTAAACCATCAACAAAACAAATTCTATGAGTCAATGTTGTGCATGAGGTTATATAAAAGAAATATATCATTTTTTTGGTTCCCCTTGGGCATGTTAAGGTAACAATAAGCCAGCCCGTCTTCATCTAGAATACCTGTACCCTGAAGGGCAAGTTGACTCACATGAGAAGAGAAAGTGCAATGTGCAGCGCATTTGATATACATCCATCTCAGCCATGCTCCCCTAAGGGATGGGTTTCCTCATTGCGAGAACTTAAAGTTATCCAAACCCTAACCCAAAGCAAATCAAAAAAACAAAATTTCCCTTTACAATACCTCATGTATAACATTGACCACATCAAACATCTTCTGCCAATGGGTTACAATCAAGTTTGGTAATTATGAAAACAAAGACTAATTAGGAAACTGAATGTTGAAACAAAAAATAACCAAAGACAACAGAGCAAATATTTGGCCAAAATATTCCTAATGAGTTGACCCTTGTGGTTGTTTTTCTCTATTTCATGAGATCCATTATGAAAATTGAACTTGACTTCAATGTTCTCCAACATTTTTAATTCTATTGGGAGGGAATACACATCTGCATATAAAATCCTATACTGCCAGTGAGGATAATTTTTCCTTAGTATATTAAATTAAACTAAATTCTTGGTGCTTTAAAAATTATTAATAAAGAACTCTTGTGTTTCAGAAATACTTATCATTTGTGGATTCCAGCTGCAAGAGCAATTGAATTTGTTATGTAAATGGTTTGAAACAAGGTATATAAGTATAAGTTGAAGGTTTATCACCCAGGTTTTGGTAATTTTGAGAAAGACAAGGAACTTGTGTCCATTACTTTGTTTTTCAGTTTTTCAAATGAGAAAATTATTCAATATTTATTAAAAACTGTTCATTAGTAAGTTGCTACTGTTCTTGTTTTCATTAACAATCCAAATTGTGCCTCATTAATAAGTTTAGCTCACTTTCAAAAATGAAGCTTCATTTAAGTTGTCAAGATTTTGCCTAATAGTAGTTATGATGATTAAATTCAGATGGCCTTTGCTATTGATTTTGCACATGGAAAGCTCTATCATGATATAAAGATAAGAGCCCAACTCAGAATTCTTAAATGTATCACCATAGTAAAAGAGGCAAGTTCCAGCAAACCCCTCCATAAACAGGGAAAATGGGCATAAAATGACTGTTGTTGTTTGTGTTGTTGTATAGTAAAAAAGGCAAGTTGAAAAGTTTTAAAACATGTTTACTGACATTTCATTGCATTGATGTTGCATGCCATAATGATGTGCCTGTAAACATGTTTTAAAACTTTTTGACTTGCCACTTTTATTATGGCAATACATTTAAGAATTCTGAGCTGGGCTCTGGTCTTTATATTCAGATGGTCTTTATTTAGAAAACATTATAACTACCTTGTTTAAGGCTTGTGTACTAAAAACAGTTGGTAATCATAATGCCATTTGACATCAACTAAATTCTGTTGGTAATATAAAATAAAACAAAACCCATGGAGAATCACCAGGTAGTGCAGGATGTGAGTGCAACACTGTTACCTGAATGCACTGTTGTTCTTTAACAGTGAATTGCCTTAAAATATTTAATTGCATTTGAACCACTAACTAACTGGGCTATTTTCTTCATGGTTTGTTTTATTTTGTATTTTCTGAAGCTGTCATCTACTACACTACTGTGTAGTCTAAGGTTTTATAATGGAGCTGACTTATTTGGTGAATAGCCATCAGTGCATATGGAAAACTTACAGGTACCATAATACTAGACTGTATTCTTTTCACATGAACGTTCCTTGTGCTAAAAATCTTCAGAAATTGTCATTTAAAACATGGAAGTACAGTATACTTCCCTGAGTGAATTCATCCAAAATTACTGACTCATTTTCATAGTTCGGTAATTGAGAAGCAAACAATTATACTTCCATTTGATGACTTTTAGCATTATAAATCAGCCCTATTTTTTAACCTGACATTTTAAACAATCTTATTCTGGCACCTGGAGTTCATGTTAACTTGAAGAAATATTACTTTGTCTTCACTTGATCTAATTTGCAAAAGCCTCTGAATGCTTTGTTTCCATTTCCACATC
The DNA here is from genome assembly GCA_030142905.1 of Heliopora coerulea. Lineage (NCBI taxonomy): Eukaryota > Metazoa > Cnidaria > Anthozoa > Scleralcyonacea > Helioporidae > Heliopora > Heliopora coerulea. The sequence continues at coordinate 1,361,792 of JASJOG010000039.1, forward strand.
ATTGTCCACTTTCACTGTGGTTGCTTCAGATGTTTCCAATTTTTTCTTTCAAGAGATTCTCGAGTATTCACAAGAACCTGCAATTGAATAAGCAACATAAATGAGATTGTAAATAGTTAGATGGGTCTACCACATTGTCCAACACAAAAAAGACAAAAAAACTGTGCACACCACTGTATTTGCTATCTTATCCTTTAAAGGATGTATCATGTACTTATATAATCATAGCGTATATAGCTGTTAGGCCTTTCAGTTTTTCTCCTATCGTAGCACTTTCACTGTTTGGAGTTAACGAAAAGTCTAGAGAAATACCAACCTACCATAAAGCAAGGCAGTCCTTTGGCGTGGAAACCACACAAGTATCGTTCAAACTCCAGGATTTTGACTTTATTTTAAGCAGGTTGTAGACATGAACTTGGGAAGGAAACCTAAACGAGGAAGAGCATAGTTGGTCAGAACGTTGAACAAGTGCTGGGTGGTTCACCCGTTCGTTACCGACAAGACAACTTGCATTGTTTGGCACAGTGTAGGACATATGAAGAACAAAAGCTCCCTTACCTTTAACTCCTTGGTTTTTTCATTATCCTGAATGTAAAGACGAAGGTTCAAGACATTAAATTTACAAGCAGTAAAATGTCTTACGACATCCATCTTCCTTGTCCTTGCTTTCCTCCTCCTTCGTAGCAGATGTTGCAGCAGACACGTTCAAATCAATTCAGTTCCCAAGAGAGTTAAAACAGTGAAAGGATTGGCTAAACCAGTTCACTGACTAAACCTATTGGCCAAGGTTGTCGCAAGGTTCTTTAAAAAGTTATCCAATCACAACAAAACGCTTCAACTCTCTTAGGAATACGAATTTAAGAGGGAATAATTTATTTCGTGTAGTTAACGAGTTTTGCGTTTGCTGTCAACGAAATTTGATAAGCCTGAATGTTGAAAAATCGTTTAAAATTAAAGAAGCGCTCTCAAGAACACCGTTTTCTTGTTATGTATTAGAACAGTTTATGCATGAATGGCTGAGCAGGAGGGGCTGGGGGGTTAAGCCCCGTACACCTACTAAACCCCACCACGTTTTCCGTCACAACTTTTCCCTGACAAGGAGCCTTGCTCATTTGAAAAAGGCGACTTCTCAGAATTTTCCGAAAATGTCACACTTTGGAATATTTTTCCGACTGCTGACTAACGGAACTTTTTCTGGGAAATTTATCAGTTTGCAGACAAAGGTGTCTCGATTAATCCCATAAATTTACGTTGAAGATCGTTCGCTCGTTTTGAAGAATAACTTAGTTAAATTTGCTTGAAAATATTAGACTGTGGAATATTTTTACAATGTAATATCGACAGAATTTTTCCTTGAAAACTTATCATTTAATAGGCAAAAGCGTGTAGATTAATTCCATAAGTTTACGTTAAACTTCGCTGATTAGTTTGTCAGAATAATTTGCTTGAATTTGCTCGAAAATATTTACTTTATAACATTTTTTCAACGTGATACTGGCATTTTTCGACCACATGTTATAGAAGGCAGAGGTTGAACTTTGATAATTTGACGTCTATGAATAAGATATGGTTAAATCACCTCCAAGTAATGGCTATATTATAATCAAAGATTTGAATTATTGGTCTTACAGATAGTTTTATTACGTTCGATAGTATTAATTTAATACTTGCATACAAAACAATTTTCTTTCTCACTCTAAAAATAATCACTCAAAAATGACATCCAATTACAGGTCGTCTATTAGACGAAACTCGTTTAATAATTAAGAAATAACTACTTTTAGTAGACTTAGAATAGTTAAGAAACTAAACGATTCTTGGAGAATATTAGACTACCATCTATCAGGAACTATGATTGTTCCCTTATGTTCTTCAAGATTTTACTTTCTTCAAGTTTGACGAATTACTCGAAGTTAGCATACTCACTGAAATCATCTAGGTAAGCTGATACAACGTCGTAGCAGAACTTGAACTGCGCCTAGTTATAAAAGAAAAGAAGTGTTGTTCACCTAATAAACAGAAGCAATGAGACTAATTATTTTTTTCCAGTGCAATTTGCAAAAAACACGCACAGGTGAGTTTTTCAAAGACTATCAAGATAGTACGAATCCAACGAACAACTGCTTTTTTAGGTCTTGAAAAACTCAGGAGTTCGTGTTGTTTTTGAATTCACTGCCCTCAGTCAGTCAGAATTAAATAGATATACGAGGGTTCAATTCTGATGGATGACTGTCGGCTATTTCAATGCAAAAAATCCCAAATTATTCATGAGCTGCTTGAGTTGAAGAATGATGACAGTTAGGTAAATTGAGAACTTGAAGATACCAGTAAGATATAGCAAGGAGTGAGGACAAGGCACAAGAAAGATGGTGAGAAATGAAGACTTAAAAGAGCGAAAGTAAGGAAAAAGAAATAGGAAGAGCAAGGAGGAAGGAGAAAGGAAGAGATAGAAGGTAGGGGAGGAAAAATTTTTAAAAATTGTACTATCTCTTTTAATGACCTACTTAGCATTTTATTTTGGAATGGAGACTTCAACTTTGTTTTTTTTTCTCACACAAATCGAGACTTTCTAAAATTTTGTTGGGTTGACACTTAGAATATTTTTCTCAGAAGATGACACTTGGAATATTTTTGCACAGGCTGACACTTCACAAGAATTGACATTTAGAATATTTCTAAATGTCAATTCTTTATTTTTTTTTACACTTTTTGACAGGTATAATATATTTTATACATGAAATATACCCACACTAATTGATATTTACAATATGTTTACATATGTTGGCACTATATTTCTACACATATAAAACTGGAATGTTACGTAGGTGGTGTTGAACTACCTGTGAAAAGCTAGACGGATTAAGTTACTCCCGAAAATCCGTTTAAGCTTTTCACACATACTTCCACACATATCAACGGCCGTTTTTATACTACGGACGTTCAATTCGTCTCGTACAAAGACGAGGAAAGACGAACTAAACGTCCAGACGATCTAAATGAATTAGTGCGTCTAAGTAAACGAACTAAATCATTCAGGTCGTCTAGACGTTTAGTACGTCTTTGCTCGTTTTTATACGAGGCGAATTAAATCAGACAAAATAAAAATCTTCGCATTAAGTCGTCCAGTACCAAGTATCTACACATGTTAGCATAACAATGTTTGAGTTGGCTATTGCAGTTTCTTCGAAAGTAAAGAAGCGAAAACCCGATCCCCAGAAAACATAAAATATTATGGTGGAGAATGAAAATGAATATCATGGTTGGTAAACCTGTTGTCGGCGATACAACGTCCGAACATCTCACCTTGCGGAGAAGTCCCAGAGAATGAACAACTCTATCCTAGCTCTGAGAAATTGAACGTCAATTTCATCACCGAGTAACATTATAAGATGGATACTTCACGCTTCGGAGACAATATTTAAGTTCACTTGTTTAAAGGATGGATAGAGCTGTTCATTTGCTGAAACTTATCTACCATAGGAACGTTGATAAACTCGTTCATATGATAACAGTGAACTTCAACATATCCTCATCTAATTGCCATTCAACCAGATTTAATTGAAAACGAGAACAAAGACTTCTATTTATACTTCTGAAAATCATTTTCCTTCATCAATCGATCAATCAACTAATCAATCAATCAACCAATCAATGAATGAATGAATCAATCAATCGATCATCTATTCATACAGGCAACACATGGGAACACAAGATTGGTTCAAACGCATCAAAAAATAAATAAAGAGGAAATAAATGTTTAATCAGTGTCTGTAAATGTGATACAGAACTGCTTAATAAAACATCGGTTGTGTATCACATTTCCAGATATTTTATTACTCAGCTCTTGATCATAATTGCAGACACTGTTGCTGCCTTCTGCATCGCAATTTTCACTGTAAAACTGATTTCTCTTTACTTTTTCAATCGCTTAGTAACTTTTAACAGTATTCCAAAGATGACTTAACTCATTTTTCAGAAGAAGTCTACAAAATTTGACTCTATTCTGGATCTAGAAATGAGCACATTAAGTTCCGCCTTGTGGCGGTATACCCCGATAAAGAATGGCCACGCACTTTGTAAAGAGTAATTAACGGCCAATGAATGCGCGTGGAAAAAAGCGTGGAAAAAAATTAAGTTACTGTATTTTATTATAATCGGGCGACTGATTGTCCATGCCAGAAGTATTAACGAAAAATGTTGAGGTCAAAGTGTTTTTATTTGTGTTACAGTAAGTCTGGTTCGTAGACAAATTGGAGTCAAACTGAAACGTCACTGTCGTTACAGCAACCACTAAAATGACCATTCTATGCAATAGTCCTTCATGACAAAAAGGTTTTGTAACCTACGACATTCAGTTTTATTCTCCACCACAACATCATGCACGTTTCCTGGGTTTAAGTTACACATCCAATAACGAAACGTGAAGACTGAAAACTAGAAAACTTTAAGAAGAAATAAACTGTGGAAGAACGCACCGCTGCACCTCAACGGTAGACAGCGCCACATAGGATATTTGGGAACAAACGAGGACTATAATGGCGTTTACATAATAAGAGACGATATACATCGACCCTGATAACACACCTTTTGCTGTTTATTACCAGAAAATACATTCTCATTAACGTAAAGATGCATTCATTTTATTCAGTCGATATTTATTAGCGTAGATACGCAACCATTAGCATCAAAGAGCATTCTATAGCGACAACAGAAGACCATTAACATCATTTTACACTACATTAGGGATAATAAAATTTTAATTACGATAGAGAAATATCTTGCCTAATTGAAATTTCATTATCCTTAATGTTAGAAGAATGGTGTTTGTGGTCTGTTGGTGCTATAGAATGCCCTTAGATGCAAATGGTTGAGTATTTACGCTAGTGAATGTCAATTGAATAAAATTAATGTATTTTTGCGTTGACGAGTTTGAGGTTTGCGTTTATGATAGTATATTTTCTGGTAATGAACAGCAAAAGGTGTAATTAACGATAATTTGCCTCCGGCTCAGTGAATGTTATGAATATAATTGCCCAGCAAATGGTTTTAAGCAAAGTCATAATGAAAGCTAAATATTTGAAGAATATTTTATGAATATTTGAATTTATGGGAACACTTGCTTTTCCAAAAAAAACCTATTTCACAAACAGAACTGTCTAGTGTTTCTGCACACAAAAAGGAAACTGTAATATAAAGTTGCGTTTGATCATTTCAAAATTTTGTCTTCTGGCTCTCGTCAGTACGATGCTCTCGTACGCGAAAGCTTATTAATTGTTAAATTGAAACCTTCTTTTGACGCTAGCATCCGATCTCTACATTTAACACTTTTTTTATTTTAAAGTTTTTTTTTTAATTCATCCGTCTCGCTTACTTAGTTTCTGTCAGCTTACTCAATCAGTCTGCCTTTATCACCTTCAATTTCTGTAAATAGTTTAACTATATATATGTATATATATATATATATATATATATATATATATATGTATATATATATATATATATGTATCATGTTACGCGATATGTAACGAAACAGCATTAAATATTCTTCATATATTTAGCCTTCATTATCATTTCGCTTAAAGTCATTTGGTGGACAATTACATTCACTAGTCGAGTTCGCTTTCCACCGGGTTCCTCCACTGAAACACTCAGTGAATGTAGTTTAGTAACTGTTTTAGCATTAATTACACACGTGATTACTTGAAGGAGGACATTAAACAAGTTCTTTTAAAAATTTCTCGGTAACATTTGCACAAGTAACCGCCACTTTGCGTATATGCCTTTACTGTTATATTCACCTGCAAGTGATTATCAAGAGATACGACGTAACGTTAAGCAAGCAACCACGCTAAATTTTCGATAATCACCTGTGTAATTAGACTAAACATTCTTAAAATCTCATTAATAATTCGCGAAAAAAATACAAAGGAAAATCATAATCATGTCGTGCTTTAAATGTGATAAAAACTCTCTGACTTTTCTCCTCAAATTTTTGAGGCTTAGAAAACATCAATTTCAAACTTTCTACGCGAATCAACGCGTTAAGGGTTAGTTTTTTAAGCCATTTAAAAAACTCGCACTACGTGCTCGATCGGATCTAAAACTTTCCTGCTCGCTTTTAAAATATTGTTTATCATATAAATTCCATTTCGGTCCTCATCTGTTCACAGGCCAAAGCATGCAGAAGGTAAATAACCAGCTGAAATGCATGGTACACTTTCGCAATTTATGTCTTCTTTCTAGTTTTCGTTTTTCATCATCTAGTTTACAGTCCCACAGTTTTCAAACAGTAAGCTACTGACACGTCCATCGGCGTCGATCAGTGGCGTTTCAAAGTCGATCATAGACGTTTAACCACATCATTACCTACTTCACCTGTGCACACAGCTTTACTCTTGCACGGCACTTGTAAAATCTCGAGATCTCTGTTTTCTCTTCTTTACAGAGGTACCTTACTTCTCTAAAAAAAGGATAAAATAAATCTATTTCAGTGACATTGTTCTAGTCTCGACAGTAACTTCAACTACATTTCTCAAACTCATTAACAATATGTGATTTATAGTAGCCAATCAATGGGCACATACCACATCACGTGCATGTATTTTGATGCCCAATGAAAACCTGTAAGGAGATCATCAATGGTCTGGATCTCATTTCTTAATTTACATATACAAATCAGAAAAAACCTCAGGGCTATATCCCTCGGTTTTCGCAATTATTTTACATTTGGAAGCCCTAATGAAACACTCAAACTAGTCTTTGAAGTATTGCATTGAACTAATGAACGGCATTGAGAATTTACAGCCCAGTAGGTTAAAAGCAAAAAAAAAAAAAAGAAAAGAGAAATTGTGAAACGTTTACACAATCAACGCAGAACTTCATTATCGAGTAAGAAACTACACAAATCATCTTTTGTTACCTACAGAAACAGAAGAATTAACACAAGTGTAAGCAAAGACACCAACAAAATCATGTCAAATTTACGAAGTTAAATCAGAAACCAACAAAATGTAAGCCCATTCCCACCAAAGATTGTACTTTGGAATTCTGCTCTGACTGACACAAGTGTAATATTGAAATCTAATTGTTGTGCCTGAAGTAAAAAAGTAATGACAGCTTCATGGGGCAGTGATAATAGTTCGCAGATTTGCGTAGGCATCTCTTATTTGTTCACTGTATTTCAGTATTCACTGGGCAGTATTATGGGTGTAAGAAATATCACCACAAGTTGAAATTGACATATAAGGAAACAACAAATTACCAGGGAAAGATATTACATGTCTTTTCCCTCATAGTGGGATATATTTTCAATGGCAAAACTGTTCAAAAACCAAACTTTGCAGTTTTATCCATTTCACAGACACTCTTTGGTTGGTCGATGATCAACATTTATTAAATAAGAAAGAAATCAGGCAGCGACTGACAGAATGTCAGTCACATAATACACCTTTTGGTGTTCATTACCAGAAAATGTACTATCATTAATGCCAACCTCAAACTTCTTTAGGCAAAAATACATTCATTTTATTTCAATTGACGTTCATTAGCATAGATATGCAACCATTTGCATCAAAGGGCATTCCATAGCACCAACAGATGACCATTGACACCATTCTACTATACATTAGAGACGGTAAAATTTCAGTTAGGCAAGGTATTTCTGTTGGCGCTATGGAATGCCCTTTGATGCAAATGGTTGCGTATGTACACTGGCGAGTGTCGCTTGAATAAAATGAATGTACATTTGTATTAATGAGTTTGAGGTTGGCATTAATGATAGTATATTTTCTGGTAATGAACAGCAAAAGGTGTATTAGGCATTTACACTGAAACTCATGTCTACTCTACTGATAGACAGACAGACAGACATAGGGGGAAGTTTATTGTTTAATAATGTAAATAAAAACCCCAAAACATGAATTATCAGGTTGTACATGTTTCTAGAATATTAACAAAAACACAAATAAGCTTATCGTGTTGTGTGATCAATTATTCTGAATTTAAATTTAAAAATACCTATTTTGGGGGCTGTTGCAATACTCCATTATAGCCATACTGAAGTTGCCAGCAGATATTGGACTTTGGTTATATGAAGCCCAGACATCAATTCACATACAGTATTACCTTTTTGGAAAGTGAAGCCAGGCCAGAACTCAATTCCCTTGCCTAGCAACGGTTATAATTTTCACAGGCTTCCAACAGCTATAACTCTTTCTGGGCACGATCAATATTCTATTATTTTACTCTGGCCAACGCCAAAAGATTTTACTCGCCAAAGGGAGGCATCCTGTCCGGAAAGAGTTATCCACTTCAAAGCTACTTGTGCATGAAAAGTACCAACAAAACGTCAAGAACCATGCATTAAATTTTATTAATATACAATTTACATCAATTAGATATTTACTGCCAATTCAAACACATTGTATTGACAACCACAGTGATGCAACCAGTGAACAAAACCGACAGCTTTTAGAGGGAAACTGTAGTCTTGAGAAATATCACAAATTGATGGTAGTAATTAAAATTGAAGAAAGAATAAAAGAAAAAATCGTGATATTCATCAAAACTACAGAACCTATATAACAAATAATTTTACTGCGATTTTTGGGAATTCTATTCTTAATCATATAAAGTTAGAAAATGTTAACAGTCGTATGATACCTGCTACTAAACTGAAAATACTGCGTACTCTTAAACCATAGTTTATGCTTCCGGAACATGCCATTCTGTAAAATTGCTCGCGGGGTCAAATGACGGGGTCATATTTAAAGAGCTCCCTCAATACACAAGCTTTGAGCGAACGAGCGAACCCTAAAAATGGCGGCGTCTGTAAGCATTAAACACGAGAGAGAAATCTATTGGGCTGGGAAGGCATTTACTTTCACAGAAATTCTCCTGAAATTGCTAATACATAATTTTTTTTTATAAATCAGTGATTTCTGAACATACATGAGGGGTCTAAAGCTCCACTCCCCCAGGCTTCGCAGTCTCTGACTATTTAAAAAATTGCTGCGCAGTTTGTGGTTGGAAAATTTCTTACCGGTATTTTAAGAGCAGACAAATTTAAACAACCTGTAGCGCCTCCCCTGCACGGGTGACAAAAATCACCTGGTAACGTTTTATCCAAAAAGTCTTTGACGTTCCAAATGAGGAAGAAGTCAAGTTTCTTTCACAACCTACGGGGGGGAGGGATACACTTGACTTCACTGTCTCGGCTATTTTACCCTTTCTCACTTATCTCCTGAACCTGGTTGGCACCACTGCGTCGATAAGATTATTTTTATTAACAAGTCCGCAGAATTGGGCATAGTTCTCGTGGCTACGTGATTCAATCATACTCAGTTCATGAATTTCTAGAAATAATTGAATAGGAATAATAATCTACGAATAATCGGCTCAGTCATTTCTACTTTATGACAGACACAAAATCCCGGGGGAACATTCCGGTTTTCCCGCGGAATTCCCCACACCACCACGTATTGTCTTCTTCACGAATAACTTTGATAATGTCACCCTCACGAAACGTTAGTTCCTCCCTTCCTTGCGCTGAGTAGTCGTACTCCGCTCGGACCATTTTCGGAGAAGTCGATTTGTTTCGTTTTACAACTTCGTCAACAGTTGAGTACGTCGGGTCCACGTCATCGTTAAAGTTTACAGCTGAAATCAAAAGCAACAGGAAATTTTTACCACCAAATGCCAATTCGTCTTAGAGCTGGGCGATATATCGGTATGTCGCTTGGTGACGTTATTTTTCAAGCGTCGTATAGTTATCGTGGCTCTTTCAGCTGATACCGCTATATCGTAATATTGTCGCCGCTTATTTGTAATGTCATGCAATACTACGACCAACAATCAGCTCCGCTCTTCGTCCACAAGATTTGTCGTCTTTTCTACTTCACAACAAAATTGAGAAGCGTCTTGTGACAAGATTGAACAAAAGTTTTGTGCACGAGGGCAATTGCTCCGTCTTGTGGGAAATTAGTTTAACAATAAGAAGGAACAAATGCTTTAAATATATTTTTCACGAAGGGAAGGGTAGGATAGGGAAGGGAGGGGAATAAAGGGGAAGGGAGAGAAATAAAGGGGGAGGGAGGGGAATAAAGGGGAAGGGAGGGAAATAAAGGGGAAGGGAGGGGGATAAAGGGGAAGGGAGGGGAATAAAGGGGAAGGGAAGAGGAGAGAACAGGAGGGAAGGAAAGAGAAGGAAATGAACTTAAAGAAAAATAGGAACCAGAAAGACAAACCAGCAGAATAGCACACTAGATCTAGCCAACGTCTTGGCTTTCATCACTCTGTAGACTGATCATACATACACAATCAAATTTCACGAAAAATAACCAACATTCCTACCGTTGTGTCGAGGTATAGTACTAGGCGTCGGTGGCAGACCTTGCCCCGTGATCGGATGACCAGATCGCTGGATCTGATGAGTGTTCATGGCGGCTAAGCCAGCTTTCTGGTTGTTTTGTACCGTGTAGAAATTCTCGTAGAAAATTTGAGCTGTGGGGGTAGAACAAAAGCTGCTGTCAGTTTTGAAAAATAAACCCGGTTCACGATAATCAGACTATACATATAAGTGTATTCCTCCAAATACTTTTACTTAAAGCCTCGCTAGTTGCGAAAATATAGTGACTGCTCAATTTCTCGTGAATACGTGATTAAATGTCCCCGAAAGGTGAGGGAGGTTTGGAAGACTTTCACAAACCTTCCTCGACTTGAGAGGACATTTAATCACTCATTTCTCTATCTGTCATGTAATACCACGATGACCGACGACATTTACTTGGTATTGTTTGAAATTCTTTTTGGGATGTTAGTGTTGTTTATGGTGGGTACCAACCCCCGTATAACTTGATTAAGCTAATGCGTTCTGTCGCTTAAAACAGTGTCCTTTTGTTCGCTTATGCATGTTAATGAGGGAAAATTAATAAAAGTGCGCGTGCTGATGAGGGAATTTAGCGATTAAAATCTCCCTTTGAGAACAATACAAAAGAAGGCCATCATGGTGTTATAATAACAATAAAACAGCAACCTGAAAAGAAGCATTCGTAATTTGTGGAAACCTCCAGGTATGAGAAAAACATTGCGAAGCATATGGGCAAATCTATTTCAGAATCATCCTCAGGGTACTATGAAACAAGAACTTCACAATTAACCTACACTGCCGAAGTCAACTGAAAAATGTTAACTCGAGCGGGATTTGAACTCGCACCTTCGGGATACCGGTCCGCCGCTCTACCTGTTGAGCTATCGAGTCCACAGGGATTGGAGGCGAGTTTTTACCCAATTTAAGTGCACGAGATATTCTCGCGACAACTTAACGCTATCCATGAGGATGGATGTGCAGTATTTCAATTCCATTTCAGAATCACCCTCTGGGTATTATGAAACGAAAACTTCACAATTAACCTACACTGCCGAAGTCAACTGAAAATTATGACTAGAGCAGTCCTTCGGGATACCAGTCCGCGGACCGGTATCCCGAAGGTGCGAGTTCAAATCCCTCTCGAGTACACATTTTCAGTTGACTTCGGCAGTGTAGGTTAATTGTGAAGTTTTCGTTTCAAAATGGGCAAATCAAATGCGGGGTAATCTGATAGCAAACGAAGTTGAATAAGGAGGAGAAAATAGAATAAAACTGGAGTTAAAAGAAATGCATTAACCCAAAGGAACGGGGAAAAAAGGAGTGGAATGAGTTGGTTGAAAAACTTTAATAGTTCTCATCACTCACCGGGTCTTTCAGATCCTGTTTGCTTAATACTGATAAACAAGTGGATGTCGGAGTCAATATCACAACGCTCCAAGGATTTACGCATATCTTCGTAACACTAGAAATAAAGGATTTATTATGATTCTGTCACCATAGCTAAAAAATTCACGAATAATTCACGAAGAAAGCACAAAATATTTTGGCTCCTAATTAGTATTCTGTAAATCGGATACAGAATACTGATTAGAGTTATGAACTTTTCCCTTCGATTTTCTACGTTAAAATTTACCGAAACCTCAAAATAACCGATGAACATGGCCATTTAAGTGTATTTGTATTTTAAGAAAGATGCAATATTCGCGGCCGATCTGTATGCGATTTACTACGGCTCGCTTTGTAAATCCCATACAGATCGGCCGCGAATATTGTATCTGTTACTTGAAATAGCCCCACATCCTGCTACATCAACATCTTGCATAACCAGATGGTCCTAGGTAAGATTAGCTTCAGCTAACCAGGTGTTTTTAGCCATCATTAAATGAAGTTTCAACAACAACAACATCATAAAACAAAACAAATTCTGAAAAAGAGAGTCATCTTGAAAACTCAAGATTCCAGTCATAAATCAAGAGAGAACATTAAACAGTGATATGGCGACTTTATTTCAATGATGACTTTGAAAAAAAGTCGAAAGGTCACTGTTTAAACGTTCTGTCTTTTGATTTATTACTTGAACCTGGAATTTTCAAGGTGGCTCTCTCTTTCGGGATTTGTTTCGTTTTATATATTCTGAAGTTGTCGGCTGGTCATGGTTTTTAGATCTTGCATCTTCTACGTAATCATGTGTTCGCTTTGTGTCTAAATTTAAAGAATTCGGCTCCGCCTCGTGTCTGTATAGCCCATATAGAACGGGTGTTCATTTTGTAAATAGTACATACAACATTGTTTCTGACGTTTCCAAGGTTGTAGAAACCAGATTTAAACTAAAACTGAAAGTAGTCACCCGTATTCCCGAGAAATGATTCAGCTTATTGGTTGATACCAATAAGCTATAGCGACAACTTCTATTTAACTAATTCACCGCCATGCAGCGAAAGAGCCTTACCTGGTCTATCATGAAATAATCATTATGATATAATATTAAAGTCTAAATTACATAGTGTAATTTGAACATAAATTTCTGACATACTTCATCATCCTTGACGCAGTGGGTTGAACCCAGGTTTGTGTATATCCACATGCTGTTGCGAAGGTAAGCAATCCGTTCTTTCTCTAATTCCTGGAAAGTCTAGAGATAATTTGAATACCTTTATCAGCATATATGGTTGATAGGATAATATACTTGTCTATCTGACCATTTGTCTGTAAATCTATCGGTCTGTGGTCTTTTTTGTCCACTTGTCTGCCTATCTGTCCAGTTGGCCGCCTGCCCACCTGTTCCCCCGTTCGTCGGTTCGTCTGTCCGTCCGTACGCCCGTCCGTTCTTTTTTTCGTCCGTCCGTCCGTCAGTTGGTCTATCATTCCACTTGCCTCACTGTCCATCCGTTTGTCTGGTTGTCCGTCGGTTTATCTGTCTGCCAGTGCGTCTGCGCGGTGCCTGTCTGTTTGTCGGTCAACTTACTCTACAGGGGCAGCTTGTAATTAAATAATATATCACGGAAGAGTAAAAGAGTATAATATTCTTGTCAATCGGTCTGTTTGTCTGTGCGCCTTCCTTCCTTCCTGCCTGCCACCGTCCCTCCGTTCTGCCAATCCTTCACAGTCAATCATACACCAGGACATCATAACGAGGTCCACAGCTACTGAGCTGCTGGGTGGTAACATTCAAGTTTCCCAGATACCTAAATTAACTTTAACTTACGTTACAACAAATAACCATGTCTCGCTCCCAGTCTTTCCGTGACTCCTCCAGCTGCTTAACTGTGGCCTGGTAGTTCGTGTCTGTGAGAGAAATAAAACTATTTAGGCCATACCTAAGGCAGAAACCTCGAAATAGGATTTCAATATCCAAGGAATTTACCTGCATTTTCAACGGCAGTCTTCGCTTTGGCCAGTCTTACACGAAGCTGGACGCAATAATAGATAATTCGTAATTAGAACGTGGCTTATGGCGATAATAGAATGTTTATATAAATCTTTTTTTCCAATTCTATTAAGTTTGAATCCAATTTACTGTATGTGCTGATATGGGCAATATGGGGATTTAATGTATTCTTTGAAACTTTGCATGGATTAACAGATTTATTATAAGTAATTTGTATTTACTTTCATGTATTTTTATCTTTAATCTGCTAAGCTTCCGTCCTGTTTGCCCGGGACGTCTTCAGGAATACCATTAGTTATGCTCTGAAGACATGATAGACATCTCGGACAAACGGGACAAAAGTTCAGCACATTAGAGACAAAAATACACGGAAGTGAAGACGAATGACTTAGAATAAATGAGGAAATGTTCAATAGCCGATGATAATCCATTAGTCTCCACATCACATGACATTGACTGTTCTAGTTATCTCGGTAATAGATTCTACACAGATACAACATGAGCGGTCAAACTGTATGGGATTCACAAGGCCAGGTGTATTAAATCTCTTACGTCTGGACGCATATACAGTATTGTAGATTATGAATGTATCAGAACGACCGCGTTTGTTGCCCATTACACAAATGGAAATTCATTCTAAATAAATTGTCCATTTTATGTAGAGTAAATTGAGGGAGACGTTTATGCAAATAAGAACGAGTCGGCGTACGACTTATAACTATTAATTAGAAGTCTCAATTAAGTATTAATTAGAATTGTTTGTGTTCTCAAATTATTGAGTATAACTATCATTTGTGTAAATATAGTTGATATTTGACCACAGGTTAGTCTCATAGCTATGGGCCGACTGGAAGGCAGCTACCTGAAAAGACGAACAGAGTCATTTAACAGTGCTAATCTTTCTAACTCACCTTTTCTTCATCCTTGCTTTGTTGTGACGCTGACTTCTTTAACGTTTCTTCACAAGAATCATGTTCACGACATTTCTGTTCGTAATTTTTCTTTGCCTGAACAGAAGTAAAAACACGTTTAGGAGAAAGACTGAAATCACGGTGAAAACCTTGACTAGCATGAAGCATACGGTATTTAATTCTAGTTAAAGGGAAACAACTTTACAAGCCATATCCAAGGATATTGGATATTTACATTCGATCAAATAAAACGGATTCTACATGAAGTGAAAGTAAATTTTCGATTGTCAGGATCATACAGTTTAAGACCCCCCGGGACCAGTGGCTAAAAATGCAACTCTGGAGCTTCCGGCCAGGGGTGACGCCAGGAATTCCCAGACGCAGGGGCTAGCGTTCCCGACGGGGAGCTAAACCAGAGGGGCCAGGACCACGCCTCCTTTATAATTCCCTTATCTGAAAGTCGAAGACATCATGTTTTTTTTTTTTCGCAAGAATAATCGCAACAACTGACTAGAAGCAATTTACTTTTAAATTTGACATGAGGAAGAGTCTATTATCTTTCTTGGTTAAAGGCTGTAACGAGCATCAATAGTTTGTACAATATATAAAAGTGTTATCGTCAGTGTAATTCCCCGACAAATTGTTAATTTTTCCCCGACAAGGGGGGCTATGGTTCCCCGACAGGGGGGCTGTAGCCTCCCCTTCCCCCCTGGCGCCACCTTTGTTTCCGGCTCGTTCAGCTACAGAGACAATAAAATGTTTATTTTTGTGTTTGACATTTCAGTTTCATCCGAAACAGCCATTTCTCACAACATGAACTTGAAGGGAAGAGTAAACGATCTATAAGCATGTACCAATGGTAAAATAACCCTAACCAGTCTGGAATGGTTTTCATTCCGAGCCAAGAAACAAGTATTTATACACCAACCCAGGGTTAAGCATTCACCTCCCACTTCGAACCGAGTATCAAAGCGACGGTTGGTAACGTGTCCGTTGAGGATTACTCGAGAGAGTACTGGACTCGAGTATCCCATCTCTGTCCAAGAAAACAAGGCTTGCAAATACATTGCTTTTCATTTCAATTGCCGGTTTCTGTTATTACGTAAGCTGAATAGAACTACCAGAACACTGTGCGGTTTTTTCACTCTCAAGGAAACATTGATTTCCCAAAAACAAATGGAAAGACAATTGCTTTGACTAACATTACAAACAAGATTTCAAAAGGCATTATGGTAGTTGTATTCAGCAGATGTATAAGGGGAACTGGCCACTAACACCGCGCATGTCTATCAGCTCCCACAGGGATAAACCCACTGTGCCTACCTTGAAATGATTGTCAAAACACATCTTCTTCGTTCTTTGTGATTTTTTAACATTTTCCTCGATCTATAACAAGAAAACAACAATACTCACTCATTCAAAATAAAAACACTCACATTGTTTAAGCATAAACCATGACCAGCCGACAACTTCAAAAAGTATAAAATAAAACATATTCCGAAGAATAAAGTCATCTTGAGAACTCAAGATATGAGTCAATGCAAGATAAAACTATAGTTGGAACTGTGATATTTCGACTTTATTCCAAAGTCATCTTCAGACAGAAGATGACTTTGGAATAAAGTCGAAATATCACAGTTCCAACTATAGTTTTATCTTGCATTGACTCATATCTTGAGTTCTCAAGATGACTTTATTCTTCGGAATATGTTTTATTTTATACTTGTTTAAGCATGTTTAATCATGAAATTTTCTCTTCATGCTAACCTGTGGATGATACTAATACTATTGTGTGTCGTTCGGTAAACAAATTAACACTACAGAAGCAATGGTTCACAAAGTAGAGTCTTCTCCCAGGTGCAATTAAGAAATAGAAAACTTGAATTGTTTTTCAATGGAGTGACAGAAATAAAATCGAAAGTTTGTTACAAGCACCCAAGGAATATTGCATTCACTATACTATCAATTTTCCGCAAGAGTTTTCAAGATAAATGAAGAACAGTTTTGTGGCATTTTCTATCTCGTAGTTTTTCATTTGCTTGGTTTTCTGAGAAACGCTTGTCGCGTTTTAACCTCGTTTGTCTGTTTTGACTGGCTTCGAACACTTGGTTAATGCTCTATATTCGGATTTATACGATGGCTGGTAATTAACACCAGTAGGATGAAGTCTGGTAGATATCGACTGGTAACAGTTTCTTGAATGGAAATTTCAACTTTGAAACGAGATACTTGGTTCAAATGACAGGTCTGGCTGTTATGCCGTAGTTTGGCAAACAACTATTTTACCTTACCGGTTTTCTCTTGTTTTTCTGTTCTTCCCTGAACTCTCGTGCAGCTTTTTCAATTTGTTCCATCAACTGTTGACTGTACTGAATGTGTGCTCGACCGCAGTTTTCTGTCTCTAAATGGTGAAGAAAATTCTTCATGAATCAGAGTTAAGCTATTGCTCAAGACTCTAGTATTTACATGTAAATGGGCTCAAAACACGCATATTGTTCACAGTGCCAAGTTAGAAGTCCTGAGAACTTTCTGAGTGTATGAATCAGTGTTAAGTTCTTGCTACAAACCCTGCTATTCAAATGGGATAAAGATGTCCATAAAGCTCACAGTGAAAAGCTAGTATTTTAGAGTACTTTCTCAGTGCAGTTTTGGTGGCGAAAACCACCCATAAGACCCAGCAGAGATGTGTGGCAAAAAAGACCACGTCAAGACCAATGGAATAGAACCACTACGTGGTTTTGAGGGCCTCAGTAAAGGGTCCCGAAATGACGTCAGTTATGTCTCATTGTGTTCATGGTAGAGACGACTGGTGGATATTACTAGGTGGTGTGATTATCAACAACCAATCAAATGTTGTATAATATTCTTCAGTTTTATATATATATATATCTATATATATATATATATATATATATAACTCTCTGACGAAGAACCTTTGCTCGAAACGTTAGATAACTACTCTCACATTTCGGCAGTACTCAAACCTTTGTGATTATTTCACTTCGATTTCCACACTGCCTACGCAGCACTCCATTTTTATTATCGCTCTATGGTCCCTTGGTCCATATTGAGCGCTCTACAGGATGAGTCATGCCGCTAGCGGATTTGCGCACGCTCACTAGTCTCTAGTTAGAGCGCTCTGGCGTGGCTTAGATGTACCACATGCGTGGCACATTTGAGTTGCCTATATAATGTAGGCTTCTCCATCCTGCTCGTCAGCACTGCACTGATGAGGCCCAATAGGCCGAAACGGTTCCGTCTGCAGTTATATATATATACATATATATATATATATATATATATATATATATATATATATATATATACACATATACATACAGGGAGTGAGCAAAAGAAAGTGGCCATCCTAAATAATTATGGTTAACGTAACATAATCATCGCAAGATGAACAGACGTGGTTAAGAATGATCGTTTTAGGATGCATGCGTCTAAATAATTTCAAATATCATCTCAAATCTTAATTTTGATAACTAATTTTTGAAATTCACAAACGTTACGCAGTTTTTAATTATATTATAGCTTACAAATTCCTGGTACATCTCTGACGTCCTTCATTTTGACTCTAACGAATTTGTTCGCACAATCGCCAATAAAGTTTATTTACAAACTACTACAGGCAACAACAGTAACTCAAGTACATACCTGCTGTATGTACCATTCAATACCTAGTTGGCACTCCCTTCAATTTGATCACAGCTTTGCATGAACGAGATATGCTTTCAATAAGCTTATCAAAGTATTCTTTGGTGATTGATTGTAATCCATTTTTGATTACTGCAAAAAGTTCGTTTTCATTTTCCAACATTTTCCAACTCAGCCCATAAATTCTCAATGGGATTTAGGAGAACCCATCCCCATTCATCAACATTCCCACTAATGTGCTCACGAGCAGATGATAATCGCGGTAAACGAGTCTTCTCACTCCCAAATGGTTTCTCCAATATTTTTCTCCATTTGAATTCTCTCTCTTTCAAGAGGTGATTTATGGTTTTGGCGGAAAATTTGACCCCTGTCTGAGCTTCTAATTTATCGGCTAGCTGATGTTTGGTTGGGGTGCCTGATTTAGAAGTTTTAATAACTAAACGGTCATTTCGATCGGGAGTTTCCATCCAGAACCAGGATCACAACTGCAATCTCCACTCAATTTACCTTAATGCCAAGTTCCTTTTTTGTTTTTTTTCTCCCAGAATAGGTCAATGTGAATTTTTTTGAAACTGTACATGTGGTAACTCCAGCTTAAAGCAATCCAAGAATTTCATGATTCCTTCTAATTTTCATCTCCGATTTCTCGGTGCCGACTTTTTAAAGTCCCTTACTAGCCACATCACTTTTACATAAAACCTCAACGAAAACGTTCAAAATTGCACATGTAACTGGCTTTTTGGCTAGTAATGTTTTGTACTTATCAACTAAATATTGTGGCATGCACAATATTTTGATAATTTTATGAACAAGTTCATATCATCCAATTTGTACGGTTTTCTTTCATTTCTGTTCTTCCAGTGACAGTTATACCAAATTGACTATATTTTTGACGATGGCCACTTTTTTTTGGCCACCCCCTGTATATATATATATTATGACTGAAGAATATATATATCGGAGTAGCGACGAAAACATTCTAACTCTTTTATATTATATTCTGCTCTACCACTCACGGTATTGAGCACTCTTGGGGCATACACCAGCTTTGTAATATTCTTGTTACATTGTTACACACGTGTTCATATATATATATATATATATATATATATATATAATTAAAAATCGAGCAGAAGTGCTTTATCGGGATTTAAAACACGAGGCGATGGTCGACTGTTTTAGATCAGATAAAGCAGTGGTTCCCAACCTGGGGTCCGCAAACAATTTTTGGTGGTCCGCCGAGACTAAGGGGTCCGCGCAAAAGGAACGGGGTCTGCAGAAGGTAACTATTTTTTTTGGCAAATGACTACCTGCAATATTGGTTCAACTACTTTTTATTGCAAACTACCAGTCAATATCGCAAATTCCGAAGGGTGTAAGTGTAACTTAAGAACTCGTAATTTTGAGGTTTTGACAGGTCACAGCTTCATCTCGTGTTACATGCAACCACGCTTCGCCTCTTCACTCCGAGCTTTGTTCTTACAGGAAAAGTTCTCCAGCGTTTATCTGTCCATAAATTAATCATGAGTTCGAAACGATCTGCCACTGGGAAGGTTAAACTACGAGGATACAATGTTGAGTACTTAAAATTTGGTTTTATTCCATGCCGAACTGAGCAAAGCAAACCTGAATACATCTTTTGAGGAGAGATTTTAAGCAATAAAGCAATGAAACCGGCGAAGCTGCAGTTTCAGTTGGGGAGGGGGTCCGCCGAGACTTTTAAAATCAGTAAAGGGGTCCCTGGGAAGCAAAAGGTTGGGAACCACTGAGATAAAGCATGAACTGAGAGTTTTTGAAATGTCTTCTAAAATGTTAGTGGTCAGGTCTTATTGAAACACGTGGGAGGTTTCCAAGCTTTTCTGAGTAGCGAGTGTGCAGCCTAGAAACACGTATGACGTTTGGCAGCGGTGTCATCCAGAACATCCCACTCCCAAAATTACTTAAGACAAATTCGGATCTGCATCAGAAAAGATTAATTTTAATAATGGATTGCACAACCTTTTGCCCAGTAGTTCAACGAGATGATTTGCTTAATGTTAGATCAATAAAAATTTTCAAGATGAATTCTGACGATAGTGCTAAAGAAAGTTGAAATTTTCTGCAACGAGCTTATGTAGACATTAAAAGTGTTTTGACCTCGACAGGTCAACGAAAATATACGGAAAAAACAATATAACAACTGGTAATCCTCTATTAATATTAATAATCTAATTGCACTTAATCCTGCTGGAAATTTACCAAAGTTCCAGCCCCAAGAAAGTCTTACCTTGCCTTACAATATCCCAAGAGTGCTTTAATGTCCTAAAAACAAAGATTATAGAGCACTTAGTGAGTAATTCTGTACGTATTTGGGCTCAATATCCAGGACCTATATCAGTCACCTATTATTCGGATTATGACGTCACGAAACGCTGGAAAAAACTCGACATTGTCCATCACTTTTGTAGTATAATTGGGAGTGTGACGTAAACCAGATTATGACCAGGACTGCCAAGAGGGAGGGGCAGCCGGAGTAACTACTCCTGAGTCAGAGCAGTTTAAGATGTCCGAGGCCGTGAACAGCGCAAGTGAAAGAAGCAAAACGGGGCGTGCAAGGTGCACGTCAGGGCCTGCAATCTATCTTGGTCCCATGGCCCACTGTGGTTCTTGGAGCCGGCCTATCAAAGTAACTGAAAAAAATCTATGTATCTGATTACCTATTTCACAAAGTTTTAAAGCTCCTCGAACACTGGAAAAATAAACATAACTTAATCTCTCCAGTGCTTAACCTTTTAACACTGACATTTCAAACTATATTCCCTTACCTGGAAAAATCATCTGGCATGAAATTACTAACACCAAAGCGCACCATTGCCCCTTAACTGGTTAAAGAATAATTATGATGTGATATGCATGCAGGGTTCTGCCCAGGACCATTGGAGTGCCGGATACTTGTGGGCCCAGGGTCATACCTCCCGGATAACTTCTGAAATTTTGGTTTGAAAAAATGGATATTGTATTTCTCCGAAACACCAGTAGTTAATAGCATGTGCATTGTGGTGCTTAATGATACCAAATAATAAGGTAGATGAACGATCTTCAAACTGGATACTCAGAAAATGATTTCTGAGCCCCAGACAGGGATCGAACGCGCAACCTTCTGGGGCTCAGAAATCATTTTCTGAGTATCGAGCTTGAAGATCGTTCATCTACCTTAATATATCCAAGCTCTCATGTTTCTCAAACATTAAACTGCATCAATCATTATTAATATATAGTGGCTTCCGCTTAGGTCGCAGATATATATCGAACTTCCACCCTAACTCACCATCTGAGTCTTGGTAGCTCAATGGTTAGAGCGTCTTACCGGTCATCAGAAGGTTGCAGGTTCGATCCCCGTCTGGGGCTCAGAAATCATTTTCTGAGTATCGAGCTTGAAGATCGTTCATCTACCTCAATATATCCAAGCTCTCATGTTTCTCAAACATTAAACTGCAATACCAAATAATGGTCAATAATGTTGATTAAGCAAATGAAATCACTTGAGGATTTCTTGTCACATATTTGATACTTTTCAAGTGCCAAGTGAAAGTGTCTGCTTTGGTTTGAATGCCTGGTGGCATTGCAGAGTGCAAGGCACCATCCCCCAGTACCACTCACTGCGGCCAGAACCCTATTCGTGTAAAGATTTCTTACCCAATTTCAATCCCAGATTCTCCCATCCTTGCAAGTTTCATCAGAGACTTTCCATACCTTTCCTCTGCCTCCGCTCTTAAAAAAGATAACATGCAAAGTGTTACGACATGCTTGTGGAAGTTGATCGTCCAGGTTAGTGTAGTCTTGAGAAAGACTGTTGGTGGAAGTGACTGAAGAGAAACGAGCTCTTGCAACTTACAAACACACGTTACCTTTTTGGTTTCGTTACGTTGACGACACGATTACTGCACTACCCGAAGACGAGATTGACGAGTTTCACAACCACATTAACGAACAGAACAGTCACATACAATTTACCAAAGGGATTCAAGAAGACGGAGCTATTCCTTTCTTAGACTGTTTGGTAAGTCGTGACAATAACAAACTACAGACCACTGTCCACAGGAAACCAACGCATACTGACAGGGTACTGGACCAATCATCATACAATCCAACCTCACACAAAGCTACCACCATCAAAACATTGGCGAGACGCGCACACTTCATTTGTGACTCACCCGACGCTCTACGCCAAGAAAATGACTACTTACAACGCGTTTTCCACAAAAACAACTATAACTCTGACTTCATCAAACTTAACACTTACAAAGACAATGAACGCAACGAAAACAACAGTCCGACAACAACTACAGCAACGATACCTACATAAAATGTACGTCTGAGATTATCTCGCGTATCTTACGACCATACAACATACGAGTAGCGCACAAACCGATCACAACTTTACGACATGTACTGACTAACGTTAAGGACAGAGAACAACCACACGAAAGACAAGGTGCAGTTTACAAAATTAATTGCTCCGACTGCCAAGCCACTTATATAGGTGAGACTAGCAGAAACTTAAATATACGACTCACAGAACACAAACAAACGACAAAAAACGGAGACAAAACCAACCACATTGCCGAACACCACCGACAAACCAAACACAATATTGACTGGGAATAGGTAAAATGCATTACGTACAGCACCAACTACAAACAGTGACTCACACTAGAAAGCTGGTATACGAACTTAGAACAAAAACCATTAAACCGATTACAACAATTACCAGGACCTTACAAATGACTAATTCACAAACTCAAACGTGCGAACAACCAATAGACTCAACACTTCGACAAACTGATAATTAACGCCTACACAACCACACCCACTGCTTTTCACAAACTATCACACCTTCATGACTCATATGACAGCCCACTTATGAGGCATGAACCAGATACAAATACAGGCGAACCTGACATTTACTCTCCTTTTGACTCTGAAAATGACCGCCGCTAAGGCTGCCGAAACGTCAGTCACTTCAACCAACAGTCGTTCTCAAGACTACATTAACCTGGACGATCAACTTCCACAAACATGTCATGATTCTCCCAGGTTCAAACTATTTACTTTATGCAAAGTGTTAGTTATGGGACCCTGAACACAAAAGATTAGATCATCTGATTTTACACTTGGAAATGTGAAAGAAAGGGATAATCCTAGAGTGCTTTCTTAAGGTTTTGAGGTTCACATTAACCAGTTCCAAGAGACTAATGTAACGGTAATTTGGCAATGCTAAAATGCTGCTAATACTATAAAGTAGCTTTCTAATAAATCCATTTAAATCATCTAGATCATTGGATGGGCTGCAAGAGTCTAAAAAGGTACAGCATATGACATGAGCAGTGTGGGGACACACTACCTTACGACCTCTAATAACAGTTGGTTACGACATCTAATAATAGTTGACTAGTGAAGACATTACCTCTGCTTGATAAACTCCTCAAACTCCTGGCACATAAGTTTGCCATCTCTCATTCTTTTACACAATGTATCAAATCCAGCAGTGCTGTTGAAGTCACTTCCCTAATAAAACAATTTGGAGTTACAATTGTTTCTTTAAAAGTAGGGTTCTAAAGCATCACAGTTGAGAAAGCACAGTGCACCATTGGATTTTAAACATCAGGAACCCAACCCCTACATGTATGTTCTGAACAAAGACAAACATAATTGCTCTAACTCCCATACCTCAAGAAAAAGCCTGATCATATTGCTAAGATGTTTTGGCATAACTGTAATAAAAAGACTCAGGGATTTTGATGGTAAAAATCTCAAGTTCTTTCCTGTAATATCTATTTTAAATTTATTGGCTGCTATATCCCTATATAAGAGAAAGCAAATTCCGAAAACGAAGGCCATCTTTCAACTTAAGATTTAAGTTAACAAAAGATGAAAATGGTGAAATGGTGATATTTCGATTTTATTGCAAAAGATGGCCTTCGTTTTTGGAGTTTGCCTTCTCTTATATATCCCTATATACACTTGAGCTGAATAAAATCATGTGGGATCAGCCAGCATAAACTTCTGAAATGGTATTTTGGTGGTGATTGTCAGCAATGTAAAAACCTGCCAAATGCCTACTCAAATACTTGAACGTGTCACTGAAAATTTCTGGTGGATACTGTATAAAGTTTATCATTTAGTAATTTAAAAATAATTTTTTAACTGTTATTCATAGTACCTTTGTGTTTAATACTTTTTCAACTGATAACTGTACTCCATGTAATAGAGTATAGATCAAAGTCACAAACCAGGTCAAATAAGAAACTTTAAGGCTTAAGATGGTATATTATTTTGTATTATGGCTGCTTTTATTCCTGACATTACAATTCCCTTACATACATTGTTTCCTTTTAATATCATAATATTTAGGAAAAATGGAAACAACTAATCGGAAAAATGGAAACAACTAATAGAAAAAGGTTTTATTGGTGTATTTTTCCACATTCAATCACAAAAATGTAAAAAGAATGATATCAGGAGATGGATCTCTACAAAAGGCATTATAAATTCCCATTTACATGAATAAGATAAATTTTTAGTTTGCCATTTGTAACACTTCATCAAGCCTTATGAATCTACTTTACTCATTTGGTCAAGGCTTGGCATATAATTTTAAACATTGTACAGTGCTTCATGTCTAGTAAATCTGGTTAAATTAATTTACAACTAATTTTGTCACTTAAGTGGACATATTCAAGCCATGTAACAGTTTTAAGTAATTTCATGCTTAACACTTTTGATTACATTTTCAGCAGTTAGTTATATTTTGTAGCAGATCTTACAAGCTTCATTGGGTGTAAACATTTACACATGGTTCAACTGCTTTCTTTTGCATTTCCCAGATGATCTACTTTCAATTTTGTCAATGTTTTAATCAAGGAAATTTTTGTATTTCACAATGATAAGCAGAAGCTGTACTTTGAAAAGCTCAAGAGAAAATTTCAACATATATGAAAAAAAAAGGTTCTTCAGATTTTCACTGTAATTTCAAAAAATTTGCCTATTTTTGATCATAAGATATAAGATTGTTATTGAGCTAAAAAAATTTCAGTGATTATTCTGGTAACATCTGAATGCAGTGAGCTATGAACTGAAGCCTTCTTAAAACTCTTACCAAGTTATTTACTTCATGTTTCATTCGGACAAAGGTCCTTTAGTCAGTACCTTAATTTTTCCTTTTTTCAGTTTAAGTTGTCGTTCTTCAACATTCAAGCTTTTCCGGTGTCAATTGACACTGCCTATGCAGCATACCAGTTATATATCATTGCCCAACAACGTTTTACAGAACATGACATGTAAAATTCTGCTAATTTTGATGGTATTTTATTTTCATCAACTATTTGGTGAATGTTTCTGGAGGTAGTTAATTGACATTACTGTTTGCATGATTTACTGAAATCATTGTTTCAATCAGCATGAATTTGGTCACAAATAAACGTACAATTCGATATATGGGGAGCTGACGTGAATTAGTTGTACACGTAAGATATCCTTGGATGCAAGAGAAGCGTGGATTATGCATCACACTACAGCTGCCGAAGTTGGTAGTGTTTAGTAGCAGACGTGGCTTTGATAACGTAACTTCTCAGAAAGTACTTTCTTATTCATACATAGTGGTGACATTTAGTCAACGCACACCCCAGTTTGATGAATTTATCATTCAAGGAGCCTCTCAGAAGCCGTAATACTCACAGTTATCATGAAAAGATTACGAGTTACAGATAGAATTAGAGAACATGTCATCAACAGTCTTACGTTTCGGTTTCCATATTAAACATTAACATATCGGGTGTGCATTTCACAAAGTTGAGCCATCAATATCTTGTCCTGACATGATTATTTATGGCAAAACAAGTGGTTGCATTGACAGAACTGTAGGTACATGACATCAACTCGTGAAGATTAAAACTTTTTCAAAATGATTATCGAATGTTAACTCACACCAACGAAGCAAGAATGCAATTAAACACCCATTTCTTTCTGAGCCCCGTAATGTTTACTTCCGCAAATGGAAGCCACCCTAAGTCAAACTAAAACGAGTCATGTTTACCTTTCTCTACATCTTTTATTAAGCCACAAGCATTGAGAAGGACTTAAAGGTGTATTACTTACCCAAAAGCAGTCTACAAATCTTGTTTTTTTCATGATTTGCCGAGGAATTTTCACAACTAAAATCCACTCTTCCTCAACAATGTCAGGATAGTTTCGAGATTAATTAAATCCGCTGTCGTCTGTAAATACCACGGCAATTTCCGGCTCTTTCCGACCCTGTCATTCCTGTTGATTGCGTAAGAGTTAGGCTCCCTCGATACGATTCTTCATGCCGTACCCAATTGACACTTAAGAATACAATTTCTTTTTACAATCCTCACGGAAATGTCGCATATATTCTCAAAGACACTTGAGACTGTAATGTGTACACCAAAACGAACAATCATGTATTGTAAATTAGTACTTAGAGAGGCCTTGCCTACTCAACGCCCACTTCACTCAGCACTCCGCAATGCTATAAGAGTTTGGCAAGGTTACGATTATTTCGCGGGTCCCAGACTGATATTTCGTCAAACACCTGTGTAGAAACTTTTGGTTCAAAGCTGAACTAGGGTATGCGATAGAGTTGTGGTTAGAGTAAGGATTAGGGTCGGGTTATAGGTGGGATTACATTAGAGTTACACTTTAACCCTAACTAGAACCATGTACAATAAACTAAGATTTAAGAGAGGCACCGGAATCGTTCTGTGGTTCAGGTAAGTCTTCACGTAAAACATCGGTAGTGGACGAGCTCACCTGTAAGCACGTTTGTTTCACTCCAACGAGGGCCTTCAAACGAAACCTCTCTATCTACTGTCTTATGTTTTGGCAGTTGAGTTCCTTTATCATTTTGGCTTTTCACTCGTTGTTCAAAGATTCCTACGCAACACTTCACCTCAACATCAATTGCAAGCTAACGTTCAGGAAGTAAGTTCATTATTCGTGAGTTTTCGGACCAAACATTGCCACTCAGTCTACAAACACTCAGTTTTCATTTGCTTTTCATTTGGCGCCAAAGACGAATTTTGTTAGGGGAATTTTGTTGAAATGTTACCTTTTGTAATACAATGACTATCTCGTGTTACATTGTCCTCACAACGAATTCTCCTCGTCGGTCATGAAACAGAAAAATGACCTCTTTGTCTACTAAGTTTCCCACATGAATAGCATGAAAGAATTTCGGAGACAAAGAAATCCTTCGTTCTGTAATCATGAATTACATGACAGACAATCAGAAGATAAAGAATTCCGTAACGAAAACAGCACGCGTTAAAGCTTTCGTCGGAGTGAAACGCTATGAGATAAAAAAACAGATGCTTTTTATAGGTGAATGTCATGTGACACAAAAATGACCAATAAGACTAAAAAATCAATGCCAAACTGGGCGATAACGTATAAAATATGGAAAAGCACTGGCTAGTCTAAAATTATTTTAAAAATTCTAAAATAACTTTCAAAGTAGAAAATGACTTTCAATCACTTACATCGGATCACTTAGTTTATCATTGGCTATTAAGCGGGTCAATTTTTTGTCACAGGACTTACTTTACGAATAAAAACATCAGTTTTTGTCATTTCTCGTACCATTTGTTTTTACATCGCATAACGACGAAGACTCATTGTGAAAATCGTCAGTATTTTATTTTCTCTTCTAAGTTGCGGGAAATTCCCCGATCCTTTTAGCTTTTTATAAAGAATTCCTTTGTCTTATACAAAATTTCCGTGGTGAATATGGGAAGCAAAGACTCTTTCACTTCGAAGCAGAGACGATTTACTTCAGTCAAAGGTATCAACTCTTGACCTCTTTTTGCTGTTCAGGTTTCTAAAAACTTTCCTAGGTAATTGTGACAAAACAAAGTGATATAATGAGTTAAAGGAAATAAGCATAATCCTTCCCTCTGCGGCAGGGAAATTCTTCTCTAATTTCCCTTAAATTAAACGTGGGGAGACTGATAAATATCGTGCTTACTGTAAGTACTTCACAAATCAATTATTTGCATCAGGCTCAAGTGTCGTAAATAAATCAATCTGTTCGTCAATGGCCAACCCTGATTTATACTCAAGCGAATTCAATAAATGTAAGCTGTTCCTTACGCTGCACACGACACGGTCTAACAATATTTTTTCCAGTTAATTCATTATCTATGTAACATGTAAAATAGTTTCAACATCAAAAAATGTTTTTAAACTTGGCAAACGTATTTTGTGAAGACTTTATTTAAAATATTTAAATATGAAATGAAGAACGAATAATTTCGTCCATTTATAACGATACCTAAAACCCAACTTTCCCTGATGCTTTTCGAGATATAACAACCTCGGCATTCGAGTTTAAACATGAACGGAATGCAAGATATATCGTTTATATTTTATCCAAATCACGAAACCGCCACGTTCACGATCCGTTACATTTTCATTTCCGTTCACAAATGCTCCTTAACCTCATTTTCGTTATTCCTTAAACTGCAAGAGAAGGCATTATGATTTCGTCCGAAGTCATATTCCGTGTTAAGAGTGATTCGAACGACGGATGACGTATCTTCAGTGATAAAAACGTACGGAGTTATCGCTCTTCAAACGTGCGTTTTTTTGTTTTTTTTTTTTTTTATCACGACCGGGAGAATAGAGACTGTATGTCCGAACGGACCTTCTGACAGGACATTAGGAAGATGACAAAACATGGTGGAAGCAAACGACCTCTAAACTGGGCTTTCTGTTGACTTCTGACATTTTTTGAGACTTGAATATTACAAGCGACGAGAAAGCAATTGTTAACTGTTTATCCACTAGCAGCTTTAATTACAATGTTCCCTCACGTTACAAGTCCTCTTCGAACTCAAACCTTTTCTTCCGAGTATTACTGTTAAAACCTTATGTTCCAACATGTTTGAAGCACGATATCTCCGAACGTTTACGTCCGATAAGGCTGTGTTACATTTCGTTCGCTTCCCCTCTAAAATATATGGTAGATTTTTCGAAGAAAATTAAACAATTCCTTCATATATACTTTAAAATACTGGAGATTATTTTGAAAACCGTATATTGAGTCGATTTTCCGTTTCTTATCTTTTACAATTCTAAGACGTCACAGCTTCCTGAAAATTCTATCGTTCAAGACGATTCCAGATATACCGTAAATTTGATTAGCTTTAGAATTAGATCTGTCGCCAAGTGAACAACATCTTCTCTACATCAACAGATGGCAAGGTGGATCTCCCTTCACATGTACTAAAATCACCAAACTCCAGAAGAAAGCTGTTTTAAGGTTTGATGTTGACATAAAACCAACCGACCCTGGCACAGAATCTTCATCCAAAAACAGCTCCATTTAATATCGTTGTGAACCAGTGAAGCTGAATAACTCCAACCTTAAAAATCAACCGTCGGAATCCGTGTTTATGCAGTAATAAGTCGGTATCCTCAGCATAAGTCGCCTGCGAATTCCATTAAGCAGAGAAAGTTTGTTCATCGTAGTTCCCAATGGCATAGCAGATCTTTAAATTTTAGCCACCTCAAAACTCATTCTTGGGATCTCGTTGCATAAATTTAGGCACACTCTCCCCACAGAGTCTCGTTGCTTCGAATTCCACAAGGAGAACCTCCACATTACCAGAAAATTTCTCTGAATCCACTAGGTTCCGTTACGATATTCTGTGAACTGTTAAACCAATCCTAACGCGGATATAGGCGAAGTACCATTATTTATATCTGACTTTGCGATACTGCTTGTAGAGTTTCTTAAACCACCCAACTGACTGTCACTATTTACAACAGGTTCGGTCAAATCCTGTACGACCAGCGCTTCCCCCGACGAAACCGAGTTTCTGTGACAATCCTGATCATCACTGACATCAACAAATCCCCGTTCAGGAATTCTAACTTGCAAGGCAAAATCTTCGGAACCGGTCAGTTCATTATCGCACGGTGTACTGTGACCTACGGAAGTTCTTTTTCTGGGGTTGTTTCCCCGGGAACTCATTTCCCTAGAGTTATTTACCCTACTGTTCAACACCCAGGGATTATTATCCTGGTTAACCAGTGATGAGTTACTTTGATCGCGGTCACTACCCCGATCCATATTCCCCGGGACATTTCCTCCTCGGGTACTTTCTCCGGTACCAGTACTGTTCCTATTTTCTTCGCGACCAGCTAAGTCATTCGTTGCGTTTTCAGCGTTATCGTTGGAAAAACCAGGATACGGAGGCGGTGGTTCTTGTTCCTCATCCCTTTCATCGGAGGCGGCTGGAGGCATCGACGATCGTTGGGGCTGGGGTGAGATTGACAAGGAACTTTGATGTTGGTTGATTAGAGCATGTCTATGCAACGAAAGGTACGGTGTGCTTTCTGGGGTACCCACGGGGGTCCCCTGTGGCGTTGGTGGATACATGTCTGGACAAGCCATGACTACAAGGGACAAAAAGGTACATCAGTAGGCCAGTTCTGAATCAGTAGAAACCGGACAAGTAATTCTGTAGGGAAAAAAAAAGTTCCGCACCAGATATGTCCTAGTTTTGCCCACAGAGATAATATATCAACTAGAGGGGGCACTCCAGCGAAATGTCACTTATCCGCGCGGGAAAAATTGATTGTCGCCATACTGGATAAATTGGGAGGCAAGACGAACATTCCCGGATGAAAAGTTCAAGGTCAAGGTCAAAAGTAACTTCACTTTTCTCTCTTTTTTGGTTTTTTTAAAAAGAAGGACAAACAGTTAAAGCAATAATAAATATAACAGTCGACTAATAACCAAAGAAGTGGTTTTCTGCTATTCAGCTAACGGAAACAATTACCGAACAGTTTCATAAACTTCAGTTGTTCGACCTCAAGGTTCTTGAACAGACGGAAAAATGCCTGGAGAAGAGGAATTTCCCCCACCTCTTCAATTTACTCAAAATGGCGACGTTCAATTTCATCCGAAACTCTTTTAAGATCATCTTTGCCATGCTTGACGGGCGCTAGACGTCCTTTTTATTTTGATGATATTAATTTCTGGAATAGGTTTTACTTATTTATTCCATTAAGAACTTGTTTAACAAATCTTATTTTTAGACGTAAAATGAAGATGAGAGCCCAGCTCAAAATTCGGAGATGTAATGTCATCACATTCAGGAATTAGACAGAAACACACGAATAAAGTTTAATGGAAGTCCACTGACGTTTCGTTGCCGACGCAATTAAACTTTATTTATTAAACTTGAACTTCAATTAAACTTTATTCGTGTGTTTCTTACTAACTCCTGAGTGTGATGACATTACATCTCGGAATTTTGAGCTGGGCTCTCATCTTCATTTTACGTCTAAGATTTCCGTCCGGTAAATCTCATTTTCGTTCAAGCGATGAATAAAATCTTCCACACAGATTTCACCCGAATTTTCGGACCTCAAGCGCTCTCTAGGTTTATTTGATCTCAATGGATATGCCACTGCCTCTTACCTGCATCATAAGAGGGCGGCGCGTTTTCTGCTACAACGTCTGGTCTGTCGTCTTCCTCTGGACAACTGGTGCCCTGTATCTCTCGGCGCCGTGAATCTCTCCGATTGCTCCGCCTGGCTGAGATGATCGTTAGACAGCTGAAGAGAGTGAACAACGCAATACATATGGCGCCAACCACCACACCAACGTACTGAATGTCACCGATCTCTGTAGGACTAGCTGAAATGAACCGAAATGACGATGACACAGATCAATTAATCGATGACACAACTTAATCTGTGACGATAATGAGATACAGGTGTAGTTGAATGGAACGAACAACTTTAGATGATGAAGGGAATTCACCATGCGCTTTCATTCGTCGTTAGTCGTTACCTATGATATACTAAGTGACGGAGTTACTAATGATACATATTGTTAGCTATTATAATGACGAGCAACATATGGAAATCCACTTGTTATTTCCTTTATAAAATATCGACTGACAAAAGGCTGTTAACTTTATTAACACGTTCATGAAGGTTATAAATTACCAATCAGAGAGAAGCTTAGGAAGATCAATTCCCTTAACATCAATCAATCAAGAATGTCTGATCAACCAAAGTGAAGCCATTTCAACGTGATAAAAAAAGCGTTTGATTTTTCCTTTTAGGTATTCCAAAGTCCAGCAAGATACCATGCGTTTGGATCACAGTATCAAAACAGACAAAAACCCATACGTATTTCTTTTATAAAATTATAAGACTAAACGTGCAGCACAAACTGCAGTTAGCTTTTGCTGGAAAAATTTCCCGTGTTTGAATTCCCTGATTCAAACATGGTATTAACCGACCACATTTTTTCGGATGAAATCTAGACGAATTCTACCCAGGTTCTTCAACAGTTGCCATGTTTTAGTTAAAAGCTTTAAGTTAAATTGCCGCCGAAATCGGGGAATAAGTTCTAAGAAACTCGAAAATAAAAAAATTTTTCAACGACACCTGGCAGGCTCTTGTTTCTGGTGCACTTTGGGGAAAGTCGTAAATGGGCGCACATAATTTTTCGATGCTACGGGCCACTGGCTAACGCTACAACTCTTAAGGCGTACTAAGATATCGTATACTATTTATAATTACTCTCACCTGTTGTTGTAGCTGCAGTCATTTCACTTGATGTAGCTATATTCGTTTGAGTAAATCCAATTGTTGGAATTATTTGAGTAGATCCCATTGCTGTAGTTACTTCAACTGATGCTGCTCCAAAATATCTAGATGTCACTCTGAGCTTTGATATACGAGGATCGCTTCTCAAATCCACGCCAGAAGCGTTGAGTGTAACCTTAAGAGAAACGGAATAACATACTGATGTGAATGAATGACATGGGAACCGGCGTCGAGTTCAAATTGTTCACAGGGCAGTAGTAATCATCCCAACATATCAACTCTTCTCGGTCTGTAGCCGTCGATAATGATTTTCGAATAGAATACTGCGTAGACAGTGATAAGTAAGGTAAAAAGTGAAAACGTTGATAACTGCCGTGACTGATCTCAAAGAATACCAACGTTTCGAGCAAAGTCCCTTCGTCAAAGGCCCTGACGAAGGGACTTTGCTCCAAGCGTTCGTATTCTTTGAGATCAGTCACGGCAGTTATCAACCTTTTAACTTTTTCTCTTATGACTTTGGCCAAACGATTTTTCTCGTCAAGTAGTGACGTTTCGGACCCCGAAAGAGTTCAAGACTTCCGCAATTAATAGAGTAGACAACGTACTCCGAATAGAATCATCTTGAGAACTCAGGATACGAGTAAATGCAAGACGAGAACTAAACTGGTAATATTTCGGCTTTTATTACAAAGTCATTATCAAACCTAGCTTCGGCTAGGTTTGATAATGACTTTGTAATAAAGCGGTTGTCAGTATTACACATTCATCGCCGAACTTGACAATGACTGTGTAATATAGTCGAAATATTACCTTATTAAGTTCGTCTTGTGCTTTTACTCATATTTTGGGTACCAAGATGTTTCTTTTCGAAGTTTGTTTTATATTATATTTTTTAAAGTTGTCCACGGGTGTTGGATGTCAAATTTGTCTAGTTGGGTTTCATTTATTCCTCACAAGATCAATTTAAACTCTTCATTGCCAACAGAGCCTACTATAAAGCAGAAACTGTATCCGTCAATGGCTTATCAGAACAAAAAAAACACTTAAATTTAAGCTGTTGTCATGGAGACTCATTAGTTAAATAATTACCTTAAATGGTTATACATTGTAGTATGGATAACTTTAAGCCTGCTTCAAGTTGTCTTTCCCAATAGGTTTCCCTTGACTCTTACAGGTATAAAAAACTTTTGTATCTTCTTGTATGGGATGTATTGACAAAATTTGATGCAAAATGCTCTTTTCTCAGAACTCTGTTGCCAACCTGGAATCCCCTGACAAGGACAGAAAATCCTTTCCTTTCTAGCACACTTAGATAACAGCAACTATTACCTGTAAAACAAGAATTACATTTCACAGTCAATCTCAGAATAACATGACACACCATGTTTGAAATTAGTTAAGATTACCAGGAGGTTGTTTTTGAAGTTGAGCATTCATGGTCTTAGTTTGGTAAGAAATGATTTCAACAGCCTAAGCAATGGTCTTTCCCAAGGTAAAGGTAAATGTTTCAACCATTTCTGCTTGCACGTTTAGTTGCAGGGTTGCCAAAGGGGGGGAAGCAGGGGGTAAATTGCCCCCCTGCCGCCAAAAGGGCCCCCAAAATTGGAAGGATTTAGCATGGGTTGGTTTTGACCATATGAAATGATTCCTATGACGTTACAAATAGGGCCCCAGAAAAAGTTTTGCCCCGGGCCTCACTAATTCTCTAGGCAGCCCTGTTTAGTTGTCTGGTTTCTTGCTTCATAAGTGAGTGGTTGTTGACTAAAACTCTGTTTCATGTATCATGTTATCAGTCCAGTTGAAGGATATTTACTGTTATTACAATTATTATAAATTTGAATGCAGTTGGTTGTTCACTTGGGTAATTCTATACAGCAGTTTGAATTAAAAAAACAAAAACTACATTAACTTTTTGCAGTCTGTACTTGACTTTTTAATTTTACTCTGGCTAATGTCAGATAATTTTACTTGTCAAGGGGGTATGTCATGGACAGGGAAGGGTTAACCAAAAAGTATATATGTATTAAGTGGGACAATTTGTAAAGACTAACCAAACAATTACCCATTAATCCCCAGACCAGACCTCAGTAACTCTACTTTGGCTAAGCCAAAGGATTTTATTTGTCAATGTGGAATGTCTTGGAAATCTACTTAGTATGAACACATACTTTTGGAGTATCTGTTAAAGTTGATAAGTTGTGGTGCAGCAGGATGCACAACAATGCAAATTAAATTAAAACTTGTAACAGTGACTTTGAGAATATGTTGACAATTTTTTGGTAACAGAACTCAACATTTCTAAGACTCTCACGTATGAGGGTGTCTTCATCACTCTGAAATACATTTACTAAAAAGACGTCTTATTTAAGGTCAAAGGTCAAAGGTCAAGGGTCAAAGGTCAAAGGTCAAGGGTCAAAGGGTCAAAGGGTCAAAGGTCAAGGGTCAAAGGTCAAAGGTCAAAGTTCAAAACACTAGAAATCAAGGTTTTAGATGTTAAATTTCCTTAAACAGTTGTATCACAATATGTAAACTCAGAGAAAAAAAACATGGGATTAGCACATCAGAATCACTCTCTTACCTAGGCCTTAGTTGTTTTACATTATTCATAATTACTTAAAATTTGAAGAAAATTAGGGAAATACTTTTCAACTCAATTTCAAGCTGAGACACATCAAACAAAATTTGGAGTTACCTAGAATAAAATGATGAGTTCTATCCAGGGAATAAATTTCTGATGCACTGGATAGAGTAGATTTCTGGGAAGGCAAAGAAAGTGAAGAACACTTTTAATCAAACAGCCTATGCTTTAAATTGGCCGATCCATTACAGGGTGTAAATTTTATCTGAAAATTAGGATGCTATTGACTGGATAACAAACTACTTAACTCAGTGCTTTTTGGTTTTCAAAATGCCATGTTTAATTTAGACATGAATCCTACAGTGTATCCATTTTGGTTTTTTTGGACCTGAACTGTAGTCTTTCGTCTGTGAAACAGCAACAAAACCAGAAGGCAATATAGGGGACTTCTTTGAGACAAATAACTGGGCCACTTTGATATTGTTAATAGCTTTTCTTTCTCTTCCTGTATTTCTCTCCACTGTGTTTAGATAGTTAATGGCATGCTATATTTATTAATAAATATCCAAATTTCCCATTCCAACTACACTGCCATAACTACCATATGAAAATTTTGGGAAAGTAATAAATTTTGAAACTAAAAATGTATGATCTGGCCACCCTAATTTTCAAGATAGTCAATAAGTGTTGCCTGAAAAGAAAATTCTATTTCCCTCCATGAAAATCTACAAGATTTAGAAATGGAATATTGATCAAGTGAATCAAATCTTAATTGCACTGTACTTGCAGTTGAGAAGATATTGTTTGTGTGTGATTTTTTAGTTTCAATGTCCCAGACTGTTTGTCTTCCTCAGTCCCAGATCTCATGAATTTGTACATTAAAAACTCCAATGATCATCAGGGCATTTTTATGATTGGTTGTGAGAGTAAGTTTCCCTAGGCATTTCAAGAAATTTCATAGGTGAAGATCAAGAAGGTGCATTGATTGCTTACAAGGTTTATGTCCATGGTAATAAGCAACTAACACAGTGGCGTAATATTACTTCCACTGCTTCACCAATATTTTCCCTGTTCAAATTTCAACATTCTACTGAGAAACTATTCCGTTCAAAAAACAGACCATCAAAACATTTTGGTAGTGGTAATTGCACAATGCAATGACGTTAGGGTAATTCATCCACTGGCACTCTTAAAATACTTCCAGCTTTGGTTCCAATAACCTAAAGGTGTTATCTTTCCGAGGGTAAGTTAAACGTGCGTCTGTTGAGAGTCGGAAATGACGACTGTGGTTTCATAATGAGTTAAGCATGATTTAAGAATCACCTACGTTGGTTACTAACAAATGCTGCACATAAAGTATATTACGGGAAGTATAGCCAAAACAATGATAAACAATACATGAAAAATATATATAAAAAATGAAAAATAGAACAAAAATAAAAGCTTAAATTTGTGTTGCGACTACGGATAACCAAGGTCGAACAGTACAATACGAGATTTTAATTACCAAATTCAAACAAACAGTAAATTGGCCTGAGGATCATTAATGTTTACGAGTGAAAGCAGTTTTAAATTTTAACATCTGATAGCCAAGGTTATAAAATTATTAAGCCGATCAAATCATACTTCCTCTCGACTTCACAAAGCAGAAGAGCATTTCGTGAACTCATGTAAGTACAATTTCGAAGATATTATACAGTGATGCGCCAAGGCAAATATGCAATTGCTCTGATTGAACATTCACTTCCCGCTGATTCAAACACGATTTAGGGAAATAAATTGTGGTTGCACTCGCAGCCAAAAACCTGATTATATTCTATGATCAATCTCTCGATAAACCTAACAGTTCAAACAGTTTAGATCGTTCCTCCGACTTATCAGATATCATGAGTAATAACTCAAGATGCTGTCTAGGACTCCGTCGTTTGAGTAGAGGGTCTGTTTACCTACTGTGGAAAAATACTTTGAGCTGTGACTTCAGAGGTTGAGATAAATGACATTCTAGTGGACTTCTAAGCTTCACCAAGCTTACCTTCAGCACGTAATACCAGAAAAATAAGCGTGAACAACGCGAGTGATGTCCTTCGATTATTCCTCTTTACAGTATGTCTCTACCTATCAAGCTTTTGGTAAGTCCCCGATCACACAGCAGCTGGTCCCTTTAACCTGAACGACTGGCTAGAGTTCTTGGAATTGTAGGAAAATCGACGATTTTGAAAAACACCAAGAAATCTTTTCTCACCAGTGGGTGAAATCTGAGGAATACACTAACATAGAGATCTTTTCTTTCTCATGGGACATTCTTGAAACGACTCAATACCGGAAGACACGACTCTAGAAGTACTGGTCAGTGGTCTCCGTCTTTAGTTTGCATACACCAAACGGCGAGTAAGAATTCGGGGGTCAACACCAATACCCTGGAATTTCCGGAAAACTATCAACCCGAGTGGTCGTTAAGTGCTGTCACAGGGCAGGGGATTTGCAAAACGTTGAGCAGCCCAACACGTTATGTTGATATCCTGAGTTTACCTGAAATTTAATTTGAAATTTAAATTGAGTTTTTTTTTTTGTTAACATTTAACATGGAGTTGAGTTTGAGTGAGCTCAGTTGGAAACATGATGTCATGAGAATGTTACAATTATGGGCGTCGACGTATTACGCACACAGGCAATTGTCGGGA
The DNA here is from genome assembly GCA_030142905.1 of Heliopora coerulea. Lineage (NCBI taxonomy): Eukaryota > Metazoa > Cnidaria > Anthozoa > Scleralcyonacea > Helioporidae > Heliopora > Heliopora coerulea. The sequence goes on from JASJOG010000039.1 coordinate 1,400,010, forward strand.
AGGTGGGAAGAGGAAGTTTATCGATGAAATTCATGTAGGTAACAATCTGGCCATAATAAAGACTTGACCGTGAAAACATGAAAAAATTCCTTGATAAGTAGCGTTTTTTCGTTTTACAAGTATTGTGGAAGGGCCTTGTGGTACCACATTATAAACCTAAACAGCCCAGCAAAAATGTATTTCTCGTTAGAACAACTAATGAGACTGACCACTGGAAATGGTCTAAGTGCGCCACTAGATTGACTTTGGACCATTATCGTGAAACAACAAAATTTGGTGAGAAATATCTGTGAGTAGCTTGATATGGTAAAATATCTGTCGATTGTAACCATAAACTATAGCATGTCAAAATGCTGCACATAACAATAAAGCAATTAGGCTGTCTAAACATTATGTTGCTTCCTGCATTTATCTTTGGGTGTCCTTATCACGAAAGATGTGAATGACGCAGTTCATTGGGATAGTTGTGCGCCATACGAAACGAATTAAATTCGTATCAAGAATTGGATTTTCTTCATAGATCAAATGGATACAACGTAATTTGTCAGAATCAAGCGCGTCATATGAAATGAATTAAATTCGCCTGAAGAATTAAATTCGTCAAAGAAAGAAACTAAAATGAACGGAGTAAATGATTTCATCAAATGCGAAGTTTTAATAAAATTGATGTCGACCAGTAAGGAAATAGAAATGAGATAGCGATTAAAATTAAGATAAATATTTAAGTCGTTAACGTCAAAAAGAGCCCTTTGAAAAGGTTCTTTAACAAAATCGACTGATCAGAATTAAATTCTTCGGGACAACATATGCTCAAAACATACGCTCAATTATTTCTATGTCAAACGCATTTTTCAACTTGATAATTATGCTAAAAAGTCTTGAACGTCGGTATTCTGGTACAAGTAAGTGTAAATTGATCTGACAGGCTACATCAGGGGTGGCCAAACTTGCTTAATGTAAGAGCCACATGCGATAAAGTTCAGATGTTTGAGAGCACATCTAAGCCACTCCCCCCGGCGCACCCAAATCTTTAATCCTCTTAGCCATGACCTCAGTCTTCTGACTTTCCTCTGTAACCCTTGCTGACCGGAAATTTCTTTAATCCCTCTGCCTCCCACCATTCCTTCCCTCAGCACTAAAGAACAATGCCTCACTCGGATCTGGCATTAAAATTAGAATTTAAATTTTTAAATATTTTTACTAACCATGAACATTAAACTTACGTTTTAATCCAATGGGGTTTCAATTCATATCCAGTAAATAATTATAAAGCCTGAAATTTTTCTTATTTACCTTTTATATTAACTGTGATGAAAAAAGGAGCCCAGCCAACATATTTCCACGAGCCGCATATTAAAGATCAGAGAGCCGCATGTGGCTCGCGAGCCGCGGTTTGGCCACCCCTGGGCTATATTTTGCTTCAATTAATTTAACCAAGCCAACGCATTTTTACCAAGTCGCTCAAGTAAGGTAACATCTAATATTTCAAAGCATTGCATTGGTCTGTAGTCAGTTCCAAATTAAATGCCCATTTTTAGTTGAAGCTAACTAGAAAATTCTTATTCACAGTTTTTCTATCCCGTCATAAAATCTGGTGTGTCGACCTCCCAAACTATTAACCAAGATTCGACCTCCAAATTACCATGCAACCATGCAGGACGCCCTCCTAAGCATCATGTGGTACATCGTGGGATTCAAATATTAACTTTAATAACAACTCATTTCCACATTGAAAAAGTCCATCAAAAGTTTGAAAAACGAATGAATTGTGTTTTGTCTTCACTTTTGTCGATCTCGTACCCCAGACATCTTAATTATTTTCCATTTTGTCTAAGCCACTTCTGTTTATATTTTGGAATTCAAAATAATTTTTTTTTTCACGTTTTAAAGAGTGAAAATCAGTTGTAATTACTCCTTTAAAAACTTCATTCAATAAAATAAACTATAAATTGTTAAAGAAATATGAGAAAACTGCCATTAACCCCATAAAACGATCACTCAACAACAACTCTATTTCTTTTTTTAAGAAGCGATCAGCATGTATAAGTAATTTGATCCATCTTCTACCACTTCACGAGTCATCAGCGTTCTTTTGGTTTCGTGCCATCACACACAACTTCAGTTCCAGTTTGCTAGTGTGTTGTGGACGGATTGATCGCATTTGTAGTGGACATTTCGATAAGCAAATTGCTCCAAATGGCAAGATTTTCCTCAGGAAATGGTGAGATACTCCGTTCCGATTTTTAAATTTTAAGGTTTGCGCTTCGAAAGCCGAAGACGAATATTTTGTGGTAGTTAGCATGTCGTAACTCTGTTGAAGTACCTTGTAGCATGTCTTTATCTGCTGTTAAATTTCGCACTAATTTCCATGGCCTCCCTACTGCACGTCAACAAAGTGGTACCAACAACGGTACAGTTCTATTTTTAAGGGGAATTCAGTTGATTTTCTGCCAGAGATTCGGCAAGTTTCGATACTTGAAGAGTTGTGTAACTTCCTTGGACTGAAGTGCTACCTCTAAACAGATCGTGACGTACAATTTTCGTCCAAAACTGATGGACAGGAGTGCGACTTTACTTGTTCGGTCACCCTTACTGTGATTTCCCAGGTGTTGGGAAAGTTGTTTGAGGGTTTGCTTTCGATCAACACGGGATTATTCATTGAATACATCATGCATGTCCTGGGTATTACGTGCAATTGATGGTGACATACTAAATCACCATAATTACGACAACAATCTTGCATCTTTAAAATAGCTGTTCCTGAAAACAGTGATATAGCAGTGCTCATCCGACTTATGTACAAATATTTGAGAAGTTTATGGCGAATGAATGATTGTACAAACATTTGACTGGTTTATAAGTAGGCTTGTACAGTATATTTATTCATGCACACACATAATTATATTTGTGTGTAAAGTATTTGTATGTGTGTGTATCAAGCCAAGACATGGAAGACATTTTTTTGTGAAGGCCATGTTTCTTTTAAATGATTGAGCAATAATCTCAATAAGTTCGAATACTTTGTTTGTAAAAAAGAGAAAATCAATATCTGAATGTTCTTTTCTCATTACTTTAAACTCTTCCACATCCAGATATCTCCCTTTTCTGGCTATGACTTGTTTGCCAGTATAAAATAATAAAAGTTTTGGCCAGACAGGGAGGATTTACTGTTGAGGTGGGTTGAACCCTTTTGTGTCCAGAAGTTCTTTGACAAGCAAAATTCCTAGCATCAGTCAAAGTGAGACAGTAAAATTATACACAGGAAAGACTTTATGGATTTGATAAAGAATAGTGATTCAGTGTACATGACTTCCAAGGCTATGTTTACACTGCAGAAAAAGTATTTGGACATGTGGTGAATTTGATTTTTGTGAGGATGCAAAACAGTAGACCAGGAAAGATTTGTTCCTAGTGAAACCATAGCCTTTATAAGATTATAGCTGATATTTTCTGCACTTTTGAGTAAGTTACTGTATTCCTAACATAAAGTTAAGACAACTTGTGACAAAGCATATGAACTTAACACTGCTTACTGTCCAAACTCTGGGAATTCAATTTTTCAAATTATCTTCATGACAAAGTATCTCATTTGTCATCAGGGTCAAGTTGGTTTCCTGTTGGGGGAGGAGGAGATGTATTGTCTAGTGACACATTTATAAACATTTAGGTATTTCTGCTTTAGATAAAGCTACAACATTCACCTGCCTGATTAAACAACATTTGTCCATTAAAACTGTTGAATGAAGATGTTGCAATAAAAAAAACTGTGTTAATTGTTAACACTTACCTAACATTCGTGAATTTGAATCAGATATCACTTCATTGTTATTGTTGGCCTGCTTGTCAAGGGTTCAAGGTACACAGCTGAAACAGCTGATTAAATCAAAGGCCTAATGGATGATAGAAACTTTGTTATCGTAAACATGATGAGTATAACTGAACAGTTCAATGTTTTAATCCTTCTCACCACAGAAATTCATGGCTTGAGATGTGGGAAAGAAGATTTGAGTTCATGTTGTGTTGGAATTAAATGCTTAGACTGCATTGGGTTACAAAGGCCCTTACCTGCTCATGTCATGGAGATTTAGTACTGATATGCCTTTGTTACCAGTATCTTTTTTTTTGAAACTGGTATGGCTAATATCTTGGAAATTCAGGTTTTTAATATTCATCAGAAGGTGGCAGGATTGCTGGAGGAAAAATTAATTAGAATTTCTGTGTTTACTTAACATACTGTAATTTGCCATATCTCTGCCATGTTATATAGGACTAATGTTTTGAAGTGATATTCCTACTTCCAGCAAATAATAGCTTCTTAGCAAAAAATATTATCAGTGGTAATTGGCAAGCTTATTTTTTTCCATGAAAGCACCCTTCTTTATCTCTTTTTTGTGACAACTAGTCTTTTCTTAATCAGCAAAGTTATCTCCTCTGCTCTCAGCCACAAAAATATAGTCTGGTGTTAGCCAAATACAAATAATGAGAGTCTGATTCTGCCAGCCAAGAGTTCATTGGGATAGTTCATGGATATACTGAGGATGTGGTATACTGCTGGATACTGTCGTAGTCTTACAACCCACCTTTATGAAACAGTGATTAGAAAAAAATTAGGGTTGGGATACTGCATGTACACACAGTAAATATCCTTCTTTAAACAAAAAGAGGCCCATTCAGTAACATACCACCACACAAATTTTTTGCTGCTTGTCATGTGAATTTGTGCACGTATTTCATCACATTGGCTGCAACAATTTAGACTTATTTATAAACCATAAATTGTCTAGCCAAAACATGACATCTAAGCTGACATTTTTGTTAACTGTTGTTAGTTCGGCAGTGACGTCAGTAAAAGGACTGTTTCTTTTTTTTTTTTTTTTTTTTTTTTTTTTTTTTTTTGATACTGGACGGAAATCTTAGACGTAAAATGAAGATGAGAGCCCAGCTCAAAATTCGGAGATGTAATGTCATCACATTCAGGAATTAGAAACACACAATTAAAGTTTAATAGTGTTTCTAATTCTACATCTCCGAATTTTGAGCTGGGCTCTCATCTTCATTTTACGTCTAACGTACAAATTGCCTTAAGTTATTTTCCTACTAATGTCAGGCTAATTTGTGTGCGTCTTGAAAACATTCAATGACCTAGTCAGTTTAAATGACGAAAAATTGAACCCTGTTAAACGGATAAATTTTGTTGATGAAGTAGTGTAATGTCAGTCAATTTGCTTTAAAAAGATTTTAAAAGGCATCTGTCCTTGATGCTATAAGTTTTATTTTCTGGCTACTAAAGTTTGAAATGAAGGTGACCAACCTGTTGGGTCGCTCCAAAATTGAGCTGTTTTCATTCCTTACTATATCAATGTCGTTTTTACCATCTTAAATTGGTTCAGCCAAACACAGGCAGTAACACATGATTTGTGAAACTATATTCATTTCAAGAACACATTCAAATGTCAGAATAATGTGAATTCTGTGTGAACTTCTCCAATGTTTGACCCTTTTTGATCCCTGCCCAAGTTTTTAATTTTGCCCTGGTTAGTGCCAGGCGATTTTTGCCGTTAAGAAGAGACGTCTCGAAGTGGAAAAGGTTAATATTTTATACCATTTAATTGATTCAATATGAATTTTGTTTAATCACTTGCACCTTCGGCAACACACTTGTGTAGGTTTCTAGAAGTGCCCATAATGCAATTGCTGTTTGAAGGAGAAATATTGGACAACAGTTGGTTTCTGCTAGATCTTGACCGTTATACCAACTTGTAATAAGTTAAGAACATTGCAGAGAACTTGGAAAATATTCTTATTCCTTTGGATCAAGCATGGACTGACCATTGTGCGGTCGTACCGTAGAACAATAGTCAGCCATTGTTCTGTGGTGCGATGGCACAATGGCCAGTCCAAGCCTGCTCTAAATTACCATACAATCTTTTTGGACGTTTTTTTGTCTTCTAGAAATACGCTAGCGTGGATGGGGCATCTTTAAAGCAAACCCATACCCTTAGGCAAATATTTTACTTTGTCTGGCGGTCAGGAATAACCTGTTCCATGTACCCATTTTGAGCGACTTTGACTCCAAATCATAGATAGAATTTACACGTAAAGGCGCTGTCTGTAATTTAAGAAATGGCGTCTAAATTTAGTAGTTAATTACTGAGGCGCGCAGCATCATTGGATATAATCCAGGCAGCTGAGGTCGCTAGCTTAAGCTAAGAAAACGGAGACTTATGGAAACGATGATATTACACCTTGATGGCGCTAACCGCCTACACATATTCCTAGCCGTGCTTAGTAGACCGCCAGTGTTATTTTCGAATCATTGCTAAGTTTACGTGTGCCCGGGATGACAAGTGAAAACAATTTCAAAAACAGTCGTATGGACGGAAAACATTTCATGCGTTTCCATATGAAAACGTATATGTGTGGACGGGGTTTAAGATGCCTGTTTATGCAAGCTTTTTACACCCACTTATGAAAAATTGACAGCTGACATTCTTAGATCTTCTTCGTTTACTGTTAATATGCCTTTTTTGCGTAATTTTATGTGCGGCTTGAATTTGGAGGGAATCCTGAAGAAACTATTGAATTAGGAAGAATATTGGGCACTTGGCGGCAAAATATTACTTTGAATTTTTAAAACTGATGAAGGATGAAGAACCGAAGTTCAATTTTGATGTCCAAAGATTATCCCTGCTTAAATTACGTGAACCTTGCGTAATAAAGTTTATCCCAGATGTATTGGAGACTGGAGATGCATCGAATGAGTGAAACAAACAGTACAAAACTAACCTTACGAAAGCATTTCAAGTAAATCGCGTTATATTTTGGCAACAAAGTGGTCAGACTATATTTACCATGGGTTCTTAGGTCTGATAGTATTTGACCAGTTGTCTTCGTGCAGCGTTTAGCAACAAAGAGGCGTTTGACACCACGGTACCACGCCACTATAAAAGGTTTTATAGAAAGAGCAATTCGTAGCACGTTTTTTTAAGTTATGTCAGAGTTCTGCCGTAATTACTTGTGATAGAATGAACATAGGATCAAAGGCGCGCACATGGCCAATAATGTATTTTAAATATAGAACAAGCGTTAAGAACGAACTTCGGACTCATAATATCGCTAAAGTGTAGTACATATTTCAATGAATGTTTGGCACACTCGATTGATCTAATGTCGATTAAGGTTACGGTAAATTTTCGAGTTTCAGAAATTATGTTTTTAGAAACCAACTGTCACACTTTACTGTGCAAAGAAGAGAGATTTTTGTGCGACAATCAGAGTTTTTTAACTTTTAGTCTTTCCTGCCTGAGATCACTTTTTATGGCAGAGTAAAATAGTGCAATAAATGACCTTTTTCAGGTCAATTGAAGTAGAATTAACTTTTTCCTGTCCAGGCGTCTCCTTAGGTGTGTAAAATTGTGTTAGGAGATATCTCCTAGCCTGCGGTGCAGACGCTTGTGGAGTACCCACAAGCGTCTGCACCGCAGGCCAGGAGATATTCCGATGAGAGATGGTAAAGCCAACACAGGTCTGCTCCGACGCAAGTAGGCTTTTAGTAGTTGTACGTAACAGGCGTACTTCACTGCGAGCATACATCGAGGTTGTACTCATGAATAACCTTCGCTCACCATCGCAGAGCATCTCACTGGTCACCAGGAAGTTAATGGTTGTATCCATATGTAACCATCACTCTACAGTCTCATTCCCAGCTAAATCATGGTTAAAGCGTTTCATTCATCATCTAAAGATTTTCCATTTGTGTAACCTTCGCTCACCATCTCAGTCCGTTTAGTTCAATGGTCAGAATTGGTCATCAGAAGGATCCTGTTAGTGTGCATTTGTTACCTTCACTATCTCAGTCAACGTAGTTCAATGGTTGGAATGTCTCAATGGTTCTTTGGTGATATGTTGTACTCACAATGTAACCTTCACTATGTCCAACTCTAAACCTTCGTGTGTATGATATTGACTAAATGAAACTTTTGTTTTTTCATGCTTTACAGATATCATGTGTTGGGCATTGTTGGTGTCAATTCTAGTGAGTTCCAGCTTTGAATATGTGACTGCTCATGAAAGTAAGTACCAATGTTTACATATAATAGAAAAAAAACAACCAAAAAACCAAAAAAGGCGCCCAGTTTCACTGTAATACAGGTGAATGTTACTCATAAGGTACATGTCAGACCTTGGTGACATCCTACCATATGTTGACATTCGTGAAGATCATACCTCAGAAAAACGATTTCTGACCCCCAGACGGGGATCGAACCCGCGCTCCTCTCTGATGACCGCTGTGACACTGTAACCATTGTAACGAGGTGTTGAGTGATGTCATGGTATTGTGATGTGGTGATGACCAGTAGTTCCCTCAACCTTGTGACTGATAAAATGAAGCACCGTGAAGTTTTTGGCAGTCTTAGACACGGTCTGGAGTTGTTGGAGTAAACGTCAAGTGTAAAAACGATAATTATGATTGTGATTGCTCCATATAACCCGTTCCGTTCGCTTACGTTATAGCCAAGCAGGCAGAGAATAACAATCTGGAAGAATACAGGAAACGTTTGTATGAAACACATACACACGTTACCAGCGGGAATCCCAAACAAGGTATATTATCACAGCTTTCATGAAGAAAACTAGCTTCGAATGCTGCCAAATCGCTTCTGTAGTCACCAATATAGAATTAAACGTGAAACGGAGTTATTTTGGGAACCAGTCAGTACTTTAATAAAGTACAGAACAATGGTAACTCCAACTGTTGTTCACATTTTTATTGATTCTACGATTCGACTGACTTACAGTCATCATCAGGGGTCATGGATCATTATTCCTGATGACTGTAAGTTAGTCGAAACGTAGAATCAATAAAAATTTTAACAACATTTGGAGTTACCATTATCTTGTATTTTACACAGTTGTTTCATACCTATACACATGTATCCTGCAGTTACTATTCCACGTATTTCATGACAAGTTTCAGGGCTTGAATTTAATTTTTAGGATAATTAACCACTCAAGCTATTAGACAGAAATTCTACTATCCAAATTACGAAGTTTACTATCCAGGACCCTGTAGACGGCTTTGCAATATACTATTTGTTACGTAGTCTTTTTTTTATTCAAATTTAATCGTCAGCACAAGATGGCAGCGCACGAAAACACGGAAACACAAACATCACAGGTGTCCGGACAATGAGTTGGACTTCTCATTGACTAACTTGCGTTCTGGCAATTCTGGCGCCAAAATTGACAAGAAAATGTACATTATTGCAGTTGGTAACACTTCTTGCGAAATATTTAAGCCGTTTTAGAGTAGAAAACACTCCGAACAGAATCATCTTGAGAACTCAGGGTATGAGTAAATGCAAGATGGGAACTAAACTGGTAATATTTCTGCTTCGGCTAGGTTTGATAATGACTTTGTAGTAAAGCCGAAATATTACCAGATTAGTTCCCGTCTTGCATTTACTCATATCTTGAGTTCTCAAGATGATTCTATTCGGAGTATGTTTTCTACTCTATTACTTCAAATTGTCAGTCGGCATTGGTTCTAAGCCGTTTGTTTGGGACCTATTGGGGGAGTCTTGCCTTGTTAACCCCGGAACGCTAGCTTTTTAGTAGAATTCAGAAGAGCTGGGCTATATATCAGAAGAACTGGGAGATTGATTTAGGAGAGAGACGAGGGCAGAGGCGCACCAATCCAACAAGCGCCGTAAAAACACGCCTTGACATTTCACGCGTTTGGCGCCCTTGAACATTTCATACATCATATGCGAAATATCATAATTTCAGCTAACGAAAGAGAACTAAGGAACGGTATTGGAAATACTAAAAAACTAATGTATAAATTTTTTGCTAGGGCAATAAGAAAATTTTTGTCGCAATTTTTTTTGTTTAATCTCCCCGCTGTTTAAAGGTGAAAAATGTCGTAGTTTTTACCGTTATTTTTCATTAGTTTGTGATGATCATAACCCGCAAGAGAGTTTTATTAAGTCACCGGGTTATCCCGAAAACTATTCCGAGAACCTGAGCTGCAATTACAAAATCGAACTTGAAACAAACAACCAGATTCAACTGATGTTCAGGTTTGTATAAATCCTTTGTCTGATTTCCAGTGACCAATTGCATAAAGCCTGATAAATATATTAGGCAATATTAAGCTCATTAACCACCATCAAGGCACATTTAAGTGCACGTTAAATTAGAATCTTGAATTGCTAGCCATTTTGGCGTGGGATTTATACTCGCCATAACTGAACGCATGCGTAATCGGTCCTTCTAGGGACGTTAAGCTCCAAAAACCAGACGAGAATGGGGACTGTCTGGACTACGTCGAAGTATACGATGGTCACGCTTCATGGGATAAGAGACTCAAAATATTCTGTGGTGATGGCGAAGGGGTTGTCCACGAACCCATCATCTCCACTTCGAACAAGCTCAGGATAAAGTTTGTCACCGACGACAAATACACGGACAAAGGATTCTTTCTTACCTATGATCCCTATAAGCCCCCAAAAGGTAGGAAGGAGTTGCGCATTGGGTTAAATATGGGCCACTTTGGAAAAGAGGGGATATCCTGGGACGATAATTGATTGTGATGAGGATACACTGGACAATAATTTTGAGTTTAAAGTGTTAAAAAAACTTCTCTCAGGTGCGAATCATCTCGCATCTGTTTGTAACCGATATGGCGATGTTCCGTGCATTTTGCTAGGCATAGATCAGACCTGAGGTTGTGAAGTTATGGGAAGCCCACGGTTTGGGAAAGATTTTGAAAAATTTGCCTATATTGTAATGGAGAGTGCATGAAAACTAAGAGAGGGAATAACTTGCATTGACCAAACTGTGTCCCAAATCGTCTGAGCTCACTTGTAGACACCTTTCAACTATTGCATGAACAAGCGCATGGAAGACCACGCGTTTCTTTCGCAAAGTGTTCTCAGCTGATTTTGAGCTTTGTTTTTCTATAGAGACGGATATGACACAGAAGGTGACCGGGGTGGTAATAGGGACGGCATGTGGACTTGTGTTTTTGATTCTCAGTTTCCTGGCCGTCTGCCATTCTCGCCGTTTACATGTACTTCGTCGACGAGACGCGAGACGTTACGAGATCTCGTCGACGAGTGGTCCGGATGTGGTCGAAGAAGGAGCTCCTCCGTCTTACGACGCTGGTACGTATACGAAACGAATGGTACATGTCAGGGGTGATCAGTACGGTGGGTTTGTGGGATATGATTGAGCGTTCTGGTGTATCTAAGTTAGTTAGAAGAGAGTTCAGGACGCACTGCAACATTCGGCGACCAATCGTAAGCACGAATTGTGCTCGAGGTATCCAAAAATGGCCCATGGTCTCCAAAAAGATCCAAGGACCATTTTCGGGACCGAGGGAAAATATTTTTCCATATTGACCGACCCAAAACGGGAAATAACATATTTAACGACCAAATTGTCGAGGAAGTGCTGGGTACAAGAGTGGCCCATATGATAGCTTGAATAAGATGTTCTCATATCCAATGTTCTAACTAGATGTTCTAACTTCTTATGTGCTTGTAAATTCATTTAGTCATGTCTTCGCCAGAAAAGTATCCTCTTACTCCTAGTGGTCACAAAGATACCCGCCAGATTCTAGACGTACTTCCTCCATACCCTGGTTTGGTGCTCGCCTCGGGATCTGGTAACGACAGGAGAAACAATCCCAGATATGTGATTCAGTTTCATACCTCTTCTCAAGCGATTAGCACGGACGTCTAACCGACCATGTGAGTAGCTGCGTCATTGACGATAGCCAATGGACTGGTTTAATTTGTGGATATGTATCATCAAAGAAACTGGACAGACTGGACTGTTTATATCAGTACATAAATAAGTCAATCGTCTGCTAGTCAATGAACAAGACAAGCAACGCCAAGCGCTTGAAAGTTAAGCAAACGCGGTTTCTTAGACGATTTGTAAGTTAGCTCCAAGTGGTTCTCATCATGCAGTGTAGTAGCCAACATCTACTTGATTTCACTCCAACGCAAGCTTCTCGTTCAAGATGTAATATCTTTCATACTGTAATTTTATCAATGTCTTAAGGTTTCGCCATGTACATAAGTGAAAATGCTGTTACGTAGAAGTTGAAATTTTGTACAGAAGAAAGTTTAGAAAACAAGAATAAAATTCTTTTGACACAACTTCCAGATTAAGTGCATTTTGGCTTGCTGTGCGGGAAACGAAAGTGGAGAAATGGAACGAAAAGGGAAGGAAAACAAAGTAAAAGAAAGAGAAAAAAAAAGGAAGTCAAAAATAAAGAGAGAAGGCGAAGAAGAAAGCATGGGAGTAGTGGAAAAAAAACGTGATCAAGGAATGGACTGTGTAGGTTCATTGGCTTTTTACATTTTCAATTCTATTTCATTTACTTATAAACCCAACACCTTCCTTGGCCACGTGCAAGTGTAGAGCTCATAATGTTGCACTTACACCTTGGGACTAAAAACAGGAAATCCTTATGTTTTGGACGGCCTTAGTCGAGGTACGAAATCTGAACATCTTTCCTCTTAAACGCTAGGACTTTCTGTTTTCAGATTCATCAGTTCTTCAGCAGAATAGTTCACAATAAACCTTAACAGGCGTTAACGAATCGTCAATTCAATTTTTCTCTGGTTACACAGAAATACAATTTTTCTCTGGTTCTACAGCTTGTTAGCTGTAAAATATCGACAAATCCTTGGAAAGACACCTCGGGATTAGAGGGTTGGGAATTGGATTTTGTTGAGGAACTGTTAAATGACTGTGTATTACTACCAACATTAGTAACGTGCTCATCACGCCTGAAAAAGTGACGCGCCGACGGAAACGAATCCCAAGGGGAAGGAATATAAACAGGTGACAATGGTAAACAAAGATGCCTGAACGTTACATCGTTTTAGTTTGTCTTGCATGTGCGTAAATATGCCTCTACAACTTTTCCATGGTTAACCATTTCATCAATGAAGGAGTCGCTTTTATCAAATGAAAGAGACCTTCCTTTCGTTGTTACTTTGAACATTGGCTTATTTAATAACGTAATCCAGCCAAGATCAAATATTCTTATTATTTTCGTCACGTGGCTACATTCCTTCTCCGTTAGGCTTGGTATTGGTGCGTCGTTTTTTACGCACGACGAGCATTCAGTTTACTGACTTCGGTAGTAAGGAATCCAAGCTATGTTTATGACATTTGAGCCAATTTCAAAAAGACGCATGAACAATTATCTGGCCAAAGTTCTTATCAGGGCGTATTTCTATGAATATTTTACACAAGTAACTATACAAAAACAGGAAATCAAGAAAGAATCTCGTGTCAGGATGTAATAGTTTATTGAATATAGTATATATACACCTGATTATCATATATGTTCAACGTTCAAAACTAAACACCGAGACGTTCATGCATCTAACAACAAGATAAACAATAAATACAGAGGCACAGGAAACAACTTTAAGTTGGAAGTATACAAACTTTCGGGGACACCGATGTACAAAGAAACAGAGGCCCCTGACACATAGTATTTGACTATATATATCCTTACGTACAATGTACTAAAATTCGCTATTACAAGGTCAGTTTTCATCGTTTTAGAAAGGTCGAAGAGGCAACGTGCTCTTTTTCAAAGGGCTGTTGACACGTGCAACTTTGTGCTTCACGATTGACATCTTGAAGTATGCGTTTTACTGACGGGAGTGTTTGAAGACAAACTACAGCGAATCATCAGCGGACATCTTGCTTCAAAAATCGTCAAGAGTTTATTACATAAACCAGCGCGACAATTCCAACGTGCAAAATAGCACGTGTAAACACCCCTTTATAACACGCCTTCTCTATTTCCACGAAGCTTTTTAAGGCACTCCAGGTAACCCTAACTATGGTCAATACTGGAGTTCTTTATATACTATGGAACAGTTAAAATATTTACACAAGGCATCTCAAGACGAGTAAAACTAGTCAATACGGAAGTCAACTCACAGATCAAAGGATTCTGAGGGACTTTTTGTAGAACACAACGTTGCTTAATGGATTCTTTCAGCATTTTCCCCTCCTTAAATTCGAATCCCTTTCTCCGTAAAACAAAGCGAGGTCAAGACTGAAGTAAAGGAGACCGTTTCCTATAATAACTTATACAGGAAATATCGAATTCTATGAGTTTCACATCCTAATCGACCAAACAAAGCCTGGGGATAATCCGATAAAGTTGCTGATACAATTCAATGCCTTCTTTTTTTGTTTTTTTCTCTTATTTTGTTTCGGTTCGGTTCCTTCGTTCAGTCTTGACGCACACTAGTATTCCCTAAAGCCTAAAAGTAATGAAATTTTGACATCTTTTCTTCATGACATGCAAACAACCACAACAATCTGAAGGAACTGTCCAATATTTACAAGCATAAGGAAAGCACATTTCAAGACACGATATACTCGGAACATACAAGATCGCTGATGCTCCGAACACATCGAGCACAGCACAACAGGCGTTTCGCCTTCACTTTCAAGTGTCGAGACTTCGAAAACTTTTCATCCGCAAAATTTTTTACCACTCTTCAATGAAACCATTTTCATCTTATTTACAGCGGATGATCCAAAAGAACGTAAATTAATGCCCACTGATCACATCGATGAAATCGATTCAAACAAGAAATAAGTTCAAAGATAAAAATTTTGTCTTAGATAATAAAAATGAGAATATCGGTGACCGTTGTTTAAATAATCTTGAAGCAGTTCATCTAAAAACTATGACTCTTGAAACACAACTTTAAAATACTGTCAAATGATATCGTTGAACGGCTTGGCCTACCTCGTAGTCCAACTTCGTATCGCCATTTTGATTTGAAAGTATGTTTTAAAATATTTTCCTTAAAATACTGCTTCCCTTGGAGACTTCAGTGAATCCTACAAAAATCCGAGGGGAAAAAAAGCACTACTATTATCAGAGCGCTGAAACAACCAAACATTTTACCTCATTAAATCTCAGTATTTATTATTTAAAGTACACTGAAGCTTATTATTTAAGAGTACAAGCTCTAAATTTTCATTAACTTCTTAGTTCGATTAGCGCTCTCCAGTAATGCCAGTTTGACATGCGACGTCAGAAATATGACATGTGACGTCATACAACCGTCGTTCCGAAGGCATTTTCCCTTCACGACAAAGTTTGCCATAATAGCATAAGCATCGGTCGATAACTCTTGACACCCAGAATGTCTGGGTGTTTTAATGTGATAATTTATGTCGTCTTTCATGACTTTGTCGACTTGAATAATGGTTAGGAAAAATTCACCCTACTGTAAGCACGTTCAAGGCAAACATTGGTCACCAAAGCTACCACCTACGACAATTCACCAAGCATCTATCATTATCTGATGATACCAAGAACTAGTTTTCAATTTGGTCATTATCCTATGAACAATAAACGTCAAAACATCTCGCAATTCTGATTGGCTAAGAGCAGTGCAATACAGCACTCGTATTTTCGACTCGCGCTATTTTCACGCTTAATCTGTGAAAAACTCATTTTGTGTGTGTGTTTTCTTTTTTAAGTTTCACGAGAACCCACACTATTACCAATTCAAATATATACAAGATTGGTTCTTGACACTAGCGAAAGTCATTTCGAATTAGTAGCACAAAGAAGGAAGACTCCTTAACTCCTGTAATCAATCTCTCTCAAATGGACCTACTGAATCATTGAATCGACCGGGCAAAGCCACGGCTATTTCGCCAGCCGGTCGACGAAGAGACAAACGCCTTGGGAACGAGACTGACGTCATACGAAAACAACCCAAATGACGTAGTGGAAATAACATTTAAAAATAACTGTCTCAGGAAAAAGATAAAACACAAGGCTATGTTATTACCTTAAATTACCTCGCCATTACGTTCCTTTTCGTCAGGGACTTCCTCGTTGCTCGTCAGGGGTATACGTGACAAGTTTGGAGTGACAGTTCCGGTCGGGCCGTCATCGTCCGCGCCAATCGAAGCCGCTCCGCGCTGTTGGTATTCACAGCGATTGAAATATCTCAACAGTGCAAAACCAGGTATGCAACCGAGTGGGGCCAAGATCAGAAGAACGATAACGAAGTAAGCTGACCCTGGGAAATCATCACGAACTTTTTCTGCCTAGTAACGGGAATTGAACCTGGGTTTTAAATTGTGCCTACGTCCACACGTATAATTTGCCAAATTTATTCGTTTTCATTTAACTTAAAACGCGCCAAAATTATTGCGTCCACACGAGCGTTTTTGTGTCGTATTCGCCTGTCCATACGACTACGCTGAAAACGACAGGAGTGTTAATTAAATCATGCCTGGCCAATCAAAATCAATGATCTCGATAGTGGTCTTCACGTTAGAGAATTGGGCCCAACACGGTTTTCCAAAGTCTCCATTTTCGCCCGTCCACACGAAAACGAAACGTTTTCGACACGTCGTTCTACACTGAAAACCACAACCAGCTGACAACTTTAAAAAGGGACACGACAACTTATCCCCTCTATCCGTGATAATATGCACGTTGTAACTCTATTTCAGAATCATCCTCAGGATAGGATTTCAAAAATATCATTGTTTACTTACCGAATGAGAATCCCATCTTTTATAATGAACTCCATCGATTGCCATTTTTATCAGACTTGCAATAAAAATAGCACCGATAAAAAGAGGTCCCAAGTACTTCCAGCAAATTCTCCAATACAGACTTGGTTTACTGCCGACCATGAACTCAATGTCCCGTTCAAATCTGTTGGCAAACAACACCAACGTGCTTACAATACTGGTGATTAAATTATGAAAGGACAATTGAAAAGAAACGACTGTCTCTTTATACTACGCAATGTAAATTAGATACAGGATCATCCTGATTAAAGCAAACGTCTACGCAGACTTACTCGAGCTGAAATGACCTGAATATCGAAAACAGACAGAGGGCATTGATATTTACATGGATGCAATCCTAATACATAAAGAGCTGCGTCTTCTGATTCTCATCCAATGCGGTCACTCACCTTTCATACCTTAGACACTCTCTTCTCTGTTCAATTCTCAATTGACACCTTTTAGTTCGAAAAATTCTCTCACTTTACTCTGGCTAATGCCACATGATTTTACTCGCCAGGGAGATACCTCTAGACAGGACTGAAGGTCAACAAATGTAACACAAACTTCTACATATCTTAAAACACTTGCTTGTGTTGCTCGCTACCAATGATTAACAAACCTTGTTATAACTCTTTCGAGGCGGGAGCTCCTTCTTTAACGAGTTAAATCGTCTTGCGTTAGCCGGAATAGAAGTCTTACACTGCCGGAAAGAGTTAAAATCTAAGAACATAAAAACCGTTACTTACTTGTCAACGCCATAGACCCAAGCCACTCCAACGAGCTCGAAGAATGCGATGGTGAGCAAGGGTATTGTACCAGAGTAGTCGTTGACTAGCTCCAACCAATAAACTCCCGATCTCTGGCAAAAGGTTAGTCCAATGATGTACGAGATGCAGCATACAACACCTGGAAATATATCAAACACTGGCTATAGCAGTCTTTCACATGAGCCGGTACAACAATTTTGAAATTAGGACGAATATCAATGCCCAGCACAAAACAAAGCCATAGAACAAGATTAATTAAACTAACGTTTCGTCGCAGCTCGCAACACCATCAGAGTAGGGAATATTATCACAATGATGTTGCGAGATGCGACGAAACATTAGTTAGTCTAATAAATCTTATCTTATTCTATGGCTTAGTTACGTGTTTTGTGCTGGGCATTGATATTCGTCCTGAGATTAAGATTCCCGACTGCTTCTTCACTTGCGATAATTTTAAAATCGCCTTTTCACTGAGGAGTCAAGTGAAATTACACGAAGTAACATATGTTCTGCTAACGACAACGCGAAACCGTCTTCCTGTAACTTCAGTTGACGATGTTATCCTAGACGAATATTTAAAGCACTCTTTACACATGAGATTTTGTATGTTGCGATTGGCATCTTGAAGTATGTGTTTAACCGACAAACCGGAACGAAACATGAACGGATATCTTGCTGCACAGACTGTCAAGAGTTTATTACATACAACAGGATGACAAGCGTAATGTGCGAAGTCGCTCGTGTAAACGACCCATAGGATTCTGAGCGTGCCTGCATTTAGTTAGATGTGACGATGACTTTGAAATAGCTGAAATATATCCTGAATCGTTTTCTCGTCCTGTTCGTTGGCTCGTATCTTGGATTTGCCATGTCACTTTTCGTAGTTGTCTTCTTACTAACGGTCAGTATTGGACTTTTTCGTTTTACTCCGGCTAACGTTAGACGACTTTAGTCATCGAGAGGAGACACCTCGGATGGGAGAAGATCAATACAGATCTGTCAGAAAGTACTTCAGTACCTGTGATGATGGGCTTCTTCACGTTAATAACTTTAGCATCAAACAGCGGCGTGACAACACCTTCCATGGTGCCAAACATACTACCAAGTCCGAGAGTGATGAGCATCATGAAGAATAAAATGGCCCAGAGGTGAGGCACTGGCATCTGAGTTATGGCTTCCGTGAACGCGATGAACGTCAGACCAGCTCCACTGGCAACCTGAAAATAAAAGTGATTCATATTCATATCCATAACTTATGAAACGAAAGTGAGAAAGAGGGAAAATTTAAAAAGTATTTTAACCTAATCAGGGGGTGTACATATTTCAAACTATTACTGCAAAATGTGGGTACAATTTTTCTTTGTAATCATTTTTTTTGGGGGGGGGAGATACGATCGGTTCCTAATAGACGGCAAGACCATTTCACGTTTCACTCCGACAAAGGGCCTCCGCTTGAAAGGCGAGAACTTTTCCCCATATCTGTCGGCAGTTCCCTGACCTTTCTGGCTTATAGACGTCATCATTACTCCTTGCGTGCATGTGCAGTTCGGAACAGAGAACTCACTTTGCGGTTCATGTCGTTCTATATGTCTGTTTGTCACGCAGGGGCTTGGGTGCCAGACTCAAGGGATATACCAGCCACATCTGAGCACCTCTTAACGATATTAATATGTTCGCAATACATTGACAATATTCATTAACCCATTAAAGAGCAAGGGCGTGCTTTAATATTTTACACTGGCTTACGACAGACGACTTTACTTGTCAAAGGCATGAGCCCTGCCTCTTGATGAGTTAATTTACGTATCTGCACACAGACAGAGGACATTTGAATGTATAATGCAGAACAAGGTTTTCGTGGTGTAGAATAGTCATGAAAATTTTTACTGCATGTCATCCTGATGAAACAAAGATTCAGAAATAAATTCTGAACAGAAAACGACTGTTTTCGAAGAAATTTTGCCACCATTGAAACTTAGCTTTGAAAATTGAGAACTCTCAAATTTGATGCGAAATTTCATGCTAAAGTCTGTCAGGTTTTTAAGTTAGTCGATCATAATAACGTACTTTTTCCAATTCATCCTCCACATCACAAGTAGAATTTTTTCCCTTGCAATGTTGAGTGGCCTAAAATTCATTGACAAAAAAACAATATCAAATTACCGTGCACAAGTACAAATTTCAAATATCAATAAACTAATGGCATTGGGCATATTCTAAAAGATTTATTTGCTCTCTTCCATTCAAAGGCAACTCTAATCATTTCACACTCACAAACACCAAATGATTTTAATCATAAAATGATAAAACCAGGATGCAGGAGTACTTTATCAGGATTTAAAACATGAGGTGATAGCCTAGTATCTGAGTTCCGATGAAGAACATTGATATATATACCAACAAAGCATTGTAAATTCACTCTGAGAAGTATGCAGTGCTCCCCAAAAAATCCTGAGAAAAAATCCCCAACAAACATTCTCACCTTAAATCCCAGGACAGAAAAAACAACAATGGAAGCCAACTGAGATGTAAAACAGTTGACTAATGAAACAACAATGGAATCTCGGCGGCAGTTATTGTGGATGTCATTGTAGCTTGCCATGGACACCAAACCTCCAAAGGCCAAGCTTAGGGAAAAGAATATCTGAGTGGCAGCTTCCAGCCATACCACTGGATCTTTCAGGTGTTTAAACTGAAAAATATTCAACAAATCACTTGAAGTCTTAAGAAATTACTACAGAAAACCCCCTTTCAGCCATTATTGTTAAAAAGCCAGTACGTATCCACTGACTCCTCTTGCTTTCAAAGTTAGCATCATGGAAGGATTCAAAATAATTATTGGAGTGACCTTCAACAGTTGATGACACCTTTGAAGCTACACAAGGCATTAAAACAAACCTCAGTCCCTGTCCTAACTGACATTACAACAACAAACAAATAGCAGTACCAATACCATTGCCCCTCACTTCAACTGTGTCGACAACAGATTTTTTTCAACTACATGATTTTACACTTGAATGGGACATCTACCACCACTAGAATGAGTTAAAATCACTTAATTAACTTTAATAAAAACTAAAATAATTGACTTACATCAGGGTTAAACATTCTTCTAACACCAACTCCTGCTCCCTCTAGGGTCAGACCACGAATTAAAAAGATGAATAGCACAACGTATGGAAAAACAGAGGTAAAATACACAACCTAAAACATGAAGTTAATTCAGTAGGGAAATAATTCAGTAGGAAAATATTCAGTAGGGAAATAATTCTATTCAGTGGCTTGGTCTCACAAGATGAAGATTGATGCAATTTTTCTCCAATCTAATCCACCCACTGTGGTTTCAGCAGATGTGCTAAGGGCACATCAACATCACAACTGACCTCCTGACTGTTCATGGCTAAAAGCTGGGCATTCAGTATATGGAAAAGCTTCCCTCCATTTTCCTTTACAGTTTGAGAGACTACATGACCATGTTGTGGTAACCTGTTCAACCTGCTAAACTTGTAAGATGTGAAGCCCCATCCCCAGTCCTGCAGTGACCTTTTGCAGGGTGTGCACACAGGTCGTTGCTTCAATACCAAGCTTATAAATTGCTTTTTTCTTACCTTTCCAGCAGCTGCAAGACCTTTCATCATGACACAAAACACAATGACCCAGGCCAACAGCAGAACCAGGCACAGATGCCACAATAAGCCTCCACTGTCAGACATGCCAGAACTAATATCTAGATTCTCATGATACCAATAGTACTTTGTGGATCCTATATGGCTGCAATTCAGTCCTGGAATATCTTCACCAGAACACTTCTCATATGGAAGTTTTTCTTGAAATGAGACAAACAGATAGTAGAAACTCCACCCAATAATCATGTTGTAGTACACAGATACTAAGAATGACACAACCACGCAAGCTATGCCAAGACCACCAAGAAAGGGGGATATCTCATTCCAGCATGCAACAGATCCTCGTCGGAGACGTTGGCCAATCCCCAACTCAAGGTGGAAGATGGGAATCCCTGCTATGGCTAGGCACAGAAAGTATGGAATGAGGAAGGCACCTGAAACGGAAGACCATTATATCAACTCCAATATACTCTTCCTTTATAAGCAAAAGGGCAGAAGCACAGATGGCAAATGCTGTTAGTGTGTTGCTTCCCACTGCCAAGGCTCCAACTTAAGCCTGATCAGCCGTGGTTACAAGTTGGATGGGTGACTTCCTAATGGTAACCATGTGTTGACTTTCTAGCTTCAGTCTCATGTGAGTAGAGTTGTAGTTGGTCTCTGCTGTGCTTGAAGGGTTTTCCTCCAGATACTCCGGTTTTCCCTGCTCAATAAAATCAACCCTTACATCACAGCTGTGCTCCATGGACAAGTATAGGTCAAATGGTGGCTGCCAGTGGCACCTTTAACATGCCTTTGACTCAACCACAACAATCTGCATCCTTCGTAATTCAGCCCAAGTGGCTGCAAGTAAGGATGACTAGCTCCCCCCTTTCATTTTCAAAACTAAGCGCTCCTACGTCTGTTCCAATAAAATGAGCAAATGGATCCATAAGGGACAGACACCCCACTCTACATAATAAAGTCATCCAGCATTTGCAGGAATAAAACTCTGAGCACT
Organism: Heliopora coerulea; assembly: GCA_030142905.1. Taxonomy (NCBI): domain Eukaryota; kingdom Metazoa; phylum Cnidaria; class Anthozoa; order Scleralcyonacea; family Helioporidae; genus Heliopora; species Heliopora coerulea. Next base: position 1,422,002 of record JASJOG010000039.1, read on the forward strand.
TATGCCAATTTGTGGGTGAATCTATTAATTTGCAAAGTTCAAAGAAACATTTGCAAAGCTCCTTTCAATCTTTTCTTGATTCTTATAAATTTTCCTAACTTTTGGCTGACAGTTTCCAGCTTCCTGTCCTGTGCTGTGCATTAACTTTGAAAGATTATTTGTATTAGAAACAACATGACTGTTAGGAGTATTGCTACAGAAAGCTATGATGGGAAGGAAAATAATCAAGTTAAACAACAAAATTTCTATGGACCTTTGCAGATTACTCAAAATTATGACCAAGTACATCACTCAAGGTAGAATTATTTAACATAATTTTGCTGTTATGGTAACTGTTTCTCACAGATCCACAACCAAATACAGCCAACCCTTTCCCTTTGCAAAATGAAATCATCTTGCATAAGCCAGAATAAAATAATAAATGCCAAAATCCTACTTTTTGTATCCAATGGCACAAACAGCCAAATCATGTTAACTTAAACTACTCCAGACCTTCCCAAGGTTACTTTATTCTTTAAGCCTATTGTAATTATTTCACAAGTTAATAGACCTAGTAATGTTTTGCTCTTATCTAGTTGTCATAATAGGAAACTACTGCAAAAAGTAAGTCTACATAAGTCTCCACCAATTTAAATATATTACAGGACTTGCTACTGGCAAAGAGACAACAGCAAACTAGTAATAAATCTGCTGACACTTTGACCTACTCAAACAACTTTTTAGTCAATGTTACTCCATAAAATCCAATCAACAAAATCATCAAGTAAAACTCTTTTAAACCACCACGTAGTAATACTAATGGCCATCACATAAGTTATACTATGGCAATGTAAAGGCTGGTCTCCTGTGAGTTTTCTGGTTAAAATGTGGTGAGTATCAAAGACCTCACAAGATCTTTAGACATTTTAGACAGATATGACAAACTTTCAGAGATATGTTAGAGTCAAAGATGATCTTGCAGTTTCAAACAAAATTTTTATCAGTGAAAGGCATTTTTGTAGCTTGACCAGCACACTATCCTGTGCTTGATTATTCAACCACAACAAAAAGGCATGACCAAACATGGAAATACATTCTTGTGCCTGAGATTGACAAGATCTTAGCATACGATATAAGAAGATAAGGACTCACTACCCTTTTGACATGATGTCTCAGTATAAACTGGGCCAGCAGAAAGGTTAACTACCACAACCAAGTAATCCACAAACCAAATCCCACAATTCAGTGAAGTTGTCACAACATTAACATTTTAGCCTGCACCATTTGAGAAGTTTTGAATCAGTAATCATAAGCTAAGTCAAAAGCCTGAAGTGTTTTGTTTTTTTTTTCAAGATTTATTTCATGAGAAACAAGGGGGTCTTTCCTCTTGAATGATAAAAATAAATTGCAATTGAAAAATCAGGAAAAATAAGACTGTATCTTCCAAGATTAATACTTCTTCAAATTTCAATTTGTGGAATGGTATTTTTCAAGTCAATCTTTACATAGCACAAACTGTAGCTAATCACTGATGACAAAGACACCTTTGCCTGCCCCTGTAAGCTATTGCATAACAATAAATCATTAGTATTACATAACCATAATTTCTATATGTTAAAAGGCACAATCCATTCATAATTTATAAAAATACTTAGGCAATACAGTTCTGTCATGCTGTTCCAGAAGTTGGTTTTCTATGGTAGCACTTTGGCACTCAAAAAACAAAGTACCAGCATCAGAAAAGGAAATTATCCCTAAAGGTAACAAGTTCTGGAACAACCACAACCTCTACATCATGCACCCTCCTTCTTGCAAGATCACGAGATCCAACAAAGATGATGACAAGTTGACTGCTATATATAATGCATGATTTCTGAAGCAAGATTGACAAACTTAAACGTTTCTCTTAAAATACACTTCCATTGACACTCCCACAGGAAACCTTGGCAGTTGTAGTAAACAGCGAGGAAATGTTCCACTGTGGTCATTAAAATTTTATGTAATTAATATAAAATGCATTTTGGCTAGCTAATATTTGGGTCCAGTCATGAAAAGTGGTGTTTGAACCTGGGGTAAGTTAATAAAACAAGCTATGTTATGGATACACACAGGTTTATTATACAAGTGTATTTCTTTCAGGGGTCACATGGTTAAATGGCCACTATACCTGTTTAACTAGCACTTTCTAATCATAAAGAAGAGACAAACACTACTTGTTTCATCAAATGGCAGAATTACGTAGCTCAGTAGTTCGTTGATGGATTACCCAAGATCTACCATTTGCAAATACCTCCTGTTTATTTTGTTCGGTTCTTCGCATTTCACTCATTTCTTTTGGTTCCGTTCAGGGTTAACTTAGGTTTAGCATTAGTGTTCAGTTTAGGATTACCAGGGTATCAACGATTTGATATGTCGGCCAAAAGCACAAGAAATCATTTTGCCGAAGCAAGTCGAATAACCATTACTTTTAACGTAAAACAAATTTACTGCAATGGCCAACGATCGCTCTTGGCCACGTGGACAAACTTAACGATATTTTAATAAACATTACGCGGCACTATGGTTTTTGACGATTGCTGAGGCTATTGAATATTGGTCCTAGAAAAAAAAAAACTAAACCGGAGAAAACCGACAAGCGATAAGAAGCTCCGCGCCGAAGTTCTCCAACTGGACAAAAAGTATTAGATTACGCCTCAATCCACAATCATCTTTTGTTCGATACTGGCAACCTCGTTTCCTGTTCCACAGCTTAAAGTCAACATTGATTATCTCCTTTAAAGGTTACTTCCTGCCTAGATCGTTTGCATTTTTCAATTTCGATTTTGAATTCTTGAAATATTGCCCTTTGACCAAGCTGTCGGATTTGCTTGGGAATACGATAGCGTCGGGTTGGATATCTGGTAATCTTTCATTTTCCAATTATGTTCTTCTTCTTTATCGAGGAGAAATGTCACACGCCACGCCCTGTCTCGTATTATTCCCACAGACTGCTTAAACGAACGTTTGGAGCTCGTTAAGCTGATTCAACAAAGCATCCCATTTGTAAACGTCAAGGAGAAAAATTAACAAGGCAAGAATTTACTGCGGTGATCAGGGCAACCGAGAACCCCCGTAACAATCAGTGTAAAACACGAGGCTCTCTTCTTTGTTGATATCCGTGAAGGGGAAGGTTGAGTTCCTGTCGATAGATGCTAGTCAAACATGGAAAAATCGATAACTTTCAACCAACAAAAATAGCATCTCTTTCCCCCTAATTCGTAACGCTTGTAGCGAGACCCCACAACGACACATCTCCGCTATTGTGCTCATTCCATCCCCCCTAACTCTGACAATTTGTTAACATTCTCGGAGATAGTTTTAAATACGAAACATTGATAAATGTGTACGAAAAACCCTAATCAAGGTTATCTTCAACACTCTGTTGACTTAAAGTAAGTGGCATAACTTATTTCCGAACTCGTTCACAGCGGGTTGTACGGATGTTAGTGTAACATGGACTTAAACAAAAGAAGAAAGCTTGAATGGAATGCGTTGGTCCACTTCAACGGTAAAATATCTGCACTCAAAGCGGCTCTTATTACTCTGCTCTCATTCTCCTTTACATCTCAAGAAGATTAACTGTTGCCTCGACTACCCGAATGCCATGTACCATCGAAAGGGCGAGGGAAAATTCCTGCCTCTTTGTAAAGAACAACTGAATGCAAATTAACAGCACAAAATTTATGCAAATATATACATGTATTTGATATATACATGAACTTGATGTCGCAGTCCCCAAACCCAGTATTTATAAACACTTTTTCGTAACTTTCGCCGGTTTATAGCTGTTTTAACGACTAGCGTTTCACCAGAAAAATAGTTCTCGTAAAACAGTGCCAAAGAAAACAATTCCTGGTTCATCTTATCAAAACAATTGGTCAAAGGATTCTCAAAAGTTTTAGCGGTGTATTTATCGCCACGTGGTCTTTTACGATGAAATGTCTCGGACCCTTTCCGCAGAGTCTACCTTACGCTACACAAATTGGAATCTTTAATCTAACGCTGAGAAACAGATGGTGTTCTTCACAACACTTGTCAGGGTTGACGAAATGCCATGGCTGATAAACGACAACCGACACGAAAGTGCGAAACGTGTTGTCGACATTCGTGTTCGGTTCAATGATTTGCTTGATTTCACCTGTAGTTCACCAAAACAATTTTACGTTAACAAGTTCTTTCCTACCTCCTCCGTTCTTCTGACATAAATATGGAAATCGCCAGACGTTTCCAAGGCCAACAGCAAACCCGATAGTCGCTAAAACGAACTCTATATGTCGACCCCAACTGCCTCGTTCCTCCCGAGTTTCAACTTCGCCAGCTGCTTCGAGGTCTTTGTCGAATTTACGATCTTGCAATTCCATCTTTGTTAATCAGTTTCTTTAAAAAATACTTCTTATTTGTTTGTGTATGTGAAAGGGGTTTAAGCTTAACGAAGAAGAATTTTTTTCGAGAGCGATTCGATACGTGTCACTCCGCAATGAAACCTTCTAGAGATCTACACATAGTAAACTTTGTACACATAAACAAAGAACTTGAAAGAAACTCACGTGATCCCTCTTCCCGCGAAAAAACCGGTTCGTATTACTGGTTTTGTCATGACCTAAATATAAACATGTTATTACGAGCTCCCCAACTTAGTCTAGCATTTAAGAAAAACCGTTCAATGCGTATTTGCGAATTTATTTTACCATTGATTACGCAAACAAGAACCCTTATAACTTTTCTTTGAATTGTAAACCTGGCTTCATGCTACATGAGAAACATCGTCTTTCGAAAACACCGGTAATTCATCGTTGGCAAAAAGCCACAGCCCATCACCTAATTTACTAGTGCCCCAAAAAACGGGGTTGATTACTTTAAACCAAAACCAGATTAAAAGGTTAATTATATCAAAAAGTCGTCTCGTCTCAGAGAAGTCAAACCCTTTGATACCGGTATGGTTTACATACATAACCACAGTTGCTCCAGAAACGATTATTCATCAGATGAAAACAACGGAAATCGGTACCGAGACGGAGATTTGTTTATATGACGTTAATTAGCGTAAAATTCTCACAACTTTTCGCCTCATTTTATCCTAAAACAGGGATTTGTTTGAGAAGCTAGATCAAACCATCAAAAGAGGGTTACATGTTTTATCTAAATACCTGGAAGTAAGTCAAAAACAAAAAAGATATATCAGCTTCGCCTCGTTGTTTTCAACATACCTTTTAGTATTAAATCGGATTAAACATACATTCTCGTTTTTGATATGTTTACCATTGATATGAATTTTTTTCATATGGACTCACAACCTCTATTTAGCTCGGCCTGTGGAGTTCAGAGACGACTCCAGGTTTTTGTTGAGCTGGGTTTTGGTAGGGGTGCTGCAGAGAAGAGGTGGAACATCAGTCATCGTATGTTTCAAGCTAGAAGATGGTTGCAAAATTAAACATCATCAGGAACAGTTGAGATTTCGATTGAGCTCGGTGGTACAAATTAGTGAAACTTGGCATGGAAATAGCTGGGAAAATCTAGTAATTCCCCGCTAATTGATTGTTGCAATCAACTTTAATTACCTATTGCTGTTTTACATTATTGTTAATTGAAGTTGGTGTTTATACACCAAGCTTTCCAAACTGTCCGACTTGTCCATTCATGCTGGGATTCTACAGCACAGTCAGTCCATTGATCACATGGATATTTGAGGTTGACAGAAGTAGGTGATCACTCAAGAACTTTAATTTCATGTTTCATTAATCACAATCACGACGTTTCTGTTGACAGCAATAATAATCTCTATTCAGTTTTCTGTCAACATCCGGTGTAATCGATTAATTCGGCTGTTTTCTTCAAACGTGGCCAGATCTCAATCTTTTCTTTTCTCAAGTGAGGGGACTATTTAGTCTTGGAGGCGAGTCTAGCTACAAGAAAAATTTGGTATCTAGGCTACCTAAAATTGATTCAGAGGCATTCTGAGGTATTTTGTACAACATTCCTGGAAATTACTCAATCAGCCATGAACTGATTGTTTTGATTTCATTTTCGGAAAAACTCACTGGTCACGCAACAGCTTTCTTCACTTCCGTCCGGCATGGAGAGTGAAAGTACGTGGAAGTTGGATTCAGCTTGTTGCAACAAAGCATTCATTGAAGCAAAATGTTATGACCAGCAATATCAGTGAAGGCTATGAGTATTATGCGTTATGTTTATGCATGCGCGGGTATAAAGGCAGACCGGTAAGTGAAGGTTTATTGGAGGAATTGAGATTGACCAAGTTTGGTGTGCCAGTAGTCTTTTCATTGAATCAACTTTAGAATAAGTATCTACGGTTTAATAACTTATCGACATGAGAAACATGAATTAACTACCAACTTAACATTAAATACCAGCAAAAAACAATTGTTTACATTCCTGGATTTAAATGTATCAAATTAATGACATTATCACCCCATTATAGTAAAGCATATCAAATGATGTTTAAAAATAGTCTCATTAAACAAATTCAAAATTAACACTTGTAGTTGCCACATGTACTTTAGCAGTTAACCCGCCTAAAAACTCGATTACAAGGTAGGTTTAACCATTTCCGCTCCGAGATATCTTCTCACACGAGTAAGATCGTCTGGCCGCATTAGCCAGTCCGCCAGAATAAACTGTCTGGCGTTAGTGAGACTAAAATTCAAAAAGTCGGGTACAAACCGAAAAGAGTTAATTTTTCGTAATTAAAAGTGAGATGACGGCTGAAAATTTAATCAAGAATTCCCTGAACAAGTTTCATTAAGAAACACTGGCGCAAGTGGTGTGAACGCACATCTTAGACCCTGTTCACACGATACCGGTACGAAATGAAACCGTAACGAAATTATTACGGTTAGGCCTTGCATTCACCCGGTGCCGGTATGAAAAAGCATGAAACCGTAATGCTAACCGTAACAATTCGAAACCGTAATGTGAAACCGCAATCGTGCACAGGTTCGTACCGTGATATTTTGATACCGGTGCCGTTTCGTACCGGTATCGTGTAAACGGGGTCTTATAGGTAATACCGAATTGCTAGCTTTTAAGGCGGCCCGCACATACAGTTTCTATTCTTTGCATTTTGTACACGTAATTACGACGTCAAGATTTTGAGCACGGTAAGGCTAAATTGTTGACTAGGGTGCCGCTATTTTTGGGCAAGACTCTGGTGATTCTCACGGTATAATCGGTGCGGACTTCTTAAAATTTAGCCGTACCGAGTACCTCTGTATATATATGTACAGTGTAAACGGGGTTTATACCTAAAATAGTTAGAGGGAGTGTATGTATAGAGGCGAGCCAATTTCGTATCTTTAAGATATTTTAGAAATTGGTCAAGTATGCACTTTCGCCATGGTAACTGTTTCATTGGAACATTTGCAAACTTCCCCCTATATTCAAAAACTAATCTTCGATGCATTTTCCCGAACATTTCTGAAGATTAATGTTGCAAAATATCAGGGCAAGTTATGCATACAGATGGGTTTTTTGTAATAAAGATCCTGGATTGTAACAGATTCTATCGCATGAGAAACTTTGATGGTTTTGATATGTTGTTAAGATCACTCCATTTGCTTTGTTTACCAAGTTTTAAATGAAATTCACCCGAGCAAACATCTAATCTTTCAGGCCCGGACGGTGCCGTCGTGATGGAACAACACCCCCCGATGAGGTCAATATCCACGCATGCGTTTAAGTCATATTTTGTCACCAATATCTTATTAAAAACTATTCTAGGGAACCCTCTCAAGGTACTAGTATGCTCAAACAGAGCAACTTCCACTTATCTGGATAAACATGTTCTGTTGGAGTGAAAGAGTGAAAAAAAGACCATAATGACACGGCCTAATTTACAACGTACGATTGCGTGACGTATCCCATTCAGTCGCACGAGTCTTCAGGAGGTATTGCAACATTTGTGAGCGAATAGCAAGCCGGGATTGTGCTGTTGATAGTTCATTGCATACGCCAGGTTGAGCAATCGTACGCAGCAGTCGTGTCATGTAGATGATTCTTTAATCTAGCTGGTGCCATTAAGGTGAAGAATAGTACATAACAATGGTGCAATGAGGACGAGACTTCGGCGGCAAACTACGTTGAGAACACTGAAGACCAGTCACAGGACCAGAATATGTGAATCCGATTTCGCCCCTTGTCAAAAATTGAATACCGAAGACCAGATTCGTGGATTATGTGAAGGAGCTTTGAGAGTTATTAAGTATTACCAAAAATTAAAGGTTGCGTGTACAAGATATCTCAACGTTTATAATTTTTCATTCCCAAGAAATCTCTGTCTGTTTGTTCTAGACACAAATTTGGAGGCACGGATAGATTTCATTTGTATATCATCTGATTTCTCATTCTTAATTTCTGACTTGAAATTGGAACGATGCCGTCAGAAAACATTACATGGATTATTTGGATCATACCTGATCCTCTTCACTTCTTTTGAGGGGTTAATCCGGATTTCCTTCTTTTCGTTAAATTTTATCTTCTTTCTTCAGGCGAAGACTTTTCAGTTAAGTCTTGAACTCGCTTTAACACGTTTTCCAAGAACTAGGGCTATTTACTTGAAAGAGATTTGACACTCCCTACGTAGACTCTGCTTTGAAGACATAAACTTACCCATTTTTGGCCATTTATAAAAGCAAAGCGCTTCAATAATTTAACACGTATACTTAATACGTCAAGAGTACTAGAACGCCTCGCACGTCTTTCATTAACACGCCTTGTTAAGACAAAAACATAATTCTTGTCCCTCAGACAAGTACTTTGTTCCTTATCTAAGGCTCTCTATGTAAACCGGGTCTTGTTTTTTTAGTAAGGACAGCCGTTTATGCGATTATGTGTACATAAATGACTTTAATGCGACAGAAGTAAGGAGATCACAAAAGATGCGCCTTACATAAGGCGCAAAACACTCGAATAGCGACATAACACACACACACACACACACAAATTATATTCACGTACTCGTCTGAAAAACCCAGGTCGCGTCTTTTTCTTAGAAACGAACTTATGGTCGCATTCCACCCGACGTAACAGAAGCGCATTCGAACAGCCAGCTGTCGTCTCATGTTTGTAATATAAATAGCCCATTGTGGGCTAAAATTAAAATAAAAACATAATGGTTATTTTAATGGTCAGTTCCTGTCTCAGCAGGCATGGGTGATTTTTTTCTTTTCCAATGGAAATCCAACCTTCCAGTCGCCTTGTGCGTTATTTGCGCAAAGGATAATTTTGTTTTCAATCCCGCAGCTGTCGCAGCACGTATCCATAGCTTGGAATCACTCCCCTGCGGTTCAAAAGAAACAGACACGACAGTTATGTTGGCCAGTTGGTACCACATACAGAGATTCTTTTTTTAAAGTTCCACGAACATGGTCGACATGAAATTACGTGCAAAATCACCTATGGTTCACGCACGTGGCTTCAAGCACTATTTTCAGACCATGTTTTTCTCTTAAGTACTATCGTTCCTGACCTCCCATACTTAAGCCCTGGCCAAACAAATGCAACACCATTCAACATTGTTGAATTCAACTTTGTTGAATGGTGTTGGACTGCATGGCCAAATGGCCAAACGAACGCAACATGTTGTACGGTGCAGATTCGAACTTCGGTGATTAGAGATCTGGCACGGATAATGGTCTCGAATTTTAGACCAAACTACCCGATACCCTTGCCTGACTGATGACTTGCTGCGCGTGCGCGACTGCAACAGTATTGAAGTGCGGGTGATGTTGCATTCGTTTGGCTAGGGCTTTGCATATGCTAGAGATGGTCCGCTTTGGTCTGGTCACGGTCTGGTTCACAGTCCTCTCATGTGGTGTTTACATCTGACGACCGTCTCAGGTTGGCGGAAACTATGACCGGTCTGACTCGTCTCATTGAGGTCCCTACCTTGGCTGCAAAATACACTCAAGATGAAATTGAGGAACAGAATTGGTTTAGTCGGGCTAAAGAAAAAGCCTAGAGATCATCCATATTATCTTTTACAAACATGGAAAGAATTTCGTGACCAGGGTTAACACCAGCTGGCCTCACATGCTCCACTCATGTGATCAGCCACTCAGCCGTTCACGTGGATATTCAACAGGATTCAAGAAATAGAAGATCCCCGTGGAACAATAGCGGGGAATGAAGCAACTGATGAAAAGACCTGTCGGCTAACATCATCAGTTCGATCTCAAAGGAATCTTCATTTCAATCACCAGCAAGGGCGTTAATCGTGGGGATTGGGAAATGTATCCCTCGACTTTTCGACAAAGGGGAATCTTTATATAATTATCTCCTCCCACTTCTTCTCTTCAACCTATTGAACACGAGTGGACTGCATGGGTATGAAAATATTCTTCGGTAAACCATTTCCATATTCTACAAATAAAGTTTACATATTCTCAACTTTTCGACGGCGGAATTAAGATTCTTGTTACTCTCGATTACTCCACTCTGGCTAACACCATAGCATTTACTTTACTTATTGCTGGAATATTTTGCTCGTCAGTGGGAGAGACGACTAAAGAGGAAAGAGGAAAAGAAGGGTCGGTGCGTTTATCGGAGGAAATAGACTTGCCAGTTTCCTCAATAGTTTTTGTTTTCAAACAATAATTGGATTAAATCTGGGAATATCAAATCGAATTAATGACCAGGTGACAATTTCAAAAGTAAAGAATGAAGCATAATACGAAAAATATTATCTTGTTAGTTTGATATTCGATATAGGAACAAGACAAGACATAGACAAAGGTGGGTTGATATTACGAATCTATTGCAAAGTCGTTGTCAAACGATTTCGTTTGACTTGGAAACAAAGTCGCTATATCACCACACCTTTGTCTCTAGTAATAAAGATTATTGCCCAGCAAATAATTTTGAAGAAGCCCATATCTCAAATAAACATATCAGGATACTTTGAAAGATACTTTAATGAGGAACTAACGTTTCGTCACTTTACAAGCAACATCATCAGAGCGTCTATTTACATGGAAATTTTCAGTGACGAAACGTTAGTTCCTCATTAAAGTATCTTTCAAAGTATCCTGATATGTTTATTTGAGATATGGGCTTCTTCAAAATTATTTGCTGGGCAATAATCTTTATTACTAGACTTCGATTTCCGCCTGGTATCTTTGATTGCCTAAATCCTAACCTTTGTCTCTGTCTTGCCTTTTCTCTAACGTGAACAGCCAGCCAACAAGACAACGTTTTTCGGTTTATGTTCTATTCTTTTCTTCAAATCGAGTTGCTAAGGCGGAAACATGGCAAAGAATCTTCAAATTAAGCATATACAAGAATTCCAGGCATCCCTTATGGAAATACTAGATAATACCCGATATTTCCATACTAACTCCCCCCTCCTTTTGACATGGATTGCCGCCCCTGACCAGCAGGTATTTCAAAGAGATGACGTTCCCGGAAACCCATATAATTAGAAGAATCTCGTGATCTTGTGATCCACGTGGTTTTAACGTACACAAAAGCGTTTATGCGTGGATATTCAGAACAAGTATTTTAAAATGTAGTTGTTTATAGGTTGTGTTTGGAAAAAAAAAAGGGGGGGGCGTACGCGATGATACACCGCCCAAAAATCACCATCGTTCCAAACGGCTGGAAATGTCCCGTACTACCCTACGAAAGCCTAGTTACGAATGAGAGTAACTGAAGGAATGCCATGTAATTTAATAAATGTGATATTCATACATGCTGAGAATTTCTCAATCGCAGAAAAACCGTGAAAAAATCGTTTCGCGTTTCTGATTGATTACTCGGTGGAAATTCCAGGACGACGTTTTTGCTAGTCGCAATGTATTGAGATACAGCAGTTCTTTCGCCTCACCAGCTAAAATAACACGCCTTAGGGCCGTTTCATACGTCGCCCGATTGTCGCATTTAATTCAGACGAATTAAGTTCACATTAACTTCGTCGATCAGTCGACGTAAATGCCCGTTCGGTCATACGGCGAATTTAATCATTTTCTAGTCCTTCACAACAACAATCAACGCTCGTGAAAAAGAACGTAACATTTAATTATGGGTTAAAAAGAGTGCACACCATCATAATTTATGCATTCAATTCGATGCGACGATACGACGTCGTCTGAAACCAACGCGCATTTCGGACGTTGTATCCGTCCGATCATGACGGATAAGACGCCTCTGATAAATTTAATTCGTTTCATACGTCGCATAACCGTCGCATTACATCGAGTGAATTAAGTTCGTCTGAATTAAATGCAACGATTGTGCGATGTATGAAACGGCCCTTAGACTCGGAAGGTGACAACAAAAATTTTAAATATAAAACAGATACAACCTCCTGCCTATCTGTATATTAAGTAATATGAGGTATATCCTTTAAATAATATATGAAAAACGTCATTTAAACACGAAGGAGCTGAGGCCGTGTCTTGCTCTTTGTTCATGTTGTGACGTCATAACAGGAAATACGTAACGGTTTTGTTGATACTAATCATAACTCTGATCCAAGTCCCACTCGTGGAGCTAAATCTATGCCTGACCCTAATTCAGTTTTAAGTAAAAACCTGAAAAGTAGATATTTGCCTTCAGAAACACCAAATGTCTCAAGTCTCTATCAATAACATTTACTGTTTCTCAAGCAAGCAATGTCAAAGCTTGGAAAATACGTCAGACGATTGGCTTTGACGTCATTTCCAAGGGCCCGTATCCGCATAATTTACTGACTATGGAGTAACATGCCAAACAGTTATTCCAATGAAAACGAAATATCGAGAAAAATTAAGCTCTCTGAAAATTAAGGTAGCAGAAATTAAGGTCGCTTAACCGCGGAATTAAAATCCCTGCCGAGATCACGAACACATTCCGACGAAAACTGATCGTAAAACTCTTGATGTATCCAAACCAGGAACTGCTTTCTCATGCTTAGACGGGGGGTGTCGGAAGGGAATACCAAATGCTGACGTACGTAAAAAGGAAGATTGTCGGATTTCGTTTAATAAATATGGCCCAAAAATACACATTTTACTTTAAACCTGAATTGTACGTAATTGGTGTCTCCGTTCGAAGAGAAATAAAAGCACCTTCGGTGAATGGCATACACGACTTGTTGTAGGAAGGAATGGCAAGCCATCATTTGTCTCTTTTTGGTGTTTTTGATTCAAGTTGAAGGTAAGCACAAATAGATATTGAAAATTTGATATACAGTAGTAAACTGAACTAAATTTTTATCTTTTTCGTGTTGGCTTCAACGATGTGTAGAGTCGCTGGGGTTTTGTTGTCAAATTCACTTATATTTCTGTGGAGTGTAGGTATCATAATAATTACAGTATAATGTTTCATGAAAAAAACTTTCGGAAAACTTGACATCATAAAAAACTATGAAAGTGCCAATTGAAGTTATTTTGGAATTCTTGAATATTCTTTAAACCTTAAGGGGCAGGCACTTCACTCTGCTAAATAAGCTTGCATGGTACTAGCTGGAATAAAATTCTAAGGTGTAACCTCGCTATTGAATAGGTTAACCAACTTTACAAAAACAAATTACAATGATAGAACTAATGAAAGAAGATAGCATTAGGCACCCCATTCTGCTGAATAAAGTCATCTGGCATTTGCTAGAATTACAATTTCAAGGTGCACCCTTAATGGCTTAAATTAGCTTTTCTTGAAATTTAAGCACACCTTTCAGCCACCCTGTGCTACAAGTGATTGAGTGCTGGTTACAGTGTGATGTACATATCATTCTTAACCCACTAAGGGACAAAGGCACACTTTATAATTTTATTCTAGCTAACACCAGATGATTTCATTTATCAAGGGGATGAACCCTGCTCCTTAATGACTTAATTAAACTTGCAGGTTAGGTGAGTGAGCTGCAAAGGGAAATATGTGTATTTAGGGAAAAATTGCCGACATTGCATGAAGTAACTGTTACCCGTACCCTGGGGTTTAATATTGGTAGCAGCGTATAGAGGTTGTGCAGTCTGTAAGACATGTCGAAACCTTAAATTGCCAACAAAGCAACATGCCTGAATGCTTAACCTCTTAACCCTTTAGTGCCTCAATTTACTGTTTTTTGTTCTTTGTTCTCTCTTTGTTTTTCCTATATTCATTCACTAGTTCTTTTGTTGTTAGGTGTCCAGTATCTTGGACACTTGGTATTTAAGAGTTAAGTCAATAACACTATTTTGATTTGGTGTTATATTGATAATTTACTCTGGCTAATGCTGGATGATTTTACTTGTCAAAGGGAGACCTCCTGAAAGCCTGTGAGTTAAAGAGTTAAGATATTTGATTGACTTGGCTAGGAACCAAATGTTTAATTTAAAAGTATGTTGTATTTGTTACATGTCGTCTCTAGTGACATTCACCACAAACCTCCTTCTTGTTTCAGATTCACATGGTGGATTAATACACTTAGAGGCTATTCCCTTAGACCAGGTTTTAACTGCCAGCAATGTAACTGAACCTTCAAGAAATTACTCCATCATAAACCTACTAGAAAGAAATGATAGTATTATCCAAATAACCATTCTAAATCTGACACTGGCACCTGATGACCTGTTGACATTTTACGATGGAAATACCTCTCACATCATTGAACAATATACATCCCTTTCTGCTTCACCATCAATTTCTGTCACTTCGATGTTGCCTACTGCCCATGTAGAGTTCACTGCAAATACTTCAAACTCAAAGTTTATTAGAAGTTTTGCTTTTCTGTACCTAACTGTCCAAAAAGGTATGCTTAACTTTTACACTTACTGTAATATACTTTACTCAATAAATCATTGTTTTGGTGTACTGGTGTCCAGTAGAAGCATGTGAAATTCCTGTTGTTTCTGGAATATTTTTAGTATTATTATTGCATGAGGGGACTGGGTCTTAATCATTTGCTTTCAGTTGGTTTTTGAAGTTCTTTAATTTCTTATGCCCCTCACATAAGATTATGTCAAATTAAATTAAGTTAATTTAGTGTTTGTTAGGTTCTTGCAGCCTGTGATGATTAGATAAATTAAGATAATTAACGATAATTAGATTGTGATCACATGACACATATAGAGCTATTTTTTTTCAATAAAAAAGAGAGAGACGGTTCTGGTCTATCGAAGTGAGTGGAGTGATAAGAAATTGTGATAACTATATTGTGTTGGCAGCAGTGCACGAGGCATTCCCAACACAGCCCTATTTTCTATGGTCAAAGTGGAAGAATAGTTTCAAAAAAGGTAATGTTTCTTTAAGGTTAATTGTACAGTAATAATGGCATAATTAATCTCTGGATTGCTTCCAACATAAGCACATGGTGTTGTTAGGCCTGTATGCTTGTGGGTCCAATCCAAACAAGATAGCCGTAGTGTTTTGTAACACCCAAAGGAGACAGGATACTGAAATCTCACCTTCCCTGCCAAATTGCAAATATTTTAAAAGTTTAACGTTATTTTATATCTTAATGTTAGTTCTTTTTCAAATTCCAAACCCCTTACTCAACTTATGTCCCTAAGAGAAACATGATAAAATGTCATTTTACATAACCATCGTTCATAACACCATTTATATAAATGTTCTTTTTAAATATTTTTTTTTTAGCATCCTGGTCATTTGTCTTGTGGGTACAGAATCAAACTAGTACCATCTCACAGAATTTTTCTAACATTTCACCATTTAACTGTTCCACCTGGTGATAAAATTGTCATATGGGAAACTTACAGATTGTTACTTGAGCCAAGAAGACCTCTTCTTAGCCTGACACACAAAGACAATGGCAAACTCAAACATTTCATCGGTTCAGAGATGGGTGCTCTTATTTTGCAGTTTAATACAACTTCAAGTTTTAATGTTTCCTATAAGGGATATGTGGAAGGTAATTCACTATTTCACTAGACAATCAACTACAGTATAGTTGCCATATTGCTGTTATAACATTCCATACATAGCTCAACTAACTGTCGACATCATAAGCAACATTACATCTGTCTGGTTGTAGCGTAGCACAAGTCAAGGGGACTGGAATCAGTAGCTCCAATGTCATTTGCACCTAGTTCCTTAACAGAACCAGAGGTGAGCAGCTGCAATCACCATTGACATATCATCCTTCTTCTGGACCTGCAAATCAGCCTAATGATACAGTCAAAAACTTAGTTCCAAATGTAGCCACCATCAGTAGCATAGTTTGTGATGGTGTGGGGGGGGGGGGGGAGGGAGGGGTGTCACACCCCCCAAAGTTGGTCAAAAAACAGAAAATTGAGGCAAAAATAGATAATAATTTGGGTAAAATTTGGTTTGATAAGATAGGCCAAATCTCTTTTGGTTACTGGTTTAAATTTAATTTATGTATTAAGTACAAGTTAATTGCCGAAAATGGAGGCTCTTACCAGATACTGTACATCCCTCGGGAGCATAGCCCTCTGAAAGCATCCCGAGGGGCCGTGGGGAGGCCCCCCAGGATGCTGATGGAAATCCGCAGAAAGTTGAACTAAGGCTGAGGAAGTGAGGATACACCATACATAGCCTGAATGCAGATCAAATTAAATTTGGGCAATTTAGAAAGGACAATATTCAGGCAAACTGAGCTATCCATCCCCCTGCCAACATGGCTTAATTATGCCGCTGGCCACTCTGATGTGTGAACTTCTTTACTGCTATATTAACCTGTAGGTGATTAGAGATAACTATGGCGTAATATTAATGACCAAATCACCACGTTGTGTTTCCTGTAATTACCTGACGGTGTGTGACTATACTAATGTATTTTATTGACTGTTTCGTTAAGGTATGCCCGTTCCTTTTGCTGGTGAATATGGAGAGATAACTTCACCAAATTATCCGCACAAGTACCCTGATGACCTCGTTATCCATTATACCATATCTGTCCCCAGAGGACGTATCTCCCTGACTTTAACCGAGCTGCATTTGTCTCCTCCACCAAGATATTCTTACCCAGGGGACCACCTGGAGGTGTATGGTTTCGGTGGGGTTAGGAACGAAGCACTTCGCGTGTTTGACAATAGCAGTAAAACCAACTCCCTAACCTTTGTATCGATTAGCAACTTTCTGGAGGTTAGGTTTGTTTCTTCGAGCAGATTTTCTAAGATTCGTTTACCCATGGCAAGGTTTAAAGCTGTTTACACCGTTTTGGAAACTGGTAAGTTGTTTGAAATAACCTGTAGAAAAGACATGAATTATTTACACGCGTGTGCGCTCGTGCGTGTATGTTCTGGCGTTCGCGCGTGCGGGTGTATGTGTTTTCGTGTTGGTGTGTGTGCGTGTCTTTATGCATACTTGAATGTGAATGTGTCTGTGTGCGTCTGTTGGTACATGTTCGTGCTTGTGCATGTGTTTGCGCGCATGTTTGTGTACGTATGTGCGCGTACACGTGTGCCACTGTGTACATCGATACGTGTGTGTTTATCTATGTCTATATCCGTAAGTGTAGGCGTTCATGGGCTTGTGCGTGCGCGTGTGCAACTGCGCAAATAGTATGTTTGTGCGTGCGCGTGTACAAGTGCGAGAACAGTATGTTTGTGCGTGTATATCAGTATGTGTGCGCGTGTGTGCGTGTTTGTTTTTATATATGCAAATAACATGTAGTGTTGGTTTTTATTTTTTTTACTTATTTATTTATTTTTTACAGTACCCAAACCATGTCCCAAGCCCAACTTGAGATTCGTCCATTCTTCCAACAATACATCGTATGAAGGTCAGCTGTAGTTATTAAAGCTAAAGAAAGTTGAAGTTAAAAGTTAAAGTTGAAATGTCTTTATTTATACTGGATAACCCAATCAGCTAGCTAAGCTGTACTCCTTAGAGGTCCAGTAAGGGCCACCCCTCGTGGGTCTAGTGTTACCACAGGAGGAAACCGGAGTACCTGGAGAAAACCTGCCATGTTTGGTAGAGTTAAACTGGACAACACTCTTCTCACATGTAACCAAGGTGACTTTAATCAGAAACCATCCCGGAGCCAGAATTGAACTTTAGTCACAGTGGTGAGAGTCACGTGGACTACACCACTGTGCTACCAGCACCCCAGAAAGATAAACAGTAATTCCTGTTAATTAAGGATATTAGCGCTGCTCCAAGTGAACGAACCCATACCGGGTAAGTAGAGAAAAACTCTACTTGACCGCGGCTGCGATTCGAACCCGCGACCTTCGGTTTACTAGTCCAACGCTTTACCAACTGAGCTACAAGGCCAAGCCGGGAGCAGGCCGTGGGATCATAGTAGATGCACATGATATTTCGAAACTAACTAGTTTCCTTCACATCAGCACAGACTACGTCTGTTATGCTTCTAAAGTTAAGTGATTGTGTGGAATCCCAGCTGCGTCCAAGTAGAGTTTTTCCCTCCTTGCCCTGTATGGGTTTGTTCACTTGGAGTAGCGTTAATATTCTTGTCCTTCACCCAAGCTTACTGTTCCACGCAATTACTGTCCTGTTAATTAGTAATATATTTAACAAATAGAAAATAGCTTGAGCTTCTGTGCTGTGATAGAAACATGAATAGTGTCATTTCAACAGGAAAAATGTCCAGTGAAAAGGCGAAGCCGAGTTTCATGAAGCGACGCAGCGTTCAACAGTGATGTTTTGACTTTATTTTTTTTATTCAAATTCAGTCTGATGATGACTTTGATCTAGAGTCGAAGTGTCACTGTTGAACGTTGCGTCGTTTGATTTATAACTCGAATCTAGAGTTTCAAGATAGTTCTCCTCGGGATTTTCTTTTTTATACTTTGTGAAGTTTTCGGCTGTTCGTGGTTTCCAGTTGATCAACTTGCAGTGTTTTCCCAAAATTATTTCTACAATCAAAGTCATTCTCAAACTCGTTAATAATTCATGAGTATATCAATCAATCAGACGCGTTGGATGTCACCACGTGAGCGAACTTGAAATACCATAGAAGTACTGGGCAGAGGACTTGAACTGTTTTTTCCAATCCTTGGACTGAAAATAATAGTTCAAGTCCTTGGTCTTAAAATATGATTTCACGCGATCGGTTGATTCATCCATTCATTCGTTATTAGTACGCTAACTGATTATGCCAATACACTAATTGATTTTGAGAAGTCATTTAAAGGCCTCCAATTTGGACTCGACCGGGTTTTCAACTACTCGGAATTGGTTCCAGTCCGAGACGAATTCCTCGTACTTGGAAACCCGGTCTAGTCCAAATATGATGCCTTTAAATGTAGATTAAAAGCCTAGGGAGAGGTTTTCATTCAACTGTGAAGACCGAGCGCCAAGCACGAGGTCTTTACACTTGAATAAAAACCGATCCCGTGGCTTTTAACTTGTTTACATATTCATCAGACCATATTCTTTTGTTTTCCGGATGCTCTAAAAATACATTGGAAATTTTAATTATTGGTGATATGAATTCTTACAGCAATTAGAATGGAGGTATTGTTCTGCCTGTTTTTCAACAGGGAGTTCATCTTTTATAGTTTAAGTGCTTTGGGTGCACACGTAAACTGATGAAAATGATGTTCTACATTTATGAATAGTAATGCTCTATGTTATTTGGATAACGTGTTCGGCGAAAGGCAAATATGAAAATGGTCAAAGATGTATTTTGAAACAAAGATTCGTTCGTTCAACCGAAGGTGAATAGCCGGTGGTGAAACTCGCTGAAAGGGATGACTTGGAATGTCAAGTGAAGATTGCTTGCCATTATTTTGCATGAAGAGGGACGAAGACAAATTGAAGGCACAAGCTTTCTTCCTCATGTCCATGGCAAACAGGGGTAGAGAAAGACGAATGGCAAGAAAAGAAGGGTTTTCAACTGATGAAATACCAAGTACTTTTATTAAGTTCGGATATTGTCAGAGAATTAAGCGTGTTGGCCTGGTAGTGTTCGTACTGAATGACATTAGTTATGTTTTAAAGGGTTGGTTATTTTAGTGTGTGTCGGAATTCTCAAACGTTGCTTGAGCTGAGAAACTAGGAAGAAGATAATGTCCAATATTAGCCGGGTCTTATTCTTGTTAAACGATAACCTATTAAGAAGTTATTATTTTAAAAATAATAACCTACTAGGAGGTTATTATTTTAAGTAAAGACCAGTCTTCACTTAAAATAATAACCACTTAATACTCCATCGAATAATCAAAACAACTGCATGCATTCAAAATGAGGTCATTACTCCAATATTAATAACCGATGGAAAACAAAAGAATGTAGTCTGATGAGTTTATAAATATGACGCAAAACCAAAGTGAGTCAGTAAGTACATAAGTACAATAAATTGAAGGTAAAATTCAGTGTTCTCGACGACTGGGGTCGGTACACCAGACTTGACTCAAAACGTCTTACAATGATTGTTTAGGATGGCAACAATCGTTTTCTTGTATCAGTGGTTATGCCAACAAGTACGACGGAAGGAACAGGAACGTGATTGGTGTCTGTATGTCCAACCGCAGCTGGACTTACGAAAGAGAACTCTCCTGCTTGCGGCAATGCAAGCCTCTAGGTAAATGTAATTGCCTGGTTTTATTATGCACTTCTACACACGTGAGCATATTACGTTGCCGTACCGTAACGTAATACTGGACAATTTCCTTCACCAAATGTAAATTCCATATCATGTGGTCGAGTGTAAACACCAATACTTCATCCCCAACTATTGTTGCTTTATTTTGAGCCCCGCAAGTTACTCAACGTAAAACTAAACCACAACTTAAGCCTTGTTTTCTTTTTATGTTTCAGCTTCATTGTACAGTTTAACGCGCCGCGGTCTGTACATATCTCATCGTTATGGTCAACCTAGCCTCGCTGGCGACGAATTAACGTTCACGTGTGACAACTTCACGCACTTTGAGGTGGATGATCGTAAAAAAGTTAGATGTACGTCCTTTGGAAATTACTCCTCGCGTCCGCCATTTTGCAAGGAAAAAGAAGAATATTTCTACAGCAGAAGTAAGTTGTTCTTATAATAATTTGTAACAATTTATTAAAGTCGTGAAGTATTTATCAAGTATAATAGTTTGAAGAATTTTCAACTGTGAAAATTTGAAAACAAATATTTACTTATGATTTACGGCTACAAAAGCTGTAGGTGGTCTCTGTGAAAGTTGATTAATTAATTAATTAATTAATTAATTAATCAGCCAGCCAACCAAGCGAAGCCAAGCGAAGCCAAGCGAAGCCAGCCAGCCCAGCCCAGCCCAGCTAAGCAAGCCAAGCCAAGCCAAGCCAAGCCAGCCAAGCCAGCCAAGCCAGAGCAGGCAGGAGGGCAAGCAGGCAGGAGGGCAAGCAGGCAAACAGGCAAACAGGCAAGCAGGCAAACAGGCAGGCAGGCAGGCAGGCAGGCAGGCAGGCAGGCAGGCAGGCAGGCAGGCAAGCAGGCAGGCAGGCAGGCAGGCAGGCAGGCAGGCAGGCAAACAGGCAGGCAGGCAAACAGGCAGGCAGGCAAACAGGCAAACAAGGAAGCAGGCAAGCAAGGAAGCAACCAAGTAATGAATTAAGTCATAAATTCTTGCCAACATGGTCTTACCTCGTATATGCACATTCCATCTTTGCTGATAGCAATGACGTCATTCACACATTTGTTGAGGTGCAGGGACAAGCAAGGAATTTCGTATTTTTTATGTTGACATACAAATAAGGTACCCTGCCAAGTTTCTTGGCTGGGTAAAAAGCTGTTTGCCCACGAATGATATGATTATTGGGTTTTAATTATACCGAGTCTTCACAGCAACCCCACATGCGGTTGCCTTATAGGTGTAATACTTCATGATATGAGATGAATAGTGGATCAGAGGGTACGATTAGGTACAGTCCGTAGTTTACAAAGACGTTGGTAAGATCTGAGTAAAAACAGCTTCACAGTGAAGGTCAATACTTTCCATGGCACGTTCCTTGGTGGTGAATCTTCCGCACATAAAATACAGGCTTTTTCCGCACAAAAAAGGGGTAAAGCCGATTTCGAGTGGGTGTAAAAAGTCGCGCGGGTGACAATTCTACTGTGAAAAAGTTGACTTGAAGTCAACTTTTCCACATGACATTTTGCGTCGGCCATTATTAGCCAATCGGCTCAAAGAACGAGATCGACGTCACGACTTTTTATACCCACTGAAAATCGACCTTCAGGTCGACCGCTCCAAACGGTCTGCCCGCCAGTCCTGCGGTCGATCTGATTAGAACGTCGTGCGACTCAGGCGACCTGTGGCATACTTGAGCAACCTGTTACACTGCAAGCGATTCTACTTGAGTCGCGACTCAGGCTTGGAGAAACACAGTTCTATTAAATTATCTGTCCCTTTGGTGTGATTTGACAGGTAAATCGTGGATTATTGGAGTGGTAATTGGTGCTGCGTTTGGTGCAACATATATTGGGGTTTTCATTGTCCTTATCTACCGTTATTACACACTTCGGGTTAAAGTTCCTGCTCAGACCCCCGTCAGCGTACGAGGTGATGTTCATGAATTGGAAGAGAAGACTCCAATGGGGAATGTTATTGAACTTGAAGCTTCCAAAAAGTGATAAATCTGGACAAAACAGGCTGAGCTTATGTTATAGATATTATTGCAAAGTAAGTAACCTTTAGTAAAACCATCATCCAGGAAGTAAACAAACACATTTTTTTTTTAAAAAAAAAAGTCTAACTTTACAAACATTTTGTTATTGAAGATCTTTTTAAAAACGTGTTTACTTCCTGAAAGGTGACTTTACTTAAGGTTATCTGTTAGGCCGAGCTTTGTTTGCACTAGTTACCACCCAGTTTGTAACTAGAGATAATTCAGGCATATCTGAATATTATTAAAATACAAAGGACCTAAACATAACTTGGTTATCTGCACGTGAGTAAAAAGGTCCGTGGACGGGTAGAAACTTCCTGTAAGGGTTGTAAACCCCTGTACAGCCAAATTTCGAGTTGTTTTATGGATCACTGTGACAACTGTATGATGAACGAATAACAAATATCAAACTTTGTGAATTTGATCTTATGTTTGTATTCATGAAATTGTCTATGATAGGGATTCCTCTGGGAATTAAATGGAAAAATTCCTGTTCTGTGGCTTGTCTCAACGCTTTTTCACGTGTTATTGTTACCTATTATGGCGATAACTTAATAAAAGTAGGACGCGCCTTGTGATTTAGATCTAAATCAACGAGAACGATTACCCTTCGGAGTAGTATCAAACCGAGGGTTAAAAGTTTCATGTGTAAATGACGACATAAACCATGACAAACGTGAACAGTTAACATGAAAGACCGCAGACCTTGATATAACGACAAAAGGGCCGAAGCTATTTGTGTTGCGAAATAGCTCCGCCACTTGATTATTTATTTATACACAGCCTTGTTAATACAAAGAAGTAGCCCAGACCCTTATAAGGAGGTACAGCTGCCTCCGTGACCCTCTCTTGTGACACTAAACATACCATCACAACTGGTGTGTCCATACAAACGTAAAGTGTTGCTCGATAGAGGGACAACACTAAGCTCGACCACCTACCCAAGTTTGTTCCTCCGATCCCGTTGCTCTCCCGCTGCGAAACCTCCCTGAGTGCTGGTGGTCACGTGCGCGCTAAAAATAAAGGGTTTTTTTAGTAATAGACCACATGTGAGTTTGTGCTGCTTTTTGCTATTTTTAGGAACGCGTGACCAGCAGCAACCAGGGTCTTCGTGGCGGGAGAGTTGCGTGACCAACAATGAGACCCCAGGTACGTGGATGTACCAGCCTGAAAGTTTATTTAGGAGCATATCAATCCAGAAGCACTCCCACAGAGTGTTCCATGGATTTGTAATCCCCAAAAAGTGTAGTTTGATAGTTTGACAGTTTATTTCAAAAGTTACATTGCAGTAAAAACTGAGTTGCGTACCTAAGCACATCCATGAAACAAACAAAATTCAAAGTCAAATTTAAAACAAAAGCTAACAATACTAATATAAATACGTAAGCGTAATATGCATATAGTATTTATATAAAAATAGCAATATAATAAATTCAAAACCCTATTAGTCCTTCTTGTACAGCTCACTACTTCTGATAACAGATGAGTTTACAAATCGTTTCGTTCTCGTGACTAGTGAAGGTTCTTTATCATCTTATACTATATCTTGTTTTTATCCACGGCAATTGCTTTAAAATGTTTCCATGTTACATTTTCGTGGTGATCGTGCAATGTATCGAGGCTTGCACGGACTAGAGCATCTTGGTATGAAATATTGAGATAAACATTTTAAAAAAACTCTGTTAGCAAATGATACAGCAAAATTGTTTCCTGGTAAGGACATCCAACTTCGGGGGGACATCAATGATCAGTTTTCACACCGTTTACCCGTTTACCTCTTGTTCTTACAGGTTGGAAGTATGCATCACAATTGTAACTTGACTCAATGACTCTTTGTCTAATTAGAGGTCCATCGTTGACAGCTGACTCTGGTAGAGCTGTCACCTCTTCTCGCCTCTTGACAGAGAAAGATTTGCCTAAGAACTTTTGACTCCACGCCCCACGGAACCACTTAAGATAAGGCGTAATAATTTACTTCCTGCTTCAAGTAAAAGGACAGGGGTTGATCAACAGGCGCCACGCTAAAGGCTTGGAGTGCACTTGGATTTCATCCACCTGAAATGATTAGCCCGTGTGACTTGGTACGCTTCTCTGACAAGACACTTCAACTCAATTCTTGCTTTGGCCTCTTGTCTCAATCTTCTTTTCTCGTGATTTTTGTCTTGGGTTGTTTGTTTGTGAGAGAAAACAGACCACCGCGAAGGCTGCATTTAAAGGACATTAACAAGGCTCTTGAGCTGATAAATGTCTGTCTTGTAATTAACTGGATTAATTGAACTAAATGAACTGACTCGCTTGTTAGACTTTTGGCCATAATCTACGTATTTAGTTCTATATTACACATTTAGTTCCATATTACATATTTAGGTCCATATTACTACAATGTTAGAGCTTCCAACGTACTACCACTTTTCCTTTTTATATTTCCTCACTTTTATTTCATTTTTATATTCCTTTCGTGTACGGCACAAACTAAGAAGGTTTAACTTGAAAAAAGATGGCGTGTTGAAAAACTTTTGATCAAGTAAACTCAACGACTGTCAGTGAAGACTTGACAAGGAACCGCGCAGTGTACGTATATTACTTTGTATTTAATGGTGGAGAGTCAGTTTCTTGTTTATCTTTACGAATAAATCCCAGTCGTTTCTACCAATCTGGGTAGATAAAGCTATTTTTAAGGCTTTAGACCTTTAGTGCCATTGTAGTTGTAAGATTAGAAAACTAGTGAAGTACGAATATTAGGTTTACCGTGCAGAAGGAAAAATCGTTAGAATGTAATGCGTTACAACCCTTTTTTAAAGGAGGAAGTTTCGAGTGACAACGTGACTGCAATCAGAACCCATAACATGCGTGAGGAAATCTCGATTTTTTTCTTAGCTTTCCCACGAACAAAGGGTATTTGAGCACCCATACATACAAAAAAAGTAAACTTCTCGAGGAAATTTGTTCGAAGGAAGCTCGTTCCACATACATATGGTGGTGTGTACTGGATATAGCGAGACGATATCCTACTTTTCACAATCAACGAAGATCGTAAAATCTAACTACGATTCAGAGGACATTTTTTAGAGTATCCTTGCTTTTTCTTTACGACTTGTCAATACCTGTTAGAAAATAGTTCCTAGAAACAGCTGGCTGTTGCAGCTTTCTAAAAGTGATACCTGTAGTTTGAGTTAAGAAAGGAGAGTCAAAATATAATAGCATAATTCACGTAATAAGGTTGTTTTCTGTGTTGTTGCCAAAAGATCCTTTTGAGTAAAACCTTTTCCTCGTTAAAAATGTTTTTTTACATTAGTATTGAAGCTGATTATCTATCAACGTTGTTTAGGTAAGAGTCGGTTTCTAATTTGATTGGATTGTTTTCTCAGTTCTTGGCAACTGGTTCGTAATTGTTGTGTTTTATGAACGACATTAATTTTTGTGCGTCAAACCTTGCTTATCAAGAGTGTCGTTGCTAGGATGTTACTTTGTAGGGGTTGGGGCTAGCGCAGGAGGTGGTGCGGTTTTAGTTGCCAAATGCGAGACCAAAAAGCTCGGTTGAGCATCCGAAAGGTCCAAAGCCCGGTGAACCGAGCGATCTAAGGTAGTTTTTGTGAGCCGTTCTGACAAGTAATAAGTGTTTCAATCTAACATAAATGTGACATTCGAACGTAGCACTGTGTTAGAGCATGGTCATTGAGTCTTGAAGCTTATACCCCCCTGCTTATACCTAATTGGCTCACTCCAATATTCTATTTCGTGACTTAGCTCTGATTGGTGAACTAAATTAGGACAAGAGTTTGCGTCGTGACATGACCCCAGTTATCTCGGCCATCCAGCCGGCTCATTTCCTGTATAAACTATGACAGTTACGGGATAAACTGGAGTTTCCTCAATATAAACATCTCACAGGCCACAGAGTCTATAATATGAGTGACTAGCAAGTGGATTAATTGGAAAAATGTCTCAGCACAAGCCAAAACATTGTTCGTAAATGACCAAGTGTTCCCATAATAAGCGTAGTCTTGGAAGGCCCTGAGAATGAGGTTGCGATACATTTGATCCCAAGTTAGTGAGACCATCTGGGACGACCATTCAGACTATAGTGTGGGACAATTCAGGGCAACGAAACAAGGAGGTAAAAGGTTTTAGTTCCCCCACGTTTCCTCAGAAATCACTTTCAAAAGTATGAAGCATACAATAACGCTCCAAAAGTTTTGAAATTTTTCATGTTTGCTGTAATGTAATTTTGCTTTTTGTTGTTGAAATAAGCAATTATGGTGGTCTTGTTTCATAGTGATTCGTGACCAATATTTTTGAATCGGAGTATAACTTGGGATGGGTTTGGTCAACATTCTTTTCCTTTTTGTCTCACGGTTGAAGTAAGAGTTCTTTTGAGAAGATAGTTTGATATCAAAGACTTGTTGAGTGAAAAACGTTTTCCTGCTATGTTTTCCGTGTGTAACTGTTACCTCGTGCTATACAAGTTCTTTATTGCCAGTGTAAGAATACCAGAACAATATACAGCAGTTTACTCCAAATTTTTATTATTAAACTCCAACAGTTTATGTCAAACCTTTCTCGTATCTGACTTCGCTCCCTTAGCAACACTAGTCGCAATTATGATCATAAAATCCTATCTCATGCGCTGTCACACACGTCACACTCATGGTGTTCTCAAATTACATTTATCGACATCAATTACATTTAGTTCATCCTGTTCACGCAACAAACTAAATGCTGCCGACGTCAAAGAACTTAACAGTTTAACTATCTAACATAACTAAACGAGGACGTAAATTGTTACGGCGTCACTTGAGATATCTTTTTGGTATACAAACAGTTTATTCCTACCTTCCATAATTAGAATAACAAATCCTGTCTCATTCTCAAGCTCTTAAACTTAACGAACCAGCCAAAATGTCAAATGATTTTCTTAGTGTACCGCCTCATAGACTGAACCTATAAATAACGAATTCTTTGCATGATTAAGTCATCTTATGTAGTGGATTTAAGCCTGGCATGTCTCAAAACGCTCCCAGTTTGATAGCTTTAAACGGCTTGATATATACCAGACTAGGTCAAAAAATTACTCGTATTTTCAAACCAAGTTTGGGATAATATTTATCTTCTAATAAGCTAAACTTTATGATAGATTTAAGAACTTGTTTTAGGAGGCATTTTAAATTAGGCGTGTGTTTTTCTTTTCTTAGAACTCTTTTCTGAAAAAGACAGGTGAAGTGTTTTGATAACTAATTTAGATCACGTTAAACTCTTGTTGTATGGTAATAATGATGATAAAGATAATAATAACGATAAAGATAATAATGACGACAAAGATAATAATGATAAAGATAATAATAATAATTATGATAGAAATGATAATGATAATGATAATAATAATAACAGTATTGATGATATTAATGATGACAACCATAATAACAATAATAATAACAGTATGTATATAGCAGTGTATCCATAGAAGGGCTCTTTGGTTGTGGAAAACAACTAGTTACAGCAATCTAACACAGAACATTGTCCTGCTGCAAATACAATTAAAGATTAAGCTTAAAATTTACTCATTATATAAACTATGTATATTAGCATATTACATCTAAGTAATTAGCATGCACCTTCCGTTAAAAAACGTTTAGTCATTTTACGAAATAAATTGTCCTAATATGTCCTTATGGGTGCTGATGGAGCATTAAACTATTTTGTTTCAATATTTTGAAAAGTGTTAAATATTAGTGGGATACATAATCTAGGAGCAGAATTGGACTGCGTAATACCATGCATGATTTGCTCTGGCTAGACAGGTGATTAGGCCTCATCGCTAAAGAGGTTTATGGAAGGTTTTACGTATTTTCCACTCCCTTCCTTGTTTAAAAAGTATCCAACATTTTAAAAACATCTTTCACTTATCTCCTGTATTTAAAAGTAAATGAACACACTGCCGCGTATTTTAATCAAATATTACAGTAGCTCAGAGGTTCGATCACCGATACGTTGATTCGGAGACCCTGGGTTCGATTCCCGTTTGGGCGGACGGGTTTTTATTATATATAATTATGACTGTATCAAATCCTCTCTTCATATCAAATATATATAAATCACTTTCATTATCGGCAGCCAATGTAATTCTTGTTATACAAACATTCAAATTAACCTTTCTACTGTTGTGGCTTCTAATGGTTAATCCGCAAAGGAAAGGATTTTGTATTTCATGAAGAAGGAAGTGTAAATCGGGGACTTTTTAAAATTTGTCTTTATCGTGTAAGATTCGTTTCGGATGTCACGAATCTTAGAAATTAACGCAACTTATTCTCGCAGGTTTAGTCAAGTTACTTACACTTTTCGGGGCAGAAATTAGAGAAATTTTGTTACGTTAACCTGTTGTGCTAACATGCTCCCCTTTGATATCATTGTGAAAGAACAAGTTGGAAAAAAGCGAACCAAAAGTCTTCTATTTTCAAATATTTCCACTCCTATGCAGTGGACTATCGAAACAACATCCAGCCAAGTTTTCAAGAAACGACATTGTAATTGTTGAAAGTGAACCCAACATTCTCCTTCCGTGCATGGAATAGACCAAACGTCATATTGTGGCTATTCCGAAGTCACGTAATTGGTTCCAAAAAGAGCGCATTTTCTCGTCATTCTGTCTATTCGTCGCGTTCCTACCTTGAAAATCTTTCAAACGCCAGATTGCTCCGGATTTATTCTTTTGTCGCCATGTTCTAAGGGTATTATGCATGTTAATCTCGTGTAATCCACATGAATGAGGATATCAAATGGCGAAGATGTTCTCCCACAATACTCTGCCTGAATTTGTTATCGGAAGGCTAAATGCTCTTTTTTTTGACAATCTTTTGCTAAATACTTCATTTACACTGAACACATTATCTTCTACTGCTAAATACATTATTTAACCTCCTGCTGCTAAATACATTGATTACATTAAACAATAAACTGGTAAGACAAAGTGGGGAGAAGAGTAGTCCTAGGCTAAAACAGAAAAGGTCATAATAAAGAAAACTTTGGCAAATTGTAATAAGGCAAAGGTAAGGGTCGACTGAGAAAAATTAACCAAACCAACTGAAAGTAAAGAGAAGTAAAAGTTAAGTAAGGCAAAGTTAAGCATAAGTAAAGCAAGCCGAGAAAAAAATTATTCAATTCTTGACAAAACTACTTTCCTTGAGACTCGCATTGATATCGGACACAAATTGTGTCACACAATCCATTCCCTTTGGAAGAGATGAGATAGTCTTTCTGTTTTGTACATGGTCAAAGTCACCTCTTATGGCTGAAAGAATTCCTCAAGAATTTACATGAAACAGATCAGTAAAAGACTATTTTAGTCCACGTCTCTAGAAGACACACGGAAATGCCCTAAGAAAACACCAGACCATCATACGAATTCTGCGAATTTTTCTCTAACAGTTCTGCATTAACTGTCAATGACTTTGCTTTAGACGAGGTTAATACTTTCCACAAACAGGAAACTTTTTACTGAACACCCCGTGCGTTTAACGTCCTGCTAATTGCCGATCTTCGCCGACCACTTGTCTAGTGGTACTTTTCATTCGTGTCAATACGTCTGTCGACGCGAAATTGTATTGTGTTTCCTAAACTTGTTAGCACCTCTGACCTCCAAACTTCCGCTCTTTAAGCTGTGCGTAAAGAGAGGATTTAGGAGTGGCCTAGTCATGTCATTATTCCAATAAAGCTTAAAAGAAATAAAGACGGAAATCACGTCCGTCTTAGCCAGAACAATATATTTTATTCCTTTGTAGAAGCACGCCATTGCAGTGAGAAGTGTGGCGAGCGAGGAAAGCGTGAATATACGTACCTTGGTAAACCTTCTTGTTCTTCTGCAAGGGTAAATCGTTCGATAAAAGGATGCGAATGAGAAACCAAACATATTTTCAACCTCCTGGGGCTCAACGTCAAGAACGTGAGTAGAACGAAATGGTTCCTTTTGATAGTTCGACATACTGTTCTGGTTTACTTGCTTCTAAATACCGTAAATAGAATACTTCTCTATTGCTTTGTACGTTTGAGTTATACACTGAACATTAAGAATGGATAAGTAGAGAGCAAAAAAAGGAGATGCACCAACTTCACTTGTGTTGTTTAGTTATTAGATAGTTGACTTTTATCGATGAAATAAGATTTAATAAGCAGCTTTAGGAACACATCTCTCAACATCCAACTGTATCCTCCGGATTGGTGGGTAGTAATTTTACGAAGGGTAGATTCAAGTGGTGAAGTCAGTGAGACTAGTTGTTCATGAGCTGTCCAGTGAATCTTCTTGCTAGAGGAAAAATCGTCGAAAAATCATTGCTGAATGGGAATGTTTGCCATGTTTAACTTGATGACAAGTCGTTTCATTAATTCAGTTTATATGTGAAAGTGACGGAGCTAACAAACCATTTTATCAATGGGCAAACTCAATCTATAACTAAATCTCGAACGATTGCTTATTAAATGGTCAGATTACATTACGCAGTTATTGTCGCCTGAAAGGTTACTTGGATACAAAGTATTAAAGTTTAATCGTCCTCGGTGACAGAAACCAGTCGTGAATCACCCCTTGGGAGACTAGCGGTCACGAATGTTAACCACCACTTGGTGGTTAGTTACAGACGCGACCGTGCGTACGAGGAATATGATGTTAAAAGAATTACAACATACCACGACATTTGTGAGAGAAACTTCATTTCGTTAACGCGTGTACCACGCGGTGTTCCCGCAAAAGAGCAGATTTTCAGGTCACCAGTTAAAAGAATACATAAAGTTATAAGGACTTAATGTCCTCCTTAGTCTCGTTTCTCACCTATAAGCGTTTGATTTTGAAACTTTCGTCACGAGCGTCCAAATTATCTGTCCGTAAATATCCCTACTGCGATTGTAGTGTACATGTAATGTTGTCTTGCCGTGAATTTAAAGACGGAAATGGTATCAAACAAAGCAATTAATCTCCTCCCCTCCAAACAATATGTGAAACAGAAGCGTGCCACGGAAGGTCATTAGATACGACGCTCGAATCATATTCGACCAGAGAAGCTTTTCTTTTTTTTTATGTTTTCTTTGACATTTCTTTTCGAGGTTTTAAGATAGCGTTAAGACTAGTTAATTTGTAGGATTAACCTTAGTATTTACTAACGTAAGCCTTCTGGCGCTGAATGTCCGATATATCGGACATCAAGGGCACAAGAACGAACGAGAGATCAAAGAAAGAAAAACAGACATAACAAGAGAAAAAAATATTTCGGTATTAAGGTTGAAATATGTGAGAGGTGCGTGTACCGTTAAGGGTCTATTTGCATAAACAAACCCAAGGCGTTTATTTTAATGGCCAGTTCCCCTTACACGTCTCCTGAATACAACTACCAAAATGCCTTTCGAAATCTTGTTTGTAATGTTAATCGTAGCAATTGTCTTTCCATTCACTTTACGAACTCAATGTTTGCATGAAAATAAAAAAAAAAAGCTACAAAGTATTCTGGCAGTTGTATTCACCTGACGTAAGAGGGGAAACCGGTCATAAGGTTGTCAATTCATAAGGTGTAGAAAGGCTTTAAAGAAGGAACTGTAAAATCATAATTATCTGTGGTAACGAGGCGATAAGTGATGGGGCGGACTTCTTTGGCCTTGTTATCAATATATTGTTGATGGTCCAGTCGTACGAATAAACAGCTTTAAGCAGTTGCCCATTTCGTCGAAATTTCTCGTCAAACCGGTATAACCCGCCGCACACGAGAGGAAATAGCTGAGCAAATTGCCTTGCATGGCAGTTTGCTCAGCTGTTTCCTCTTGTGTGCGGCGGGCTTATGGCTTCGTCGCTCTGTGCAGCATTCATATTACTTCCTTGAATTCCATGTGCAATATTCATCGCAGAATAGGCGAATTACACTCTCACGTTAAAGGAAGACATCGTGCCGTGGGCGGTTTCAAGTACCTTCAACTGGAGTACTTTCACTTTCGACTTGGGAAGAGCTGTTCCCCACCCAGGTATCGTAATGTCAAAAAAATCACTTTGGGGCTTCTAAAGTGAAATGTGCGTGCCTTTAGAACCAAAGGTTATATAAGAAAAACGTTACCCTCTAAAGTTTAGAAAAGAATTATTGTATTGAATACGTGAACTTGTAAAAGCCTGCTATACATAGGAAAAAGGTTCTGAAATTTAGGTTTTTTAGAAAGAAGGTTTATGAAGATTTTTTCCCAGTATTCCCTTAGAAGTCTCGGAAACTTAGTTTCTTCGAAAACAAAGTTTCCGAGAACAGAACATGTTCTATCTTGAGCCTACAATTCATCAGCAGTTTCCAAAACTTTGTTCGCGAAACAGATGTTGATATATCATTGAGTGAAGAAGCACTTCCGCAAACCCTCTCGTCCTAGCGTGATCTTCATCCTGGAAAATAACCGGAAAAAGTAATTATTACCCCGCCTGTTACAGAACATTACCTCTTGTCGTATTGAAGTAGGGAATATAACAGTCACGCTATCTTACGAGCACGAAAGTCTTCTCTGTCAGTCAGTGGCACATCAAGAATTTTCATAAGGTACATTAGTATGTTAAATGAAATATCATGTAGCTACTACCGTTGCTTATAATTTGGGGAATGCCATAATGTTTTCTCTTCTACGTGCTAGGCTTGCTTTTATAAGGAAATTCCTGTGCCTTACACTTACAGTATGTTCCAAAATGAACGTCAGGGCATTGCCAAGTATCCAGTCCTAATTCCTTAGAAAATTACTGTAATTTAAACTTTTGTATGATCACGTTCTAGTCAAAAGGATTAACAATTCAACTAAACGTTGCCATAATTATACGGAAGCTGAACTCATAGAACACAGAGTCACCAAAGCTGTTGTATGACTTTCTTGTGGCGATAAATAATCCTACTAAAAGTGGCCCTATATCCTTGGTGGGCTTACGTTAGACAATTAAGAGTGGGTTAGGTTGTTTTGTAGTCACTATATTGCTACAAAGATTAATATCTACTTTAATGATGCTGTGTACCAGAGTTGAAATTAGAGAGGTGACAGTTAAGTTGTTGTACAGGATTGACTTAGTTAGGACGATTAATGGACTTGCTGAATATCGCCCCATACCTAAGATAAACTCAGAGAAGTTAAAATCTTGTAAGTTGTTGTATAACCATGGTCGTGCGGAACAGATGGGTTCATACGGAAGTTGATATCAGAAACGTGACACTCATTTAAGTTGTTGAGTGCTCAAAATCTTGAGTTGTTTACTTGTTGACTAGTTTTTTTCATGATAAAACTACACTGCTAGTGTCGACTTGAAAGGATTGAAATGTTTGTTGTTGGTTCAGCGTTACTAACTGGATGATATTTGCCTAGTCTTCAACCAGCTTGTCTTTTCTACGCTACGTTTCAGAAGAACTTTTTTCCATCTTTGGGCGTAGTGGTGTGGGCGACTTGAGTCCTTGAAAAGTTGATTTCATTCAACTTGAAAAGTTGACTTGAACCGGGATTGGAAGTCGCACCCTCGGGTTACCGGACCGCTGTTCTACCAACTGAGCGATCGAGTTAACTGGGAACAGTACGTTCGTTTAATGCAATTTAAGTGCACGAGAGATTCTCGCAAGAATCTCGCAAGAATCTCGCAAGAAAGAAGTTGTGGCGAAGAGCTAGCAAGACTCGCCAGTAACTATGGTTAGTTTCTGCCATAGGTAATAGAAAGGGGAGTCTCTCATTTTTATTAACTATGGCTCTCCATTGCCAGTAGAAGTGCAACGGGTATTATGAGCTACACTTTCTATTGTCGACGATCCACCAATCACTTGCTTCCATGATGACCATGTGAGTTTCTTTTTTGAAATGTAGTAACTTTATAGTAACTTTAGGCGTCATCAACTCGTCAAATACTGTGAACGTGGTATACGTGAGCCTTGAATTGAGGTACGATTAAAAATTTCGTTTATTGGAGTTTCGTTCTCGCCCACCTATCGATGGCCTCTGTATTG
This sequence comes from Heliopora coerulea, assembly GCA_030142905.1. Lineage (NCBI taxonomy): Eukaryota > Metazoa > Cnidaria > Anthozoa > Scleralcyonacea > Helioporidae > Heliopora > Heliopora coerulea. Next base: position 1,456,489 of record JASJOG010000039.1, read on the forward strand.
GTCGACCGCGTTTTCACCATAGTCCACGTAATTTCCATTGTTCGTCTCGGTACGGTAATCACCAATAGACACTGAGTTCAAAACAGTCACAATTTTAGGAGGTATGAACACGGCATCGATCTGGTCAAAGATAAGGATCAGTACTGACGTGGAGAGGCGATGATATTACAGTATGAAGGAATATTCATATATTTTCACCTACAAAAGCGGAATATGTATTGTTGATTTAAGGTTCACGTACGGCAAGAAGGCTTTTGTCTTGAGATAAGTCCCTCAAGTCAGAGCTATTTTGTACAGTATACTAGCGTTAACTTAAAGACAAAGACTGTGGTTGTGACTGAGAGCTCAACAGAGTTCAGTGCGCTAATTCTGGTTTAACAGTTGACACAAATCCGTGGTTTCAGGTATCGAGGCAAGTTCATCTCTTTAACGGTATGTAGTTTAGTGTACCTTTCTCTCTTTCTTTCTGGGAAGTTGATTTAATCGTGATTGTCGAAGCTGAAGGGAATGGCGGCTGAATGGCCACGCGGCAAATGGCTTAAAGTTTATTAACACAAACGTTACAAAATTGAAAAAAGTTATCACTATTTTTATCATGGGTGCTTTAGTGGATTGGTTTTTATCGATTTAAGGCGGTACTTAACCAGAGATCTGTATCGTCAGTTAATGCCGCCAAGCAAACATCTGTGCCAATCTTTGTTTCTTATTAACACCATGTGCTCCACAGGAACAAACTATGATGCTTAAATTAGCTAACGTGGTTAGAGATCAACACGGGATTTCCAGTTGAAACGAGATCTTAGTTAGGAGAGTGGTCGTAGACCGTAAGATCATGAAACTTTTTAATTCATTTTCCCCTGGAAGTTATTCTGAAACCGAACTATAATTTAACAATGAATAGAATGCGTTGATACGTGATGGAAAGGGGACACGTGGGAGGCCGCGTGAGCGTTTATGCTAATTTATTTAAAGAAGACTGGATCCCTTCTGAACAGAAACCATCAAAATAACAGTAACTGGAAACGCCTGTTAATGTTGTGACTGATGATTCGTATCATCAGTGATTTGATTGCAAACATGCCCAAAACTTAAAAGTTTTGTTCACGTCGATTGGTTGCAAAATTCAGAATCCTCGTCACGATGTCTATAAAATAGGTGCTGGATGAACGCCTGAGTGTTTAATGTTCTGTTTTCCATAAATTACGTTGCGTATGGCACTTGCAAGGTCACGAAATTGGACGTCGTTGTCTGTAAGAACCGTGTTGAAAATAAACCTTGCAACTTAAATATGAAGGAATTCCAACTCCTTTCCTCCCTGCGTTCAGAATGTTAAAAAAACCACAATTAATTGAATTCCCTAGGGAAATTTCATCATTAATATACAGTCTACTTTCAAGCCACAGCGATGCATGAAAAGTTTAAGAAGACTACAATGTGTATTGTGGTGTTACAAATCCAACATTATTACTAACGGTATTTAATAAATTAATCATACTCAACGCTAATCATATAATTGTTTTGTAACCGGTCCTAACAATGGCAATTATCGGTATTTCACGTGAGGCATATCAATTTCTGAAGGAAATGAGAGTAGTTCTGGCATTAATGTTGACTAAATTTATTTTGTCTTGATTCTGGAGGGCTGTAGCTATGACTTTTCGCATTAGAAGTTTCTCGTGCATCATTTTCAACTTTAAATATCTGTACCCACGCTGCAAGATGAAAGTTTAAAGATATACCCACGCCAAAAAGTTTGCCACGGTGTCTATTTTTAAGTTTAAAGATATATATATATATATACCCACGCCATGAGATGTCCTACGGAGTATATTTTTCAGTTTAAATATATATTTACCTACGTATACATAAAAAACATAAGAACATAACAAAATATGTAGGTATCTATGCCATAGAGTGATAAGATGGTATACATTTTTGAGTTAAAAATGTACTCAAGCTATAAGGTGTAGTCAAAAAAATTGATATTTTGTTGCTATTTACTATTTGCTTCAATATTTTTAAGGTCCACGGTTCAACCTGTTTAAATATGGCGTAAAAATGGGATACTGCGTAGAATATGTTAAATAAGGTAAAAAGTTCAAAGGTTGTTAACTGCCATGACTGATCACAAAGAATTCTAACGTTTTGAGCAAAGGTTCTACGTCAGAACACGTTTTGCTCTCTGACGAAGGGCCTTTGCTCGAAACGTTAGACTTCTTTGTGATCATTCACGGTAGTTACCAACTTTTGAACTTTTTAAGTTAACTATGACGTAGTTTCTGTTGTAAGTATTTCTTCAAAACGTGTCGACAAAAATAGTTCATGGGACGTGAGAGATTCGCTTCGCAATGTTAGTTTGGCGACATAAAATGCTTGCTACGGGGTGTTTTCATCTCGTTTTTGAAGGTCTAGTTTTGCTGTTATCGTCACGAACTGGTAATGTACTATACCTGTCAGTATAAATAACTTTTATCCAGGCAACTGAAGTCAACGAACGTGAAAAGCTCACCTGATGAAATGTTGCCTCTTTAAATCAATTCATAATGGTGTATTGAAATGACTATTTCAAAACACTCTTTGTTTCGTGTGTTGACAACCAAGAGATTCAAAGAACAAACGTGTCTTAATAGCTCAAAATCCCAACAACAAATAAAAACAGCTCTTTTGTTTAGCAAAGAGAGGAAGAGGTCATAAAAAACTTCTGTGTTCCTTTGAATTTGTTTTAAAAATTCACTCTTTTTCATTTTAAACTGGTTGCACAAGAAGTATACGAATGTTGGAATGCATCCAGAGGTTAACTGCTTCGTGTAGAAAGGTTAGAGGTGGTATAAATGGCTGTAACTATTTCAATTAAGAATCTTCGGCCTTTCTATAACGTGGTCGAAAGTAAAAAATCACTTTCGAAGAACGTTACTTCGCTTTCTGGAGTTGGTTGTTCAAAACCAGGACAGTTTATCAATTGGGTAAATCACTGGCGGGTGAAAAGCGCTGTCGATGCATTGAACAACACAACTTAAATTCTTTTTCTGCTTGGTAGAGAGATATCTCCTGGATAGTTCTATTCAATTGATTAATTTAAGTTCTTGTGTCCAAAACGTGAATCGTGTCGTTCACACGCTTTGAATTGCCCGCCGGGTAAACCATTCTATTGTAAACAACCAGTCCTTCATTGGAGTTGTCGCTCTCAGTGGGGTCGGCCATCTCCAAGGGAGGGCCCACGAGAACCACAAGGAGAATTACGAGTCATCAGTGGGCACTGATTTGGGCAGTTCCATGGTTCTGTTGAGGCCTTTTAAGGAGATCGAGAAAGAAATTATCGATAAAACGCCAAAAGGATGGTGACTCCGAAAATTTTGGAACATTTTGTGTCAGTTTGACCAACTCACCATGAGTCATCAGTATCATCATCATTTCCGTTACGATTCATCGACATTATGTCAGGCATTCTTCATTGCTAATGGCGTAACTACCAAGGAGGGAGATGGGTAATCCCCCTGCAAAATCGTAGCTTAAGGCCCCCCCCAGCCACTTAAGTGAGCAATCTTGAAGCACTATCAAATTACATATTTGTACAATTGCAGGAGTGCAAGATGACACATATAAATGTTCGATATGAGGGGAAGAGTTCTGTTAGAGTTCCCCAAGTTTACTAAGGCCCAATAAAACTTTCCCTCACTATAAATGATCTAAAACCCATGACCAGCCTACAACTTTACAAAGGATAAAACAAAACAGATTCCGAAAAGAAAAATCATCTTGAAAACTCAAGATTCGAGCTGTAAATCAAGAGACGCAAATTAAACAGTGATATTTGGACTTTATTTCTAAGTCATCATCAGACTGAGTCATCTTGAAAACTCAAAGTCTCGAGCTGTAAATCAAGAGACATAAATTAAACAGTGATATTTCGACTTTATTTCTAACTTATCATCAGACTGAATACCACTGTTTAAGTCGAAATATTACTGTTTAATTTGCGTCTCTTGATTTATGGCTCGAATCTTGAGTTTTCAAAATGACTCTTCTTTTCAGAATCTGTTTTGTTTTATAAATGATCTGGATAAGCCGCTTTTCATCATGGCAATGATACAATAGTAGCGTGTTGCGCAGGAAATATTAACCAACTTGTAAAAGGACAAAAATTGCAGGAATTGTTGAAACTGAAAAATCCTAACGTTTCGAGCTAAGGCCTTTGGTTGAATGAGACTTGAAGTGAACCGTCTCCTTTTAGGTTTCAAGATGACGACGAGCCTTCTCTCGAATTGTCGGTATTTTCTGTTTGTAGTTTGAGCTGTTCCACAGACTTTTAATATTTTTCTCGTTCGTCACGGTTTTGTGTTTTGTCGACTTGTTTCGGGTTACCCTGCAGCATGTATATAGGAAGTTCTGACGGGATGGCAAAACTATAGTAAAATTTCTGACAAATTTTTAGACAAAGTAACTAGAATAAAGACTATCCCGGTATTGAGTACCCGGGGAAGTATGAACGAAAGGAGCTGGCAACAAGCATCGCCGATCTTTCGCATGCAGTCCAAACGTGCAGGCATACCACGATCATGCTATCTCGTGACGTAGGTGAAAAGAAAATACTACCGTTGTTTGTTTGGATATAATAGTATTTTATCCAAGCTGATTACGTCAGTGTCCGGATATATTTTTCAATTTTCCGCATATGGAAACTGGAAAACAATTGGACAATCTGAACGTCACAATAGGTTCGTGTATTTTAAAAGACACTCACGATGTGTTTGTTCAGTAGTTTGAGTCTTCATGCAGGAAGTGGGGCAACATTCGTTGGTTGCACAGGCCGGAATGAAGAATCGTATGTGACAGTTGTATCGTGCAGATAGTCTTTAAGGTAACTTTACCAGGCAACTTTTAAAAACACAATAATAATCATCATCATCTTCCTGTTTGTCCCATCACGGGTTGTTGTCTTGATGTGGTGCCGGATCTTCTCGTTATCGTATTCGATCTTACTCTATCCTCTACCACATTCAGGTCCACCACTTTGCCGCCCTCCTTCACGCAATCCATCCATCTCTTTCTCGACCTCCCTTTCGGTCTTCTACCCGGATCTACTATTTCCGCGGCTCATCTAATCATGTCATCCTCATTCTGTCTCTTCACATGGCCAAAACATCTCGGTCTACTTTCCTGTATCTTTTCTCTCAACTGTCCACCTTTCTTCTCCATATCTTCATTCCTCATCCTATCTCTTCGTGTCACTTCGCTGATTTCTCACAGACATCTCATCTCAACGGCCATTAGCTTCTTAACTTGCTGTTCCTTGGTGGCCCATGTCTTGAAGGCCGACACTTTGATCAATGTATAAAAACACAATAACTTGAAACTAAGACACAACCTCCTTTGATTCCTTTGAGGTTTTGATGTACCTCTGTAACGTGCACAGTCGGTCGGTTAACCTTCTCTTTATTCCAACGTAATCACAACTAAAAAGTATTATACAAACTTCGCCTATATATAGTGTTTATCCTTGCACGTGAATAGCTTACAGTATTTTACATTACACAATACGACTATTGATACTACTGGGAAACTACATGAAAGTTCTTTTAGTGAGAACTATGCTGCTATTGATGGTCTAGTAAAACGACATGTATTATTCCGCCATGAGCCATGTGACAGAATTATTAAATAATTTTACATTTACTAATTACTATCTGCTGTCAATGTTGGGAAATATCCCACATTTACGTAGTGTCATATTGCTCATTTTACACAACAATACTCGTTACACCTCGTTCAGTCTGAGGAGTCTTCGTAACGTATTCCAACATTCGCGAACGAATCGTAACAAGTAATTTTCCGCTAACGAGATTATTACGTAATTCAGGGCGAGGATCCCTGTGCGAACATCGTGTCGCGTGAATTTATATTTCTGGTCCGAGGACGTCAGACACAGAGCTCGTCATACTTCTTTCTGTAATGTCGAGCAACAAAAAAAAGCCAAGTTTAAATCATCGAGGCAAAACCCGACCTTCAACCAGAGTTTCTGTATTTAGAAAAGGGCGTAGGAACTCCCACGATTGTTGGATATATAGGCTACAACTCTAAATTTTCTAAGAGTTACTTTGAGTATTGGCCCGGATCACGATTTTCAACTACAGCCATCTTAATTGATGAGAAATTTTATGATTATCTGTAGCTAGGAAAGTCAAGTCTCGCCTTCCCATAAGCGGACCAAAGTTCGAACAACTTACTGATCCCGCAAGCCAACTTCTCTCAAAGAGTACCCTAGATAAAATATATTACGAAGAATAACGTCGTCTTGAAGACTCATGATATACGAGTCAATAACAAGACGAAAACAAAACAGTTTCAACCACAGTTTCGTCTTGTTATTGACTCATATCTTGAGTTTTCAAGATGACGTTATTATTCGGTATATGTCTTATCTTATATTTTTAAAATTGTCGGGTGGCCATGGCTTTTGTTTTCAAGGCCCCAGAGGGATGAAGCTCAAGTGTCGGACTAATTCTCTCAAGAACGCTACAGTAATTACCGAGGGATGTTCACTGTTTCAACTCTAGTTCAGAATTATCCACACAGTAACAAGGACCGAGAATTTTATCATTTTATAATCGTGAAATGTTTTATCATATCACCCAGAGAATAATCCTGAAATTGCTACCTCGAAGTACACTGTAAAAGCAACTTCCGGTAGATTACTTAGCCATATATCAATGATCCAATATTCATCCATATTGTCCTACTCGACACTCGAAACACAACTCCCTCTTTCTGCTTATTCTGCATATTTTTGGCTGATGTGCTTCATAAGAAAAATGCAAACCAGTAGAACAACTATTCCAACATTGCAAATACTTAACACTTGTTATGCCGTCATGTTATCACATCATATGCTTCTAAAACAATCTTTATATATCTTTCCTACGTTAATCATCGCTGCCTTAAGTTTGGGTCACGCCTACACCTCCGTGAAAAAAAATCTTTGTTGATCACAATCTCCAACGGCAATAAAAACAACTTTGTTTTTTTTCCATCTCCAGCGGCTACCACAAAATACCTTTGTCCTAAATCCGAAATCTCAAGTCGTTGTTTCCCGTTTTGGGAGTTAAAACGCCGAGTTACAGATCACTATGGTTCCTTGACATCTTTTGTGGCCTTCTTTCCCACAACAACATCAAAATGAGGACATTAGGTGACCAATTTTTGTGGTGCGCTATGTGAGTTTTACGAACTTAGATATTAAGTTAATTTCGAACCTGCTCCGTTCGAAATACATTCCCTTACCTTGCGCAATACCAAAGAAACTTAGCATTACCGGTGATTTTCTTGTGTAATGTTCTATGCGTTCAGGGTGTTGACGCAAGCGGTCTCTTAACGCATAATCCCAGGACAATATTTCCTAAGTCCCTGACGGAACTGAACCCGTAACCGTCTGTTGATTATTGGGTAGTAAGGCGCTGGGGGTTGAGTCGTACGAACGTCTCACCGATTATCAACTTATTACAAGTTTGACTCTCATCAGGGACTTAGACAGCATTGTTCTGGCATTATGACTTTGAAGAATGCCTTCAGTCGACAACCTTGGCTTGGTGACTTCAGTACTCAAGAGGAAATCAAAATGAGTTCTTTTTGACACGACACTTGAATGCCAACAGGTCTCTACTGTATTCGTTCAATATCACCTCTAGGTCCTTACCGGACAATGGCAGCAGGAAAGGAGATAAATTGCTTAACAACATCTTGGCAACGCCAAATAGTGATTTGAAAACACGGCGACAGATGCCGAGTAACTGAACGCCTCAATAGTGTTAATGTAGACGTGCTAGCGGAGGACAAGTCTTGAGATCTTTGTGGAAGTCTCTGGTCTTCGTGTGCAATAAAGAAATTCATTATGTCGTGGCAATTGACAAACCACTTGCGTGCATAAAATATGTGACAGTAGGTCATTATTACTATAAGTGTGGCAAGGTGTAGGAAAACAAGTTGAGACGCATATACTTGTCGCAAAAGAAATCTTCCGTCGAAGAGAAATACTTGTCGAAACCAGAGATTATTTACCAGAGTTTTAGTTGGGTAAGTACGTGTTTTTGTAGTTCGGGTGATGGCAGATTAGGCTACCTCTTTATTGTTCGTTTAGCTACCCACACGAACAGTTCGAAGTGAAAGAACGTTATTTACTAACCATGACATATAACATAGGGAATAACCTTCGTTCGTTGCGTTATACAGCCAAATCTTTAAGCGCTATCGCACTAAGCTTTGATACTGTGTCAAACAATCGTATTGCCAAGTCACGAAAATTTCATTCAAATCCTGCAAACATCACCTTCATCGAACCGTCACGTTTATTAATTATACCAAATTACCTTTGGCAACGTCCAAAGATATGTTTTTGTTGTTTACCTGTTTTTAACGATGACCTCAAGGAAAACACACGCTGTGAAGCTCCAAGATTACTAAAGAAACTTGAATTAACTGTTGTGTCTCCTTTGTAGATGTCGAAGACATATAAAGCGTAGGCAGATGCAAGTTAGCCTAATTAAGATTTTTATTATTGTTAACCACGAGGAAAAACTGTATTACCACTGTTGTTCCGTCGACTTATAACTTAGTTATAGCTATTCTCCGTTATAAATTAGGGATAGAGTCTAACTTTAAGAAGTGTTATGTTAATAACCATTGAACATGGGAAATATATTTAGTATTGAGCCTCGGCTATAAAAGGTTACGTTGCTGCTTCAAATGGTCACTAGCGTGTACACAAAGAGTGAAAGTTTGATAAAAGTTTGACTTAATCATGGAACAGTGACGGAATCTTTCAACTTGCTAAAGAGTACGACTTATCACAAGAGCTTTTAGTATTGACTTCAGTTGAACTATTAAAATTATAATGGTTTTGTATCACCTGAATGAATTTTAAAAATATCGTTGACAAAAATCACGCATCGTTGGTGTCCGCAGAGGACCTGTCTTAGTTGTTTAGATTCTTTGATTCTCTTTACTATGCTGCAGTTCAAGGTAATGCAAATAATGATCATTTTGACAATATACGTTTGAACTTTAACATTGTCTATGAAAGAAATCACACATCAATAGTGGCTAAATAGGACTTGGTTAAGCTCTTTGTGTTTTCGGGGAATTTTTCCCTCTGAAACAACGACAAAGATAAAAATAGTGAGTTTCAAAGATATAAAATGTCCTGACGTAACAATTCTTCACAGTGCGGGACATTTAACGTTCATAGAACTGATTAGGAAACTGTTAGCTTTATTATTTTGCCTCGAAAAATACCTTTAGTCTTCCCTACAATATCAGTGGATTATTTTGGGATAAAATTCAACCTTACAGTACAACTCTACCGCTTTGAAATATCTACCAACTGACACGATTACTGACGGCTTAGTCCTCTTCGCTGAGATCTTTTGTAAGTATGTACTATGGATGAATAGTTTTTAACGTGAACAGATGTTGTCATTGAAAAGCTGTAACATCGAAGTGTCGTATTTGAGAAAACCTTTTCGCTTTGTCATGTACAATACAGTCTTGGATAGATTTGTAGTAACCATTAACTTTACGGTTAGGTTTTCATTGTGTAACGGGCATAGAAACGAGTGCCGTCTGTAGAAAGCGTCTATCGTTTATGGAACTTCATGTCTAAATAAGATTGATTAGATTTTAAAAATCAGTAATTCTATATCTTACTTATCAATTAAGCTGCAGGCCTCAACGTCCATCACTGGAAAACAGGCATTATTTGCTTTCGGCGATATTTTTATTACTCTCAAAATTGCAGGCAATTTGCGACTTGTGTACGAAGTGCTATGGCAAGTGGTTTTTAATGACTCTTCACTTTTGGTTGATTGGTGATTTTCTACAACTTTATTTCGTTTTTTAATGTTAAGGAGTTTATATTACTTAACCTGTTATATGTACAACTTTGTGTGAAGTAACCAACATAATATTTACTTCTCAGTCCGTGATGTTTGTCAGTTTGTTCCCATGTATTTATACATGTAAACATGCACGTAAGAATGTATGTATGTCTGTATGTATAAGAATGTATGTATGTACGTATGTATGTAAGCTCGTACTTTTGTACTAATGTATGTATATACGTACGTATGTATTTATGTATACGTGTATGTGTCTCTAATTAACATCATGCTTGCCGTCTGAGACCCTATAGTCTAGTGGTAAAACAACCGTACCGGCAATCGGGAGACACGGGTTCGATTCCCGTTGGGGAGCTCAGAAATTTTCTGAGATAAAAGCTTGAGAACAAACTTTTCATCATGTGTATGTATATGTACATTTACATATGTAGTTAAAATAAGATATATAGCAAAAAATATAACTGAATTCAATCTAATGATCGATTAGCGCGTAAAACTCCGAGTAATTGCTTGTTATCCTTTCTATCTTTTTTTATCTTTTTAACTATAATCTTGCTCTGCATCTCTATTGAGCACTTTGTCGACAAACTGAAAGACATTTACCTGTTTTATATATACATATACATATACATATACATATACATATACATATACATATACATATACTTATACGTATACAGATACATATACATATACATATACATATACATATACATATACATATACATGTACATATAAATATACATTCACTTTTTAATAAATCATTTTTTAATAAGTTGAAAATTCAATTTTAAATAAATCCTACAAGTCTCTTTGAGTCGTGGCCAATCTAATATTGTGTCTCATATATATATCGATAAAAAGTAAGTCAAGAACGGGACAAAATCATAAGATATAACTTTAATGACTGTTAGTTGGAGTTTCACGTTAGTTGCATGTTTATGCACGATCATCTGACAGTGAAGGAATTATGGAGGTAGGTGATCGTGCATGTTTGTACGTGAAACTCCGACTAACAGTCATTAAAGTATTATCTTATGATTTTGTTCCGTTCTTGACTTACTTTTTATCACTATAATAGCTCTGCTCAGGCATCGAGCACGGTTGTACTAGCATCAGGAATTGTACCGAATTATATATATATGAATGTAACATTTAAAAGCTAAGCAAGAGTGCTTTGTCGGGATTTAAAACAGGAAGGGATAGCCGAGTGTTTTAGATCCGATAAAGCACGTACCGCGAGTTTTTTAGATGTCTTCCAAGGTGAACCTCCTAATACGCTAATAATTAGTCTTCAGCTAAGCCTCTCCATGTCGTGCGCAAGAAAAACTTTGCAACATCGTTTTTGATATTAAAAAACAAAAAAATAAAAATAAAAAGTCCTCGGGCAAATGTTATGCCATCTTATGCTGCTTTTTGATGCAGAGATTCTCTTCAGTGCACATAATTCGGCATGATCACTTTATCATTTCTGATGTTTCTATATAAAACTGAATTCCAGTCTATTTTTTCGTTCTTTTTACCAGAAAGTACTGAAGAAATCCTTCTGGCCAATATGGAAGTCTTCATAATCATAGTGGCCATCGTGGCAGTTGTCGCAGCCTTACTACTATTGCTGCTGCTGCAATTAAGGATTAAAAAACACGCATCGGATGGTTCCGTCACACAGACGTCTTCCGAGCCAAGTTTCTCGGAAATAGCTGCCGCTGATCCAAATGATCCTTACTATAAAAATGGGCCTCCGCCCTACAGAGAAGGTAAGCTATGCCATACACTCCCTAAAAAAAAAATACGCGCTCTGTATGGATGTGATGAACAGCGGCGTTTCCAGGAGAGTTTCCAGAGGTTTCTAGAAAACACTTTAACGGAAAGGAAAAAAGTATTAGGTAAACCACAAAAATGCCCGAGAAAGCTTACTCTAAACGATGCCAAAGTGTTAGTTTTGAAATTACAGTTACTGTAGTGATTTATGCTCAAGGCCTGAAGTAAATTCTCGTAAATGTTAATTATGACCTATCTGATAATCACCCGTAAAACCATTCGTCGCGCAAATATTCTTCGAAACAAGCATGCCATAACGGACTTTTTAAACACTAATATTTAGTCGCCATTTAACCAACGTCATTGAAGTGGTTCAGATCAGGAAGTCTTTCAGCTTAAAATTATCCTAACTGTTTTAAAATTATCTGAAGTATTTTATAAATAGTGTGACTGAATATAAACCGTGAAAGAGCGGGGGGGGGGGGGGACAACAAAGAACTGATTGAAGGTGGAAGAGAACTACAAAGAACGATAAAAGTAAAAGACGAGCCCAAACTCAGCAGAACATCGTCTTGTAAGCCCAATATTTGTAAGTGATAGTGGGCGGATAAGGACAAAGAAAGACAGGAGTGAAATACCGAACAACAACGTCGAGTGAAACGACGATTTGAGTTAAAAAGCCAGATAATCGACGAGTAAAAAGTAGTACTTCCAATCCAACACAATCCTTTATAAAACTACTTATAAAACTGATACTTGTGCTTATGTATCATTATCATTCAAATTTACGGTATATTAGTGATTATCAAAATCATAATCATGTCAATTCCAAGTACTTTGCAATAGAATCGACATCTCACTTGTAACTCATCCATCGTCTTATTTTTAACTCAAATCTTTGGTTTACATGAGGTTGTTCTTTGAATTTTTTTTTATTCTTTTACTTTTTGAAAACGTCCACTGACAACAAAATGACGGATAGAAGATCCATAAGCAAAGAAAAAAAGTTTAAATGAAGTTAAGAAAATGATATTACATTGATGATAATGGTTCAATTTATCTCCCATGTAAAACTACGTGAATTACTGTTAACGTGGCGGAATACTTGGCGCTTGAATTTGTGTCTAATGACGTGTAAGAATTATGTGTAGAATTAACTGGAAAGTTCCCTTGCTGCATTTGGTTTTGAGAACGCTAATGCAAAATCATCATAATCAACATTACTTATTTTATTACTTATATAACTAGTATTAAATTTACAAAGCTGGATGAATGTTTAGTGTATTTTCACCAAACACAGTCTTCCATACTTAATCAGCGCCCTGAAGCAATGAATTCAAGCGGGATTCACGACTCCAGGGGTTCGATTGCTTGCTATTGGCTACTTTACTGGCCTTATTCATACGATCTGCGCGTAGTTTTCCACATGTCCAATCAAATGTGAATTTAATTTTAAAACACACGTGATTAATTTTTATTCTAAACTTTATATCTTGCAGTGATGAAGTCTCCTGAACTTTACCCCTTGAGTTCAAGCGACAACTTTACCTTTGGCGAAGCAAAAATTCAGATTTCATCTCGGCCTTGTCCGGGCAATGAGCGTTCAAAGAGGACATGGGCTCAATTAATGACTGCAGTTCTACGGCAAGATGACCTGGTGCCTGCTACCTCACCGGAGAAACGTATTACTAGTTCTATAAGGAACAGCTTTCCACCAGCGCTACGAAATTCTAGCGAAGGTAGAACTAAAAACGTCAATGATTCTAACACATCTGAACTTGAAACGCCGACCGGCGACGAAGAATTACCGTCGTATCACGAAGTATGTTTGACTGGTTCAACCTCTGGGCTTTCTAGCACTGACCAGGACAACCACTCGATGCATCGTAGTGAGAGTGGCCTAAGACAGGGTAATATGCCTGGATATAATGACCAGATAGAAAGGACAAATTTGAATAATACAGACACAATTTTTACTGTTTCCAGTAGACTTCAAACTGTTATTGTCGAAGTGGAGATGTCAAGATCGCGTTCAACAACGATGTAAAACGAACTCGTTTGCAAAGCTTCGTCTCGTTCATTTAGTGGAGGCTCCGAAATCCCGGATCGTTGGGGAAGAAATGAACAGGGGACGGAATTTTGAAGGGGCAACTTATGCCTTTAAAAATATGGCAAATTTGTGGGGAAAAATAAAGAGATAGTCCATGATTTTGCCTATTCCATTGAGTTATGGACGCACGCAGAAAGCTGGGCGAGCAGAAGGAAGAAATTTTTGAGCTTAAAATTTTGATTGCCCTCCCAACTTTCCAAGTGCATTCATAACTCAATGAAGCGTACCAAGTCACGCACCGCGTCTTCTATAGCATGAAATCAGACACAAAATAACAGAAAGTAACCTTTGTCTCGCGGGATGGAAATCACTTTCTCCTTACGTAAGCGAAAAATTTGAAACGTTTTTGATTGGCCGGCGCCGTGTGAAGATCGGGGCATCCTTGGATGGACTCGGACGTCGAATTTTTTCATTGTAATTATAGACAAAGTGAACTCAGTGCCTCGAAGTAACGAGAATATTTTTTCAAAGTTTTCTTCCGCGCTCCATCGAGATATGGAGCACACACGGCAGCCAATCAGAAGCGGCGTTATATTACATCTATGTAATAAGATTATGAAATATTCAGGCGACATGACTTCAATAAAATATATGAACAACGAAGAATGTACATCACTTTTCGTTCATAATGCGTTTTCCTTGCGTAAGTAACGACTAAGCAATACCAATCTGATATTTTTTATAACAACGTGGGGGACGGAAAAATGAGGTACAAGCATTTTTGTTTGAAGAGGGCAAGCACTCCTGGCCTTCCAAATGTCATTCGTGATTAGATATATCCAGGAAAGAAAGACAGGTACAAGCGAGAAGCATAAAAAAATAATTGGTTTTCACTTTTCAGAAAAGATTTTCAACAATTCTTCGAACAGATTGTAAAGCATCACATGAAGATTAATTTTAGATCATTAAAAGGAGATTTTATTGAACGATTTCCCGCCAATTCTTGATTCAATTTCCTAAAAAAAATTCCTGTCACTTTACTGGTATTTTATAGTTCCAGAAAAGTATTTCGCAGAGTTCTTCCTCCGGCTTGTAAAGAAAACGGTGTAAATTAATATTATACCATTTAAGATAAATTTCAAACAAGTTGGGTAGTTTTAGAGAATAACCTGATTTTTATTATAAAATACTAAATAATGGTATGCTCTATTCTCGTGATCGAAGGAGTTAAGGAGAGAAATTTCATCAGTTTGGAGAGCAGACTGAATACTTTAATCTGATTAATATTTGACTAAATCCGCTGGGTAGTTTTAGAGAATAAGTTGATTTTTATTATAAAATACTAAATAATGGTATGCTCTATTCTCGTGATCGAAGGAGTTAAGGAGAGAAATTTCATCAGTTTGGAGAGCAGACTGAATACTTTAATCTGATTAATATTTGACTAAATCCGCTGGGTAGTTTTAGAGAATAAGTTGATTTTTGTTATAAAATACCAAATATTGGCATTCTTTATTCTCGTGATACCGATAGAGTTTTGGACTGAAATTTAATCAGCTTGTAGAGTGGACTGAGTTCTTTACTCTGAAAAATTTTTGACTAAATCCGTTAGGTTGTTTTAGAGAATAACTTGACTTTTGTCATAAAATGCTAAATATTGCCATGTTTCATTCTTGTGATTTCCAACGAGTTTTAAAATGAAAATTTACCAGACTGTAGAACAAACTGAGTACTTTAATCTGATAAATTTTTGACAAAGTCCGTTGGGTAGTTTTAGAGAATAACTTGATTTTTGTTATACAATACCAAATATTGGCATTCTTTATTCTCGTGATTTCGAAGGAGTTCTGGAGTGAAAACTTACCAGTTTGACGCGTAAACTGAGTACTTTAATCTGATAAATGTCTGACTAAATCCGTTGGGTAGTTTTAAAGAGTAACTTGATTTTTGTAATACAATACCACATTTCGTGATTTTCAAGTAGTTTTGGAATGAAATTTTATCTGTTTGTAGAGCAAACTGAGTACTTTCATATGATCAATTTGTGACCAATGACTAAATCCGTTATATAGCTTTAGAGACTAATTTGATTGTTATTATACAATACCAAGTTTTGGTATGCTTTATTTTCGTAATTTGAAAGGAGTTTTTGACTGAAATTTTATCAGTTTGTAGAGCAAACTGAGTACTTAAACCTGATAGATTTTTGACTGGGGCTGGTTAAACTTCTGCTTCCAGTATTGACTACTTTAGAAGATATTTCTTTGAATAAAAATGGTGATGGTGTTATTGGAGCTGCTAATTGAAATTCTATTAGCAGAGATGATGCCCAGGCCTTGACAAATGCTGTTACTTTTGAGTTTATTGTAACATTGATCATCTTGAAGTATATCCTTGGGCTTACAAAACCTGCAACTGTGAAGCTCCGAAGGGAAGTAATGGACATTTTGGCTGCTGAACAAGATATCTAAACCCTGAAAGGTGCACGTGAAGAAGTGCGTGCCCATGTTGATCAACACCACAACAGGCTTTATGAGGAAACTGTCCAACTTTCTGAGAGATTTGACATCCAACCTTCCAGACCTAGGACTGTTCAGCGCCAAATTTATAGAAGTAAATGCCCATCATCATCTCCTCAGGATTGCTACCAAATCAACCTGACTCACGTCTTTTTGGCACATGCTCTACACCAGTAGTTCCCAACCTTTTGCTTCCCAGGGACCCCTTTACTGATTTTAAAAAAACTTGGCGGCCCCCCTTCCCAACTGAAACTGCAGCTTCGCCGGTTTCATTGCTTCATTGCTTAAAATCTCTCCTCAAAAGATGCATTCAGGTTTGCTTAGATAGATAGATAACTTTATTTCATCTCGGGTTAATGAAGCTTCTTAGGCCTCTAGCAAATACTTGCTAATGTGCCGAGAATATTCAATTATTTACAAATAAAAATACATACTTTGTAACCAACTAACAGTATATAAAACTTCAAATTAATAATAATAATAACCCTATATACAACTTCACTAATTGAAATTAAAATAAATAAATAAAAAAAAAAATACTTCATGTGATTATAAAATTTCTAACTGCTCTCTTAAAATCCTTCAATTGAACAATGTTTCTTAAATCATCAGGCAAGGCATTCCACTCCTTACATGCCACATAGACTGTTGATTTAAGTCCGTAACGTGTGGTATTAACACGAGGCAACACTAACATGTTAGTACCTCTTAAATTCTTAATATTTTCCCTCGACTCAAACATGTTCGTAATATATGAAGGTAATAAATTATTCAGAGCCTTAAATACAATATTTAAAATTTCTATTTTACGTCGATCTTCAAGCGTACCCCCGTTACTACCAGCTAAAATTTGATAATCCGTGCCAAAGTCCTTATAAATATATCTCAACGCTCTTTCGTTCAGTTTTTCCAATTTGTTGCTATCAGCCTTTAAACAGTTTTGCCATATGGAAGAACAATAACTAAAGTGCGGAATAATAAATGATTTATACAAGCACAGCTTTGTTGAGCGTGAGAGAATTTTCTTAAATCGACTTAGGACATCTAATTGTTTTCCCACTTTTTTGGCAATCTTTGATATATGATTTGAGAAATATAATGATTTCTCAACCACAATTCCCAATAGTTCCAAATTGTCGACCCTAGGTATTGGTTTTCCATTTATTGCAAACGTCAAATCATCGATTTGAATTTTGTTTGAAATCATCATAGATTTGCATTTATCTGGGTTCAGAATCAAGTTGTTATTGGAAAACCACATACTTGCGATTTTCAGTTCTTGGTTGATAGCTTCTTCTACAACAGCAGGATTTAAGTCACTAGTATATAACTGGTTATCATCAGCGTAATTTGATAGCTTTGCCACTTTTATGAAATAAAATAGATCGTTGAGGAAGACATTAAATAATAGGGGACCCAAGACTGAACCTTGAGGTACACCCCTAATCACCGAGAACCTGTCAGACGCTATATCCTCTATTTTCACTTGCTGAGATCTATCCAGGAGATAACTCTGCAAAATAGTTAAGCTTTCCTTTCCTATGCCATATGCCGATAGTTTTGCCAGCAAAAGATTATGTGGAATAAGATCAAATGCCTTGCTCAAATCCATTGAAACAATTCCCACTGTTTTTTTCTGGTCCAAATCCATTCTCCAATCTTCAATAAGTCGTAATAAGACTGCTTCACAATTATAATCTTTTCGATAAGCTGACAAAAATGGAGACAAAATTCCAGAAAAGTGTTCAGTAAGCTGGTAATTCAGGCATTTTTCAAAAATTTTGTCGAGTATAACCAGAATGGACACAGGTCTGTATTTCGTTTTATCCAAAACATCATCCTTTTTAAAGATAGGACAAATCTCAGCCAGTTTCCAATCAATAGGTACATAGGCCGAAGTTATTACATCATTTATTAGACATGTCAATGGAAAAGTGATTGTAGTAGCACAGTCTCGAAGAATTCTCGCAGGAATTGTATCATGGCCAGTTGCCTTGTGTGGATCAAGAGATTTCAAAATAGATAAAATCTCAGTAGGATCCACTCTTCTAAACTGAAATTCCTTTACTGCCCAATTTTCCTTAAATATCGCGCTAATGCTGGGATGATTAGAGTTAAGATATTCATCAACCGACATATCCAATGTTTCATTGGGAGACTGTACCTCAGCAAAATATTCAGCAAAGACATTGGCAACAGCTTCCTTCTCTGTAATCATCTCATCACCCACTTTTAAATATATAGCTTCACGCTGATTGACCTTTTTGCAATGCACCAAAGGTTTTATGGTATTCCAGAACTGCTTAGGGTCACCTTTGGCATTGTTAGCTTTGTCTTGAATATAAGTAGAAATTGTCTTTCGCCTCAAACTAGTGGTCAGGTTACGTTGAAATCTATACTTTTCACGATCAGAAGAATGATTAGTTTTTAAAAACCTCTTCTTCAATTTATTGCGAAGTCTGATTTGCTCAGTTCGGCATAGAATAAGACAAAATTTTAAGTACTCAACATTGTATCCTCGTAGTTTAATCTTCCCAGTGGCAGATCGTTTCGAACTCATGATTAATTTATGGACAGATAAACGCTCGAGAACTTTTCCTGTACGAACAAGGCTCGGGGTGAACAGGCGAAGCGTGGTTGCATGTAACATGAGATGAAGCTGTGACCTGTTAAAATCTCAAAATTACGAGTTCTTATGTTACACTTACACCCTTCGGAATTTGCGATATTAACTGGTAGTTTGCAATAAAAAATAGTTGAACCAATATTGCAGGTTGTCATTTGCCCCAAAAAATAGTTACCCCCTGCAGACCCCGTCTCTTTTGCGCGGACCCCTGGCGGACCCCTTAATCTTGGCCGACCACCAAAAATTGTTTGCGGACCCCAGGTTGGGAACCACTGCTCTACACGAACTGGAATCACGCTATCCAACTAAAGCTTACCCTTGATTTAAAGGCTTTTCTTTAGTACCAGGTGTTCTGTTGATGAATCCTTCAACCTGAAAGTCCCATGTTGAAGAATTCTGTCAACACTACAACCAATACGTACCAAATATTGCTGGACTGTCTGCAGAGTTAGATCTTTGGAAAAGGTTATGGTGTGAGAAGAAAGAAAAAACAGAAAACATTTCTGCAAAGCTTAGCAGCACTTTAAAGGATGTTGATCCAGCTTGTTTTCCAAATATCTTCACAATTAAGGTAGATGAACGATCTTCAAGCTCGAAGATCGTTCATCTACCTTAATGTATGCAAGCTCTCATGTTTCTCAAACATTAAAAAACCGTATCTTCACAATTCTTCAAATTCTGGTCATAATTCCTATTACATTTTGCTCATGTGAAAGGTCAATTTCCTCCCTTCGAAATCTGAAGAGTTATTCGAGGAGCACCATGGGACACAGTGGCGTAGCGAGGCGGGAGCGAAGGCGGCGGTTTCCCCAGGCTGCACATTTTTAGTGGGTGACACTTTTAGGTTGGAGCGGCACTTAGAGTTTAATCCAATAATAAATTGCAATAACATTGAATGGATAATAAAAAATAGCTTTATTTAGAAAGGTTTTGTTGACGTTTCTTAAGTTTTCTTTCCTGGACATGTTAACATATTGTGTTAAGAACGTATGCAGTATAGGTCGTGTAAAAATCAAAAGTAAGTTGTAATAATTATATAGCAATTTTTTGTCCACGTTTTTGCATTCCGAAATTTTTTTAGGAAGCCACGCCCACGGACCACGGAATATACCATGGCGGCATTTTGGGAATTCACCCCCAGTGGAACTTCTGCTCGCTACGCAACTGATGGGACAAGAAAGGTCAAATGGCTTGGCTCTCATGTACACCAACAGAAACATGGAATTGAACTTGGAAGATATTATTAACTTATTCGCAACCCAGAATCCCAGACGAATGAGAATGGTAAATATATTACGTTCCGATGATTAATATTTTCCCTGTTTTTTTCTTAAACCTTCTGTACATTGACACTGTTCTTTTCAGAGCATCTATGGGCTTGTAGGTCAGGAACCTCCCCGTGTGTATGCCTGGTAACATGTTAATGGCTAATACACGACCAGTTAATTTTGTATTATTTTTCATATAATGAAAAACAGAATAAAAATAAATTTTGCTCTACAAATTGATAATGTGCGATGTTTTCAGGAACCTCTCGTGGCTTTTTGCAAGCAAGCCAATTGCACATAAAGTTCCCCCCATAATTCAGAAAATGTCATCTCAGAGACTCCAGATTTCAAAATTTCCAGGGGGAGCATACCCCTGGACCACCGTAGAAGAATCTGATTATAACCTTGCTCTTCTTCAAGTCCCAATTCTCTGCTGCATTTATACTAGGTAATTCGAGATCTACCAATCATTGTTGATATCTTGGACGATGAGAAACAAATTTCTTTCAGTCCTTGGAGTTGTGAGTTAGATACCGCAAAATGGCACCTGCCTCGTGGTCTTATGTGTTCCTATGAAAGCCTGTTTTGGTCAAAATTATCTTATTTAGTAAAGAATTAATTTTGAGGAGCGAAAAAATTAACAAATATTGCTATTTTTTTGTGCGTATAACAATTTTTTTCTGATTACAATTAAATATCTTAAAAATGAATGTCTTAATTATTTTCATATGTTTGAATTATTTTTTTTCACTGTCTTAATTAGTTGTGTTAATTATTTTTATGTTATTTACGTTCAATTATTTTTATGTACTTGAATTGGTTTGGTGAGCTAATTATTTTCATGTGGCTAAATTAGTTTTGGGTCTCTGAGTTATTTGGAGTATCCCTTAAAACTGGGGAGTTTTAAGAGAATATGTCTCTTCAAGTCAATCATGGCTGATCGAAGGTCTAGTCGTGGAAGAGTTCGAGAGAGAGAGAAATGAGCGCGGTTTTGCTCTTTTCCTTCAAAACTTAAAAGGGGTTGTCTGGCCTTATTTGCTTTTTGATAATCCTCTGGATGAGTTAACGACTGAGTCTCAAATTAAAGTATGACATCACTTACTAGACACTTCAGGGACTCTATCTTTCTTGCTAAACGATATGGCAACTGGAGTTCCCAATCCGAATGGCATACCAACCTATGCTATCCAGGCACCGGTACAGCATTTGAAGAATTCCTTGGCACAACTAACTGACATACTGTCATCTTCGATTGAAAGAAGTCCACATTCTGAATATTATGACTACCTTGACGTCGCTTACTTGTTACCTACCTCGATGTAACAACGACAAGTCAGTAAACAATTTGACATTTCGAAAGATCAGTAGGAACACTTACGATCCCCTTTTTTCTCATGCAGTATACTCCAAGTCCGCATTTCTACTATCCAACATCGCCGGAAAGAATACTGATGATACTGATAAAACTTTGAGTACCGTAGCCACTTCAACTAAAGCTGGTTTCCAAGTGGGGCGTACATGACAATTATATACAAAGTAGAAAGAAGGTATCAGTTACAGTTACAAGAGTCTGGTTTTAGTGACAGATTTGAAACGTATTCTGACATATCAGACAACGAACTGGACAAAAGTTATGCAAGCATAATATTGGACGTGACTGGAGTATGGTGGCCGATAAGGGCCACCCCTTCTCTGTCGAAACATGTAGTTTCTCCTCATACGAAGAAACTTCTCTGCGGAAGTTGATCTTCTCCGTGGAGATACGACACTGCGACACGAAAATGTGCATCTGATATTTGTAAACATAGCTGAACTCCGTGATGTGACATGTCTTTGTCGGAAAAACACGCATCTACGCCGTAGAAATAAGCGTCTTCCTCTAAGAAATAGGCGCCTTCTCTGTAGAAAATAATATCACAGCCCCATGACCCCCCTCCGTTTATATTTCAGAAGACGTTTTATATTTGAAAAGAAGTTTTATATTCGAGAAGAAGTTCTATATTTGTGAAGAAGTTTTACAAATGAGAAGAAGTTTTATATTTGAGAAGAAGTTTTATATTTGAAAAGAAGTTTTATATTCGAGAAGAAGTTTTATATTTGTGAAGAAGTTTTACAAATGAGAAGAAGTTTTATATTTGAGAAGAAGTTTTATATTTGAAAAGAAGTTTTATATTCGAGAAGAAGTTTTATATTTGTGAAGAAGTTTTATATTTGAGAAGAAGTTTTATATTTGAAAAGAAGTTTTATATTCGAGAAGAAGTTTTATATTTGAGAAGAAGTTTTATATTTGAGAAGAAGTTTTATATTTGTAAAGAAGTTTTACATTTGAGAAGAAGTTTTATATCCAAGAAGAAGTTTTATATTAGAGAAGTAGTTTTGTATTACAGAAGAAGTTTTATATTTGAGAAGAAGTTTTATATTTGCGAAGACGTTTTATATTCGAGAAGAAGTTTTATATTAGAGAAGACGTTTTATATTTGAGAAGAAGTTTTATATTCGAGAAGAAGTTTTATGTTCGAGAAGAAGTTTTATGTTCAAGAACAAGTTTTATATTCGAGATGACGTTTTATATTTGCGAAGAAGTTTTATATTAGCGAAGAAGTTTCACGTTCTAGTGAGCCGGTTACCTGGTCTCAGTGGATACGTTCTTGTGAGTCGGTTACCTGGTTTCAGTAGATACGTTCTAGTAAGTCGGTTACCTGGTCGCATTAGATACGTTCTAGTGAGTCGGTTACCTTGTCTCAGTGGATATGTTCTAGTGATTCGGTTATCTGGTCAGGCAGAGTGTATTTACCGGTAAATAGTAAATCAAAGGCGGCCCGAGCAGGGGGGTAATAGGGTTATTTACTCTCCCAAAAATTTTGCCAACAAGTGCCATTTTTATCAAGCCCTTCATCTTAGGGATTTAATAGTATGTGTAAAATGTCTGGGCACAAGGTTCAGTATGGTGTGCCCTTTCAGATGACAGCCTGAATCTGCAAGCAGCTATCATTAAGGAAGAATGTAAATGTGTCAACATTGTGTTAACCGGATATGGTTTATATTTGCTAAGAGTATAGTGATGACAAGCTCATTGACAACAGACAACTAGTTATTTTTCTGTTTATAAACTCTCACGGAATCGTTGAGCTTTCGTTATCATCTCACAACTAATCTATTTGTCAGTTTTCTTGTCCTTCTTGGTATGTTTATGCAAAAATGTACCCCCCAACTAGACGTGCAGTGCCAATTTTATAGGTGCTGGGGCTCTGGTGGGTCTGACAAAAGCCTGCCATTTCCCATATCCTCTTTCTATATGTGCCCTCACCCGCTTGTAGAGGTGCCGTAGCGGTGCTCCGGCAAGCTCCGGCAGCACTGCATCCCTGCCCCCAACTTGTTAAAGCTCGCGCCGCCGGTGCTATAAACTGATTAAATTTCACGGCAAAATTCCCACTAGATCATGAGAATAAGGCATTGCAATATATTACATTTTATAACAAAAATCAAGTTATACTCAAAAACCACTCGACCAATTTAGTCGAATATTTATCACATTAAACTACCGACTTTAATCTATAATCTGATTAAATTTCACGGCAAAAGTCATTGATGTCGTACTACAGTATGACAGTTGGAACTCAGATGAATTACTGTTGACCATTTCAGTGCAACACTTCTAAGATTATTTATGAGAACGACATTTAAGAAAGGTGATTACCTCAAAGGCAAAGGACACAGAAAAAAATTGAAAAAGAAGGTCAAAGTTTGAGCAATAATCATGAAACTGACACGTGCTGGGAAGGAAAAACGTTTCAATCCACATTAGTGTAACGCACCGCACAGTATATTGATTAGTATAACGCGCGGAACGATCTCATCACTTCAAATGGCTAATTGGACAAGGCTAGTGGCTTCATGCGAGTGTAGGAGAGTTCGAACCTCCTGGGATTACTATCGATTATCGTCAAAAAATCATAATTTATTTCTAGTTCCAGAGAACATTTCAATAACTTCATTGTAAAGATTGTAAAACAAAGCCTTTAGTTTATTTTTCTACAATTGAAAGTAAATTTTAATGAGTAATTTTTCTCCAAATCTCGATTAATCTTGTAAGGATTTCATGTTGACGTTCTACTGATATCTCGAAAATGGCATTTTTCAAAATCATGTTTTTTTCTAGTTCCAGAAAATATTTTCCAGAATTCTTCGTACAGATCGTAGAAGAAACTCTGTAGATTAATTTAGTATAACTGAGGGCATATTTTATGGAGTAACTCGCGCCAAATGCTGGTTAATTTTCCAAACATTTCATGTCTTGCTTCAGTTTGGACGTTCAGGTATTTTGCATTCTGTTTTGCATCCCTTTAACTGTTGCTTGTTTTGATTGGATAAACTTTACAAAGAAAGTCATCTGCGACACCTTAGACCAATGTTTATAATTCTTGTACTCTCATGGGAATTTACGTTGAATGCCTTTTAGGTCGTTTCTTTCGACCAGCGGTACAACTTGATGGAAAAGAGAAGCGAGAAAATGGACGTTTTAGAGCTCGTCCTTATTTCCAAAACTTAAGTCCTTCAACGACTTCGGTGTAGCTGAAAATAGTGGAGAAATTAACGAGGTAAGTTTAGTAAATCTACATGTTTTATTTTGTGTCTACAAAAGGAAGGACGTTCTAAAGAAATGCTACGGCCGATAAAGTGAACGCACGTGGCTGAAACTCGTTGCTTTTGTTCAGTTTAGTAACCCTCGTATTTTTCTTCTCTTTACGGTTTTGTCGCTCAGTTTCTGACTAGAACTTATAAATACTTGATAAAACATCGTGGACTTGTTAAGAAGCGACCGAACAAGCTGGGCAAGTTTGTTTTACTAGGAGTTTGGCTGCCACGCCTAGTTCCGAATGAATGCACAATGCTCTTTCTTGTACAATACTGCATGAAGTTTACACGTTTACTTGTTCCTTCTTGATTAGCTTTCTTCCAAGAAATGGCAAACCGCTAAACGAAACCAAAGCCAGAAACAGGTATCTAGAAGTTACAGTGACGGAGACTTCTTTGTCGTTTTTTCCTAGTGGTTTCACTACGTTGTTAAAATTTTGGATGTTGCTCATATATTTATCTGCTGTTGTCTTTCTCTTCAGGTGCCCAGAATGTTCTGTATTTATCTCACAAGGTATTGTAATTACATTCACGGATTTAAAAATAGGTATTGACTTAAATTTTTATGGTAGACTCCTGTAGTAATTTGTTCCAAAGATGAAAATTTCAGAAACAAAGTGACAAACCTCTTCATTGCTTAGGAGAAGTGGAATTTTTCCCAATATGTCGTGAATTTTAGGTTGGGTTAACGTATTCCCTTGTGGTTGGATCTAGTTTCAGTTACAAGTTACTTGTACAGGGCGTACCACCAGAAATATTTCAAGGGCAGAGGTTGGAGGGCTATATTAGGGCACCATCAAGGTGATTTTGATAATTTCAAGTGAAGTAGATCAATGTGGCTTTAAGGAGGGGAAAAATCTCGCTACAGGATGCACATAAGACTGCCTGTAAAAAAGACAAGAATTGGAACCCCCCAAACCCACCTCTAGTTGTGCCCCTACTTTTATTGAAAGTAAAACTAGTTTCAATTCCAAGTTATCTTGCATACATAAAGTAGACAAGGTATGCAAAAAATGTAGAAAGGGAAATTTACTCTTTAAAATGTTAAATGAAAGTTGGTCAATGAATGTATGTCAAGCTCATAGTTCAGTAAAATGATTTCATTGACCCTACAATGTTCTGGTGACTGGTGAGACACTCCAGTCATTGGGCTACTAAGACTCAGATGGTGATCTAGTATGCAACTACCATAAAAATTAAAAGGTTGGTAACTGCCATGACTGATCTCAAAGAATTCCCACATTTTGAGGAAGTCTTTCATCAAAGAAATTTGTTCAGATATGTTAACAATATATTGATAATGTTTGATATCAGGGACACAACTTGTGGGGGGGTTAGGGGTTGCAACTCCTGCCCTTTTCATGGGAAATCTTATTTGTGCTCTATTAGTGACATCTTTTTGCCCTCACTTCCTAAAGCCTCATAGATTTACTTCACTTGAAATTATTAAAATCACTTCAATGGTGCCTTGATACTACCATCTGGCTCCTGCTTTTCAAAATTTCTGGTTGTACCCCAGGATATATTTTAATGTATATGGGAGTTTGAGGCACTAAGGATGATAAAATAATAAACATTCCTCAAGCTTGTACATTGGTAAAATGATTTCTGAACTCCAGGCTGGGACTGAACCTGCTACAGGTACAAGTTCAATATACAGGCTGCCTTAAAGGGGCAACCATATTATTTTAATAATGATCCTTAAACCATTCAGGGGCCAGGCCACACTCTGTCATTTTACTCATCAAGCGGATAAGCACTGCTGTTTTATGAGTTATTATGTTTGATGCACTTGGGAGTTTGGAGATGTCAAGGACTATAGATAAGCATTTATCAAACTTGTACCTCAGGGAAATGATTTTTGAGCCCCAGACAGGGATTAAACATAGAAATTTCTAATGATCAGTGAGATCCTTTAACCATTGAGGTATTGAGAATCAGATGGTGAGCTTGAGTTCTAGTTCAAAATATGTGTTCTGTATCACATGTGTGAGCTTGGATATGGCAGATAAACATCCATCAAGCTTGTAGTTCAGAAAAACAATTTCTGATCCCCAGACAGGATCAACCATACAACCTTCTGATGAGTATGAAGCTCTAACCATTGAGTTACCAAGACTAAGATGGTGAGCTTACGGTTCAAGTTAAACATGATGTGCTATTAATGTGGCAGACACAATGTCAATGAAATATGTACTTGACAAATGTTCATCTATCATCCTTGAAATCTTGAAGCTCCCAGGTACTTAAAATGTATCATTAAAAATCATTAACATGCCATAGGTACTGCACAGACAGCACATATGTTGAATTTGCTCCCTAGTTTGTTGATATCTCCAAGCTCCCACATGTTAATATATCATTAGACATAATTATTAATCCATTAATAGGTAAGGACTTGCTTTTGGTATTTACTTTAGCTAATGCCACATGATTTTACTCATCACAGGGATAATCCCTGGGTGTTGAAGGCTTAGTATATTGTATTGTGGCTGCTGCATAGGCTGCACTTATGGCAGACGTGAACCTTGGCTTGCTATTTATGTCTCAGTAGCTCAGTAGTTAAAGCATCTTTCTGGTTGTCAGAAGGTTGTGGGTTTGATCTCCATCTGAGGCTCAGAAATCATTTCTCTGAAATACAAGCCTGATGAATATTCATCCTTTATCCTTGATATCTCCAGTCACGCACATGCATAAAACATATCACTACTTAAAGTCTTCATGAAAATGATGAGCTCATGTTTTATAAGTTTTGACAACCAAGTAAAGGGTGCTCATCATATAAATTTTGCTTCTTAAATATTCAGTTAGTTCCTATAGAACTACATTAGTTACTGGACAAGTTCCCCAGAAAGTAAAAAGTTCAAATGTTGGTAACTGCCATGACTGATTGTAAAGAATTCTAAAATTTCAACCACAAACCTGGAACACATTTTACTCTCAGACAAAGGGCCTTTGCTCAGAATATTAGAATTCTATAAGATCAGTCACAGCAGTTACCAACCTTTGAATTTTTTGTTATTTACAACTGTCTATGCAGCATTCTATTTCTATATTTATTCCCCAGGCAGTAACTTGTAACTGTGACACATACCTTTTGTAAAATGCTATAAACATCTTCAGGGATGTTTGTAATTTTTAATGCAAAAGAAATAAAAAGGAATGTGAGGACAGGCCTATTCCAAAAGTACTTTGTACTTTTTTAATTTAATTCAATGCTTAAAGCTTTTGTTGTGGAGATAACATGTTTAAGCAAGTAAAATTTTATTTTATCAAATTTACTGCATGCAGATTTTAGTAGGAGCTGTTTACTATTGTGTTTAACAGCATATTATATTTATTCTCATTGACTAATTTAAGCTATTTTACTAGATTTGCAGGTTACAGTGATGTTAGTTGCTGCTCATGTACTTCAACCTCCATTAATGATTACAAGAAAGACAAATATTCATGATAAGGTAAGAAATTATACCCTCTATGTACAGAACTAGTGTAATAACATAAATCAGTTTTTCCTTTTGTATGTGTGTCAAAAAAACTGGTCAGATTCAAAAAGTGTGGGTAAAACAGTGATAATCCTGTCAGACAAGGTCATGGGTTTATTTTAAAATATATATAAAAGATAAATCTGAGCTCAGTATAGCATATTAAACTAGTGCTTGAATAATATAACTAGAAACTAAAAATAAATATTGTTAATAAAATATAACCAAATATCCAGAGTTAAATGTAGGATAATTTATATGCTCATGACTCTTGAATGGCATCAATGTCACCTTCCCATACATACCTTGCTCAATGACCATGTTTTCATGTTGAGTATGTATCATATTTGCTCATTATCAAAATGGGTTCTTATTTTTAAATTTCAGTTTGATGTCTCAGCAGGGTTTCAACTACATATTTCTGTTAACTTTTCATTAGGAAGATTTTGGACTGTTTTTGTGTGAACTAGTAAGGAAAAATGGAATTGTATGGACCAGAAATGACACATGGAGTACAGTCAAGAGGTAACTCCGTAAATTTTGCTCAACTATTTTTATATACATCACATGATATATTCTTCAGATTTGTTTGAGAATGTTCATTTTAAACATTCAGAAATAAATTTTAGTGGCAAAGGTGCCTGCTAGAACAATGAACCAAATCTTTTCTCTCCTGATTAATGCCCTAAGTCACTGGCAATAGAAGTATCCAGGACATAAGATATAAGAAGGTGACACTAAGATCCATAACATATAATAGGGCCAAGAAAACTAGGGTAAGGTGTTCTATACCTTTGGATCAGTCCAAAGTTAACCATTTTCAGCTGCTCCAGTCAGTTAATAACTGAAGATGAAAAAATCAAACAAGTATGGAAATTTATGGACTCTCAAAAACAGCTTGGAAGTCTTTCAAGATATTATGAACCAAAAATTTGAAAGCATGGTTATGGTGTTTGTTGCTTGGTTGATATAAGAGCTTTGGGTTCTTTATTATTTCTTGGCCATATAATTTTAAAATTACTCAGGATGTTCTATTGCCAGAAAGGGCAATGCTTACACAGATGCATTCCAACCATCAATACATTTTTTGGTTCTTTTTTTTTTGTTCTTCTTGTTTTTTTGTGCCCAACATCCCTGGTCCAGGCAGAAGCTGTTTTCCATTAGTCTGGCATTTTGCTATCTAGGTTACAAGCTGTGGGACAAGGGTTTCTTTACACAACAATTTTGACCTTATTAATAACTGACTTCATTTACATGACAAACTAGCTATTGATTTGGTGGCTGCCCACCTTTGGCAACCCTATGAAAACAGCCATCATGATTGTTTGCTGGTATTTTACCATTAAGTCTTTCTTGTCTGCAACACCACCCCTTGACAAGTAAAACTGTCAGCTCTTAGCCAGAGTAAAATTAAAAAGTAAAGTATGCTGCAGAAAGAGTTACCATATTTTCTGGGTGATTACCTGCACAGCCTGTAACTTGCCCAGTAATAGAAATGTCACTTTTTAAGAAAAAAAAAATCATTGTATTATCTTCATTGTCAGATAACCCACAGTGGCAAGTGAAGGTGAACTAATACTAGAAACAATTTTGGCAACATGTAACATGACATGCATTGCATGTGGAATACAATTGCTGCAGGTTTTACTACCTTAT
Source organism: Heliopora coerulea (assembly GCA_030142905.1). NCBI lineage: Eukaryota > Metazoa > Cnidaria > Anthozoa > Scleralcyonacea > Helioporidae > Heliopora > Heliopora coerulea. Next base: position 1,486,376 of record JASJOG010000039.1, read on the forward strand.
GAAACAGGTCATCAATTGCACTGAATTTTTTTACATTGCAATTTTTCAACAATTAAGACGTGCAGCAACGGTATTCAACTTGAAACACAAGAATGTTGTGTTACGTGTTGACAAAAGATGTTGCTCATATTACTTCACCTTTAGAAAATTTGAAGAAGGGTTAAACAACCACAAGATTTTAATAAAGTGTAGTGGATGAAAATATTAAGTTTACAAGTAGCTTTTATCAGGAAAAAATGTAAGATTAAGCCCTGCTTGGGTAGTCTGTTTTGATTGTGTGAGAAAGTTTGTTATTTGTATTATATGTAAAAAACCTTCACTGTACGAGTTAACATAGAATATGTCATGAAGGACTGTCACATTTACATGTTACTTGATTGTAATTGCCTCAAAATGTCAATATAACAAACTGTGCGACTCAGTCACAATCTTCTGATGTCAAAAGATGAAAATGGAACTCTTGGCCTCAGCTGTGGTGTCACACTGCTGAATTGCATGTCTTGTTAAGTCATTTTAATGCACTTCGGTCCTAAAAATTTGACAGATCACCCACACCACCGCATTACCAGCACTGTTTATGTATTTTAGCAAAATTAACAGATAACCCGTGGGTAATTGCCAGGAAAATATGGAAATATTGACCTTGCAAATCAAGTTAGAAAAAATGTAATTAGTTTATATAAAATGACATGTCATTTTCTACTCATTATGTACATTAACAGCCATCCCATTGACCCATTAAGGGGCAAGGGCACACTTTAACATTTCACTCTGGATAAATACTAGATGATTTTACTCATCGAAGGGATGAGCTTGGCCCCTTAATGAGTTAGATACTCTTTTGTGCATCAACTGGCAAGCATGACTTTTCAGTAACATATTTTTTCCAATTATGTTCTGTAGGTCATCATTGACAGTGTAAAGCAACATTGGAGAGGATATACCAGAGTAAAGAGAGGACATGCCAGATAAAGAGAGGGCATACCAAGTTGTAGATTTGGAGGTACCATGTTTAATTATTGATTCAGGTGGAAATGCCACCTGTTCAATAATTATATTTTTAGTACATGATGTATTGTACATTGGGCAAATGTTGACAAATCTGGTAACAAAATTCAGTATAATTTCCAGTGTTGGTTTCGACCAGTTGATATCTTTTGTGCATTTAAACTTTGGAACATAATCCTGAAACCATAACTAGCTAATACATTAAAAAACATAGGTGAGGAAAAGACTTAAGTTAACATTTTGCAAACATACAGGACATTGTGGGAAAGAATGATTCAGTTTATCTTAAATTTTGGTACTTTGCTGTGTTGATCAAAGGTTTTTTAAATAAAAGAAATTCAGAAACTGGCTATTCATACTTTGTAATTATCAACACGACAACCAAAGTGAATTTACTGTTCAGTAAAGATGAAGTGTCATGATGTACTTTTAAACAAAAGAAAGGAATTTGAATGATTTGGATGTGCATTAAAATTTACTCTTTCTCAAGTATGGATGATGACAATTAGGATTGCTGGTTCAAGAAACAGTTTGGCTTTAAAAGAACTTTGAAAATGAGGTTTGGCTTATACTATGTCAATTTACAATAACATTTGCCCAGTGTACTCATAGTGGAATTACAGGATTGATTTTATGCAATTGGAAATGTGTTTATTGTATTTTTGAATTATGGTACTTCTTCTGTTTTTTTGAACACACTTTTTGTGTCTTTTTTGGCTTTGTAATTTTAATACATGTGAACAATTCTTCCAGAAACTATTCATGGTAGAAATAATATTAATAAAAATCAAATTTTTAAAGAAAAAAGCAACAGCAACATCCCAAAAATAAGAAATAAAAAATCAATCCTTAATTTCACTTACCCACTTATTGCCTTGGTTTCATTAAGCCTGAAACTTAGTGAAAGTTTGGTAATGTGGTTTTAGTGCATTAAAACTGAAATGGTCATCACAGTTAACACCATGAAATCAAAAACTAAGTTCATTTTGTCCTCCTTTACCTGTATTGACCTCTAAATTATGTTCCTTACAGTCCAAATCTATGACATGAAGCAAGGAACAAAACAGTAGCAGATCAAATTGAAATTTATAAAAAATTTGCAGAACTATTGGTGCAAATCAAACATATTTCATTTGATAAAATATAAGGCAAACAATTATGATTTTAATAGATGTGTTTTGCCAATGGAAAACAAATTTTATTTGTGATCCCTTACCTAAAAATCTGTAAACCTTGATATCTCTGAGTTGAAGGTTTGTCAGAAATGTTGATTGTCTTGCAATGCAATAAAAGCTAAATTTTGGCACAATATATTATCACTACTTCAAGTAATATTTCTGAAATGAAAAATGTAACCTCCAGACTGAGGTTGTTTTAATGAAATTCTTCTTTTTTATTTTTGGTGGTACAGTTGATATTATGATGTATTTCCTTTCCTAATGATGACCATTTTGTTTTAATGTTGTAAAATACTCATGGAGTATGCAAGAACCTCTCCAGAAAACCCAGTTAACTCTGCAGTTTGTTGCTCTATTTCAGACTATGTGACCCAACTTTGGAGAATTGTTTCTTTGAAATTTAAAAATTTTCAGATATTATGCATTGAAGCATTATAAAATAATATAAAACCAAAATGTCACATAGTTTAAATTGGGTATGCAGCGTGCAAGAGTATTAATGAGTCAATTGGAAAAGTTCTTGAATGTCCCATGTTATTACATACTGTCAAATATCGAATATCAAAAAAAAAGCCAAAACAAAAAAACCTGCTTCCAGGAGGGCTGGGGAAGGGGTGGTTTTAGGTTTAACATCCTTTCCCCAGCCCTCCTTATGTAAATTATGAATTTTGCATGATGAAATCTCATTATGCAAAGTTTCTAATTTACATAATAAAATGGAAGCCCTTTTTGGGGTCCTGGGGGGGTGGTGGGTTGTATCAGCCCTTCCTTCATATGCAAATTAGCTAATTAATATTCATGATTATCATCATGAGCTCATGGCACAGTAAATGGTAAGTACTTGGTAGTTAATAGAGTTAGTTTATAGCGCAAGAGTTAATCAGTGAGCAATAGTTGAAAATGTGGCACAATTTTCAACCATCTCAAGTGATATAACTCCAGTTTATTTTATGGGTGACAAAATTACATTTCATTTTTAAAAATTAGGTCTGTATGTACTTGTAGGGATAGTAGAGGATTTCCAGTTGATTAGGAAGCAAAATGAATTGCTTCAACAATTTTCCTATGTTTACAAATCAAAAATGAAATTCATTTGATTAGTTTGTTCAAAGGATTTTCACACTTTGTGTCTGTCAAAAATTTATGACATTATGTCCAAGGCACAAAATTCTTGGCTAAATACTTGAGCAAGATAAAAGATGAATTCAACACTTTAGCAAGCTGAACAAAATATGTTCATAACACAGTATGGCCAACAATTAAAAAGTTAATTAGGATCTATCAAGTGGCTCATATGTTTTCCATATCAGTTTTTTCCTGTTCATGTCATACAAGACAGTACTACATCTATGTAGTCATTGAATTGATGAGCAAGTCAAATCTTATTTACTTTAAGGAATAATTAGGAAGGTGTAATTTTGTCACATAAGATAAGCTGTAAATATTGATGAAGGTATTGGCACTGAGTTTGTATAACTTTATCTGCAAATGTCTCAACCTAAATACTTCGTGCAATAGTCAGTACCCTTTGGTCATCTGCTGAGAATAGTACTATCAAAATGGCTTTTCAAAATTGTTTGATGATAATCCAATGGATTGTTTTTGTCATTCACTTTGGGAATTAAATATTTCCATGGAACAGAAAGTACCATAATATATTCCTTTAGTTGTATTCAGCTGACTGTTCCAAAACAAAGGATTCATGTTGACAATGTATAAAGTTATACATTGAAAACACTTTTTATTGGCTTGAATGAGAACCAAAAGTTTATTTAAAACATCCAAGTAGTCATAACTACTCTGACAAAAGGCCATTTCTCAATGTTGTAACCGAAGATATTTGGACGTACAGTGATTCACAGAGGGAGAGAGATGGGGCAATACATCTAAGTGAAAATCAGAACTTCCAATTTCCCATCAAGGTTTAAAAGGTGAGAAAGCCAATGAGGTCAAAAAGAATAGTCATTTTCAAGGTTTTATTGTATGTAATCATAAGACTCTTGTCAACTACCTAATTTTTTATGTCTTGAGACTGAGGCATTGCTAGTCTGAGTAAACGTAAAAAAGAATTCTATTCATCTTTTTCTTAAATTAGTGTCTTATGTTTGTTTGCAGGATGTGGTGGGTGATCCAATACTATGACAAAGACAAATCAAGGCAGAATGGTAATAGCAATTAAAGTTAGAGTAATTTTGATATATAAAGCATCAATCTACACTGGGGAGCATCAAAGCAAGCTGAAGGCCAGAGTAAAATGCTAAAGTATACCTTGGGCCCTTAATGGATTAAGATGATGACTCGTCCCTTTGACAAGCAAAATTTTCCAGTGTTAAAGTAAAATATTAGTGTGCCCTTGCCCCTTAATGGGTTAATGAAAGAATGTATCTGTTTTACTTGTTTTTATGGACAGGTTTATTTGCTCATTTCCTGATATCATTCTTTTTTTTAACTAGATGGAAAGGCAAGCCAGCATACCAAACCTCAAAAAAGTTATTGCAGAAAGAACTTGGAAGATATCTAAGTATAAAATAATTCAAAGTGTATGTCTGAATGAACTGAAGTTTATTTATAAAATGAAATTAGTGGGCAAGAATGACTGGATTTTCACTTTCTTGATGTACTTTCTAGATTATAGTGATTACTTTCCAGTCATTGCAAATATAGATGATAACCTTACCTTGCTACATCTTTCAAACAAAAACTTAATGGCCAAACAGAAGAGTGGTACTTGAAGACGAAGCACACCATGAGAGTGAATGACCAAATTGAAATAGGTTTAGTCTCTGAGTTGCTACATTTTATGGTCTCACCTTTCAATATCTTGTAGAAACATTTTACTTTCTAATGTAGTATGTCAATGAAATTAGTTTACCTTAAATATGTTTAACATTTGAATGTGTCATTTAAACTGTTGATTTATCAATGTAGTCGAGTTCTTATTGTAACTTTGTGCATCAAGTCTGTAATGTTTTGATTTGTCTGCAAAATAAAGTTTTATTTGTGACTGCTTCACCTTCACTTGTGTCTCAGCAAGTGTTGGCACATATGCTTTTTGCCTAGAAACAAGTTTGGTTTTTGGAGTCACTTGTAAATTTAATTATTTCAAAGTGAAAAGTGACAACAAAGAATTGGAGCTTGTCTAAATCAGAAGCATAAGTGCTAATACTAAACATTGGAAAACAACAACACTAGTGAAAAATTTCTAAGTGCCATTGCAAGCGAAGAATATCAAAGTGCCAACATTAGTGAAGAAATAACTAAGTGCCAATAGTAGTGAAAAAATATTTAAGTGTCAAGAGTAGTGAAAAAATATTTAAGTGTCAAGAGTAGTGAAAAAATATTTAAGTGTCAAGAGTAGTGAAAAAATATCTAAATGCCAAGATTAGTGAAAAAACATGTAAGTGATAATATCTAAGTGTCAAGAATAGTGAAAAAATATTTAAGTGTCAAGAGTAGTGAAAAAATATTAAAGTGTCAAGAGTAGTGAAAAAATATCTAAGTGATAATATCTAAGTGCCAAGAGTAGTGAAAATATAACTAAGTGTTAGTAAGTATATGTGTGTTAGCTTCTATATCCATACTGTTAAGCTAGGTGTTATTGCATAGGCAACCTTGCAGTGCTGTCATGTACAGCCTTGGTTGGTTGGCAATGCAATCACACTTGGCTTAACAGTAAAAGTAAATATACCCACCTCCCCTGTTCAAAATTTTTCCAGGGCACACAAAGACTTAGTCATTTTCCCCTTTTATTTATATCTACACCTGTTGCTGATTCCTTCCCTTCCCCTTCCTCCCTTCCTCCCTTCCTCCCTTCCTCCCTCCCTCCCTTCCTCCCTTCCTCCCTTCCTTCCTCCCTTCCTTCCCCCACTTTTTTGTCCTTGCCCCCATTTTGTTCCTCTTTAGTCAACCCTCTGACTCATCTATAATTCATGAGCTGTTCCACCATTTTGAATAATTTTAGGCAATTTTTTTTTTTTTACATCTCTGCAGCATTGAACCACCTAGCTCTTGCACCATGAACTCATGTCTTAACCACTTGACTACCAGACCTTTGCGTGAGAGCTAAAGATTGGAAGTCATATTTAACCTAATTATAATGATTATTCAAAAAAAACTCAAACCCATCTACTACTAGGAAATCAAGCTGACAAATTCACCTGCTTTTGACAAACTCAAATTACTGATACTAGAATAGATAAATGAACTGGAAATACAATTTATAAAAGAAAATAAAGTGAAAGCAGTAAGGATGAACCTGTACCAAGGACAAAACAAAGTTTTCCCATATCTCTGACTGGGGTATTCAAAGTTACCACCAAATTGAATGCCAACATACTATTAACTTATGATTAACTTTAAGACTACCACAGAAAATCAAAGGAGGAACTTGGACCCTTGGGATTCTTATAAAATGACAATATTTATAGCAATAACTCTGCAATTGGTCTTTGTACTTAAATTACCAGTCCTAAGCAGTTTACAAGGGTTTGAAATTTTGGTTATTACCAATACTTGATCAGGATCATGGAGGTAACAGTGATTAACTACCCCAGAGAGCCAAGGGCTATAGGCCTGTAAAACTTTAAGCTTCTGTAGATGTGTTAATCACTAATATCTCTTGCCTCCTTTTATTAGTTTGTAATACCATGATTACTGACCAAATACAATTTGTATTGTATGAAAGTCTGTTCACTTCTGGTGCCTACTCACAAATTTATGAGGACAAAGTTTGAAACTTTCCATCTTTTGAAGGAATTTTGGGATTAAAGCTTCTCTTGAAAACAGAAGAAACACTAGTAATCCTGGTATTACATCAAGTGACCAAGATATTTAAAGCTGTATGCTTACAAGTCAATCCAGTCAAAGTTTGAAAAGGAACAGATGAATTTAAACAATTGAAACCAAGTCTGTTGGTTAGGCACAACTCCACAGATTATCCTGTTCCTTTTCAAAATTGACCAAATAAATTGACTGGTCTAAACATAAAAATTGGAAAGTACTTTTACATTCTCATGATACACTTACAATTCAAATATTTCATAACTAACCAATCACACTACTTGTCAAACAGTGGCCATTTTATTACTATTGAAGGCTAAGAACTTTAAATAAAATTACAAACGTTTTCAACAGTACAGTCATTTATTTTTTTTTACCTGAAGATGACTGTATAGTCAAAAATGTTGGAAATTTTGTTTAAAGTTTTTCACCTTTAATAGTAATAAGCCTTTTAGTAAACGTAATGTTGAATGCGGATTTTAATTTCAAATGTCATGAAAATACAGTTTCATAGTCAGTGAGGCATGAAATTGGACAGTTATCACTTTTGGGTTGAGTAATTTTACTGTTGCTTGGCAGCTTAAATTTTCAATTTAGACTAAAACTCTCCTTTGCAGAGTTTCTTTCTAATCATCAGAGCAGATAGCTGGGTAGTCTGGTAATGATGTAGCAGCATTGCAAGCAAACTAATCTACTCAGCTACCCACTCCAACCATAAGAACTTCTGCAAAAGAGACCAAGGAAAATGGCCTTTAATTTTTACTTGCAATGTTAAATTCTTTATCACTCTTAACCACCAAGTAAACTTTAAATCTCCCAAGAACAATAAATAATTATTGACCCACATCAAAACTTATTGTTTTCACTCAACATTATTAAGGTAGATGAACGATCTTCAAGCTCGATACTCAGAAAATGATTTCTGAGCCCCAGATGGGGGGATTGAACCTGCAACCTGATGATGACCGGTTAGATGCTCTAACCATTGAGCTACTGAGACTCAGATGGTGAGCTAAGGTGCAAATTCAATATATATATGCGACCTAAGCAGAAGCCACTATATATATCTACTATATATTATATCAGCAAATGCAGAGAGCAAAATTATGCAGGTCAAGTTTGATTGGTTTTGGAAAGGGTCAGTAATTATAACAGATTATTTCTTCAGCACACAACATTATTGGATATAATGCAGGCAGCTTTAGCCTACTGTCCAAATTATACCCAATAATGCAGCATGCCTCAGTAATTATTTATTAACTATTGAAAACATTAACCAGATATGGCATAGCCATAAGTTTGTTTTTTAGAAGACAGCTTTAAAAATAAATTTAGCTGATGCAAATGGCATGAAATAATTTACAAGCCAAACAGTAATTTGCAGTGGTCAGCAATATGAATACTTTTCTGCCACATTAACTAACCCATTAAAAGGCAAGGGTACACTTCAGAATTTTATTCTGGCTGACAGCATATGGTTCCATTAAATCAGTGGAGCAGGGCACTGCCACCTTAACAGGTTCTTTTTAAATGGTATCACAGTAAACCATGGAATTCTATGAGTAAATTGAAAAGACATGAGGCAATAAAGACAGAGGAAACAGGATGCTTAAAACAAACCATGGATTGTAGTTTGCTCCAGCATTTCTTTTCAAGTACTTTATTTCACTATAACAAAATCAACAAACTTTAAATAATAAATGAATATTTCACTCCTTATAAATACAGTGCCCAGTTTAGAAATTTTCCCCCCTTGGTATTGATTTCCCATTTCATTAATCTCAAGATACTGTATGCAGTTTGGTAAGGGATCATCATAAGAAATATCAGTCAATGGTGTTTACCTCATATCAAACCATTTACAATGTGAAAACTATATCACCAGCTCCTTAACTTTCAAGCTCAACAGTGCATACTCATACTGTTATATTTTAAATCAAGCTGGACAGGATATGTGTTAATGAAACTTAAGAAAAAACATCATTTTTGGCTATATATTTATCCAAGTTCTCAAATTTTAGTTCTTCATACTTAAAGGTAAACCATCAACAAAACAAATTCTATGAGTCAATGTTGTGCATGAGGTTATATAAAAGAAACATATCATTTTTTGGTTCCCCTTGGGCATGCTAAGGCAACAATAAGCCAGCCCATTTTAATCTAGAATACCTGTACCCCGAAGGGCAAGTTGACTCACATGAGAAGAGAAAGTGCAATGTGCAGTGCATTCGGCATACATTCATCTCAGCCATGCTCCCCTAAGGGATGGGTTTCCTCATTGTGAGAACTTAAAGTTATCCTAACCCTAACCCAAAGCAAAGCAGAAAAACAAAATTTCCCTTTACAATACCTCATCTATAACATTGACCACATCAAACATCTTCTGCCAATGGGTCTCAATCAAGTTTGGTAATTATGAAAATAAAGACTAATTAGAAAACTAAATGTTGAAACAAAAGACAAAAGAGAAAATATTTCTAATGAGTTGACCTTTATGGTTGTTTTTCCCTATTTCATAAGATCCATTATCATAATTGAACTTGACTTCAATGTTCTCCAACATTTTTAATTCTATTGGGAGGGAATACACATCTGCATGTAAAATCCTATACTGCCAGTGAGGATAACTTTTTGTAAGCATATTAAATTAAACTAAATTCTTGGTGCTTTAAAAATTATTAATAAAGAACTCTTGTGTTTCAAAAATACTTATCATTTGTAGATTTCAGCTGCAAGAGTGATTGAATTTATTTTGTAAATGGTTTGAAACAAGGTATATAAGTATAAGTTGAAGGTTTATCACCCAGGTTTTGGTAATTTTGAGAAAGACAAGGAACTTGTGTCCATTACTTTGTTTTTCAGTTTTTCAAATGAGAAAATTATTCAAATTTATTAAAAACTGTTCATTAGTAAGTTGCTACAGTTCTTGTTTTCATTAACAATCCAAACTGTGCCTCATTAATAAGTTTAGCTCACTTTCAAAAATGAAGCTTCATTTAAGTTGTCAAGATTTTGCCTAGTGGAAGTTATGATGATTAAATTCAGATGGCCTTTGCTATTGATTTTCCAGGTGGAAAGCTCTATCATGATATAAAGATCAGAGCCAAACTCAGAGATCTTAGATGTATCACAGTAGTAAATAAGGCAAGTTGAAAAGTTTTAAAACATGTTTACTGACATTTCATTGTGTTGATGTTGCATGCCATAATGATATGTCAGTAAACATGTTTCAAAACTTTTCGACTTGCCTCTTTTAGTATGGTAATACATTTGAGAATTCTGAGCTGGGTTCTGGTCTTTAATTAGAAAACATTAGAACTACCTTGTTTAAGGCCCGTTTACTAAAAACAGTTGGTAATCATAATGCCATTTGACATCAACTAAATTCTGTTGGTAATATAAAATAAAACAAAAACCATGGAGAATCACCAGGTAGTGCAGGATGTGAGTGCAACACTGCTAACTGAATGCAATGTTGTTCTTTAACAGTGAATTGCCTTAAAATATTTAGTTGCATTTGAAGCACTAACTAACTGGACTATTTTCTTCATGATTAGTTTTATTTTGTATTTCCCAAAGCTGTCATCTACTACACTACTGTTTAGTCTAAGGTTTTATAATGGAGCTGACTTATTTGGTAAATAGTCATCAGTGTATATGGAAAACTTACAGGTACCATGATACTAGACTGTATTCTTTTCACATGAATGTTCCTTGTGCTAAAAATCTTCAGAAATTTCCATTTAAAACATGGAACCACAGTATACTTCCCTGAGTGAATTCATCCAAAATTACCAACTCATTTTCATAGTTGGGTAATTCAGAAGCAAACAATTATACTTCCATTTGATGACCTTTAGCATTATAAATCAGCCCTATTTTTTAACCTGACATTTTAAACAATCTTATTCTGGCACCTGGAGTTCACGTTAACTTGAAGAAATATTACTTTGTCTTCACTTGATCTAATTTGCAAAAGCCTCTGAATGCTTTGTTTCCATTTCAACGTCATTGTCCACTTTCACTGTGGTTGCTTCAGATGTTTCCAATTTCTTCTTACAAGAGATTCTCGAGTATTCACAAGAACCTGCAATTGAATAAGCAACATAAATGAGATTGTAAATAGTTAGATGGATCTACCATATTGTCCAACACAAAAAAGACAAAAAACTGTGCACAGCACTGTGTTTGCTATCTTATCCTTTAAAGGATGTATCATATACTTATATAATCACAGCATATATAGCTGTTAGGCCTTACAGTTTTTCTCTTATCGTAGCACTTTCACTGTTTGGAGTTAACGAAAAATCTTGAGAAATACCAACCTACCATAAAGCAAGGCAGTCCTTTGGCACGGAAGCCACACAAGTATCGTTCAAACTCCAGGATTTTGTCTTTATTTTAAGCAGGTTGTAGACATGAACTTGGGAAAGAAACCTAAACGAAGAAGACCATAGTTGGTCAGAACGTTGAACACGTGCTGGGTGGTTCACCCGTTCGTTACCGACAAGACAACTTGCATTGTTTAGGACAGTGTAGGACATATGAAGAACAAAAGCTCCCTTACCTTTAACTCCTTGGTTTTTCCATTATCCTGAATGTAATGACGAAGGTTCAAGACATTAAATTTACTACCAGTAAAATGTCTTACAACATCCATCTTGCTTGTCCTTGCTTTCCTCCTCCTTCGTAGCAGATGTTGCAGCAGACACGTTCAAATCAATTCAGTTCCCAAGAGAGTTAAAACAGTGAAAGGATTGGCTAAACCAGTTCACTGACTAAACCTATTGGCCAAGGTTCTCGCAAGGTTCTTTAAAAAGTTATCCAATCACAACAAAACGCATCAAATCTCTTAGGAATACGAATTTTAGAGGGAATAATTTATTTCGTGTTGTTAATGAACTTTGCGTTTGCTGTCAACAAAATTTGATAAGCCTGAATGTTGGAAAATCGTTTAGAATTTAAGAAGCGCTCTCAAGAACACCGTTTTCTTGTTATATATGAAAACAGTGACCAGCCGACAACTTCAAAAAATATAAGAGAAAGCAAATTCCGAAAAAGAAAGCCATCTTTTAACTTAAGATTTAAGTTAACGAAAGATGAAACTGTGAAATAGTAATATTTCGATTTTATTGCAAAATCATCTTCTGACTAAGGGAACTAACATAAGCGAACCTAAGGTTTATATATACATGTGAAAGTGATTACATCATTGATGAAGAATTGAAGAAACGCCTACTCTATTTACAATGATCGATTGTGTCAGTAAGTGACAAGTGTTGACGCCTAAGGATGAAATGTCAAGATGTCGATGAATAAATTATGTATAAACTAAAAGGAACTAATTAAAGAGTGAGAGTTCTTTGCTGGCTTTAAGACCAGAGTTTAATTGCGGCTTAAGATATTTAATATGTAGAGCTGCCATAAATAAAAGTTCGTTAGGATTAATAGAATAATTAGAGTAAAGGATCTTATAGTTGTTAAAAATGAGATTGTGCATGGATGAAGTAGCGTCAAAAGAAAAAGGAATATCGTTTAGTCTGTCATATTGTTTGCATAGGTCAACAATGAAATGTGCGTTTTCACGTTGAAGAAAGTGTTGTGCAACTGCACTAGTGTTATGTTGAGTGGCATGTTCAGGTAGACGTTTTTCTTTCAGGTAGACGGATTTTCTTATCCGTCGCCGTTTGAAACAACCTGTCAAGTTTATTGTCTTATACAACACTAAAAAGGTCTCATATTTTATTTCTAATAAAGACAAAATTCCAGATTTGTCTCGAAACAATGTCATTTACCAGATTACATGCCCTGGCTGCGCAAAATCCTACATTGGAAAGACCGACCGTTGCTTACAAAAAATTCTACTTGAACATGCCACTCAACATAACACTAGTGCAGTTGCACAACACTTTCTTCAACGTGAAAACGCACATTTCATTGTTGACCTATGCAAACAATATGACAGACTAAACGATATTCCTTTTTCTTTTGACGCTACTTCATCCATGCACAATCTCATTTTTAACAACTATAAGATCCTTTACTCTAATTATTCTATTAATCCTAACGAACTTTTATTTATGGCAGCTCTACATATTAAATATCTTAAGCCGCAATTAAACTCTGGTCTTAAAGCCAGCAAAGAACTCTCACTCTTTAATTAGTTCCTTTTAGTTTATACATAATTTATTCATCGACATCTTGTCATTTCATCCTTAGGCGTCAACACTTGTCACTTACTGACACAATCGATCATTGTAAATAGAGTAGGCGTTTCTTCAATTCTTCATCAATGATGTAATCACTTTCACATGTATATATAAACCTTAGGTTCGCTTATGTTAGTTCCCTTAGTCCGAAGATGATTTTGCAATAAAATCGAAATATTACTATTTCACAGTTTCATCTTTCGTTAACTTAAATCTTAAGTTAAAAGATGGCTTTCTTTTTCGGAATTTGCTTTCTCTTATATGAAAACAGTTTATGCATGAATGGTTGAGCAGGAGGAGTTGGGGGGGGAGGGGTGTTAAGCCCCGTACACCTACTGTACCCCACCACGTTTTCCTTGACAACTTTTCCCTGACAAGGAGCCTTGCTCATTTGAAAAAGACGGCTTGTAAAAATTTTCCGAAAATGTTACATTTTGGAATATTTTTCCCACGACTGACTAACGGAATTTTTCCTGGGAAATTCATCAGTTTGTAGACAAAGGTGTTTCGATTAATCCCATAAATTTACGTTGTAGATCGTTCGGTCGTTTTGAAGAATAACTTGGTTAAATTTGCTCGAAAATATTAGACTGTGGAATATTTTTACGATGTAATATCGACAGAATTTTTCCTTGAAAACTTATCATTTAATAGGCAGAAGTATGTAGATTAATTCCATAAGTTTACGTTAAACTTCGCTGATAAGTTCGTGAGAATAATTTGCTTGAATTTGCTCGAAAATATTTACTTTAGAAAATTTTTCAACGTGATACTGGCATTTTTCGACCACATGTTACAGAAGGCAGAGGTTGAACTTTGATAATTTGACGTCTATGAATAAGATATGGCTAAATCACCTCCAAGTAATGGCTTTAATATAATCAAAGATTTGAATTATTAGTCTTACAGATAGTTTTATTACCTTCGATAGTGTTAATTTAATACTTGCATACAAAACAATTTTCTTTCTCTCTCTAAAAATAATCACTCAAAATTGACATACCCAATTACAGATCGTCTATTAGACGAAACTCGTTTAATAATTAAGAAATAACTACTTTTAGTAGACTTAGAATAGTTAAAAAACTAAACGATTCTTGGAGAATATTAGACTAATATCTATCAGGAACTATGATTGTTCCCTTATGTTCTTCAAGATTTTTCTTTCTTCAAGTTTGACGAATTACTAGAAGTTAGCATACTCACTGAAATCATCTAGGTAAGCAGATACAACTTCGTAGCAGAACTTGAACTTCATCTAATAAACAGAAGCAATGAGATTAATTATATTTGTATAGATAAATAGGTAATAGGACGGTTTCCAGTGCAATTTGCGAAAAACACGCACTGGTGAGTTTTTCAAAAACTATCAAAATAGCACGAGTCCAAATAACAACTGCTTTTTTAGGTCTTTGAAAAACTCAGGAGTTCGTGTTGTTTTTGAATTCACTGCCCTCAGTCAGTCAGAATTAAATAGATATACGAGGGTTCAATTCTAATGGATGACTGTCGGCTATTTCAATGCAAATGTTTTTTGTTATTTTTTCCACACAAATCGAGATTTTGAAAAATTTTATTGGGTTGACACTTAGAATATTTTTACACAGGTTAACATTTAGAATATTTTTACATAGGTTGACACTTAGAATATTTTTACACAGGTCACCATTTAGAATATTTTTACATAGGTTGACACTTAGAATATTTTTACAAGGGTTGAGACGTAGAATATGTTCACATATATTGACACCATGTTTCTACACATACTGATACTAATTATTTCAAAACACAGTAAAAATAAGATGAAAATAAAGTGTATGAAAATAAAAGTAAAATAAAGGTAGTTTATTTCTACTTTTAATTTTATCTTAGTTCAAAAACAAAATAAGTTGAAATAAGAAATGAATTAAAGACACAATATTTATCAATAACAATAAATGAAAATAATAAAATAAAACAAGCGATAACGAGTTGGGACGTTTCGACATCATCCTGACATTAATATCAAGAAGGTAAAAGTGATATATATGACCAAAACCCCATTGGTGTTGGTAAATAAAGATGTATTTATGAAATAACACTGGTCCTAAGCAGGCTCTCATTTTCTCCCACAGTACGGAGATACAGCTGACGTCATTTTCACTTTATATTTGAGTACAGAGATACATGGATGGCCTCACGAAAACTCGTAAAAACCTTGGACACGAACATATAGAAAATAGCTTTTGTGTCTCTGTACTGTGATACAAACATTCATGACGCCATTTCAACCAGAAAAATACCAGAAAACAAAAGGCTACGCCTTGTAAATAGATGTTTCTATCACAGCACAGAGACACTCGAGCAAATTTGCTATTTGTTAAATAGAAACATTAAAACGTAAATTAGGTAAAAATAAGGGGAAAGATATGGGAAACTCGTTATCGCTTATTTACCTTATGAAATAAAAATAAAAGTAAAAACACATTGCAAAACAGATCTATTTTTAAGAGAATATGCCTTCGCAAATGTCCATGTTCTTCTTCTTCTTCTCCTATATATCTTCCCACCTGAGATTTTGAAGACTGGAATGGCGCCAAGTCATTGTTTCTTTTCGTCTTGAGGGTTCACTGGAGACAGCTCTATAGGCTCGTTTCCACTGGAGGAAGCCATGCAGGTGAAACAGCCAAAACAAACTCTCAGGACAGCCAGTACTATGGAGAGAATTACGGTCAGTCCACCAGCACTTGCACCGATAACCCACGGCTTAATACCTTGAGCAAAATAACAAGGACGGACAGAAACAATTCAAAAATGAGTAATTCAAATATTAAACAATTTATCTATTGGGGTAAAAATCTTTCTGTTCAAATTGAAAATTTAAGCTTGTCAAAAAATAGGAAGAGTTAAGTAAACACTACGGGAAGGTCAACAACAACGAGAATTATTTATTAAAAACAACAGAAATCAATAAACTGAGGTCCGTCGTCTTTGTTCTACAGAGACCATCATCCAAAACATTTTCATTGTCTCTTGGTGACGTTGGCAGTTAGATTCAAAACGATTACAGTTGTACAAATGTTAATAAACTGACCAGAGTTGCAGAGTAGAGTTTTTGAAGTGAAAAAAAAACAACAGTCACAGCTCATTGTTCAAATGCTAAGAACTTTAACTACTGTGTTAAATAGCACAGCCTTAATGTGTTGTTTAAATCCCCTAATAGTGAATTTGCTTCTACCACCAGGACTTTTTTTAGCTCTTCCAGCAACCATGCATAACCTCAGTTGTTTTGTTGAACAAATAGCAATTATTTGCCAAAGGCGAAGTGGATGGTGCGGAATAAGCCCAACAACGACGTCGGACGATTATTCAACAATATTCACTACGCCTGAGACAAATAATTGTTTTAGTATAATAACACAGGTGATCATTTGAATACAATAATGAACAAGCTGTTTGAAAAGTTCCTCAGTAACATTTACAGGGTTAGCCGCTATTTTGTGTAAGCGTCTTCACTGTTATATTCACCTGTGGGTGATCATCGTGAAATATGTAATTTTTGGCCAGTCAGCTCTCGAGATTTTTAACAGTCACCTATGTAGTAATACCAACAAACGATGTTATAGCTTGAAGAGAAATTTTTCATTTCATTCATTCATATTATCATGAAAAATTTCTCTTCATGTATCTCTGAGGATGATTCTGAGATACAACGTTATAGCTTCATCAAAGCTTTTCATGATAACAATTCTGTCAAAACATTGCTCAGCCGACAATGCTTCAAGATCTGTGGTACAAACTTTGCGTGTGTAAAGAAACACATTGAGATGTACCTGAGCCTCCACTATCCTTCTCTGGACGTTTTCTACAAGTTGGTGGTGACCCAGAGTAATTACCATAAGACGTACACGTAATTTCTTTGGCACCAATCAATTCCCATCTCCACGATGAACCACAGTAAAACGTGATTGTCCGACCAACATAAATAGGATACAAACTTGACGAAGGAATCCATGTCAGGGAAGAGTTGACTTTTAGTGATTCGTCTAGAAAACAATAATATTCAAGATTAAAAAAAATCTATTTAACTCAGAACAGAGCTTGAGGTCTGAAAACGAATTTGATATTGGAATATGAGTTTACTAAGACGCATGCTCAACAGATTATCGTACCGCTGTCCAACAAATAGGTGAATGTTGACAGTGTAAATGTCACGAGGTGGTTGTAAATTAAAAAATAAAATCATTTGCTCTGGTTTAAATATCGATGTTTTGCATGAAACAGTTATCCCCACGATTCAGCTGTTGCTCCAGCTTTCACTAGGGGTACGTGGCAAGCGACAAAGTAATTTTAAAAGCGTGCAGTTTAAATACACGATCGTATTTATCTGTACAATATGGTAATTGGACGCATGAAGAGATTTCAATAGATTTATCAAAAGGATTTTGAATAGAATGCATAATTAGCAATTTCTTTGGAAAAACTTGGCCGTTAAAGGGTTATTCAGTTCAATGTTTTTTGTCTTGACAGGTTAAGTACAACAATCATTGAGACGCTTTTCACGCTGTGGGACCGAAATTTTGTTCATCAGTTATGTCTTCGGGAAACGAACAGCAGACATGACAATCTCTTCATTTCTACAGCTGAATTCAAACCCTGCATATTGAACTGCGAAGGTCTGTATGGAATTAAAAGCCGAGAACAGAAATGGAAATATGAAGGACCTACATTTTTTTAAGCCACTTATGTCTTTGAAACTGCAAATTATTTGACACAATTGTAACCCCAGAAAATATATGGGAGATTGACGTAGAAAAGTGGAAGTAAGCAGCAGCGTCGGAAGCAAGTGTCGGTTGGGGGGGAACCCTTTCAGAGGCTCCTTTGCGCATAGAAAGGGCACCCTCAAAATATATAGCATGTCATACCAGTTTTTTTGACACGAAGTTTGCATTTTAGCGAAACTAGTAATTAACAGTAGTATTAAGACTAAATTACAAAAAGTTCAAAAAATTTGAAATTTCCAACACTATCTGTCTCGTTCAGCATGCTTTTTTTTTCATATTCTTATATACCTTTTAATCTATAAACCCAAGGAAGAGGGCATAAGCTGATGCGTTACACTTTGTTGTAAAAGGGCCCTTTTTGTCGTTTCCAAAAGGTGGGGGACACTTGCCCCAAATGGCTCCCTCTGGTTCCTACGTCTATGGAGGTAAGTGCTGAACTACACGATACGACAGTCCACGCGATTATTGCTCCTGAAGTATGCGATTTACCCATAAGTGCTTTTAGGATGTAATGCAACATTTGCAAGCCAATAGGAAGCGAGAGTTGCGCTTTTAGGAGTTAATTACATACGCCAGGGTGACGAACTGTACGAGACAATCCTAACGCATGGATCGGGCTTCAAACATGATAGACCCAGTGGGCATAAATAGGGATATGGAAGGATACTTACCAAGTGGCTGGCATCTTCGTGCGCAGTCAAGCTTTTCTCCTGGTTCCCAGCCTCCGTTAAAATTACAGACGCGGTCAACCCCACGATTAGAATATGGATTATCTTTGTCGATATAATCCTCCTTACACCGATATTTTGTCGTCCAACCTTTGTACAAAGAAAAGGATATGTCATGTTTGATAATTTACGTCCGAAATGTGGTAACACCTCGGTTTTTATACTTGGGTTTTCATGAATGTTTAATGTAAACTACATACTATACACACAAACAGACATGTATATATATATGCAGCAAATTGCAAAAATTATGGCACAAAACATATCAACATATGAACATATCAAGACCATTGTATCTTCATTTTATTCTCACTTCAACGGTCAGTGAAGATATGCTATGTGTTTTTTGGTACATTTGTTGGCCAGTCTAATGTATTAAGGTTGATTAATTATTCAGATTGATAAATTATTCAGATTTACCTATACATACTTTTTAAAGATATGTTTAGGTTTGCCAAAATTTATGCAATTTGCTGTATATGTATATATATATATATATATACACGATACATAAAATATTTACTATATAATATATTTATTATATATTTACTATGTACACAAGCACCACTTGTGAGTTACTGTGCAATTTGATTGGTTCGACCATATATATTATATATACCAGGTATGGTTAGATTTCGAGATGCTTCAGCATGTGGCCAGTTCAGTGGCTTGCAGTACTTCACTGAAACGAAATATAAGAAAGGTATGATGTCTTTTGAACTAATAAATAAATAAACAAATAAATAAATAAATAAATTAAATAAATAAATTCACGAACACACGAATAAAAAAAATAAACGAAAAGAATAAAATGTAAAATTAATGAATGAATGAAGTAAACAGATAAGTAATTATATAAAAAGGTAAGGTACATATCTTAATTAACATCATTACAACTTATTGACCAAGCGTGAGGTCTGTACTAGTTAAACATCGGACCAATGCTAAAACAGAGGTCTGATATTTCAATTGGACAGACCGAACAAGCGTGGTGAACAAATAGTTTATTATATGGCTTTACTGACATATAATTGACAAGTGCAAGGGTTCAGAACGTCAAACAAAGCTTTGCAATTCTGTCGTCATATTACTCAGAATTTCTTCACTAACTTCACTCTACATGATTACGTTTCCCTTTCTAATTGTTCGGAATACATTTTCACTTCATATATTGTTAAAAATTTTAACTTTTATTCTACACAAGCAAGGCTTTTTAAATCCTCCCATCCTTAGGCGGACAATACGGGAAATATCCAATCGCTTGTGAACCAATCAAATTGCAGGATTTCCGTATTCGGACCGCTCGCTGCCACTGCCATATAATAAAGGATTCTTATCTAAGATGAAAGCCCACATCGTCAAACTTCATTTCTTTACCTTTTGTTTCTCTTGAGTAAACTGCCCTAAATTGAAACGTGCTCTCTCTCTGTTTTTCGTAAGACCTAAATTCGACGGTCAGGGAAGTGTTTGAGGAAATAATAACAGGCAGCTGTCTGACGGTGTTGTTCGTGTATGTCGCTAGGAGCTGCGCCGAAGTATCCTTGCCATCATATACCTTCAGAAAGTCAATCGGCCAATAATACTTCGGCCGTGATAACCTCAACTCCGTGAAATTCAGTTTCACATGCCCATTTCCAACTCTCACGTGATATTCGACACGGAGTCTACTCGGGTAAGATTGCGGGAAATGAGGTGAGGTAATTACTCCGCGTTCACCAGAAAGGTTTATCGATGAAACTATGAAGAAAGAACCGGGTCTGTTCACCAAAAATGGCAGAAATCTACATTAAACGTTTCGATCATTGCTTGTCTGAGACATAAATGATTATCCAAACCCAAACCAAGTTATATCACAACGTCAAAACCTTAACTTAAAAAAAACTCAAGTCACACTACAAAACATCACACCAAACACATCATAGCGAAGCACATCATTTTGTACTCAAGTACAAAAATAGTCCCGTCAACCCATGTCACAGGACAGTACAATACTCAATAGCATACCACATATGATTACAACACACCTGATTACAACACACCCGATTGCAACACACCCAATTACAACACACCCTATTACAACACCTGATTAAAAAACACCTGATTATAACAAAACACAAACTACACCATGCACACTTCACTACACTGCCCCATCATATCACACCACACCGCAACACCACCACACGATAGAACACCATTACAGCTCACCACACTCCATCTCGTCTGAACACACGATACATTTCACACATCCAGTACTTCACCACACTTTAATATATAAGACATTGAACCACACCTAATTACACAAAGCGCTACCCTACCACACCCACCGTGTCCCGCTACGCCACACGTCTCGCGGTACCATGCCATCATATCATTACCAGCAACACCACGCCAAACAACTCCACCCTTAAGAACACAATAGTAAACAAAATCCCACGAAACTGCATCACACCCAATACTACGCCCTACCTCGCACTAAATAACACACCGCCACACAAAATCATTCATACCAAATGCCCAACAATGTGGTAGGAAGACACCCCGTAATAATCAACTTATGTTTTTAAACCACATTTATTTTGTTTACCGGGTTTTAATTCCATGAAAGTCAGTTTAAATTTGGCAGACCAATCAAACTTTACTTCAAGCGAATCTTCATTTATGTCACCAGCGATGTACTTCACTAGACCAGAGTCAGCTGGCATTAGGTTCTTACGCTCACGACCATTGTGGGTGACAATTATCTGACTATTTTCTGCAATAGACAGGTTTTCAAATTTCAAGTCAATCCTTCCTGTCGGTATTCTAACTATGAAGACACAAGACTTGTTAGCAGACCATACACTTCCAGACTCTCCATAATATTCCTCCAGACATGAACCTGTCAACAAAAAATGACATTAAATCATATCAACGTTCCCACTATTTTAGGCAGCAAGATTTCGGGTCAGAAGACGTTGACGGCAGGCAAAACATTGAATGAATGAACCGTTCTCGAATTCAATGCAGTGAGCAAATTGTATAGTGAAAAGGGTTCAAGCTGACCGCAAGAGCTATCCTACCGGGCAAAATCGTGCAATCTTTAAGCATTACCAAATTAGACATTTCCGCACTTCCAGAAGAGAAAGATGAAAAATTTAAGGGCTCGCGACGCATACTCCAATATTCCCTTTCCTATTTTTACTGAGCCCAGTCAAGTTCTCCTCCTCTAGAAACGTCCCAATTAAACCCTTTCCGGTCCGAGAAGTTTCTCCTTGACGACTAAAATCGTCGGACGTTTTTCAGAGTAAAATTGAACAGTCGAGTATAGAGAAGGGTTAAGCTACTCTAGTGAGATTATAGCAGCATCTTTTACTTCAGTGATTACGTAATTCATATATAAATCATGTTTTTGATATACTTTATCATTCAAATTTTACCTTTGGCTATTTTGCGATAGCTGAAAACGAAACGCCGGTCGATCGTTGATGGCTTATCTTGAGAACGGAAAACCACTCGGAGAGACTCAGAGTTGGAAGTTACAGAATTGGTTAGGCTCGGTGTCCCGTTATACCTTGCGAGAATACTGTCGTCTTTTCCGTCATAAAACGTCATCACATCACCAGGGGGCAGCGAGAGTACCGAGAAGGCGATATGGACGCGATTTCCTACGAGAGTTCTGATGAAATACCAGCAAGTACTGTTGAGTGTATAGTTGCCAGGATAACCAGGACTTTCTATACGTCTAGGATGGATTGTATCTGTTTTGAAAGCGTATTTACAAGCATCTGAATACAAAAAAAAAAAGTAAATCGAGATCTAAGTTGTTAGAAAACAAACACGGCTAGTATGATAGGAGGAATTGTACAGGCTTAATCTCAAGGGTTCCTGTTGGTTTTCTTTCCAATAATTATTACCATTCCCTATCCTTTTTTTCCATTACAAAGTTTCTCTTCGCTTTCCCTTCCTATTCATTCTGTCCCTGAGACTTCCTTTCATAACCTTTCATTGCGTCTTTCTGTCCACCCTTTTCATCTCATTCGCTTTACTTTTATTCCCATTCAACAACATTAAGTCCCTTTTGATTATGTTGTAAATTTCCTCCTTATTTATGTTGTAAATAAAAATGTTTACAAATAAAACAACAGAATTGATAAATAAAGCTGAAAAAATATTAAAAACAATAAGAATACTGATATGCACTGTAGAGTATTGCCCTGTGCTGTACAAGGTAACATTACACTACTCTACACCACAGTGAACCACATTATGTTTCTCAGCTCTTTCAGAAAATGGAAAGCTTTCAGTGTTTTACCAGGTCTAACACAAGACCATTTTACTCACCAATATGAGACCTACAATCTAGAAAGATTTCTACCACGTTTGTTTTACTTACCATCCTCTAATTGCTTGAAAGTGAGTTTAAACTTGGCTGAGGAATTAAACTTAACTTCGAGTGAATCTTCAATCCTGTTACCAATGATGTACTTCACACGACCAGAATCAGCTGGCATTAGGAATGTAATGTCATTCAACAGCCCAGAATACCTATGAGTCACAATTATGAGATTATTTTCTGCGATGGATAGGTTTTCAAACTTTAATTCAATCCTTCCTGCCGGTACTCTAATTACGAAGACACAAGACTTGTTAGCAGATGATAAGCTTCCAGACTCTCCGTAATATTCCTCCAGACATGAACCTGTCAAAAAAGATGAAAACAAATGATATCATCTCTGCTCTTTTAGGTGACAAGACTTCAGAGTAGGAGATATTGGCGGGCGGCTTAAAATATGAACTATTGAACCATTTTCTAGTAACCAGTCTCCTTATCACGTCAGCTGAATACAACTACCACAATACTTGGCAGTATTTTCATTTTCGCGCAAACATTGAATTCCCAAAGCGAATGGAAAGACAATTGTGTGAATTAACATTACAAACAAGATTTCTAAAGGCATTCTGGTTGTTGTATTCAGCAGATGTATACGGCGAACCTGCCATTCAATTCAGAAAACAAATCTTGATTTTTGTTGTCGTCGATCGTGTAGGTCAGAGCAGTCTAATAAAACACGGTCGGTGATGGTGATTATCGTTTCAGCAGCCTGAGAGGGGCAGCAGGGATGTAGCCTCGAGGGCGGGGACACGCAGCATTCGCGGTAATTTTATGAATTCCATCCGGCACACTTTTCTGCCCAAGCATAAAGAAATGCACTGTTTCCATGCAGTAGATGTCAATGTAATTTAATTTATCAATCATCAACTCGGAGATAAGAACTCAAATGAGCGTAAACAAGCAAAATTTGGCAGTATTCTCATTTGACATTCCTCACAAAGAGCTCCTGCTAAGTAGTCAGTGTCTTAACCGCTGGAAAGACGAAACTTGTCCAAATTTTCGCGCGAAGGCCTACACCAAATTACGTTGGTACGTGCCAACCGTTTGTCTAAAGAGGCGGAGTATTAGAAGTACGTTTAACTGAACCTTACTGAAAGTGCCAGAAACTTCCCCTTATTATTTAGACTTAGGGTGTCAATTTTACAAAAAATATCCAGGGGAAGACATCATAATGAAAACATGGTGAGACATCATGATGATAATTAAATCAGGAGATTTTTACCCTGCACTCATTTTTCTCTGGGTATGTTCCCAGGCAGTCATCATCGGGGTTATGTGAGAAGTTTTTGTCAGATTTGCAAGTTTATCTGTCCCACTGTTGCGACATAAACGAACAATAGGCCAAGTACAAACAACGGGGAGGCCGTAAGGCGCAGTTTTACAGTATATAAATCACGTTTTTGGTATACTTTATAACTCAAATTTTACCTTTGGCTACTGTGCGGTAATTGAGAACGAAACGTCGGTCGGTCGATGATGACTTATCATGTGAACGGAAAACCACTCGGACAGACTCGGAGTTGGACGTCACAGATTTGATTAGGCTCGGTGTCCCGTTATATCTTGCGAGAATGCTGTCATCTCTTTCGTCATAAAACGTCATCACATCACCAGCGGTCAGTAAGAATTCCGAGAAGGTAACATGGACTCGGTTGCCTTTGAGAGTTTCGATGAAATACCAGCAAGTGTTGTTAAGCGTATAGTTCCCTGGGTAACCAGGACTTTCTAAAGATTCAGGTTTGATTGCCTCTGTCCGGTAAGTGTATTTACAAACGTCTGGATAAAGAAAAATGGGATAACCGAATTTTAATTGTCAGAAAATAAGCACGGCTAGTAATTTGGGAAGGCAGAAAAGGCTTAATTTCGATGGCTTATCTTCGTTTTCTCTCTCGCAAAGTCTCTTAAAAGCTGTTCTCCCTAGAGGTCCAGTATGGGACACCCCTCATGGGTCCAGTGTTACTCAGGAGGAAACCGGAGTACCCGGAGAAAACCCGCGATATTTGGTAGAGTCAAACTGGACAACACTCTTCTCACATGTGACCAAGTTGACTTTGAACTGATAACTGCATGGAGACGGAATCGAAACCAAGTTACAATGGTGAGAGACACGGGAGGAATTGTGCGCCTGAGACAACATTTTATACCGCTGGACAAACAATCGTGACGTGGTTCCACTGCGCATGGCACCGAACTATTCTCCGCTGAACCATATTAAAATAATTAATTTAACTCTTGAAACAAACGATGCAATGCACCGATCTTCACTTACCATTTGAAATCCTTTCATACAGAACCCGCACTCCTTTGTATTTACGCGCAATCGACGCATTATAAGATTTAATAAATACAAGAACCCAACTGGACGACGAACGAGAATATAAAACCTTGGATTCCAGCTCCTGGTCACCAACAGTAAAGATTAAACCATCAACACCAACCACTGATCCCTTCGGAAGGCTGACGTTTTTTAAGCTCCATTTTATTCTTCCATCATTCACTGATACACTGGAAATACACGATGAGTTGAAATCAAGGCGACGTGGGAAGCCAGGCGTGATGATTTCACCTTTAGTTTGATTAAAAGACTCTCCACAAACTCCTAGAATTATGAAGATAGATTAGATTAATAATTTTACTAAATTATATTAATCTAATTTTATAATAGTATTAATTTATATAAAAAGCAATTACCGTATTTACTCGAACAAACGCCGTGGCGTTTATTGAATTTTTTGCGCTGCGGCTGCGGCGTTTATTGCAAAGTTTATTCCAATAGAACTGGCGCGCTTATTAAAGAATTTCCAAGACGCAAACGCTGACAACAAACTATTCACGAAGGTCACTGGAAAAAGGAAGAGAGAAGTTGGACTAGTTGTACCGGCAAAATTCTCGGTTTTCACTACGGAACTGCGCATAGCTGAAGTTTTGGAGAGGGAGATAAGTAACAGAGCAGTGAAATATAGCCACTTCGAACTGAAAAACATTGTATTCGAGAAGAATAAATTTCCGAGACTGGTTTAGATTAAGTTGTACCGTACTTTCTTAAGTGTAGTACTCGAGTGTAATTCAGTTCATACCTTATTTAGTTAGTTAAGAATGCTTCAATTAAAAGCAGCATCGATGAGAACAAATGCGGCGTTTATTCGAGGGCGGCGTTTAATAATATTTTTGTTTGTATTTGCGGCGTTTATTCGAGGGCGGCGTTTAATCGAGTAAATACGGTATTCAAGTCGAGACTTGTATCATATTTTCATTCTCTGATGATTTTGCCGGAACAGCGACAAAACGTTCGATCATCAAATGCTTCTTATTTCAGTGTGTTCGCTATTAAGAGCTTATTTAAAGTCTTTTGTTGGGCATTAATTTTTATAACAAGATAACGTTTTCCGCCCGATCACTCGATTGCATCTAACTTTGATGCGAACGGGAACAAGTACATCAAGTACAGGTGACAAGGACATCTATGAAACTACCACCTAATGTTGATTTATGGACCATGAGATTAGTGAAGTGATAAGACCCGTAGTCTTACTTTGAGCAGAACTCTTTTCCTCGACCAAGATGTTCGTTTGTAATAGATAGCTGTACCCAGAGTCGTACGTAGGTGGTAATTCGCCCGAGGCAAATTCTGTTGAAGGCGTCTCCTTGACCTCCTCCAACGCACCCCCGAGTCATTTATGTTATGATAATTGTATATCAGTACTACAAGTATACGAGTGAAAGAGGCACTTCAGCAGAATCAAATGATTTTTGTACTTTGCTCAAAATGCAATCGAAAATTTAAAATAGGCGCTTCCGAACCTTGACAACTGCAAAGTCATCAATCAACATTGGGAAGTCGGGACATTAATTTAACATTTTGTTGAGTATTGCAAAATATTTTTCAATCTAGAAGAAAAGACCTGAAATTATCACCGCATAAGATATTAATCTAAAGATCTTGTGCCTCAATTTCTCGCTAGGACGGGCTTTTCTGGGTCAGCATTACCTCACAAAGTGCCTCGAGGTAATCATACCCTCCTTACTTGGAATAGCTTGCGTCGCCTTGGTGAAACTCTCTGGGGTCCCAGCCTTGTACACATGAACATTATCTACTGACCTTGCGCCTTGACAGAAATGGGCGGCAAACCAATGGAGAACAAGATAACAATGACGTGAGTGGTGACTTTAACTTTCATGTCACGGCTGTCTTTAGTGTAGACGTACTGTAACCAGGGAAGAACTGAATATAAAATGAGCATGACAAAATTACATATAAATTAAAAGACTTTATTTGCCTGTGTTACTGTAAAAGGTTGGAAGGCTGAATATCTACATCCACATCTACACCTAGTCTGGTCTATCTGTATATGTACATATCTACACATCTCAGTATCAACATGCCTACATGTCTTGTAAGTCTGTATGTCTAAATTTCTAAAGGTCATTGTCAATGTCAATACCTATATCTATATCTATATCCATATCCATATCTATACCTATATCTATATCCATATCTATGTCTATATCTGTATCTATATATCTATATACCTATATCTATATCTATATACCTATATCTATATCTATATACCTATATCTATATCCATAGCCATATCTATATCATTATCATTATCTATATCTATACCTATACCGATACCTAGCTATATCAGGAGTTGCCTGATGATCGCATAGATGTGTGAAACTCCGAGTAGCGACAACAACAATTTTAAGCTTCTATTCTATTCTATTCTACTCGCTCTGCTGTTTATGGTATTGAGCACTCCTCTTCACTAGCCAATAATCTCGTTGATATATTCCTTGGTATACGTACATCTATATATCCATTTCTATATCTATACCTATACCTGCTGTATATCTTTTCATATATCAGTAAATTGTATGGCTGAGCTCGTTATCTGGGTCTGTACGCAAAATCACGCGGAATAAGTGGAATAAGCCGTGGAATAAGTTTTTTGTACAGAGCTGCAAAGTTTTGGCGGTAAATTTTCCGTGTTGATTTGAAGACAAACAAACCAGATTCAGCTACGTTTGACAAAATTTAACAACAGCAAAATGCATGCGTTGTTAAATCTTTTCAACGGAGATTTTAAGCGGAAAACTACGTCAACTAATACGAAAAACACGAAGTCATATGCAAATTAGAGCAGCCCAAGCAAATAACTCGTTAATTAAAAACAGCCTTAAAAGCAATGAAGGAAGGAACCAAGAGCCATATTTCTTATTAGTTGCAATTAAGTAAACAACATCGTCGACTATCGTAAAGCCGCCCACTTTCAAGCAATCCCTATGCGAAATTGAGCTGGGTAATGGGTGCCCACGTCTGCAATACGCCAGTGTTGAGCGGACTATTACCATTTCACAATTCGCCGAGATCACGGCTATTTTACTGGCCTGGACTAAGCAGGCTGAAATTCTCCCAGCCCGTGACTCATCTCAGATGATTAGTTAGGCTTGCTCCAAGGGTGCCTCTGGCAGACTTTGGGCATGTCTAAAGATGAGTTAGCTTAACCCCAAGGTAGAGTACCTGTGAGTCGCTTTTCGACCTTAAAAGTTAAACCTAGGTTGGCACAAATCCTAGACGAAACCTTTCTGGTTTTTAGTTCTGTAAATACAGCTTTATTACGCAATACAGCACAGACAGACAAAGCGCCTCGGCTCGAATAGCTCGGGACATACACGAAATTCAGCTGACCTGGGGAGTAAAGACGATATGATTCAGACGACCTTTGAACTTCTCAAGTCAAAAACAGCTGAGTTATTTTTCTCTTCTTGCTCTAGCCGTTTTCCCCAAGAACTGCTCAAGAACCTTTCTGAATTGAAATTAAGAATTTCAATTTCGCACTTTCATCGTGTCAAATTTCATTAGTTACAAATGGCTTTTGTGACCGGTGCTTCTGAAACCCTTTTCACCCACATGCAAACACTATCATGTACTATTAGTTAAATAAAGCTTTTAAGTCAATGTAATCGCATAATTTTGATCGCTTAAGCATGTGTAATTCAATGAAACTTACCTCCAATGTTACCTCGCTTCTCAGATTGCGCCACTTAGCCGGCTTGGAAAATGACACAAAATTCCAATAGGTCAGCGGAGTAATTCATTTTGTAAACAGTCTAAATCCTGACGTCAAACAATCAAGTCCTCCCACTGATTCAAAGTTTCCAACACTTTCTCCGACCATATTCACTTGTCATAAATTCCTCCAAAATAGAACACAATATATCTCAGTTGATTTCTGCGTAATCTAAATTTGCTACTGGTAAGCGAAAGGCTGTAAAATTTCTAGCAAAGGGGGTCCTAGTACGTCGACATTGGAGGGTATGTGAGGGAGTGCATCTAAAACGTTTAAACATGTCCTGCAGCTCACTTGCAGTTGCAGAAGTGTCAAATTTTATAGAGGTTAATGATTACATTGCTTCACAAGGTCGGGGAAATCCTTGAGGTGGTACATGATTCTTTATTATACCCTTAATGGATGTCAAGACATCATTTTGTTATGCAGTGTAACCGATTATTAATCTGTGTAAAATTAAACTGTCGCAAATCTTTAGCGAACCGCGACGGCATTGTTCATTGTTCCTTACAGTAGTCACACTTATTTCACGAGGAGTCGTCATGCGAATAAAGTTAGGCGAGCGATTTTAGCTCCCTCGTGCAACGCAACCTGGGACTTCATCAGAGCATAAGAACACCCTTCTTTCCCTGACGAAGAGCCTTGCTCGACATGTTGGAATTCTTTGAGATCAACCAGCGCAGCTACCAACCTTTGAACTTTTTACCTTATTTAACTCTGTCTAAGCAGTACTCCATTTTTCAATCAGTGACTGCGTTGCGAGATCCTCGTTGAAATTTGAAAATCGTTTTGAGCATTAATTTGACTTGGAACATTTTTAGGATATTTAGCATTTTATCATAAAAACTACTTTTGCCTAAACCTAAGTTTTTTTTCTAAACCTAAGGACGGTCTCGCCGAAAGAACTCCGGACAGTCACTCACTAAACAAAGATGCGTTCTGATTGTGGATTTCGAATAGAACTCATTCCTATCACAGTGGCTATCAAAGTAAAAAAAAAAGCATAGTTCTGTCGGAAAAACTTCTTTATGTCTTTCTTAATGCTATTCTTCAGGTTTAAACTCACAAAAGCCTTTAATATAAATAGCAATGCCCAACAAATTAGGCGGAGTATCGCCATACATAAACATTAACAATTGCATAAACAAAGAAGGCCAGAATAATTTAAAACATATTTATTGACTAACGCTGTTGCACGTAGCGACGAAACGTTGGTCAATAAATGTGTTTTAAATTCTTCTGGCCTTCTTTGTTTATCCAGTTGTTCATGTTTATGTAAGGCGATACTTCGCACAATTTGTTGGGCATTGCTATTCACAAAAAAACTTTACTGTTAAGCATTTTTCAAGTCCACGGAAACGACGTAGTTAGTAGTTGGAGTAGTTCTGGGAAGTAATTTCGGCCTATGATGAGCTTTTGAAATTTAAACCCGGTTAAGGAAGACCCAAATTTCAGTCGGGGCGAAGATTCTCCCACGTTCCAAGACACAATGACGACCTTTTGTCATCCCCAAATAACATTACGCCACTAATTTTAGACCATAAGGGCGACTGTTTAACTGTTCTATCTATCTCAATAAAACTTTTCTTAAAAACTTAACTCACCTTTAACCCAGAGTCACACTTCCTGTCATGTTGGCAAACAGGGAACCAACGTTTTACCGTTCCAGAGTCTTGAGTTAAGTCATTGATACAACACAACACAATACAATACAATACAATACAACAGAACACAATAAAATTCATGACAATACCGTATAGGGGGTTTAGTGTTTCAAAAATACAGATCTGCACAATTCAAAACAACATAAGAAAAAATATAATTCCAGCAGCATTTTAACAATACAATACAAAACAACACAATGTACTGTTGAACCGTAGTTATCAGGCTTAACGTAATTAACGAAATGTGCGTTACCACCACATAGTTCAAGGCAACGATTTTTCGTTACCCACAATACATTTCCCAAAGTAAAATTATTAACAGCACTTGTCGAAAAACGATTTCCCAGAGACAGTTCCCCAGAGATTTTTCCAGTGGAAATAGGCCTTTAATGGCGTCCTTTCAACACAAACAATACTTCAGCCTTTTACTCAATGCATTTTCCAAACTGTAACAACAGTTGGCCCAACACTAATGTCGGCTAATTTCATATAGCACAACAGTGTTTTAAGTAGATATCTGGGAATTGACATCTATAAAGAAAATTGTTCGAACCCCGGCAGAGTCGGTACATGTTGGTGAGGGTAGATCGTCCAGGTTAGCGTAGTCTTGACAAAGACTGTTGGTGACTGCAGGTTCGACGGCCTCACCAGTGGTCATCTTCCGAGTCTACAAAGAGGATGCCGTCAAAATTTCAGCCACCAACAGCTTTTCTCAAGACTACACTAACCTGAATGATCCACCATCACCAACATGAACTAACTGACGTCTGTCTTCCTAACACAGTAGTCTCTTCAATATTCACTGAAAGAAATTCTAGGGTTTTACATTTGTCCGTTGTATACAGCATTCCTCAAATACAGATAGAGCACACAATATATCACGGTATAAATTTTAGAATTTGACGGATGCCTGCTATATGCAGGGGTCTGTTCAGTAAGCTCAAAGTTTGTAAAAACTTTAAAATAGAGTCGAAATATAACCTGAAACGTTTTCTCGTCTTGTTTATTTACTCATATCTTGGGTTTCCAAGATGCTTATGCTCGAAATTGTCTTCTGTTTATATCACCATGTATATTTGTAAGACTTCGCCAGCAGACAACTTAATACATTCAATGTCTGTTTAATACATTTTGCTTGTATACTGAGGAATACTTAACACATTTTCAAAATACCAGTCCATCCAACTGGCGTAAAGCTACGACTACTCGGAAAAGGTCGTACATTTTCGTTCCATCCTCGTACTGTTGCGGTTTAACTATTTATTTAAAAACTACTGCATTTGGTTGAGTGCGAAATTATTGTAACCAGCCAAAGCTGAAGACTGATGCAACCAGGACACTGTGCTTCATCTCAGAACAAATTTTAATTTATTTCAAAATAAATATAAGATTGAATACTTAACATTAGAAGTTAATCTCATGTTACAGCTCAGTATATACAATTACACTGTCTTCTGAGCTATCTAGTGGTATAGTTTCATATTGTCAATTTTTTGTAATCACCAAAAAGCTGAATAAGAAGTTTGGTACTGTTTTTAAGAGTCTAAGAGACAAATTGAATGTGGTTTAAAAAACTACGACGATAAGAAAACTACTTGGCATTCCTGTCGGGGTCCGATCATCCTTTAAATCGGCTTGATTTTGAAATGGAGACCAATGAGAGAAAAGACAAGGCATTTCAGATCTTGCACCAGATAATATAAGCAACGCAGACCATCCGCATCTCTACAAGTTGAAAAATTTTCACCTTTAGAAAGGGAATGTTCCCAAAAAATACCAGCTTCAATCACCACCTAATGTACTACCAAAGTATGAAGAAGCATGTCGAGTTCCTTTAACTCTTAGCCAGTAAATGAGGTTGCATATGACCTGACTTTTGTTGTTTGGGTTTTCATCCATACCAAATTGACAAATCAAGGACCAAGCACGATTGGAAAATTGTTACTTACAACATTGCATGAAAAGTGAGCAAAATGAATGGGCTCCATGCAACTACATTTTGCTATGTGCGTTCAGAGTAGTGCACTTTCCTTTCATGTGCCGGTGAGATACTTCTCTCAGTTTTCAATACAGACATGTCACAGAATCGTATTCTAAGCAGATTGACCTAAAAGACCCAGGGACCGAAATTAACTTTTCAAGAAGGTTGCCCATTTGGCAACAATCTTTTCACGTCTAGGCGCCCAAGATGAAACGTAGTCGCCAAGTTTCGGTGCTACTGCTCAGCAGTAAAACGCTAAACAAGATAGCGGAGAAAACGAACATACGGATCGCTGTGTACGAATCATTTAATAACAAACTAGCTTGTTGTATAATAGTACCTTTTTACACACATCTTGAACCAAGATTCTGACTCTTTGAATCTTAATGTCAGTTCTCCAAGATATTGGCAGCATGAAATATGGTCGTCCAATGGGCGATCATATTGTGCGAATTGGTCGTCAGTGTTAAATTTTGGTCGTTTCTGATAACTGGACGACCGTATATTTCGGACACTGAGACCTCAAAAATACTTGGCCACTAAAGAGTTGATAAGAAATGAAATGCTGAAGGGAACATACTTGCACTGATTCACATCAACCAAGGATCCTATTTTTGATGTTGTAAATGCGATGTGCAAACCATCCATTACAATCTCCAACTCCTAAAGCAGACCACACACAAGTTACAACAATTGATAGTTGATGCTGCAATCTAAAACTTCCAAAATAAGTTAGTGCATAATATGTTTGTTTGCACCAACAAAACATGCCTAATTATACTGGATTTGACATCACAATTAAGGTAAAAACCCATATAAACTCAAAGACTAAATAGCATTCATCTGGTTTACTCACAACTCACCACCATGCAATTTTCGAAGAATTAAACTTGGTTTTTCTGAACTTTTCAGCAGTCACTTTGATTTTCATTACAAAATGTTAAAACTACGTATGACTTGTCTGGATAAGCAAAGTTTTGAATTGATTGCCAAAGTAATTACAGGTGTTGTTTTAATATTGATCTCAAAAAATTAATTTTCAAACCTCTTTAAGCTTTGGTGTGAGCAAGGTGATAGTGTAATTAGTTAACTTCTAATCTCAATTAAGTGGTCATTATTTGACAAAGGTCTGTGAAATCCAGTTAGAAATTTAGGGCAAGAATTACCTACAATTTGGAATGATAAGCTTAGCTTTTTATCTATAGATCTAATAAACACAAATGAATTTTTATCTCAGTGTTGAGTATCCATTGTCATTAAAAATGTGGTTGATATGTGAGCATTAACATTGGAAACCAAAACATAACTTACCTGTCGACCTACTCGGTCTGGCTGAGGCCAAAGTGAATCATCTTCTTTAAGAATCTAGAAATTAACACAACCAATATGATATTGTAGATATCAACTCAAACATCTCTCAACTTTACCATGAATTTTTGGCCTTCCAGAACAAATGCATGTCCACTGTTACTACATATAATAGAAATTGTTTTTATCATTTTGGACTGTAACAGCCACTTGAAACAAACCCTATAACCTAATAATTATTAGGAAACCCTGAATATTATCAAGGGCTGTTTGCATGAAGATTTCGTGCCTTGTAATCGACATCTTGGAGTATGTGTTAAACTGATGAGAGCATCAAGGACAAACTGCAGTGAATCATAAGCAGATATCTTGCTGCATAGACTGTCGTGAATTTGTTACATACATCAGGATGACAACTGCAATGTGCAAAATTGTATACATGTGTAAGCTACCTTCAAACATAAAGAAATATAGTTTGTTTTTATACCTCACTATCCTCAATAATTCGTTTCAATTCATCCATGACACTCTTTGAAACAAATGCCTAAGAACAAAATAAACAGCAATGAATAGAGTTTAATATCAGCAATTATTATATGGCATTCCTCCTCAGAATGGGAAATTTAAAAAAACGTTTGCTTGTGTCAAACAAAAATTAAAATGTTTCACTGCATATGAAGTGAAAAAGTATTACGAACAACCAGAAAAGGAGAAAGTAACCATGCAGAGTGAAGTTGGTGAAGAAGTTTTGTATGAAATGATGACAGAATTGCAAGTTTTTATTTGATAGTCTCTACCTTTGAACTTGTCCACTATGTGTCAGTAAAGTCATATAATAAACTACTTATTGACCTCGCTTGTTCGGTCTGTACGAGAAATTAAATGATTTCCTACTCTAATAGCCACTGATCCATTTTATCGTAAACATTTGCACTTCTTCAATAATTCAGCTTTCTTTAGGTTGTTACGACGAAACAACAAAATGCTTCGTCGTTTAAGTAAGTTACCCGATCAATTCTCTTACCTCCTTCCGAATAATAGTGTCATTCTTGTAGTTTGAGTTGTTTGCATATCGAAGTTTACCTAAACATAATGTCATCAAACGACAAGCAAGATTTATCAATTTGCCACATAAAAAATTACAACTATTTGGAAAAAGTAAGGTAATTGATATAAATGGTCTTTCTTCATTTTACTCACCGTCAGGCCTGAATTCAAACTCCAGAAATTCGTGACCAAATTTGCCTTTATGTCCAACATAATATCTAAGGTAGAAGTCCGCCATGATGGAACCTCGTGGTTTCGTAACTTGGTACCAGGCTTAGTCAACCGCGCTAAGTTAAAGTTACGCGAAACGGTATACAAGATTTGTAAAGATTTCACCAAAATGTCATTATCGCTTCGCCCTCTTTGCTTCTTCACCCGACATCTTTTGGTTACTGCAGTTGCCTCTCTTAGTGTTGTTCCAAGAAGCGTTAGAGCTGAGAAGTTTTGTTCCTCTTCGTCCGGCTGCGATGAAGTGACGAAGGCAAAAGAAGCTGCCGAGATCCACAGCTCAGGAAAGTACACCACTGGTGATACAATATTTGGGAAAATACTCAGAAAAGAAATCCCTGCAGATGTCGTTTATGAAGACGATAAGGCATGTCTGTCAAAATCGTGATAAGAGAGTTGATAAGAGAGCAAAGAAGTGTAACAATCTTGATTACCATGCTACAGTCAGGTTTTGGTACATATCAATATTTAACTGGGTACCCACTATTTGGGGCAGGTCATGGCTAGAAGGTATATCTGTGAAGGAGAATTAAGATTACGATCAGGGTTGAGATAAGCTAGGATTAGGGTTAGGTTTGGGGTTGGGGTTAGGATTAGGGTTTAGTTTTAGCCCTAGTCCTAGCAGTGGCCATAGCTGTAGCCGTAGTTGTAGCTGCTATAGCCTTACCTTAAATCCTAACCCTAACCTAATCCTCCTTCTCAGGTATACCTTCTAGTCTTGACCCAGATTATCA
Organism: Heliopora coerulea; assembly: GCA_030142905.1. Lineage (NCBI taxonomy): Eukaryota > Metazoa > Cnidaria > Anthozoa > Scleralcyonacea > Helioporidae > Heliopora > Heliopora coerulea. Next base: position 1,522,449 of record JASJOG010000039.1, read on the forward strand.
GCAGGGTATACTGGATTGAGCAGGTGTGTGTGGTGCTCTTGATTTGAACTGATCCACACAATAATGTAGACTGCTAAAGAAATACGATGGTAGGTGTGGTGAAATGCATGGGTGAGTCCTGGTTTAGTAAAACTGAGGGGGTCTACCAGATTTTGACCAGATCACTTCACAGTGTTTCTCACCAAGTGGACATAAAACAGCTTTTGCTTCTCTGGATTGGCAGGATAGTAAGCATGGAAAGGTATTTCCTTCTAATTTCCTTCTTTCCTTCCCAAGTACACCCAAATGAACAAGAATGAACAGTCAACAATTTTTTGTGAGAAGATTCCTTAAAATCCCCTAAAATTGAGGGAAGACATATCATCTCAATCACCCACTAATCATTACCCATAGGTGGTAACATGTGAAGATGTAGGTTCTGAAGTTGTTGCTCAAAAATGTCTTGAAGGGAAACAAACATATGTTAGCTTCTGGCTGCAAGTGAGATGCCAGCCAGGTAGCAAATGATGATAGCCAACAAACTCAGGGCAGTTTGTGGTGACATAGTAATATTGCAGCTTTGAGACTCAAGTTATGTCACATATTTGAACTGGTTCATCCTCGTGTAATCTTGGCTTTTTGAATCTAGTCTTTGTAGTTCAATCACTATGGTAAGTGTCTTTCACCAGCAATAAGTAATTTATGGGTTCAATTCCCATCAGAGGACAAAAAAGCTTTCCAATGATATACTTTTGAGGGTCAGATGCATTTTAACACTAAGCTGTGACATCAGTAATACATAATCATAAAACTGGAGTTAGAAAATCTTATTTTTACCATCAAACATTTCACTAACTCAACCTGCTTAATATGTTTCCCTTTGGTTAATCCAGTGTATTGCATTCAGAGATGTTAATCCAGTTGCCCCAAAGCACTTGTTGGTTATTCCAAGGAAACCAATTCCACGTTTGTCAGAAGCAACAGCTGATGATACTGAGGTAGTGTGATATTGGTAGCCAAATATACAAAGATTTCTGTCACTACAGTTGTGTACGTGTGCAACTTAATAATTTTTGTTATGAATCTCCTTGACCTACAGTTACTTGGGCATTTGCTGGTAACCGCAAGGACAGTTGCAAAGCAAGAGGGGCTGGCTGAATCTGGCTACAGACTTGGTAAGGATCTGCTTGTCTATATAGGTGCTAATCCAACCTTTTTTCAAACATTTATATCATTGTGAGGGAAGAACCGTGTGGAAACTGCTATTGTAATGTGAACCTTTTTTTTTCTGTCTAGTGATCAATGATGGTCGTGATGGTGCTCAGTCAGTGTATCATCTTCACCTTCACGTCATTGGTGGCCGTCTGATGAACTGGCCTCCAGGCTAGCATCCTGATTACATTAGAACGCAATGATATCACACAAAGAATGTCAAACCACAGCGAGTTAAACCAAGGAAATAAATGCTAGAAATCAGTTTTTTGTACCAATCCTTTGACCTCCTAGAATACCTCCTAATGTCTTCAAATTTTGGTTTTAGTTTCGTTGGTAATTAAGAGTCTTTGAAATCGAACAAGAACGTAAAATGTCGTGAATAGTATGCTCGTTTAATCCATTTTAAATGCACGAGAGACTCTCGTGACAGCGTAACGTCTTCCGTGAGGATGTGAAGTGTTTTGATCTTGTTGCGATCGAATCACTGAAAATCTCCTCACGGAGAAGGGTTACTCTGTCACGAGAATCGTTCTTGCACTTAAAATGAAAACAGTTTGCTGGTTTATTCACTCAAGCAAAATGTTCTCAGTTGATTCGATTGCTCAGTTGGTACAACAGCTATTCAGAAACATCGTGAATACACCCTGGAAAACCTAAAAACCTAAAAAAGCCTCGGAAAAAAGCACGACTTCTCTGTTGTTAAGAGGCGTAACTGCATCAACTTGATTGACTCTCGGAAACTATGGTTGTTGTCTTATCCAGTAGGTCTCTTTTCCACGTTAAGAGATTCTTACATCAGAAAAGCTAGTTTTATGCTCGTTTCGGTGATACCTGTGGTCAGAACCAATGCACGGGAAAATGAAAACAATGAAATTGTTTCTGGTTTTTTGGGCGTTCTGTTTACATCCCCGGGAGATAATAGTATTTGGTTTGATTTTGGCGTGCCATATAAATAGCATATCTCTCACTGCTGAGTAAAGCTGGTTGACTTCCTTGGAAGAGTCTCGTAATGAGTATCTGACTTGATGGTTTGGAGGTGAAGTGAGTGAGCAATTTTCTTCGCCCTATTAGTGCCCATAAATACCTTCGGGTCCTCAAAATATGTTTTCGTATGACCGACCCAACCATCAAATTCTAAATTCAAATATTAATTTAACATTATAATAACAAATGTCCGATAGCTCCGATACATGTTTATTTACCATTGAACACAACTGAAACATTTTATTTAAGTCCATGCTACTTCATTTCCAGAAATGCACCGTCTGTTTCATCAATATCAAGCTGACTTCCAATTGTTAGTTTGAACTTTAGAAGTGCAGATCCAAGTAGGAATTACTCAGTAATATTTACTGACCTTACTCGAACTGTTCATTTCGTGAACTTATTCGCTTATATCATTTGTGCAGCACGACAACGAAATTCGTGGAATTTTCATTCATGGCATCTTTTACTAACTTGCCAATCATTCAATACAGCATCTCCATCATCCATCGTTTTAGATCTCCTTCTCATCGACGCATCCCTAACGTAAAAACAGGAAGAGTTGTTTGGAAAACCTCGACGACTTTGCAATAATCCAGTTAATTATGATTACATATAAAAGCTGTCAAGAAGCCTTGTCGAACGCGAGGAAAACAGTACAAGTTGTACAAGATTGATGCACACTGTGAACAATAATGTGTACTCCATGTCAAACAACATTGCTGTTATACACACTGTAAACAATATGGTAATGCATGCTGTGAACATTATTATGTTGCACACTGTGAATAATGTTGTCTTGCAAGACGAAGAATGGTGTTTAAACGTTCAGATAAAACGCTTATTTCATCTAATGTCAGACGTAAAACTGAAATAAAGGTTCATTAACATTGTTGAATTGTAACAGAAGTCAGTAGTAATCAAAATACCTTATCGAACATATTTTAACGGGCGTTGATCAACCGTTTTTACTCCTAGATAATAGGTGGCAAGAGACTAAATGGGGTGGGTAAGAGGCTAAATGGCGGTGGTAAGCGACTGAGAGCCGGTCTACCAAGTCTGAATCAGACGAGACTACAAAACATTGCCACATTTATGCTCAAAGTGAAAAATAATCTTGTCCCTAACTACGTAACGCAAATCTTTGATGCTAACTCTAACATATACAGTTTAAGAAACGCAGACTTCAAAATTACACGATTCCAAACTGTACACTGTAGAAAGCACTCTCTGCGTTATTTTGGACCCTATCTTAGGAGCAAATTAGAACCAGTTGATAGGGGAAAAACAACTGTCAAAAGCTTCTGAGACAGCATTAAGAAGAAAGACCTAACACTTTTGATAAATAACTGTCAAAACTGTCACCTGTGCTGTCAGGAGGAAACTTTTTTCAGATAATTTTTAATTTTTATTTTATCCCCTACTTATTAGGAAATCATCATTACAAGTAATCTATTATTAGTTAGTAATGATGATAGTAAAGATTTTTAACGATTTTACATTATTATATAACACCTTCAAACGAAACTCCCGTACCTACGCATAAGGGTCTACATCATCTTTAATTAACGCATTCCAATTTTGACTCAAAAGCCTCGTGAGCTCTCCAGGTGAGGATTTGAGCTCAGGATTTTGCCTATAATTCAATTAAAGAAGATAAAACGTTCGGTCAGTAGAGCAGTAAGAAGACAATAAACTTTTAGAATCTTACATGTTTAGTTCTTTAGACGTAGAACAGATTATATGTTGATTTTCATTGGCAAAACAAACCACAGACTACAAGAAGTGATGTCAAGGGTCACAATAACTGCGATGTTTCTTGGGAATTTAGTTCTCTGGCACTAAATCTGATGACGTGCTTGAGTTGATTAAGCTTCTCTACTTTTACAACACTGGGTCTGCCGATGGTCTGTTTCCATTCCTGCTGTTGTTGCCATTGTTGTTGTTTGTGTTGTTGTTGTTGATGTTGTTTGTATTGTTGTTGTTGTTGTTAATGTTCGTGTTGTTATTATTACTCTCGTTCCTGGGTTTGTTGTTGCTTTTGTCGCTGTTGTTTCTGTCCTTATTGCTTTCCTGTTGTTGTTGCTGTAGTTTGCGTTATTGTCGTTGTTTTGTTGTCGCTGTTGTTGCTTTCCTTATAGCTTTTCTGTTGTTGTTGTTTTTGCCAACACAATTTGTGTTTACTGAGGATTACATCTATACGAAATTAAGAGAGATGAATGATTGTCAAGCCCTGTACTCAGAAAACGATTCTGAGCCCCAGACGGGGATCGAACCCGCAACCTTCTGATGACTGGTTAGACGCTCTAACCATTGAGCTACACCTTTGCTCACCATCTGAGTCTCGGTAGCTCAATGGTTAGAGCGTCTCACCGGTAATCAGAAGGTTGCGGGTTCGATCCCCGTCTGGGGCTCAGAATCGTTTTCTGAGTACAGGGCTTGACGATCATTCATCTCTCTTAAGATATATCCAAGCTCTCATGTTTCTCAAACAAAAAATTGCATCTATACGAAGTTAAGTTATATACTCACTCAAGGTGATTGCCCTGTACTTGCTTGGAATAAACCATATATCCATTTTGAATAGTCTTCCTTCCAGCAACCCCTCCAATTTCGTTTCTGTGACTCTCGCTCTCTGGGCTACTCCAGCACTCCTGGTAATTTGCCAGCTGCGCCGGGCTGGTATGAAAGAATGTCAACGGCGTCGCATCAAAGGGTGCGATACCGGAGGTGACTAATGGCATGCCGATTGTGGCCAACGGTGAACTAGGAAAAGACCGTGATGGGTAGCAGATGGGTGTCGAAATTCCTTTACCAACTGGTGAAACACCTTCAGTTAACAGTGGAGAACCGGAGGTGCATGATGTAGGAAAGGAAGGAGGGGGTGAAGAAAAGGAATGAAGTTCGGACGGTTCAGGCAAAATCGGCGGCGAGCCTATTATTCTCAAAGGAATTGGCCCTGAAATAGGGCTGTGACAACACGAACAAGTGGATTTTGGACTCTGCAAGAGCTTCAGCGGTGAAGTTGTCTGGTTAACATTGGTAGAAATAGTCTGACGTTCTCTTGGTGAAACGCGTACTGGGCTATCCTGGTTACCAACCATAGTAGATACTGAAGCTGGGTAATATGTATGACTTTCAGGGGTCCTATAGCCACTGAGTTTCACTTTCGGTGAATTTTTTGGCGTCAACGGATTAACTGAAGTGCATTTAGCTGCGACCGACTCAGTTAATTCGGATTTATCATTGGATAACTTATTGTAAGGTTTCTTGCAGCGCGTCTCTTTTGTAAAGGAGCTTTTATGATATTTCCGTCTCCTTCTGAGTCTTGGTTCAGAGGATGAAGAAATAACCAATGCTTTGTCGTAATCGATGGTGGTATTGGTCCGCGGTGTGAAGCTATCGAACTTATCTTTGATTCCTGAAAGCGAGATGAAGATGAGCAGTTAAGAGGGAGAAGAGCTGGAAAGTAACACGAGCTGAGGTGAGAAGGGGAAAGGTGTAGGGTAGAGGAAAGTATGATGAGATTAAATGAGAGGCACGGTAAGTAAGAATGGTTCTAAAATTTCGTACAAATTGATGTTGTATGGTTGTACAAAAAGAGGACTCTTTTTGACTCTGAAGAGTACCGCCACTGAGGCCGTCGAAACGTCAGTCACCAACAGTCTTTCTCAAGACTATAGTAACCTGGACGATCTACTATCACTAACATGTACCGATTCTCTCGGGTTCAAACCATTTACTGTAATCAAGATATTAGTGCCCCCCCCGTATGACCTACCTGAATCTTGATTTTCAGCCTTATGCTAGAGAAGATGAAATAATAATTAAATAATTTTTTGGGAAGGTTATATGGACGCAACAAGCAAAAGCATAAAATTCAAAAGCAGGTTTGCGGAAACGCACTATTCAACGTTAATCCGCAATTTTCTAGAAAGTTTTGGTTGACCAGCTGGGTTAAAACTTCATGAGATAAATCTAAAGCATGGAAGACAGTAGCAGTAACAACAGTATGACAATAATATAAATACAACAACTTGGCCATAATCAGTTGGCACTTCTTGAACTCCTTTCTCCATCATATCTTCTACAATACCTAGGACAAGTACAAAGAAATTATCAGTTGAGTTATTCCTGATTAGCTATCCGTCTCAAATTCGCAACAGCTCCATAGCAATTTTCCCTCTGATAGGTTACCTAAATTGACGGTAATCAGTTAATTTTATCTCTGGCCAATGATATAAAAATATAAGGCGCCGCATACATCAACAGTTGTTAAATATCGACTAAAAAACAAAAATGGTTGGTAGACTGTTGTAGTTGGATGCTTGGAGTGAAAAAGGCTAAGATTAGACCGCGAAAGATGAAGGGCGTTTGTTCGAAACGTTAGAATTCAATGCTCTCAGCTTCGACCGTCTACCAAATCATTTGGTTTTTGCACGTAATTTATTGTAAAGTAAGTAAAGTAAGTAAGTAAAGTGTCTTTATTTATACTGGATAACCCTATCAGCTATCTGAGCTGCTCTCCCTAGAGGTCCAGTAAGGGCCTACCCTCATGGGTCCATTGTTATGACAGGAGGAAACCGGAGTACCCAGAGAAAACCTGCGATGCTTGGTAGAGTCAAATTGGGCAATACTCTTCTCACATGTGGCCAAGGTAACTTTAATCAGATTACTGCACGCGGCCGGAATCGAACCCTAGTCACGGCGGTGAGAGACACGTGCACTACCACTGTGCCACCAGCACCCCCTGGTGGCACAGTGGTACATTATGTCGGTACATTATGTCAGTTCGGGTTTGAATTTGTTCACTTATTTTTTCGAATAAAATTAATGTTGTATCGAGTTTTCGTCAGGGATACAGACCAGTGACTAATGAAAACTACAGTAATCAGAGTCGATGAAAGAAGAATGAGACTTGAACAACATATCTACCAGCTGTTGTTTAACCTCATAGTAACCTATACGTTACCGTCAAAATGGATTTTTCTTTTCCTTCGGCAAAATGTTTTTTTTCTTCGTCGTCTTCCTCTCTGTCGACGTACATTACGACGACTCGGTTGAGGTAAAGATGTCAGTCGAACGTTTCCTTCCAAGATACTGCATTTTGTGCAACCATTGCCAACATCAACTGGAATTTCTGAGCCTCGACGTTTATAGACAATAGTGGGTGATAATCCCCAGTTTAGGGTGCCGTATAAGGAACCAGTTGCCGGCGAACGCGATCTTCCCTGTATAAAAAAATGTTTTAAGAGTTGCGATGGAAGGATCTTCAGTGAGATTTAGTGTAGATTCTTGGTAGTTTATTCGGATTACTTCTGCTTCAGAATATGAAGACAACATTTTGCCCATTTTAAGTAAACTTGTCAATCATTATTTCTGTGCATTTTAGACTTCATAACAAAGAAGACAAACCCACTTTTCCCTGGTAGTTTAAAATTAATCTTAAACGTCTTCCCTTGACGTGTAAAATCGTCTGGCGTTAGCCAGAATAAAATTAAAAAGTCGGGTATGGACCTGAAAAGGTTAGATAAGTCTTGAGGAACTGCAGACCGGAATCTTTTCACAGGCAACAAAGGCAACAAATAGATTCTAAAGATAAACTTCATTTTTCTGACTTACGGTTGCTACATCCTCTCTCCTGTCCGAGGAAAGCGGTTGCAAAACATACTGCTGGTTCCCATCTGAACTTGTCTCACTGTTGCAGCACATCACACTCAGATCTGGCCTAGGTGGCGACACTGACGGCACAACGCAATCATCGTCAGACGACTCTCCCCAAAGACTTTCCTCCAGACATTTCGTGAAATCATTGTTGGTAATCGGCAGTAGTTCACTTGTTTCTACGACATTCAGATCGTGTGGTAAGGTCGACGCCCTAACACGCCCATCCCACGAGTTTAGGTAACAAAAATCACCATGACAGAAAGGATCCCAGCATTCCATACTGTGCCAAGACATGAAGTCATTGGTTGCTGTGGGACAGTTTAGATCAAGGCTAGATTCACTTGGCTCAATTGAGTTTACAGTTTCACTTTCATGGTTGATGTTCACTGTGAGGCCCATTTGGCCACTTCCAGAAAGATGGCAGCTTTGGTTGGGTGATTGCTTCTCAAAATGTTCTCTCATTACCATTCTGTTAGGATCTGGTCCTGAAGCTTCGCACTTGGTCTAAGAAGTTATGAATATTACATATCATCACCTCCATATTAATTCACATATGATATCAGTAATATCCAAATTAACAACAAACCAAAAGGTTTTAATTGGCAGGTCTGATTGTGACAGAAACAATGTCTCATTATGAGAATGAAAATAACATTTTTATAAAGTCACAATGAAAATGAAAATGACAGTGATGAGAATGACAATGATAATGATGGTGGAGATGATGATGGCGGAGATGATGATGATGATAGTGATGAGGATGGTGGTAGAATTGATGATGATGAGGATGATGATGGAGTTCATAATGATGAGGATAATGATGATGATAATGTGAGAATCATGATGGTGATATGACAACAATGGTGAAGATGGTGATGATGGTGATAATGATGAAGATAATTTTGATGATGATGTGATGGTGATTATACTGATGATAACAATGGGGATAATAATAATAATAATAATAATGACCATGATGCTGCTAAAGCAAATGATGATGGAGAGGATCAGGATGTTCACATGACAGCAATGATGTAAGTAATGATGATGATGATGGATTAATCATGATATTCATTATAAGGGCAATGAGGTACAGGCAATAATAACTATGATAATGACCATGACATTGATTACGACTATAATATATATATAAGAACTACTGCAAAAGTAATTTCAGCGGATGTTAAATGAACTTGTTTCACATGTTGATATTTCCCTTTAATACAGTTACATGTAGTTAGCAAGTGACTACCTGACTTGTCCCTTCATTGGAATCACGGCTATTGTCAATGAAACTACAAAGACATTTACATTATTAAAAACTGCGATCAACATAATTCAACATAAATCAACATTATCGCAACTTAATGAAATGTGGTCAAACAAAGTGAATAACTCGTCACTCAACCGACCTTTCAGTTTTGATACTGGCAAGTGACGCACACGGTGAGGAATTCCTTTCACTATCTCGATGAGAAAATCACAAAACAGTCATCGCATCTTTTGTTGTAGTTATGCGGGAATTTCGAATTCAAAAGGACATGGATTCCTTACCGGTACATGTTTATTAATTCAAATGGCTTTCCGCTAAATCTCTTCAAACGACGTAATTCACAAACGTTTTGAATAGAATTGTGCCCGTTGGTGAAACGTTTAAGCCTCGTGGAGAAGGGGGCCACAAAAGCGTCCGCACCCCCCTGAGACCAAGGCGGTCCCCCCCATTGGCGACAAAGGCATAAGAAGAAAGTGAAATATTTAAAATATAACTGTAGTGTTTCCGTTCCAATACAATGATTGTGTAGTTTGATATGAAAGTCAATAAAATGAAACATTCAAAGAATTTCTTGAGAGTAATGCCTCGGAACTATTTAATACTGGAAATACTTTCTAGACTTGTCTGCACCCCTACATAAATTCCTGGCTCCACTCCAGGGTTTAATTTCGACTCTAGTCTAATTTTATAGCTTCTTGCATAAACACAGCATCCACCGTCCCAATCTCACTTACAGAACTCTTTGGCACTATGTACTTCTTGAAGTGGAAACTGTGAACCAAAAGTTTAATAAAAAACATGCTCTTCTAATTATACTCGATTGCAAATAATCATGTTAATTTTACTTTCTACACACAAACGAACTTCTGTTTTGACATATTTTTAAAATTTTTGCTTTCGAGTATAATCGAAAAGCAGCTCTCTTGTCGCCGTTTTGTCGAAATTACTTTCAATTTCGGTCAAGCACAATAGTTTGAGCACACCACTCATCGGGTTTTTTAAGTTTATACGCATTTATTTTGAATAGCGAAGCATTAAAACCAACCTTTGAGTCTCGCTGTCTTTTCGAAGAGTTTTTCGAAGAGTTTCGTTAATTTCTACCTCCAGACTAGGTTTCATTTCACAATGATATCGACGCCGAAATCTTAAGGAAAAAAAGAAAGACATTTAACCAAGGTTTTGTACGTCAATTTCGAAAAAACCCAGCAGTATAAATGCAGTTTATCTATTTCTTGAAATCCTTATACGAAACTAAAAGTAATAAGCGCGACATACAAATAAATTGTAAAAAAAACCAAAACAAACAATGTTACATAAAAATTAGCATTTAAATTTAAAGAGAAAGTCCCTATGTTGTCTGGTAAGTTATATGGCTTGTTTGTCTGTCGCACAAACTTTCAAAAAGATTTTACTAAAGATAGTAGTTGAAAAAACTAGAAAAGTAACAGTTCTTTACTTCTGTAACAAGCAGTAGTAACATTATATGAGCTAGAAACGACAAAAACTTCTACCTCTTCGACTCTTGCTTGTAGTATATCCAAACTTAATAGTTGTCCTATCCTTAATTTTTCAACGGAATTCGGGCCAAATTCTTTGAGTTCTTCGAAGTTTTGAACGGGTTTCCAGGTCCTTAGTCCAATGGGCAGTACAATTATTGAAATTTTCTGACGACAGCTGATTTTCTTGAAGACGAAAGCAGGACTTGAAAAGATGGAACTTTAAACATGGCGCCCAGAAGATTTGTGAACAAGTTTGGACAAGACTGTTGCAATGGGAGCAGTCACGTGCTTCTTACGTTTTGCAACTCTATTTCACCTCTCAGACACCCAAAGTGCAAAACTCGTATAACTTTAGTTAATGTCAACAAAACAGGAAAAAGGGTTTGGTTGTTGGACAGTTCTATTCCCAAAAAATGTTTTTCAGCGGAACTTGTACAAGTTCGCCAATAATTGGGACGTCTATTGGTTTCAATTTTGCATCTTAGTTTGTAGAAGCCAAATATATATATATATATGTATATGTACTCGGTTTCTAAAGATCTGAAATATTTATTGCTACTTTAAGTTTCACGCATTTCAGTTGCCTGATGATCGCTGAAATGCGTGAAACTTAAAGTAGCAATAAATATTTCAGATCTTTAGAAACCGAGTACAACTCGCTCTGCCGTAAAAGCATTGAGCACTCTTCAAGACACCAACTTCCACGCCTATATCCGAATATATGTATATGTATATATATACATGTATATATACATATATATAAAGTAGCATGCCTAAGACCGTAGGTAGGTTTGAGTTAGCTGGAGAGAGCTTTGTCACCCGATAAACTGCACAGCGACCAGGATTCTCCCTTTATCTCACACTCCGTCCTCACAGGCTTTCAAAATTCAAACCACCCGATAGTGAGTGTAATTCCCTTTACTTTGCATTTCCGGCACGACGATTCCAATTCCAGCTGAGCATTACACAGGGGCATACCAGGACACCTGTCATTGCGGGGAAGCTTGAATGGACCTTGGTAAATTTTGGGCGTCAACATTGTGCACAGGACATAATGATGGCGTTATAGTAGAATTTGTCTTGTTGATCTCAAATGAAACTAGAAAAAATGTAACAAATTCAGTCTTGTTTCACAACTTCCACTGAGCTAGCCAGCGTCCAAAAAGGGTAAATAAGACCAAAATACAAACGGTGGACTTCAGACTGATGTACATTTGAAAACAGTAGATTTTGTTCGGATATGTACTTTGCGCGGCGTTTCACAAAAGACGATAAGGCTACAAGTAAAATTTCCAGAACAATTTCATTTAGATGTTGAAGTTCAGCTTTAATCACCGATTTGCCTTAATATGAATAAATATCATCAAGATACGTAATTAGAACGTATTTACAAAACAAAGTGTGCATTAACCTGTTGTGCATTTTGATTTAATTAACGGAAATTCAAAACAATTGACTCTATGAGCACAAAGCGGATTCATAATTGTTGTAGATAAAGTTTGAAGGTAGCTATCTGAAAAAAAAAGCCCCAGCAGAACAAATTCGGATAAAGGGCTTTCGCTTGAATCCGTTTTTTAAATTTTTTGGTTTTTTTGCTAGAGAACTATCTTAAATCTTTTTTGTCTACGTCGATTTAGAATTGCCTACGCAGTTCTCCACTTTCAATTCATAATAATTGCGTACTTATGGTGGATACTTTGTGTAACGTATACCAAGCGTATTGATTCCTGACTTCGGTATTGCACTACCAGAAGCCTCAGACCTATAACGTACATTTGTGTTTTAGGTATAACAAGGTGTTCCTTTTAGCTCTAAAAAATTCATTGATAAAAAGATCGAAAAAATTAAAAAACCATGATGATAGACACTTAGTCCGAAAGCTTGATGTTTTAACTTCAAGATCTTCTATCAATAAAAATTTTTATAAAGGTAGAAGAAACACTTTGTTATATCTAATTTTCAAACACCTAGCTACATGGCTATCTTGGATAAAATTTGTTTCTGCTTGGTCTGGAATCCTACCTGATTAGACATTCTAACTGGTTGACGAGTGGTGTGGTATTTCAATCATGGTACGGACAGCATTATACGTTCAAACACTGTGGTTTAAATGGATTACATGACTTGTCGAATTAGCAGTACACTTGTCGAGTACGAACTAGTACAATAAGTAAGCTCCGCTGTTCCATCTGAATCCACGTCGCTCATTGGTTAGGGAATCTTGCCAATGATAAGATCATCACTGGTTCGATTCTTGTCAAGGGCCCAGACACCATTCTGAGAAACTGCGCATTTGAAAAAATTGTGGCGTTTACCATGGACAGCTGTACTGTGCTGGAAAAAGCTTCGATTTAGTTTTAACTGCAAGGACCCAGGTCCATGGTCTCGAGCGAACTTCATTTATGGTAAATAACATATATGTACGTTTACAGATGATGTCCATAATGAAGCAGTCGTTATGGGGTTTTGGCCCTCCAAAATTATGGACGCTTAAACTGAAGAGATTATTTTGCTGGCCTCACCGTAACACCGTGTGACGATTGAATAATCTTATTGATACTAATCCTGACCCAAACGCTAGCCATAATCCAACTCCCACTCCTAACTCTTACGTTAATTCTAGACCAGTTCTATATTAAAAGTTTCATTTCGGGGTTTCCAAGAAATGTTAGTCTGAAGCCAGCGAAATAACCTTTTCCAACTTAAACTCCACACGTCCCGGACTTCCTGTCAGCGAGAACGTTTGGGAATTTTCGTGATTTTCGTGATAGAAGTGTAGGTGAAGCTACCTAAACAACTTTACTTGGCCTAACAATTAAATTCCTATCCTAAAATGACTTCATTTTTCGGAGCAATAGTCTTATCAGTTAAAAACGAATGAGAACTGTAGATTTGGTTTTCAGGTTTCAGCAGTTGTTCCTTGGCAATTTTAATGTCGTTATGAATGGCTTCGATTAGTGCATCTACAAAAAGTAAAAAGTCAGTTTTTATTAATGTAAAGTTTAATTCCCATGAAGTCTTTGTATTGTATGGCATTGTATTATAATGTAAACTGGATCTTCTTGTATCATTATCATATAATGTAGTAACAGTGTATATTATAATGTATTGCATCATATTGTATCATGTTGTATAGTATCATATTATATTGTATCATATTGTATAAATATTGTATATCCATATATATCCACTATATTGTATATATTATAAAGTACTGCTGTATTACCTTACATTGTAAACCATATGGTGCATTCTATGGTGAAATGCTGAATCATGGTGTATGTATGTCATATTATACTGTGTATTGTATTGTCCTGTTTATTGTAATTGACAGTATATTGCATCGTACTGTACTGTATGGCACTGCACTGCACTGCACTGTGAAACGCTGTATGTACTGTACTACACTGCACTGTAAAGTATATTGTAATGTATTAAATACTATAAATCGGAATGTTCTCTACATTGTAATGTATCAATTATTATTTTATTATAATGTACTGTATTCTATTTATTGTATTGTATATTTTATATTGTGCATTGTACATTACATATGATAGTTATTTTCTATATTCTATTGCATTCAACTTCTTTAACCAAATGAACCCTTCCAATTACAAAGCCAAATCATTCCACATATCTCAACAAGCAACTCATGAACAGAAATTAAAATTTGGAATACAAACCAACAGATGGGTAGTTGCTTTCTTGCCTAACATAACCAGTAATCAAAACCCGAAGTTCAGCTCCATAAAAATCTTCTGGAAATGTATGCAGAATATGAGTTTCCTGTTATTAAAAGAAGTAGCCATTATTATTTAGTTTTAACAATTAAGATTGCTCTCTAAAGCAGTATGCAATTAATTGTAATGAGTTCAGTCTTCGTTATGGGCATTTCTGTCTTCAAAATCATTACAAGATCTCTCTGTAGAATAAGTATCAGGAATTTAAGGTATCTGTCATAAAGTAAAATTATCTCTCACTATTATGGTAACAACAGCATTGGAACTTTGGGATATTTTCATGATAATAACAATTCAGAGTCACTGTAGGCACTTTTCTTCCATCAACTTTCCTCAAAATCAGCATCAGGATTGATATTACACTGAGAGTGACATACTAATTTATAAGGGGATGTTATCAACTGGTTTTTCATAATAAAGCAAGTGGATTTTAAATAATTCTGTGTTGTGAACATTTTTATTGAACTTACCATTGATTTCTTAGTATTTTTATAGAATGGATTCCACCCAACACTTAAAACCATTTGATGGACATCATTTCCACCAACACTTGCCCAGCCATAATACACACCAGTATCAAGGGAGTCTGGTAGAGCATTTATTACATCCTCAGGATAATTTGCTAAAAATAAATGAGAAATTTTGAAAGAGAAAAAAAAATGAAAAATAGTTGTTGAACCTTAAAAATGAACAGGCTTGTAGATTTGGACTATACTTGTATACAATACATGTTAGTGATAGTAGATCATCCAGGTTACTATAGTCTTGAGAAAGACTGTTGGTGACTCAGGCTGTCGAAAGGTCAGTCAACAGCAGTCTTTATCAAGACTATAGTAACCTGGATGATCTACTATCACTTACAAGTACTGATTCTCCTAGGTTCAAACCATTTACTTCTATACAACGCAATATTTTCTCAAATAATCTCAGGTCATAATGGATACAGCACCATGGATAAAGTATTGTGTGTCTCTTCGTTATTCTGCTGAATTTGCTGCATACTCGGATGACATAATGAATGACAGATGAACATTTGTCAAGCTCTATCCTCAGAAAAATGATTTCTGAGCCCCAGATGGGGATTGACCCCACAACCTTCTGATGACTGATAATTGCAATTTTCTCACAGGTCATCACAAGGTTGCAGGTTCAGTCCCCATGTGGGGCTCAGAAATCATTTTATGAAGATAAGAGCTTGACAAACATTCATCTATCATTCAAGATATCTCCAAGCTCCCATATTTCCATAATATATATCTTAGATAAGATAATAATCATATGTTTGGAGTTTCAGCTCATGAAATACTAGTGATTGTCTCTAATCATATTGTGCTTTGCATTAGAGAGAGTATCAGTTAGGGGATATAAACTCAATAAAAAAATGAAGCTATATTAAAGGTCTAAAATAACCAAGTATCAGCATATCAAGCTGAACCTGGTTGAATTCCTTCCTTTCTTAAACCACTTGGTGTACTTATACTAAATTAAGTTGATGGGAGTTCTTGGAACTTAACTGACCTACAAAGATCTTTGATGGGAAGCGCTCTTCATTCAAGAGTATTGTTGAAATTAAGTGCTTGATCAATAGATAAATCCAAGAAAGCTTTAGTACACATCGGAAGCTCGACATGATTTAGTGTAATCCTGGAGAAATGTTCCCTTTGAATTTGTAGTGACGTTCAAAAGCCCTGCCACCATTAAACTCTTTAGATCCCTTAAAATGCCTAAACTCTTCAATGAGCTTAACTAACTGTGAAAGAGTTAATACTTGATCTACAACAAGTGGTCCAACTACGAGATTTAATTTCACAGCGTTTCTTCCAGTTTGCGTTGAAGTTACGTAAGAACGAACAATCGACCTGGGTGAAATCCATTTTGTTTTATATAAGACACTAGTGGATCAGTATCACGCAAACATTTTCCATGAAGGATCTTCGTGTGCGATATTTGCAGACTGAAACCAAATACCGGATTAATCGCAGTGATTGATCGCAGAATATCTAGCCTTACCTGTAGGAATACCGAGACTTTTACTTCCCCTACCGAATCCTTTGACGACTTCACCACGAACAAAAAGAGGAAGAGGCTTGTTCTTCATTTCGGAAGGCATGAATAAAGTAGAGAACGCGAGAGAAGCAAGTAAACAGGGCGAAAAAATGTAAATTAACTACAAGTGCCTCATTCTACAATTATGTAATTCTGTAATGTATATCACGCCTGCCTCGTTTTCATAATCCTAATGACCTACTCGAATTTCCGGTAATTTAATCTGACGTCATGCAATTTCGTAGAATTTAAAAATTTATTCCTTCCTTGCTAGTTCATAGAAATTACAAAATCAACTGAAAAAGAAGCAACCTGAAGTGCATTGTAGTCAATTATTACAGTATATTTCCGAAATCTTGTCACAGAAATGTAACCCTCCTACTGAAGAATTCAAGGACAAAATTCTTTTGGCCTTCGAATTTATTTTGCTTTGGCGCGCAGACCTCTATCTCAGTAGATTAGTTTTTATTTACGGAAACATCACAGTGATTCGGCTATCAATAAACTTTTGATGGGTTGACTCAGGGCATTTGGTTCCAGACAATTCAAATAATTCGAAGAAATTGCCGTGTACTTAATAACTGTGCAAGAAATACCTCCCACCAAACGCACTACGAGCAATGGAATTCAGTTAGAATTTCCGAGCAGGTTTACATGACCCAGGCGTGCTGTGCGACGTTTGAATACTTGCGAATTTGCTATGGGTGACAACCAGATATTGTATTTCTAAATATTTAGGTAAGTCACTCGCTCATGAAGTCGAATGTGCGTGCAATTGCTCTTTCCAGTTCGAGAAATCTCCCCACGACGAGTAAAATCGTCCACCATTCGGACCGAAAAGTTGATCACAAAGATCAAAAACTTTTCGTGTTTAACTATGAATTTATTATTAAATTAAGCCTTTTGACTTAATCTTGTTATATTCCTACGTCTGATTGGAGCGTTCAAACTTGCAAATTCCCACATCAGAGCGCAAAAAGGAATTTCGAAAGGCAGGGGTCGGATGGTAGTCCCCTGGCCTCGTCGGGGTGATTTAGGTAATTTCGAGTAAAGTACATCGACGTGGCTTCGGGAAATGAAGGAAAAAAAAAAACCTGTCAGTAACAGGGGACACATAAGACCTCTCACAAAAAGGGCAGGGGTCGT